>OY796887.1:582770-1182770 GCA_963680785.1 Diplosoma virens | reverse complement strand
ATAACTGTCCATTATTATAGAAATGAGATTTAAACTCTGTTTATCAAAAACCAAACCAGCATTTGGTGGGTGCCACCAGATGGTATTTATCACAGACTTTACTTTGGAATCCTAGAGGACCAGTTGAACAAGGTAACCTGAATACCTGTGCTAAAATAAAGCTGTGTCTATTTTTTATTAATCCCAGCTCAAAAAGAAGTTTGCTACAAGACTAAAGTTTTTTTTTATATATATCTGGCTTCAACTAAGTTCAAATTGATTCATTTGAAAAGTCCTCTCTGCAAGCAGACAGAGACCACTGACCACTGTCTCTAACCAGAAAAAATGTATTACAAAATTCACAAACTCACAATTGGTGAAAATCCTCTCCCATGCTCTGCCAAACTGCAAAGCAATTCCAGCACAAACACTTAAATTGATCCGATGCACAAAATAATTCTATCATTGTAGAATTAATCTCCAATAAACACTGGTACCAACCAATTCCAACACTTGTTAATCAACTCACTGGAACAACACTGTAACTGCCAGGCTTGCTGTGCACTCAAATCAACACTGGAAATAAATCTCGAATCAGATCAGATTTGACTTCACTTCGCTTATATAGAATAACGTCACGTGACACTCCATTACGGTAGCACTCGCCATACTATGCTAGAACCTTTGACTATCCACCACAACAAAGTTCACACACAGCCATGCATGTGCTATAGAGAAAACAATCAATAGGAGAGTCATGACAAAAACTGCATTACATCATAACTATCTGGCACAGAATATTTAGAACAATTGTGAAGTAGATTGCAAATAAGTTAAGACAAGTGGGAGCTTTACCAAATATAATATGCCATAAAAACTAAAATTATTCTAAAACAGAAAATTAACTATATCTTGTGAAACCAAAATTATCGCAAATGAAGTGTGACAGTATTGTTGCTTTGTAGACAGTTGCCCTCTCACAGCATTCACTGTTTATAGTGACTTCACCTTGCACTAGCAATTGCATGGTAGGTGTGCAGTGATGCTTTTTAGTGCCAAAGGATCCCTATTGTGCTTGAACAGAATTATTGCTGTGTTTGCAGAGGTGAACATGGTACTTCTGAAAAGTACTGTGGTACTGGTACTTGGTACTTTTGAATAATACAAATTAGTGGTAATAACTAAAACTCCGTCATACATTGGATTTCATTTGACATTTAAAAATTGTATTTAACAAAGCGAAAACAATATTGTATGTATCCAACTGTTCACTTTCAAAAATCAATTATGCTTTGGATGTAAAAAATATGCGTGAATATGTTTTTAACTTGATTTTTGGAATAAAATATGCCTCGGATATATGAAAAGCCTAATGAATACATTGTTTTCTGCTTTGTTTTTTATATTAAAAAAAGTTTGTCAAAAATCATACTAATTTCCATATACCGTAGATACTCAACTATAAGTCGACCTTGAGTATAAGTCGAGGTAGAAAATTTACTAGATTTTGAAGAAAACTTTTTTTTTTTTATTTTTTTTTTATTGACCCATCTATAAGTCAAATTCATTTTATCTGTCAAATTTTTCTGAAAAAAACCTTGACTTATAGTCGAGTATCCATGGTAACCTGTTACAGTGATTTATTAAAAGTTATTCTTGAACTTTTTGGGTCACGAACCTCTATTTGCAAATCTTTTTTTATCATGAATCCCAATCTTATGTCACATCAATTTTCTGTCCAACCAACGAGGAAAGATAAAACAAACCCAAAAATAAATAACACAAAATCCGTTACAAAATAAATGCTTATAAACAGGCATACCATATTTCCATGAGGGCAAACCAGGACGCTTGTTTATATACAAAAATTTGTCCCTAAAAAAAAAGTCTTCACTTTTAATCTGTCTCGAATTTCATGGTATGGATTACTTTACCAGGTATAAGTGTTGACAAATTTTGTCATATCGTCGCAAACCCTTTGTGCGCTCATCACGGACCTCATTTTGGGAAACTCTGGTTTTGGTGATTTAGTAAAATTACTCAACCTTTGCTGGCCATTAACTGTTATGATAAATTTTTATATTTTTGCTTGCAAAGCAACAAAATTAAAATTTCATCAAGTACCTTTTGCATTGGTATGAATATGAAATGTGGTGTTTAGAGGATTTTTGATTTTATTCAAAATATTTCCATTTTTATAATTAGACAACTAGAATGTTCCTTGCAAATGCAATACTCTCAGAAAATATTTCCTACACTAAGATTGAGTCCTATAATTTCTGATATGCCATATTTAGCACTGAAAGCGCTAAAGATTTGACAAATTTGTGCACAAAAATGCTACTTTTTCCAAAGCTACAATGTCTTTTTTGCACAATAATTACTATATGCACATTAAACACGATAATCACTCTTTTTTTTGCACAAATGGTGTGGTGACCATGCACAATTTTTTTTGTATATGTTATAACACATATAGTTTAATGAAAACAATGCACTACCAGCGTAACTACGATAAGCACAGCTGAGCCGCAAGGGCATACTGATGGTAGTTTTGATATGCTGACCACATCATCGAGTCAGCTAACATGAATCAGGTAAAGTCAAGCTAAACCCTGCAGTTCCATTGCTAACATTTAGTAAGAATAGTCAAGCCAATCAACAAGCAAATGCCGACAGACCTGTTTCGTCCTTGTTAGGACTTGTCAGGACACTACAGTTTGTTGTTGACCCCAGCTGATTTCAGTTGGGATCAACAAAAGTGTTATTTAAGGTTGCATAGAAAAAAATTTCATACTCTTTGGATATAGACACTTAAATGTTGTAATAAAATATTATTTTGGATTGAAAAAGCAAAGGTAGTCAACTTTCGTAAATTGGCCGAAAAGCAAAAATTGGTTTCAGAAAGTTAATGACTTCGGCGGTTTGATTGATTGTATGATTAAAAGTAAAATTCTTTCACAGTTGGAATCCCTTTAGGGAGGTTACTGCAGTTCACAGAAGAAACTCTATTTCAGCAAAATCTGATTTCATCATTAAAATGCTTCGATTTTAGCAACAACGAATGTTTTTAAAATTCACTGGACTTTTTAAACAATTTTGGAAATGAATTTTTCATATAATAAAAAGAAATACAATTCATTCTAAGAAAAAATTGAAATTTTAAGTGTTACATTGTACTTTTTTACAATTATTTCAAAATGTTATAATAAGTCTAATTAAAAAAAATTTAGTTAAGATTGATTACTTTAATGAAATAAATTTTTTTGGATTTTTGCAAGCTTTTTTCTTTTTTAGTAGGTTAGTCTAGCTTACATAGTAGAATATTTTATAGTCGAACTTGACTAATGCTCTTGGGTATATTTTTTGATTTTAAATTTACCGTACATTGAATTATTTATTAATACATTTCGTCAGAGCAGGGCAGCCCAACCCAAGACCCGCAAAGTCTATTCTGAAGCCTAACAAAGAATTTGTAATTACATAATCGATCAAATTATTGTAATGCTTTGAATCAATCCAATGACGCACAGAAAAATCAGAATAAATAGGCTAATTCTCATCCCACTAGAGATTTTTCACTTTATATAAGAATAAAACACGTAGATATGTCAAACTGGTGACCTTTTTTGTTTGGTCTTTAACTAAATTCGTAGTCTGAGTTCCTGTTATCAAGGAGTTTCATTTAAAAATAATGCATTAAAAATAAGTAAAGACAAAAAAGAAGATACTTTGATTTCTGCACCGATTGCGACTCGCAATAAACTTTTCGACAAAAGTTGGACCATAATGGTTAAAAAATTGAGCGTCCCTGTATTGGAGAATAAAACAACTGAACATTTTCTAAAACAGATCAAAATGAATTTCTACCGAGAGTAATTTGGGATTTTAATATTGATTTTGTCACAACTTATGACACCGACATTGTTTCTTTCAGAATTATTTAATTTATAGTACAAATTTTGACATTAGGATAAAAAATAAAACACCGGTACAACCAATCATAGCCATACCTGCCGGGGGGCAGGGAGGGCAATTGCCCACCCAAGTTTCTAAGATTTGGGCAAAATTGAAATTTTTCGGGCAGTTACAAGAAAATATTTGGGCAAAGTCAGAAATTTTAGGACAGTGACAATGATCAAACTGCAAAAAATAGTTACTAAATTTAGGTGAAGACTTTTTTTTTGTAAAGAACACCTTGCTTTTGGGTCGAAAATTGAAAAATATGAGACTGAACTCAAGTGAAGACTTTTCTTTTTTTTTTTTAGAGATCACCATGATTTTAAGACAAAATTTGTTCTTGGTTTGTGAATCTCAGACAATTTTTTGTCCTATCCGTAATGTGCAAGAAAATTATGATTTGGGCAAAACGTCATTGCCCCCTATATTTTTTTGGCTGCTATGCCTATACAACCAATTAATGATATTGCACTCAAGCATAACACAATATGTATGCTATTTAAATGTCTTTTGACTTTGTTTATGTAAATGTTCGATACAGTTCCCAGTATAATTCAAAAGTAGGGCAGAAGTCCTTTGATAATTTTCAATTACCTCAACCAAACTGTGACAAATATTTCTTAAAATTTCACTTTTAAAATGAATCTATATACAGGGTGATTCACTGAAGTGTTGACAAATACTTTATGTGATTCACCGAAGTGTCGACAAATACTTTATTCCATTATTAACTTCGCATTACCTTTTCAGATTGTTATTATATATTCTAGAGTAAGTTTTCAATGTCAATAAGAATATTTAACCTAGAAAAGTAAGATGGCAAAGACAGTAAATGACATTGTTGAAGGGTATTGCAAGAAAGGACTTCCACCTGCGAAAATTTTCCGGTTGATGAAGCGATTTGTGAGTCGTGGAGGTGTTTACAAGGCTGTGAAGAGGTTCAGGGAAACTGGAAGTTGTGCTCCAAGAATCAGAAGTACTCCTGAAAAACCTATCAGGACAAAGGAACTGATTAAGAAGGTTAGGGAGAGGTTGAGGCAGAACCCTTCAAGGAGCACAAGAAAACTGGCTAAGGACACCTCTGTAAGCGTGAGCACCATGCAAAGGCTTCTCAAGGATGATCTCCACGTCTACCCATACAAATTTACCAAGAGGCAGCTCCTGTCAAACGCCACGAAGAAGAAAAGGCTTGATAGAGCTAAGGTTTTGATCAAGAGACTTGTTGTTGGCACGCGGCCTCAAGTGCTTTGGACAGATGAGAAGCTTTTCACTGTCCAAGCTATCCACAACCACCAAAATGACAGGATTTGGATTCCAAACAAGGACATGGTGCCAGTTGAACGTTGCAGTTCATTTAGGAGGCAGAAACCTTCTTCCGTGATGGTTTGGGCAGGAGTCACTTCAACAGGCCTGAAAACACCTTTAATCTTTATCGACGAAGGCGTGAAAATTAACCAAACTATCTATCGTCGGATATTGGAAGAAAAAGTCATTCCCTGGGTTCAAGAAACAGTGGGAGAGGAAGGAATTACGCTTCAACAAGATGGGGCAACCTCCCACACAGCCAAAGCAGTCCAGCATTGGTGCAAGACCAATTTTAAAGGGTTTTGGGAGAAGGAAGTATGGCCTACTTCTTCACCCGATTTGAACCCAATGGACTTTGGGATTTGGTCCATTCTGGAGCAAAAAGCCTGCTCAACATCTCATCCAAATATCGAAACCCTTAAACGAAAACTGAAGGCGTCATGGGAAGAAATTGACCCAGAAGTGGTGCGTGCCACGTGCGCCCAAGTACTTCCACGTCTTAGGCGCCTGGTGAAAAACAAAGGGAGCTACATTGAATAATTTGAATTTTATGTGAAAGCCCATTAAATTTCCATTCTATCTATTAAAAACTTGTTTCTTTTGCCCTTATAGTAAGTTGGATAATTCAGTTTTAATTTGTCAACACTTTGGTGAATCACCCTGTAGTTTGATCTTTTGGTCATTTTCATCAAACGCTCAGTGCAACAAAGAAAAGTAGGCTATTCTATTTAGAGTTATTTCAAACATAAACTTACAAGGAGGAAAAACGAACACACACCTATCTAGATATTGTACTGTACAGAAAGTAACATATAAAAATAAAATATCTATTCACGCCAAGTCATTTATGCTAAATTTTAATACTGGTGCTTAGTGTTGTAAAATACTTTCCACTGCTTGTTCTTGTTGCAAACAAAAATATAAGAAAAAAGCTGGAGCAGGGATCTTTTAACTCTGCTAAATTTGATGCGTCATCTGCTTGAATAAAAACAAGTCAAATAACCTCTGTTGGTACATTTTTCGTTATGTTCAATATTAACACTTAAAAATGGTTGTGTCATTTTTTGTGGTAATTAGAATTTTATTGGTTGATTTCATTTCAGTAACCTCTTTTTATTCTGTTAAAATTGGTCAAAAAAAATGGAGTTTGAATAAAGTTTCAAGAAAAACACAGAGTCGAATGACATAGACTGACGCTGACGTATAAAAAAATGATGCAATTAATTATATAATGTAAAACTTTAAGCGCATAAGCAATTAATCATCTTTCTTCAATTTAGTCAAAACAAAACCTGATATTTAAACGAATAAGTTAAAACAATATTTTTTCAAACAATTTTAAATTTATTTCTTTTCCTATGCACATTAATAACATGATTAAGATTGATGGAACAATATAAGACAAAATAAGCTTCATACAGAAACCCATCATTCGTTTTCAAGATTTAAAATTTTTATTGATTTTTATCATATTTCAACTCCATTTATTCTTCAGACTCTGCAATTGATACGAAAAACAAAAAACATGTTGCAATGCTTGCAAAAAAAAACTTTCAATGACCTTAGAATTAGATGGAGTACTGCGGTACTTTATAAAAAAAGTATTGCAGTACCGGTACCAGTACTAAAAAAGTACTGCAGTACTTTTGTACACGGTACTGCCCACCTCTGTGGGTTTGGTAGGCAGTTCTAGGTGATCTTAACTTTGTTCTTGTTACAAATTTTGTGAAGACAATAATGGGGTGGGGGAAATGTTTTTTTAAGCAGTTTAAGATTTTACAAGTTGGACTTTCCTCCATGTTCACTAAATGGCAGGTGATGTGATCAGTTAAATGCTTAGTTGAATGTGCATTGTTCTCTTCATATGTAAAAAACATACCAAAGCTGCTATCAACTACTCTATGTTACATTTTTGACTTTGTCTAAAACCTGAATCTTTTTTTTTTTGAAAAAATCATACCATTGATTAGTATAGATATTCAGTCTACTTTTTAACAGTTGTATTAATTTCCTAAAAACATTTTTCAAAGTTGCACTAACTTGCCATATTGTGTATCTGGTGCTTGGCTCACAAGCTTGCTTTTCAAGAGCTTTTATCATAAATCATTATTTTTCCCAAACTTAATTTGTTATATTTTCTCCTTTCATATATTCTGAACAGACTTAAAGACAAATTTATGGCATTTTTACAGCTTAGTTTATTTTGCTACACATTACCTAGTAACTGTCAATTAATTGAACTGAAATCCCAGAATTTTTTTAGGAAAAGGTTAAAAGTCTGAGAAACATGTTAAAGTCTTTTATCAGAAATCTATTACCCTTCTTCCAGTAAAGTTATATTGCCGATTTTATTTTACTGATCAAATTGCGATGCATGAATTTATTAATAAAATCGGTCAATTTTCAATTTATTATAGCAAATAAAAATTAAAAATTTAAAACCAACTGTATCATTATGAAAAATTGATTTTGACCTATAAAGGTCATCATCAGTTTTTGTAAAAAATTAATTAAATTAGATAACCATATATTTGACAAAACATTTTGAAAATTCTACTCATACTATACGGGTCCTGACTCAACGACACAAAGTGAAGCTTTCAATAAAACTAAGAACTAAACGACACAACAACTGACATAATGATTATGGATCACGTAACAATGAAGAAAACGCATAATGTAAAACTTGTAGTGAAATTAAAAACCGCAAACTCCCACTAAGATTCAAAGTGTTGACTGAAACGATTAACAAAACTGTTGTAGTTTAACTGTGTATAGTTTGAACGATAGTAAAGAATAAACGGGTTTAAAACTCAATCACAATTATAAGACAGAAAAATTCTATTAATATTAATTTTAGCATTCAAATTATTAATCCATTTATTTTCACACCAATCCAATAAAGTTTTATCTGGCTGTTCTACAAATATGACCATGTAGCATTCAATGATGTCAGGTTTACCATTAAAAACGTCGAAATGAAATTTATAAAAATGTTTAAGGAGGGCAGCTCAGTCATTGTTATCCTTAACGTTAAATTTGTTCCAGAATGAGCAGTGGTTATTCCATCGGGTAGAAAATTTGTTTTTAGTTTGTCCTACGTATTGCATTTTACAAAATTTACACTCTGTGACGTAAATACCATAAGATGTTGTTTTAATAAATTTTTTGCTATTTGAGTGCAAAATAATAGAATCAACTGTTTTAACCATATTTTTATAGTTTTTAAAATTTCCACATAAAGCACATTTTCCACATGAATATGAACCTTGGTTATCCATATTAGAAAGAATCTGTAACAATTTTTTGTAATTTGTTAATTTAGTAGCTAATGTGGGTGGGTTTTTATATACAATAGCTGCTTCTGGTTTCAGTTTTTTTCTTGGTTAGAGAGTTGAAGTAATTTGGAAAACTGCATTGCCCAAACAATTCTGTTTTTCTTGTGATGTTGCGATTTTGGCTTGAAGCAATCTCCCCAGTGTTTAGCAATTTCCAACATATTTTTTGTCATTTTTTGGTTAAAATTTGAACGGAAACATTTATCTTTTAGATTAACTAAACTTTTTAAGTAATCGAATTTACGTTCATTAAGGCAACGAAGTCAGACAGCTTCTCCAAAAACAATTGACTTGTATACTGATGTAGGATGATGCAATGTGCCATTGAGAAAACATTGGTCTTTGGCTGTACATTTTATGAAATTTTTTGTAATAAAACCACCTTTGGCATTTAGGGTTGTTACATGGAGTACACCTAAAAATTCTAGTTCATTATCTATATTTCTGGCGTTAATACTGTTAAAAACTAGTTGCAGATTGAAATCATTAAACTGGGCTTGGAGTAATTCTTTAATTTTTGTTGTTGTAGAATAATTATATGAAAGCCAAATGATGTCATCAATGTATCTTTTAAAGACAACAATTTTATCAAGTACTTTAGCCAACAGCAATAGTATATAATGCATGGTTGAAAACTTTTCAGTCAACACTTTGAATCTTAGCGGGAGTTTGCGGTTTTTAATTTCACAAGTTTTACACTATGCGTTTTCTTCATTGTTACATGATCCATAATCATTATGTCAGTTGTTGTGTCGTTTAACTCTTAGTTTTATTGAAAGCTTCACTTTGTGTCGTTGAGTCAGGACCTGTATAGTATGAGTAGAATTTTCAAAATGTTTTGTCAAATATATGGTTATCTAATTTAATTAATTTTTTACAAAAACTGATGATGACCTTTATAGGTCAAAATCAATTTTTCATAATGATACAGTTGGTTTTAAATTTTTAATTTTTATTTGCTATAATAAATTGCTATAATAAATGGACTGAAGGGCAGAAGGCAGTGCACTGTGCCTTTATTGACCTGGAGAAAGCGTACGACAGGGTACCCAGAGAAGAACTGTGGGAATGCTTGCGGTTAGCTGAAACATCAGAGTGCTACATAAGGATTATCCAGGATATGTACGACGGAGCGACAACAACTGTGAGAAGTGCAGCAGGGTTGACTGAAGAATTTAAGGTAGGTGTTGGACTCCACCAAGGTTCAGCACTCAGCCCATTTCTTTTTGTTGTCATTATGGACAGGCTGACGGAGAACATCAGGAAGGACGCACCATTGGATATACTGTTTGCAGATGACATAGTTCTGTGTAGACAAAATCATAGGGAGCTAGAGGAGGACCTGGAGATTTGGAGAAATGCACTGGAGATAAGAGGCCTGAAAGTGAGCCGGAGCAAGACAGAATATATGATGGTTGGGGGTGTGGATGATGGAGAAGAGTTGAAGTTGCAAGAAGAAAAGGTAAAGAAAGCCAAAAACTTCAAATACCTGGGGTCAACAGTTAGTAATGATGGAAGATGTGAAGAAGAAGTAAGGAGAAGGATCCAAGCAGGATGGATGAGTTGGAGGAAGGTATCTGGAGTTCTGTGCGACAGGAAGCTATCAGCAAAGGTTAAGGGTAAAATATACAAGAGTGTTGTTAGACCAGCCATGCTTTATGGAATGGAAACGGTGGCAGTGACTGAACGGCAAATGGGAAAAATGGAAGTTGCAGAGTTGAAAATGGTGAGATGGGCACTGGGAGTGACAAGAAAGGACAAGATAAGAAATGAATATGTGAGAGGGACTGCAAAAATTGCAAAGCTGGGAGAAAAACTTCGGAATGTGAGGCTACGTTGGTATGGACATGTAAAAAGGAGAGAAGAAGACTACGTGGGGAAAAGGATGATGGAGATGGCGGTGCCAGGCAGAAGGAAAAGAGGAAGGCCAAGGAGAAGGTGGATGGATTTGGTGAGAGAAGACATGGAAAGGGTTGGAGCTAGGAAAGGAGATGAAGTAGACCGAGTGAAATGGAGATTACTATCGCGCTGTGGCGACCCCGAGTAGGGAGAAGCCGAAAGAAGAAGATTTGCTATAATAAATTGAAAATTGACCGATTTTATTAATAAATTTATGCATCGAAAGTCTGAGAAAACAATAATTAAATTAACCATTTAAATTTTGCAACTCAATTGTAAATACCTAGAGAGAGACAGACAAATTGAGCAAGACCAAGACTAAGATGCAATTTTTAAATGAAGATCACAAGCAGACTGATTTTTAGAATCTTTAATTCTGTGCTTTTGTAACATGAATTCTTTTCAAGGCCCATTTTTCAATCAAAAAAATTCATTTTTGTTGACTTGTAAGTGAACAAACCTTCAGCTTTTCTTAAATAGTTAACTTCTTTCCATTTAAACACCATACGTCTCTTTGTTATACAATATTGCAGATATAACATAACTTTAAAAAATATGTAGTGCAACTTCAAGGATAAGATGAAATCTTTTCTATTCTTGTAACACATCAAAAATGGTAAATACTGAAAAATAGGTTGAAAACTTTTGTCAATTAAAGTTACTCAAATGTTTTTTCTAAATAAGAACACCAATTTCTCAAACAAACTTTTAAAACAGATAACTTAACAGCATAATTAACTAAAAAGCATTGAATTAAAAATTTTTTATAAAAAGCAGGCAAAAATAATGAAACAAAACTGAGAGAAAATGATAAGCTTAAGATACAATTAACCGACCTGTTTTTGATGAAATTGCTGTTGATAATCTTTATACATTGACTTTAACTTATGAGTCAATTGAACTAAATGTTTAGAATCAAGTAACCTCAAGTCAGCATTTTCAGAAAAAGTGGCTAGTACTAAAAACATTGTATTAGAATGTAATTCATAAAATTGCTCACTTTCTTTCACTGTAGGCATTCCATCCTGAAAAAGAAATGTTGAATTACAAATTTCAAATGACTAACATGAATCACAAATAATAATAGTTTATATAGACAAAATTGTGCACTGTGCAGTGTAACACTGCATAAAAAATTAAATTTTATTTTAGCCATTATAACATCTTAGTGAAAAATTATGAGAAAATTATCAATTTAAAAACTGTTGTTGGTGTTGTCACCCTCAATTAAGGCTGATTTAAGAAAAAAACATTCCTTAATCCTTTTAATAAAATCAACTTGTATACCCACTTTTAAAATACCTTCATTGCTTGTGAGTATTACCATCACTATTCTCAGCAGGAGATGATTTGACCTGACAAATTTGTTCACAAGCCAATTTGGTGAGAATTTAAATAATTTCAATTTACACTTCACTAGCATTGAAGCAACAGAATAAAGTTTTCTTATGTCACTAATGCAATATTATGCCACAATTTATTTTTAATAAACAAAACTTATAATTGCCATGGTTGCATATTTAAAAGCAAACAGTGATAACAAAACTTGTATTTACCATCTGTTGTTTTGCTGATGAGAGTAAAATTTTGTATTTAAAAAATGTTAAATGTGTTAAATTTAGGTATGTTCCTAGCCAAATATTAATTTATTGAAATTTACAATCAGGGCTGGGAAGCAAGCCTAATTTAAGTTAGGCTCCAGCTCTGGAGCCAATAAATTTTAAGCTTCGGCTCCAGCTCCAGCTCCAACTTGATAATGCATTTATAAATAGTGGCCAATAAGGGATAACTGGATGATATATCGATCATCAAAAAATTCATTAACTTGCACTTCGCTACAACTCAAAGATCAATTATATATTATCCAAGGCCTTAATATTACCTAAGGGTCCAATCGTTAGAGTTACAGTATATATTATCCAAGGGTCTATCAATTATACGAGGTCTGTTCAAAAAGTATCCGACCTTTTTCCCTCTCGCCAATAAGGTATGAGCAAACTGCCCGTGCAAAGCGTGGCTGCACACACACACATTCACGCGTAATCGTGAAGCGTTTCAGGCCGATTCGTTATTCGTATCTCTCTGTGTAAAGCATTTAGTGCAGGCGTGTAGTACGTGTTCATCGGTTTTTTGATTTTCAGAAAATTTCATTTCAATGACAGAACGCATCGAACAGAGGTATTGCATCAAGTTTTGTCAAAAACTTGGTGATACTCAAGTTGAAACAATTCGAAAGATTCAACAAGCTTTTGAAAATGAGGCCTTAAGCCCAACTCAGATAAAGCAATGGTTTAAACGCTTTAAAGATGGCCGTGCATCAGTGGAAAGTGATCCTCGCTCAGGAAGACCATCCACAAGCCGAAACGAGGAGGCGATGGATCAGGTTCGTGAAAAAGTGTTGGAGGATCGTCGTTTAACAGTACGAGAGATTGCTGCAGAAATGGGAATAAGCACAGGCTCAGTTCATTCAATCCTAACTGAGGATTTGAACCTGCGGAGAGTGTCGGCTAAATTTGTCCCCAAGCTGCTGACGGAGCAACAGAAGGAACTCCGGAAGGAAATTTCGGAGGACATGCTGGATGTTGCAAATCATGACCCAGAATTTATCAAGACAATCATCACTGGTGATGAGACCTGGGTTTATGGTTATGACCCAGAAACCAAGTTTCAATCATCACAATGGAAGCATCCGGAATCACCACGCCCAAAAAAAGCTCGGCAAGTCCGCAGCAATGTGAAAGTTATGCTGACCTGTTTTTTTGATTCCCGTGGCATCGTGCATCATGAATACGCACCAGAAGGTCAAACAATCAACAAAGAGTACTACCTGGAGATTCTACGTCGCCTTCGTGATGCTGTGCGAAGAAAGCGGCCAAACATGTGGGCAGCAAAGAATTTTCAGCTTCACCACGACAATGCTCCCGCTCATTCTGCACATGTGGTCCAAGCTTTTCTAGCCAAAAACAGCATGCCACTTATTAGACAGGCTCCTTACTCTCCCGACTTAGCACCGTGTGATTTCTGGCTGTTCCCTAAGCTAAAAACAACTCTGAAAGGGAGGCGATTTCAGTCAAGAGAAGACATTATGAAAAAAGCGACGGAGGAGCTTCAGAGCATTCCGGGGGAGGAGTTTATGAAGTGTTTTGAGAAGTGGCAGAAGCGCTGGGATAAGTGTGTGAACCACCAAGGGGAATATTTTGAAGGAGATTGAATAAAACTTGCAAAATTTATTGTGTTGTGTGCTTTATACAAAAAAGTCGGATACTTTTTGAACAGACCTCGTATATCTCAAACAAAAGACTCCAATACATCCAGCACATATATATACAAAACAAATCATCCAAGCACAATCATTACTGCAGATGTCAATGCAATTATGGTACGCACTGACCAAAGGCCATAGAAAAGAACTGATTGAATAATTCAAATCACGTCACATTAAACACAAACACTCAACAAGTCGACCACCAAATCAAACACAATATCTTACTTAACTAGACATCACTGCTTCAGCAGACTTGCATGATTGCACTAGCTGAAAGACCATCCCCTCCCTCACATTAGATCATTTATTGTTACTCACTGCCCTAAGTATATATCACAAGACCAAAGAAATTGCATATCACTTCACTAAAACAATAACAAACAAAATTGGACATCATTTAAACATCATGTTGAAGATCTCATCTTTTACAGACCCCATTTCACAAATGTCGATAAGGTGTCCATGAGATAAACAAACATCTTGTCAAGGCAATACTGGATGCCATTAAACTCTTCATTCTTAAAGAAAATCAAAACAGCACAAATTGCACTCATTTGCTAAGGCATATTCGCAAATTTATTCAATAACGTAATCACACTTGCCAACAAAGAGATCATCACAAATCATTACTTTAACAATCACATTAACAAACAGATAAATGAACACAAAACAAACACCCAAAAACAACGTCGTAAAATTTACCTATGATGAAATTCATGGTGGTAAAATTTACCAGTCACCCCTGAAACACCAAGGGTCACTTTCATCAAATACCTCACAAATATGTACAACACTGCCCCCAACACTAAAACAATATTATATCTTGGAAAAGGTGCCCCAACCACTTCCATCCTAAAACCAAACAAGGACCACAACATCGGCACAAGCTACCGATCCATATCACTTTTATCAACCATTGCCAAAGCACTAGAGAAAGCACTTTTACCATAAATAACAGAAAACATTCCAATTATTTCTTATCAGTATGGATTCAAACATAACATTCAGCATAAACTTCTTTGCATAACATCTTCTACCAAATCACAAAACGCTTCAACAATCCAAGGCAACATTACACTGTAGCAGTATCTTTGGACATGAGCAAGGTGTTTGATACAGTGAACAAAAACAAACTTGTATTAACAAACATTCCAAACACCATCATTAAGTTCATAGCCAACTACATTTAAAGGACAACAAGCATGTACTCAACACAATGGCACACTCTCCAAATTCAAATGAACCAACATCTGGAGTACCACAAGGTGGAATTTGGTCTCCAACATTAGCTAAAATTTACATCTCTGAGATTACTCTCCTTCCAAAAGACTTACAAATCTCAACATAAGCTGATGACATAACAATCATAGCATCTCACACCAATTATCATTTAAGGACCAACAACTCATTCAACCATATTTATATAAAGTATTACACTCTTTGTACTCGACTTTGCTGAATATAGCACAACTTTATCACTTAATTTAAACAATCAAACACTATCAACAGCAAAACACCAAAAAACTTATGAAATTACTTTTGACCCAAAACTAACATTTTCACAATACATAAATCTCACTGTCATTAAAGCAAACCAAATGCTTAACTTTCTTGAAGCACTTGCTTCAAAAAAATGGGGTACACAAAACAAACTAATCATTTCTACATTTAAAGCTATCATTCACCCATATTGGAATATGTAAACACCATATGGAGCTCTATCATATTAAACACCACCATTAAGAAACTGTAAATCATTCAAAACACAGCTTTGTTCATTGTTACTGGCTGCACACAAGACACAAACATTCAAAGCCTGCAAGACAAAACCATTGTCCTACCAATGGGCACCTACTTCATATGCCAGGCTACTTATCAGTCAGTCAGTGTTTTTTTTATTCTCGATCATTATTAAACAGTTTAACACAAAAATTATAAACATTAAAAAGATCAAGAAAAGGAAGAAGCAGCACAACGTCAGACGTTAAAACATGCATATGACAAACAAAGTAAAAGTACAAGATAGTATAAAGCATGGCTGCAACACCTTAATCATATAAAGACATAAGTGAAAAAAGAAAAAAAACAAAATAAATAAATAAATACGTAAAAATAATATTATGAAACAAACTGAACAATTAAATAACCAGTGCATGACTAGGCTGCGTAATGATCATCTCAAACAAATGACTCAAACACAAACATATCCTTTACATAACCTTAATGCACATTTAGATCCATGAATTAATTAAGTGGCTTTTAAATGTAAAAAAATATTGTTAGGAGCTGGAGCCAGCAAAAATTTTGATGGCTCTGGCTCCAGCTCCACACAATATCAGAACTTGCCTCTGACTCTGGCTCCCCAGCCCTGCTTACAATTGCCTTATTTCAAATATTAAAGTTAAAAAAAGGTATTACATAAAATACCTAGTTAATTTTTGAACCAAGGTGGTTTAAAATAGGGTGTTTTTTTGATTTTCATGAACAAGACAACAATGAACTACAAAAGTGACAGGTTTGAAGTTATGTGAGTGTACGAAACTTATGATGTCATAATAACATTAAAGCCTATATAAACATTTTTTGACAAATCTCTTCTGGTCAGCACACATGGTATCAGCACTCATACAATTTAGGGAGAAAGCATACTTTTTTTTAACCATATTACAATTACATACAGCAGTACACATACATTCATGCTAAAACAAAACATTAATGACAAATTACATAATAAAATTAAATGACAAAACTTCTAAACATTTTATTTTCATCTGAAGAGGGCTGATGTAAGCTGAAAATGTTTATGGTTTCTTTTTGTTTTATTTTAACATTTTTATGTTTATTGCTTGCTGTATGTAATTGCAATATGGTTAAGAAAAGTACTTAAACACAATTTAAGTCAGAGCAGTTATTATATTAAACTATCAAACCATGAAAAATAACTATTTTTTATTAGCTCTAACAGTTTGCTTCATCTATTGGGCCCATCAGGAAGTAATCAAAAATCCGAAAAAAAAAGAAAGCTTAACAATGCAATAAAAAGTCTACAAAGAACTTAAAACCAATAAAAAAAAACCATAGTGATCAAATAGTTAAGCTGGTTACAAATTTTTTAGATTAAATTTTAATGGTAAAATTTTTTTCATTACTTGTATTGATGTACAACAAATACATTTATCAGATTAATAGAACATATTAAAAATCTTTAGTATTTTTAATAGTATGTTAAAGGTGCTTTTAAGGAGGTTTGATAGTTTAATATAATAACCGCTCCAATTTTGGGCTTATTTCCACTGTAAGAGCATTCTTTGTTTGTTTTATTGATTTTTTTACTTCTTTCTGCATTTAAATATTAAGCAAAGCAAAAAAATCAATTGAAAAAAATCAATTGAAGAATTAAAGAATACTCTATTTTATGCTCAAAATCAAAATGAGCCTTTAACTGCCATTGAGTACTTTTCTGATGCACCATACACACTGACTAGTATAAATTTGTAGAAAAAAGTTTAGATAATATATAATGTTATTATGACATTATAAGTTTCATACATTTGCATAACTTCAAACCTGTCATCTTTGTAGTACATTTCACTTTTTCATGAAAATGATAAAAACATATCATGTTAAATGACCTTGGTTCAAAAATTTAACTATTTCCAAGTCATACCGTACTTTTTTTAAATTTAAATATTCGAAATTAAGCCATTATAAATTTCAATAAATTAATATTCAGCTAAGAACATACTCAAAACACATTTAACAATTTTAAAATACAAATTTTTACTCTTATCAGCTGTACAACAGATGGTAAATACAAGAGTGGTCGAATGGTTAAAGTGCCAAGCTCATGACCAACATGGTCTCGGTTCAAAACCCACTCACGCCATTCTGTTATGTCATTGGGAAAAACACTTTATGCCACATTCCCCTGCTTGGTGGTCTTGACAAGCAGTTCTAAATTATAGTCATATCTCTATTAAATTACAAGCAGACAGCAATATCTTGGTATCTCCGAAAGCAGGTCGGGGTAATTGCCTACCCTATGTAATAGCGCCTCTGTCACTTTCCTGTGAGTCAGGAGGATAAATATAGAGATAAAATAAAAAAATAAATAAAATAAATAAATAATAAAAAGCTTTGGTATCACTGTTTGCTTTTAAATATGCAACAAGGGCGACTATAATTATTGCATATCAAAAAATGGTGGCATAATATTGCCTTTGTGACATAATGACCCAGATGACAGGTACTTTCTCGCAGCCTGGATTGTGAGTATGTCTGTTACTGCTTTTAAACATGACAGACCAAAACCAAACCTTTCAAAATAGAATTGTATGTAAAAGTATCCATTCCCATGTTCAGTAAGGGTTGTCTGCTAACTGGCAAATATGCTTATCAAGTCTGAAAAAAGCTGCCTTTTTCAGGGAACATTGCCAACAAGTTTCAAAGACCCACTATTCTTCAGCTGAACATTGAAGGTCTTATTGCAAGCAAGATGAACATTCTTCATTACCTTGCTCTGCAGTCTGAAGCACTTGTCATCCTACTACAGGAGACCTACAGCACTAATGCAACAAAAGTTGGTACCTCCAAGCTACCAATTGGCTGGGTCTTCCTCAAGCAGAAAGCATGGCCTTGCCACGTTTGTTCACAAGTGACTACAGTATATGCTTTGGGACTAATCTCCACCAACATTGCAGATTGAGTGGTTGCGTGTAGTTGTTGATGGTTAGAAAATAGTCAACATCTACAAATCTCCACCAACGCAACTGCAACCCCTGGATCTCCTAGTGTTTCCTCAACCTGTCTTTGTGCTGGCAATTTAAACTGTCGTCAAGCTGATTGGGGTTACAATAATAACAGTCTGAATGGTGAGTGCTTGCATATAATGCCAAGGACACCAACAGCTTTTACTCCAGCCTCTAAAACACTGTGATTAACGTCTTACTGTGACTGAGCTTCAACCTCCAAGTCTGGAGATACACTGAAAGTGTAGACATGTCTTGGCTGAAAGTCCCCACCAAGTCCTTCCAATTTTCAGAAGAGTGCAGCAATGCTAGATTATCAGCATAAGCAAACTTTCTGGAAATCATGAAAGGAAGATCGTACGTATAGGTGTTAAATAGGAGGGGAGCCAAGACCAATCCCTGAGGAACACCGTTTTTATGATGGCATAGCCTGTTTTGCTTGCTGTCACCGGTATTAAGGGTGAAACTTCGATTTCGGGCAAGCTCCATAATCATTTTGACCATGTGCTTATCTGGAAGAAGTTTCAGCAGCTTGCATGTAAGGCTACAGTGCCAGACAGTGTCATAAGCAGCTGTCAGATCGATAAATATGGCACTGGTCTTCTTTTTAGAATCAAAAGAATCCTCAATGTTCTGGGTTAGCAGAACAACTTGATCTACGATTGACTTCTCGTGTCAGAACCCAGCCTGCTTTTTCAGAAGCAGTGGATTGATATGTAAATCAATAGTGCCCAGATGGTAGGTGCTTTCTCGCAGCCTGGGCCATAAGTCTGTTCATTGGTGTTAATGACAGACCAAAACCAAACCTATCAAAACGGAAGGGTATTCACCCACTCCGATGTTCATCTTGGGTCTGCTAATCAGCAAACGTCTTTTTCAGGATGGGGCAATGCCTGGAAAAAACTGCCCTTTCAGGGCACATTGCCAACAAGTTCTGAAGACCCACCATTCTTTAGCTGAACATCAAAGGCCTCACTGCAAGCAAGATGAACGTTCTTCATCACCTTGCTCTGCAGTCTGAGGCACCTGTCATCCTACCACAGGAGACCCACTGCACTGATGCCAAGAAGTTGGTACTTCCAAACTACCAACTAGCAGGGTCTTCTTTAAGCTGGAAGCATGGCCCTGCCACGTTTGTCCACAAGCAACTAAGATACACGCTTTTGGACCAATCTCCACTGACATCGAAGATCGAGTGGTTGTGTGTGGACATTGATGGCTATAAAATAGTCAACGTCTACAAACCACCACCAACACAATTGTGATCCCTGGATCTCCCAGTATTCCCTTCCCCATGTCTTTATGCTGGTGATTTTAACTGTCATCATGCTGACTGGAGTTATGATGATAACAGCCTGGATGGTGAGTTCCTGGCTGGCTGGGCAAATATTAATTGTCTTGCCCTCATACATAATGCCAAGGACCCTGCCAGTTTTTACTCCAGCCGCTGAAGCACTGGCACCAATCTGGACCTAGCTTTCACTAGCGTAGGTCCAAACAGTCGCTTACCAGACAGACGTGTCCTTGAAAAGTTCTTCAGGTCACAACACCAACCTTTGCTTATTACACCACCAAGATTTGCTATAGCAGTGCCAAGCATGCCTGTTAAGCGATGGAACTTCCACAAGCCCAAATGGAGTTATTACATTGCTTTGATGAATAATTTTACAAAGACTTTGTTGCCACCTGATTCACTTGATGTGAATGTGGCTTACCAGGGTTTCTATAACATCATTAAAAAAGCAGCAAAAAAGACTATCCATGTGGTTATCAAAACAACTATATTCTGTGTTGGGATGCAAAATGTGAATCTATTTGTAGAACTTTTCCGCAATCTCCTCAGGGAGATGACTTGAGTTTGGCTGCCACAGCTTTACTTGCCAAATTTGACAGGAAGCAGAAGGATTGATGATATAAAGCAGTTTGGAGCATTGACTTCTCACACTCTTGTCAAAAAGTATGGCGTATTTTGAACAACCTTATGGGTAGGTCATGACACTCTCCTTGTCACTGCCCCATTTCAGCTGATTCTATTGTATCTCAGCTAGTCAGAAATAGGACATACAAGGCTGTAAACCAGGTAAAGCTTTGGGCCCTAATTCCATCTGCCCAGAGCTTATAATTCATGCTGGAGCTGCTTTGAAGTCCTTGTTACAAGACTTCCTTTCTTTCTGTTTGCACCAACTCAAAATTCACAAGATCTGGAAAAAAGCAATTGTAGTTGCGATCTCAAAGCCAATAAAGGCATTAGAAAACCCAAAGAGTTATCAACCAACATCTTTGCTCTGTGTCCCCAACAAGATCTTTGAGAGGCTCATCTACAGCTGCTTCAAGCCAATTATTGATCCACTGCTTCCAAAAGAGCAGGCTTTGTTTCAACACAGGAAGTCAACCATGGATAAAGTCATTTTGCTGAAACAGAACATCAAGAATTCTTTCGAGACTAAGAAAAAGGCCAGTGTTGTATTTGTTAATCTGACAGTGACTTATGACACTGTCTGGCACTGTGGCCTTACCTGTAAGCTGCTGAAGCTTCTATTAAATAAGCATATGGTTACAATGATCAAGGAGCTTGTACAAAACGGAAGTTTCACCCTTACTACCTGAAAAACGACGTTCCTCAGGGATCAATCTTGGCTCCCCTTTTTTTCAACAATTATACATACGATCTGCCTTCCATGATTTCCAGAAAGTTTGCTTATGCTGACAATTTAGCATTATTATACTCTTCTGCTGGATTGGACTTTAAGCCAAGACATGACTACACTTTCAATGTATCTCCAGACTTAGGTGAAAGCTCAGTCACATTAAGAGGGTGATGGCAGCCTTTCTCTGAAATAACCAAGAGGCCAAACATGAGCAACATAAAAGTCTATATAACAACAATAGACTTTTACCACTCTGTCAAACTCCTATATCAAAGTAAAACTGGAAAGATCACTCACATTTTGTCACTATCTAGTGGCATTGCATAAAAAACTATTTTTATGCATCACACTGTTGAGGCTATTTGTAGGCTCGTGATGGGGTGTTGGTGCCCAAATACTGTACACAGCTGCCTTATCTCTGGTCTACTCAACAGCTGAGTATTGCACCCCAGTCTGGTGTCGCAACACTCACACTCTCTTATAGACAGTATCTCGAATGGTGCCTTGCACATAGTCACTAGATGCTTACATTCCACTCCAATAACCTCCTACTTATACTTTTAGGCATCCAGCCAGCTAAGCTTTGCCTAAGCTTTGCTGACTAGGAGCAACAGTTTTCTTGGCTTGCCATGAATCTCTGAACAGTGATCATATCCTGTATGGTTTTTTCAGTGGATTTTCACTTTTCAGATGCTTTCAAGGGCTTTTGATACTTTGCGCTTTTTGATGGTGGACACATCGCTGCAATGACATGATTGTTTTTTTTTGTCCTAGAGACCCAGTGCTTTCAGAGGAAAAATGTTTACAGGCAACTGGAGATGCTAAAAAACACTTACAAGGTCTTGTCTGCCAACATTCCATATTACAACTGACATGGCAAGAGCTCGCTTTGTAGCTGCTGTGCCAAAATATCTCTCCTTTCGGCATCTTCTCCATATCATAGCATTAAACAACTCATTTTGGTTTTGGCCTTCGGGTAAGACTGCTTACACATCTTTTTAAAAGTGACTCATGTGATAATCTTTCATAAAGAGGCAGCATGTGGATTAATATAAAATATTAATCAAGAACAAAATATTAAGGAACAAATTTATCTGATATAAAAAAAAATGACAGAAATTTTGAGGGGCATGTAAAAAATGAAAAATTTAACAAAAATAGAGTTGGAATTTTAAAAATTTTTTAGCATTTTTGAATTCTGCATTAAATTTCACTTTAAAATCAACCATTTAAATTAAAATTCTTCAATTAGTGAGACAAGAATCAGTCCAAAACTTGTTAAAAATTTACTTTATTTTAATTTAATATCGATTTCATGAAATCAATATTAAATTAAAATAAAGTAAATTTTTAACAAGTTTTGGACTGGTCTCCCTAATTGAAGAATTTTAATTGAGATGTGTTTCACAAGAATTGTCTTAAAATCTTTATCCAATAGGGTTAAACTGATCCACTGGGTTTTTTAACAAATAGAGCTCAAAATCAACATAAAACAAAAAACAACAAAAATCAATTTAAGTAATAGTGCCCCCTTACACTTGGCCCATTGAAATTTGACATATCTTACTTAATAACTGAAAGGAGTAATTAACTACTATTAAAAAACTCGCAAGATCTACATCAGTAATGTTAGATTTTTCTTTCTTTTAGGTTTTTTTTCATATAAAGCACAACATTTTGCAACCATGAATCAATAGAGAGAAATGGTTGATGAAAGAATTAGAATGATGTTACCAACCAATAACCTTGATTTAGATGAGGAAGAAAAGACCATGTGGAATCTAGACTTAAAGGTACAAACACTAAATCAGAAATATTTAGTAAAGATAGTGCAACATTTGGAAAGAAAGTCAAACCAAGATCTAATGCAAAAACCTGCTTCCACAATATTATTACATAGTCCAGTGGCATCAAAGGTGTTACGTAAAAACAGTAATCCACCAGAAAAAATCGAGTCTCTTTTTTGGTGAAAATGTGACTGTTGAGTGCAAAAATAAGTTAGGATATTAAATGATTCAAATACCTTTTTTGAATTTAAATATGCATTCAAAATTAAGCCAATGAAAATTTCAAATAGATTAATATTTCACTAGGAATATCCCTAAATTTAACACATTTGACAATTTTTAAAAGCAAATTTTTATTCTTGAGTCATTCATTGTAATTAAGCTCAAGTTTGTAACCGAAAATTTTAATTTTGCCTGTCCTTTAAATATGTTGTTAACCTTTTTGTATAAAAAAACAAAAATTTTTTTTTGAAATTGGTCAACTACTTTTCAAGATACAGCTATAGAATTTTTTGTCACTAGATGGTGCATCAAATTATTTTTTTTGGGAATATTTTAGTTTTCAAGTAGTTTGTAAGATAAAAATTTGATTCGAATGTTGACTCCACCATTTTTTAACTATGTACAGGGTGATTCAGCGAAGTGTGCACAAATACTTTTCTTAGTTTTATGTACATGTATTTCATCCATTATTAACTTTCAATTATTAACATTTCAGTTTCTTATTATTTAAGAATTAAAATTTAAAATCTGGTATTATTTGAAGTAAAAATAAACGATGAGTAAAACGATCAATGACGTGATAGAAAAGTATTGCAAGAAGAAGCTCCCACCAAGTGAAATTTTCCAGTTGATGAAGGAGGTTGTAAGCCGTAGAGGAGTTTATAAAGCCATGAAAAGGTTCAAGGACACTGGGACTTGTGCTCCAAGAATCAGGAGTGACCCTGAAAGAACCGTAAGGACGAAGAAACTGATCAAAAAGGTCAGAGAGAAGTTGAGGAGAAATCCTGCAAGAAGTGCCAGACAACTTGCTAAAGACTACTCTGTGAGCATGTCCAGCATGCAAAGGATTCTCAAGGATGATCTCCAGAGCTACCCATACAAGTTCACCAAAAGACATCTCTTGTCGGAGGCCACTAAGAAGAAAAGGCTCGATAGAGCAAAGGTTTTGGTCAAGAAACTTGTTGATGGCACACAGCCTCAAGTTTTATGGACAGATGAAAAACTTTTCACTGTTCAAGCTGTCCATAACCATCAAAATGACAGGATTTGGTTTCCAGATATAAACATGGTCCCAGTTGAGCGTCGCAGCTCTTTCAGAAGACAAAAACCCGCCTCCGTAATGGTATGGGCAGGCGCAACATCAAAAGGGCTGAAAACTCCTCTCATATTCATTGAAGAAGGGGTCAAGATAAACCAGACTGTCTATAGGCGAATGCTGGAGGAGAAAGTCCTTCCCTGGGTCCAAGAAGTAGTCGGAGAACAAGGAGTTACTCTTCAACAGGACGGTGCAACCTCCCACACGGCCAACTCAGTTCAAGCTTGGTGTCGATGCAATTTCAAAGGTTTTTGGGAGAAAGAGCTTTGGCCGCCGTTTTCACCAGACTTGAACCCTATGGATTTTGGGTTATGGTCTATTTTAGAGACAAAAGCCTGCCGTACTTCTCATCCAAATCTGGACTCTCTAAAGCGAAAATTGACATCGGCATGGGACGAAATTGACCCAGAAGTGGTGCGTGCCACATGTGCCCAGGTTCTGCCACGACTTCGGAAAGTAATCAAAAACAAAGGGGGTTATATTGAATAACTTGTATATGCATATAACTTGTTTCATTTGACCTAATTATAAGTCCGAAAGATGAGTTTTTATTTGTGCACACTTCGCTGAATCACCCTGTAGAATCCAAAAATAGTATTGTTTTTCTTTTATTAATTATAAACAAAAAATTAAGAGCTGATTAAAAATAACATTGCTCACAAAAAGGGGCCCAAAAAAATGCTGTGAAAATCACATTAGAAAAAAAATTATGAAAATAATATAATATGTCTACTGTAAAATAAAAAAGTTAAAAATGTGTTTTTTGTCTTTTTCAAATAATTTGCAAAACTAAAAGTGCATTTTTAAAAAGCATAATTTACATTTTATCTGCTTTAGCAAGCGACTTTTAAAGTCAAAAATTGTTACTAATATTTGAATGCATGTAATGCTGCTAATAACTAAAGTTTTTAATGGTATTATTATTTTAGTTTGTTTTGTTAAAAATGCTTAATTGTCATAACAAATTTTAAAACTTATGGATTGAAGAAAGTAGGAGTAAAGTTGTGATCAACTTTTTCACAAACTGAAATTGATTAAATAACTTAAAGATCAAAAGTTTGTATGTCAAAAATCTTATGAGAAAACACAAATCAAAATTATTTATTTTTTCTTCAAATCAGCTTACCAACAAATTTGTCCAGCTGAATAGTCTTGCTTTAAACATTTCATGTCACAATAATTGCTAAGCTTGAAACACACAAACTACATTCCTTTTAAGCAACAAAAGTTATTCAAAAGTAAGTCTAAGTTTACTCTATCAAAGGGTCAAGGAGCCTTGCCAACATCAGTATTAATGAAAGGGCAACAACAAAAATAATAACCTAAATTTGCTTTAACAGTGTAATGTAAACATTAATACAATAAACTAACTGTTTTAAACAAAATATTTGCTTTTCTTCAAAAAAATGCTAGTTTTGGCATATACCTGCATTTTTGATTCATACATCTCAGAGTAATGACGGAGCAGGAATGTTGCAGTCTGTTCTTTTATGGAGTGAGGTGATGGCACAATTGACATCTTTAATATATCAATCAACTTAAAACTAAAATAAGTTTTTTCTATTATAGCTATGTCATATGTTTGCATTCAGAAATAAGAAATAATCTGCAAATATGCAATAATTAAAATAACTTCTTGGAATTTTTTATGTATAAGTGTTGATAATTAAACAAGCAACATTAAAAAAATAATCATTATTTAAATTGAAATTTTTTTAAGCATTTGCATAGTAGCAGCCCCACCAAGTTACCTTTTTCTTTTCACTTTTTAAATTTCACATTTCACTTTTTCAAAAAAACAAAATAAAATAAACAAGATAAAATAAACCATTTCTAATTTTTACATTCACAGTAGCATTCTATCTCAACCTGTCAATCAAATAAGATGCAACCCATTTTACTTACTTCAAGAATTAGTTCCCTTTGGGAGAGCAACAAGAAAATATTGCTTTTACATTTGTTTTTTGTAAAATCCTGCTGAAATTAAATGAATGTTTTTGTAACAGACACTCATCATTTCAATTTTTGCTCCTGCTGCTGACTTAATTGGGTGAAACATTTGCAATCCACACAACTTCCAAATTAACTTAATAATAAAATATTTGTTTCACTCTTTGAGTATTTTATCCATTATTTTTGGAGATTTAAAGATCAAAAATGATGTGTGCAAAACAAACAGCAAAATTAGGTGAAAAATAACTACATAACAAACATCAAACCCAAAACTCTACTGAATAAGAACATTTATTTTCCCAAATATGACTTATAGAAACATCAATTTTTTCTTTTATATCAGCTACTGGATAATTACACTATGTAACACAATTTTTGTTTGGCTACTTTTTTTAGTGCCCCTTTATGTATGTTTGGGTGCTGAATTCAAAAATCCAGGTAGTTTTTTTGTAACATCATTACTTTTTGAGATATTCAAACTTTTTGCTTGATCCAACATAGCTGTCACCTCAAATCCAATGTAACTCTTAACCACACCTTGAAATGCTTGCCACGCTTCCTTTTCTGTTTCATTCATTTTGCTTCCAAGCTTTCAGACTTTAACATTGTGCTTATTTGGGGACCAACAAATATTCTTCCTTTTATTTTGGCATCTGATAGTCTGGGAAACATTGAATAGATTTCTTGAAAAACTTCTTCAAAATCCAAAGCTTTAAGAAACTGTTTTACTAGACCTAATTTGAAATGAAGAGGTGGCAGTACCTTTTCCTGGCTTACAAGAGGCTCCCTGATGACATTGCACATTCCTGATGTTAGTTCTTCTTGTGTTGGCCAATGCATTTTCTCATAGTGCTCACCATTAGCTCTACTATTCCACAAGCACAAAAAGCAAGAATATTTTGTGTATCCACTCTGCAGACCCAGCAAAACTCCTAGTATTTTAAACTCATCACAAACATACCACTTAAACTGAGCATAATTGATTTTAATGAGCAGTTGCTTGACATTTTCATAGTCTTCTTTCATCTGTAATGAATAAGCAAGTGGAATTGACAGATATATATTGCCTTTGTGAAGTAACACTGCTTTAAGACTTTTGGTAGAACTGTCAATAAAAAGCCACCACTGAGTAGGATCCATGATCTATTCCAACAGTGCTAACAAGCCTTCCATATCTTTGTAATAGCAAAAGTCTTCAATAACATCAAAATAGACAGAAAACTCCAAGTTCCTATTTCTGTAGGCAGTACTCTTAACAGTTATCACCAAACAGATTCCACTCATTCAGTCTGGATGTTAATAACTCTGCTCCAGATTTTGTAAGACCCAGATCACATATTAAATCATCCAATTCTTTTTTAGTTGGAAAATGAGGTTCTGAACTTGTTCATGGTTCATATTCAGCATCAGTGTCAGTTGTTGTCGATGAGTCGATAAATAACAAGTAGGCTACATAGCATACAGTATAAGAAATTGGATCCAATCTCAGAACAAATAAATTAGTGTCAGTGATCCACAAAAAAAGACTCATATTTGATGGTGGGTTTTGGAACCGGTAAGATTTCACTCTGAGGAACAGGTGCAATCAATGAGGGTATACTTGGATATGTCATAGTTCTTCTTCCGCTGACCTTGCAACACTTCGAAATGTTTATCATGCAAAAGTAGCAATCATCATGATGATTTTGGGGCTCTCTCCAAACTCTGGAAACTGCAAATGACATAACTTTTCCAGAACCCCTCAACCATCTTTCAAGATTAGATCTACAGCTGCCACAGATTACATGTGGTGCCCAGGGCTTATCCTGATCATTAATGTCCATCCCAAAATATAGTCTTTAAGCTGTCCAATACTTTGTTCCTTTCAGAATTTTGTATGTGGTGTGTTTACTGCTGATGTAATAGAATTCACATACATAAAAGCAATTCGGTGAATTTTTGCACTCTTTACTAGACATTTTGATTTTCACTATTTAAAAGATGAATTCAATCTAAGATCTACAAAATATAATTATAGGGGGTACTGAGTAAGCTGTTGGCATTCAAGGCTGGCTGTTAGGTTCTGACTACAATGCAGTACTTCTCTCTGCATACACTGAACAATGTAAACATGACTTTTTAATCAACTACAGACGAAATCGGTTAATGGGGTCACCCATTTGCCAGACGTTTTGACCCTTTTAACCGATTGACCCCTTTAACCGTTATAGTCCAAAAATAGGTTTGTTGGGAACATGCGTCATTCTAAGGGAACACCATTATATTACTTGGTAGCAATGGGCTCTAGAATGCGTCATGCGCTCAATACAGTATGTATTGACTGCCTTTTTTGCATTCTTAATGAATTCATTTTCCTAACCTAAATTGATTTAATCGAAGAAACAACAACTCGGCGTGTTGGGAAATTAACTTTGCTTCATGCAGTGTTGTGTGTTTAATTCCTTTTGTCTAACGTTTTGCATTAACGAGACTCCAACCATGCAATGGTAGAAGTTTAAAGTGCGATGTGACTACAGTTTGTTGTTTTTGTTTCAACCACACTGCTGTGCACACGCCTGTCGCTTTATCTTTTGTTTACTTAAAGATGCAGACAATTACAAATCCGCAAGAAACAGAGAGGAGTTCGCTTTGTGGCAGGCGGCAAGCCTGGTCTCGCAATCGTTTCCCATGCATTTGGGCATCTGGCCAAAGAAAAAAGATTAATGACATGTTTTACTTTGTCTTGCGATTCGTTTCTCTCGATTTCCGATGTCTGGCCAAAGAAACACATACTGCGAGTTGAGCGAAAAATGACCCTATTATCCGATAAGCGTGAGTCTATTAACCGGTTGTTTTATTTAACATTAGATAGGATTTGGTTCGGGATTTCGGATTTTGAGTCTATAAACCGATTTACCTGTTTAAGCAGTACCCGATTAACCGATTTCGTCTGTATTCTGAATTTAACAGGCAGAGAAAAATCGAAAACTAAGGACTGACAGGTAATAAACGTACTTTTGACAGTGAGATTTTGCACTCCCATATGCCTGTTCACACCCTCAGTTAAATAAAACACCGATTTACAACAAGATAATGCTGATAGAGACAGATCACAGCAATCATAACCACATCATACATATACAGTTAATGGAAAATCACAAAAAAAACAGAAATTATCATATCTTGAAAACGATCAATGATAGAAAAAAAATGATAGCATTTTTGGAACCAGCGCTTGAAAATCATACAGACACATCTAAAAAATTTAGCCAAACAAAATTTTTGTAAAATTTTGTTACGTAGTGTTATGAATGTGGTCAATTTTTGGCTATCTCCATGTTGAGCCTTAGGAAGCAAAAGCTTTTTGAAGACAATGCACTTTAACAGATCCAACATCATTTAATGCAACTACCTTTCCTGAAAAAAGGGTACCCTTATATAAAACAAGGTGATAATCACCTATATTGGGCAGTGCAATTTCATATGTCTGTGAAGTTGAGGCATCCATCATGACTGATGAGGCAAAGAAATCCAGTGTGCATGTCTTTCCATTTACTGTGTGCTTAACAGAATGAATCTTTAGAGTTCCAGAAATGTACACAGGGTTAATTCTGGATTCTGAATAAAAGCCTAATTCTAGTTCAGACTTGTCAACATAGATAACATTAATGTTGGGCAAGATTTCATTAGCATATGTTGCAAAATGTCTTGGGCCTTCAATCACAACTTGTTTGCTGAGAACTTTTTAATAAACTGAGTGCTTTACCATTTCCTCAACACCATCAACTGCTCCTTTTTCATGATTTGCCTTGAAGAGATGCCTCTGGATATCAATATCTTTACTGAACTTTGTCATCATGTAAAAAACATACTGACTCCTGAATTGAGAGGCACAGCCATTTGACCAAAATTTAATTTTCTTTACCTCAGTTCTCTTTTTCATGTCTTTGATAAGAAAGTTATTTAAGGCAAAACTCACATTGCAGCCATGGTCATTTTCAGGAGTGATCAATGCAAAACTAGTGCAGACAGTCCCCCCAGCTTTTTTACAAAAAGTTTAGATACATGCTGTATAGACTGTAAATTGACCTTGACTGTTGAATGCTGACTATATCTCATTTTGGCGCTTATTTTTGTAATTTTCTGAACAATTTACATGGATGACAAGTTCATGTTTCTTTAATCCATCAATGTGCTCTGTACAGGTTTGGCTTTAAACCTGTTTGTTAAAGAAATGTAATTATAATGAATTAAAAAGCTCAATTAGTTTTACCTTCATTTCCTTGCCTGAAGCTTCACTGAGCTGCTTTTAGTAATAATGATCCTTTACCCAATGGTAGTATGAAATGTGTTCAATTTCTATCAGATACTACATGTCAATGGCAGGGCAGTTGGCACAGCTATCATCCCTGCATGCTTCTGTCAATGAGTCACATGCAATTTTTAACATGATATCATGACATTTTGTTGGTAAGAAAATGCCCCTGATGCTTTGTTGATCCCTTCACAAACCAACTCAATGCTTTCACAAACAGGACAAAGACAGTTGACCTTTGAAATTTTACTTTAAACAATGAAATCCTTTAATTTTATGTATCGATAAATGGTGGAAAATTTTAGTTTGGAAAGACCTTCATCTTCTTCCTCTGACAAGATAGAAGCAAGTTCATGAAATGCCCACAATATGAATTTCTTTGAATTAAACTTACTTTTACTGTTTACATCCTTTCCAATATAGATTTGATTGTTTCTTCTTGGCAGAGTAAAGCTGATAGTATTTCTGCAGAGAAAGTCATCTAGTTTTTTCTTAACTTCCTTGATAAAAACTGGTGGTCTTCCACCACAAGAACCTGATGCAACAGTGTTAAACCATTTTAAAATGAGATACACCTTTCTTGGGGAGCAGGAAATATCCTCTCTAAAGAAAGTGGTAACAACAACTTTTCTCTGGTTGCCATCCTTTGGTAGGCTTCTTTTAGCTCTCTTAACACTTCTGGACAAAACTGAAAAATTTAACTTTACTAATGGAGTTTGACTAGTTTCATTATTCTGCTCCTTTTTTCTCTCCGTACTGTTTCTGTGAATTGTTCTTTTGCTGCAAGTAAGCTTTGTGTGGTTCTGGGTTTTCATAAATGCACTTTCTCTTTGCTTATGATTTCTGTCTTTAAGCTTTCTTTTTTCTGGGTTTTGTCTTGGTCCATAACATTTCTGTCTCTCTGCATTTGAAAGTCTTTTCTCTCCCAATGATTTTCTTCCCATGTTTACCAATCTCTTTACCTATTACTTATTTCTAATCTGAAAAATTATATAAATTTCTAATTACAAAAATCTTTTTTGTAAACAAGAGGGAGCAACATCTTGCTGCAAAATGTGAAAGCTCCAAGGGTTTCGTTGATATGGATGATACTGCTAGATCTTGCCGAAAATTTCATCTCAGTACACAGTTTTCATGCCATAACATTTATTACAACACCAAAAGCATAGGCATTTTGATCATACTGCCTTAATACAGCACTTACTGAAGATAACACCAAAAAACCTAATAGAAATCATTATTTAAGAGTCATTTATTAGCTACAGTGTACCTGGAAATATTGCAAAATACTGTAAGAAATTTATGTAACAAACACTCTTTTATGGGTAGGTCGTTTTACCGAAACTCACCGAAACTCACCGAAACTCACCGGAACTCACCAAAACTCACCGAAACTCACCGAAACCCACCGGAACCAACATTAATTTAATAATTAAAATAAAAACTCACCGGAACTCACCGGAACTCACCTAAACTCACCGAAACTCACCGGAACCAACATTAATTTAATAATTAAAATAAAAACTTTTGTTTTTAAAATTTAGCAGAACCTATGCAAAATTAATTCATGCAAAAAAATATCTTTTAAATAATGCCGACTTTTAAAAATAGGTGAGTTTCGGTAAAACGACTCTTCGTAAAGTCATTTTACCGAAACTCATCTGTATCTTTCCAACAAAGACTAAAATTCAATTTATTTTTGTTTGTATATAATCTCTGCAATCTGTTGTTTGTTTGGAATAAAATTGAAGTTGTATTTGAGTGAATCATGCTGTTTTTTAGTGAGTTTCGGTAAAACGACTATATATCAGCAATTACATATATTTTACCAGAACTCACTTGTAACTTTTAAAATAAAAAGGTTGAAACAAATCTTTTGGTTTTAAAATTTAACAGGATCTATGCAAAATTAATTCATGCAAAAAAATATCTTTTAAATAATGCCGACTTTTAAAAATAGGTGAGTTTCGGTAAAACGACTCTTCATAAAGTCGTTTTACCGAAACTCACCTGTATTTTTGTAACAAAGACTAAAATTCAATTTATTTTTGTTTTAATATAATCTCTGCAATCTGTTATTTGTTTGGAATAAAATTGAAATTGTATTTGAGTGAAACAAGTTGTTTTTTTAGTGAGTTTCGGTAAAACGACTATACATCTGTAGCGATCGCCACATTTTCACGCTTGACATAATTGTAATAAATATAGAGATTAAAATAAAAAAAAAATAAAAAAAAAATAAGTATTTTTTTGTTCGTTTATTCATTTTTTCTTTTTGGATAGAAAACGAAAGAGTCTTGCGTTGTAAAAAACAGATGTAGAAAAGTTCTTGTACTGTTGGTTTTAATAATAAAGATCTGTAAAAGTTTATAAAATTTACATGTAGTTAGATATATATAAATCGCAAACCGCTACATATTGGTGACCCCGACGTGATCGGATCTCCCGTACTATCGGCCGTCATCTTCATTTTTAAAACTTTTTCTTCTCTCGTTTAAAAACCTTCTCTCGTTTTCGCTACTCTCACTAACTTTTCTCTTTTCTTTCTCCTTTTAAGTAAATAGCGAGCTATACATTTAAACCAATTCGGGCAAGCTAAGCTTTGCGAAATAAAATACTTAAAACATCTATTTTATATATTTATCACTATATTTTCAATTAGTGAACACTAACAACTTCATTTTATACCAAACTATTTACTTTAAATGCTGTTTTAGTTTTGATTTGTACGACGGCTTACAATAAATGAGATGATAATCGGTCATACGACCAAGCTAAGCTTTGTTGATAAAAATACGAAAACGAGAGAAGGTTTTTAAACGAGAGAAGAAAAAGTTTTAAAAATGAAGATGACGGCCGATAGTACGGGAGATCCAGGTGATCTTGGATTTCAAGAATTTAAAGTTTGAAGAACTCAAGTCCTCAACAATCTACCATAAAAAATAGGACTTACGTATGTTGTAATAATGCTCAGCTTAATATCAATTTATGTAATATTTATGCATATAGCAATTATATTTCTTGCATTTTATTATTTGTACGCAAAATATTTCCAGTTTTTTAATAATCAAAATGAAACTACTGATGACTTGCATAACACTAGTACAGTTCCGCCATCTTGTTTTCAACGAACTAATAGCAACACAGTGACGTCACAATGAATGATAGTTATCAAGTTATATTAGAGAGCTTGTCTCAACTTAATAGAAATGTGTCTTTAAGTCTACAGGCGCGTTTACAGCCGTTTACAGTACTTTTTTTTTCAGCGTGATCTTTGTTTGTTTTATTGACGCTCAAATTCACTCATATTCACGAAACTAAGCTACGAACAAATTTACTCGAGAGCAATAATTGCAAGCTTAGATAAGTGCAGGTCTCAGGTAGGTTTTACAGTCTAAGGAATTTAAATAAATTTTTTTAATGGAAAAATGTATAAAGTAGGAAGATAATCATTCCAATCTTAGTTTTTATGTTTAGTATAGTTGTAAAAAAATTTTTTTATACATTTGCTTAGTTTATGACTAGAATTGTCATTCAATTTTTTTTTTTGATAATAATGTTAAGACGCAGGTACGGTGACCATGCACATTTTTTTTTGTGCATGTTATAACGTATATCGTTTAGTTGCCGTTTCCCTATTTGCAACCTTTGCTCTATTTTGTCTTCAATTATTATCAATTGTTTCTTTTGGGTGCAAATAAAAACAAACTACTACTACTACTACTACTACTACTACTAATTATTTAATCAAATTTATTATTTATTAATTTTGCAAACCATTGTTTATTTTATCCAATTAATAAAAAAATTAGGGTCTCGTTTACTATACGCCGTGGTGACATTTTTCACGGTAAAATCCCCAAAGGGGATTTCCCTGTTTTTCTCACGATTGCTCTTCATCTTTTGTTTCTTTTTTTTCTGAAAAAACTTTTGCTCCCACCACCGTCTCACCACTCCCAATCTGTTTCTTTTTTTACGCTTTACCCGATTCTTTAAACTTGATTTAATCAATTACAAGCTTGAATTTTTAAGCTTGATTTGATCACTTTATTTCGCCACGGTGAATAGTAAACGAGATGCTTAAAAAAAAGTTCGCATTATAAATATTATGTCTCCTTATACTTTTTAAACAGAATAAAACTGTTTATTACAACAATTCTTCATGCAACCTTGATTTCTTAAACTTATTATTCATACAAGCTTGAATTTTTAAGCTTGATTTGATCACTTTATTTCGCCACGGTGAATAGTAAACGAGATGCTCAAAAAAAAGTTCGCATTATAAATTTTTATGTCTCGTTATATCTTTTAAACAGAATAAAACTGTTTATTATAACAATTCTTCATGCAACCTTGATTTCTTAAACTTAATATTCATACAAGCTTGAATTTTTAAGCTTGATTTGATCACTTTATTTCGCCACGGTGAATAGTAAACGAGATCCTCAAAAAAAAGTTCGCATTATAAATTTTTATGTCTCGTTACACCTTTTAAACAGAATAAAACTGTTTATTATAACAATCCTTCATGCAAGCTTGAATTTTTAAGCTTGATTTGATCACTTTATTTCACCACGGTGAATAGTAAACGAGATGCTCAAAAAAAAGTTCGCATCATAACTATTATGTCTCGTTATACCTTTTAAACAGAATAAAACTGTTTATTATAACAATCCTTCATGCAAGCTTGAATTTTTAAGCTTGATTTGATCACTTTATTTCGCCACGGTGAATAGTAAACGAGATGCTCAAAAAAAATTCGCATTATAAATATTATGTCTCGTTATACTTTTTAAACAGAATAAAACTGTTTATTATAACAATCCTTCATGCAACCTTGATTTCTTAAACTTAATATTCATACAAGCTTGAATTTTTAAGCTTGATTTGATCACTTTATTTCGCCACGGTGAATAGTAAACGAGATGCTCAAAAAAAAGTTCGCATTATAAATATTATGTCTCGTTATACCTTTTAAACAGAATAAAACTGTTTATTATAACAATTCTTCATGCAACCTTGATTTCTTAAACTTAATATTCATACAAGCTTGAATTTTTAAGCTTGATTTGATCACTTTATTTCGCCACGGTGAATAGTAAACGAGATGCTCAAAATAAAGTTCGCATTATAAATTTTTATGTCTCGTTATACCTTTTAAACAGAATAAAACTGTTTATCAAAACAATTCTTCATGCAACCTTGATTTCTTAAACTTATTATTCATACAAGCTTGAATTTTTAAGCTTGATTTGATCACTTTATTTCGCCACGGTGAATAGTAAACGAGATGCTCAAAAAAAGTTCGCATTATAAATATTATGTCTCGTTATACCTTTTAAATAGAATAAAACTGTTTATTACAACAATCCTTCATGCAACCTTGATTTCTTAAACTTAATATTCATACAAGCTTGAATTTTTAAGCTTGATTTGATCACTTTATTTCGCCACGGTGAATAGTAAACGAGATGCTTAAAAAAAAGTTCGCATTATAAATATTATGTCTCGTTATACCTTTTAAACAGAATAAAACTGTTTATTATAACAATCCTTCATGCAACCTTGATTTCTTAAACTTATTATTCATACAAGCTTGAATTTTTAAGCTTGATTTGATCACTTTATTTCGCCACGGTGAATAGTAAGCGAGATGCTCAAAAAAAGTTCGCATTATAAATTTTTATGTCTCGTTATACCTTTTAAACAGAATAAAACTGTTTATTATAACAATTCTTCATGCAACCTTGATTTCTTAAACTTAATATTCATACAAGTTTGAATTTTTAAGCTTGATTTGATCACTTTATTTCGCCACGGTGAATAGTAAACGAGATGCTCAAAAAAAAGTTCGCATTATAAATATTATGTCTCGTTATACCTTTTAAACAGAATAAAACTGTTTATTATAACAATCCTTCATGCAAGCTTGAATTTTTAAGCTTGATTTGATCACTTTATTTCGCCACGGTGAATAGTAAACGAGATGCTCAAAAAAAAGTTCGCATTATAACTATTATGTCTCGTTATACCTTTTAAACAGAATAAAACTGTTTATTATAACAATTCTTCATGCAACCTTGATTTCTTAAACTTAATATTCATACAAGCTTGAATTTTTAAGCTTGATTTGATCACTTTATTTCGCCACGGTGAATAGTAAACGAGATGCTCAAAAAAAAGTTCGCATTATAAATATTATGTCTCGTTATACCTTTTAAACAGAATAAAACTGTTTATCAAAACAATCCTTCAAGCAACCTTGATTCTTAAACTTATTATTCATACAAGCTTGAATTTTTAAGCTTGATTTTATCACTTTATTTCGCCACGGTGAATAGTAAACGAGATGCTCAAAAAAAAGTTCGCATTATAAATATTATGTCTCGTTATACCTTTTAAACAGAATAAAACTGTTTATTATAACAATTGTTTATGCAACCTTGATTTCTTAAACTTATTATTCATACAAGCTTGAATTTTTAAGCTTGATTTGATCACTTTATTTCGCCACGGTGAATAGTAAACGAGATGCTCAAAAAAAAGTTCGCATTATAACTATTATGTCTCGTTATATCTTTTAAACAGAATAAAACTGTTTATTATAACAATTCTTCATGCAACCTTGATTTCTTAAACTTAATATTCATACAAGCTTGAATTTTTAAGCTTGATTTGATCACTTTATTTCGCCACGGTAGTGAATAAGATATTTCGCCACGGTTTTTAATGATCAAGATGGTTAAAAAGTTTTAAATCGCATTACACATTTTAAACACAATAAAGGTTTTTGTTATAATAATCAAGCATACAAGCTTGATTTTTTAATCACTTGCAAGATGCTTCTGGTCTGTTTCTGGCCACATCCAATTTAAAATTAGACCATAATTAATTTTGAAGCCAAAAACAGCATCAAATATCTTATTATGGTTGTGACAATATTTGGTATGTACAAATTTCGTAATGAGCTGTCAAAATCAAGAGTTGAAATAAATTTAAATACGCAAACTTCACATGTTTTCACAATAAAATTGTTAGTGGAAATTTATCACGACCGGCGGAAACTTTGCTAAGTTTGGTTTAAGCCCCGACTAAGAAAAGGTTGCCGACCTCCTGCAGCATAAGATTTTAAAAATCCTTGTGAAAGTTGCTGCCGCGTTGTCCCACTGAGATTGTAATCAATTAGCAATTTATCACTGAGCTTCCGAGGCAAAAAAAAAGAAACGTTTTTTATGAGCTCGTTAAGAAAAGGAATTAGGAAGTGCGACTTTAACGAAAAAAGCGAAACGAAGCGAATGACGTTTAAAACTCTTTAATTTGAACCAAATTATTGACGTTATTTTACCGAGTTTGTAGTTCGCAAGTGGTTCTTTCATCTCTCTGCTGCAAATCCCTGTGCTGTGTACCGCCAAACTCATCAAATGAGTTACGTTTCAAACATATATGTGGTTACTGCGGGGTGAAATATTTTAGTCACAATTACAATAATGCCCAGGCACAACTTTAATGTTAATTGTTAGCAAATTTATAAAAACTTCTTAAAAATCTTAATCTATCATAAAATCGTAGTGTTTTCACTGTTACACTGTTGGGCAGAATAAAAAGGTCTACGTTCACGCTTTAGACCAGGGGTGTCCAAACATTTTTCCAGGAGGGCCAGATTGATAATGTGAAAGTGACCAAGGGCCAAGAACGATTTCTAAAAAAAAGGTCTTCACTTCGATTTCATCTCTAGTTTGATTGTTATTCCCCAAAAATTGTGGTGATCTTTAAAAAGAAGTAATTAACATGGTAAAATCGCTTATTTCGGACATAATTCTATCCAACTATGGTTCAAAGTGAGTGCATATCACCACATCTATTCCGCGGGCCGTAGTCTGCCCGCCCCTGCATTAGTATATGTGTCTGCGGGCCAAAAATAACACATTGTGCAATCACAATCGCGGGCCGTATCAAAACTCATCGCGGGCCGGACTTTGAACACCCCTGATTTAGACAGAGGGTTCGATGAAAAAGTAAGCTACATTTTTTCCCACAACCTGGCCGTAACTTGAAACCCATGAGTGCATTCGCTATGCATTTGGAGCGCAAATGAGGGCAAAGCACAGTATTTGTAGTCCAGTTGGCCACAAACACCAATATCTATGCACGGGAAAGTGAAACGTTACTTTACTACATGGTAAAAAGCAAGAATTGGTTTGGGAGGCAAAGCAGTATCATCTTGATATTTTTGGAATTTTCTCCAGCAAGCGTGGTGGCTCTGATATTGTGAGTTAAACAAAGGCTGGAAGCTTTTCTAATCAGGCTTAGATGTAAGCATGTCTTCTCTGGCAAAGGTAAGCATTCCTGCAAGTTTTCGCTTGGCCCACTGTGTCACTGATTGGATCCCACTTGGAGGAAGGATTTTTCTCCTTAACCTCAGCATGCAAGAGAGGTCACTGTGCATTTTGCAGGTGTACGCACCAAACGATGAAGCACAGTAGCCTACCAGCCTTTCTTAGATGAATCAGATGTTGCTTTACAGAAAGTAACATCTACACAATCAATTGTCTTACGGGATGATTCCAATACACATCTGGCTATTGACAACAAAACATGAAAAAGAGTTATTGGCAGACAAGGAGACTCCGACATTAAAAAAAAAGATGGTGTTTGCTATAGTTTTTGGTCACCAGCGGACTGTGCATAATAATTACCTTTTTTCGGCGCAAGACAATTCAAAAGAATATTTTGTAGAGAGGTTCGATGGGACAACGTTCTATCATTCATTTTAATATTGTCTCAGCAGACTTGTTTTCTTCTGTGGTCGATGTTTCTGTTGAAAAAAAACTGAACTGTCAACCGATCATCACCTAATAGTCTGCATTCTTAAAGACCTGAATCATTTGAGAACAAGAAAACGATTGAGAGCACGAAGAGCACACAGAATAAAGTGGGAGCTATTAGCTGAGAAAAAGATGAGAGATACGTTTGCAACCAATCCTGCTTCCTTGTTCAAAGAGATTCCTCACTTTGCCCTTGGCTCTCTAAAGAAGAATTTGTAGTTTGATGGGAGGAAGAATCGATTAGGGAGGAATTGCGGAGGAATGTAAATGAAATGTAAATTTATTTAAATTAATCTATTGACTCCATAAAGAGGACGTTGTGATTACAGTCAAGCCAGATAATACCATATTATCCATTGTCCAAGCGGTACTTGGCCATAAGTGAAAGCGATTAATTAGAAGAAGGAAAAGTATTGTTTTATACATTTTTTTCGCATTAATTTATTTTGAACTTCTACTGATGCGTTTTTTAGTATTCTTTTAGACTTAGTTTAAAAACGATAATTTAATGAAAATTACAATCAGTAAGAATTTACAACAACTTTCGACAACAGAGAAAAAATAGGAGAATGTGTTTTATGTTATAAGTTCTTGTTCATCATTGATTGAGGCTATCAAAACTGAAACTTCACCTGGAAAAAGTTTATTAAAATCACAAGGATAAAGATGTAAACTTTTTAACCAAAAGGAAGATAGTGTGAAGCGTCAGCACTTGGTTTTAACAGGAGAAATCTAGCAACATTTCAAAAGCATTGTTGAAACGTCTTATTTAGTCATTTTTGTGATCGCAAAGCAATATAAACCGTAAACAATTGGCGAGACTCATTAAACCATATGCTTCAGAAATGGCTGGAATTGTACTTGTTGAAGAAAACAAAATGAAATGGCAGCAAATTTCTCTTTCAAAGGATACTGTACAGCGAAGAATTGTTGATTTGTCTGATAATATAAAAGAGCAAGCAATTACAGAATTACAAAACTTACAATTCGGATTACTATCAATTTAACTTAATGAAACTACAGACGTTGCTTGTCCTGCTCCCAACTCTTGGTGTTTTGCAGATATACTGTATATTAGAAAAAGACATAAAAGACAATATCCTATTTTGCTCTGCATTAGAGACCAATACAACAGCTGTTGATATGATAGAAAAGTTGGCAGCGTTTTTTGACCAAGAAGGACTCGACTGGGAAAATATTTGTGATATATGCACTGACGGTGCTCCTGCCATGTTAGGAGCTAAAAGTGGCTTATAAAGTAAACATTAGTTCGTACTCATTTACCTGATGCTATTTCAATGCATTTCATGATGCACAGACAAGCTTTTGCATCGAAAACTCTTTCAGAATCTTTTTAAGATGTTCTGAACACAGTTATCAACACGGTAAACTTTGTAAAGAATGGAGCATTAAACACACATCTATTCAGAAAATTATGCTCTGAAATAAATGCTAAACACTTAAATTTTCTTTACCATACTCTGATCCGTTGACTGTCCAAGGTCAATGTTTTAGCAAGGGTTGTTTAACTATGGGAAAAATTGAAAAAATTTCTGAATAGGCAGAGAAATTACAAATTAGAATCTTGCTTTAGAGATAGTGCCTTCATATCGAAACTTGTTTATCTACTTAATATTTTTGATCAATTAAACCGGTTAAAACTCAAGCTACAAAGAAGGGATACAACTGTACTGGACTTCATCGACGCCCTAAATACGTTTGTGCAAAAGCTTGAAAACTGGCAGCAAAAATCTGAGAAGGGGAATTTTGCAATTTTTGACACCCTTTCATCTGTGATTGAAGGTAACTTACACATCAATCTATCGTCTGAAATAATGCAACATCTTGTCAAACTCCGAAAAGAATATTTGACGTACTTTCCTAAAATATCTGATGTTGATTTGGAGCCGATGAGAAAGGATTTTGCAATACCAATAGAAAAAGATACTGATGACTTACCGGGTGAGCTCATTGATTTCAGAAACGACTCTGCTTGCAAAGACATGTTTGAGACTTTATCAATCTACGAGTTTTGGGCAAACGTATGTGTTTCTTGCCAGCAAATAGGTAAAGAATGCATCAAAGTGCTGTTGCCTTTCAGCATTACGTATTTATCTGAAACAGGGTTTTCCACTTTGGTGCAAATAAAAGCAAAGGCTGAAACGGCGACTTGATGTAGAAGATGGTATGCGTTGTGCGCTCTCGTCAACCGTTACAAAAATAGATATATTGCTCAATAATGTTCAGCACCAAGTTTTCACTAATGCTCGATTAAATAAATAATCTGTTTTCAAATATGTTCTGCTGTTTTTTTTATTTTTTGTTTTGTAGTTTTTTTCTTGCATAAAAAGTTAATGGGCCACAGAATTTATGTGCAACGAAAATGGGCCACGAAAGAAAAAGGTTGAGAATCACCGGTCTAAAGAAAAGTCTTGGGAAGAATTTGGACAAAAGTTGGATACAGACTACAGATCGGGAAGCAAAGTATTCTTTGGCAAACCAAACGTCGATTGCATGGCAAAGGAACACCGATTGCCACCTTCATCAACGATGTTAATGGTGTGCTTTTGAAGCATGAAAAAGGCATCCTAAATTGTTGGAGACAATACATTTGTGACATCGTAAATGCAGCAACGGTTTGGTGAAGACGGAGAAGTTTAACGATCTTGGAGACACAATCTCGAGTGATGGTACACACGACAACCAATCGGACACCTGTATTAGAAGAGCAAGTGCATTAGCACGCCAGCTTTGCCGATTATTTGTTCTGAAGCGAGATCTATGTAGAAAAGCAAAGCTTTTTGTTTTCAATTTTTGTTCATATTATCACCTATAATCATGAGTGTTCGATAATGACTAGAATATTGAGATCCCGAGTAGAGGCGGCCGAAATCTATTTCGTACGAAAAGTTGCTGGTTTATTTTTTGGAAAATTTGCTGGTTTACTTGACAAGGTACAAAGCACAGACATTTGTCAACCTTTCAACATCAAACGGTTGCTATTCTACATAGAAAGATTGCAACTGCGGCCAGGGGCGCCGGAGTTTTTTTCTTTTCTTTTGCGAAATTTTTCTTAAATTAAAATCTAAATCTCCGATTATTCAGCAGTTTGATATCGTATCTACATGCAGTTTTGATATTGCATGCACGCTTATGTTTATAGAGCGTGACGTTGTTGAAGAACTGATCTAGTATCGCTTGCTACAAACTCCTTACGTTTACTCTATCAAATATTAAAATTGAGCTAAATTTTGAGACTGATGACGTCATCATTTCATCATTGCATGCCTGACCTGAAAAGTCACGGTACGCCACTGCTCTCGGTGTTTATTTTCTGAGGGACATGGGTCCTAATGGATTTTGAATAGCTAAGGTTGCGACCTCTGAGTCATACTTCAATAATGTAGTAATTTACAGCATATACGTTTATTTTTGATAACTATTTACCAATAATAAACTATATATTTGAGATTAAATTAACTGTTATTTTGACGTCATTTTAACTATTTCAACCGACGTTAAACTCTTGTTATGTAGTATTAAAAGTATAACATTTATTTTGGTTTAAATAAACGATTATTTCAATGTTAATTAAATAAGTTCAAACGGCATTTTATTTCAGCTTTTTTTAAAATTTATTTACCCAAAAATGTTTTCATCGTCATTTTATCAAGTACTTGATTGGATGTAATCATTTTAATCAATCGATCAATTAATCAATCACGGTTATATTTTGTTCGTTCAGTACACAGCAAATATTAATATTACAACTCAAAATATAAGTGGTCCAAAAAAAAAACATAAATCAAGAATTTCAGTCAAGTTTATTTCATCCAGCGCTTACACAAACTTTTGTTGGTCGACAAGTTTGAAAGACCATCTTGAAGGTCACCGATGTCGCCAGCACCATAAGCTAAGTTTTACAAAATAATAAGCGATTTACTTGAATTATACATAAAACACAATACATTCACGCAAAGAAGTAAAAACAGGTACGCTGTATATTTACATAAAACAGAAATTCAACAATTTTTTAAGCATTGCCATTCATTAAAATCATAAAGTTTCTCGACAATTTTATTTTGTTTTTTTTTCCTCGATCTTCCTTTTTATTAATTGTTCTTAAATTTTTATCCATTTGCAATGACTTTTTTTTTTCTATAATAGGAAGACATTAAAAAACTCTGAACTAAACCAATTAGTGAACTAACTAACTGAAATAAAAACAAACGACCTGTGATGAAAAGCACAATCTTTTCTGAAAAAAAACATAATAGCAAATTGAATTATAGTAACTACAACATCATCCGAGATCAGTGCTAAATGCAATCAGTATTGAAACCTTAAAAGTTATAATGCGAACTTTCTTTTGAGAATCTCGTTCACTGTAAACCGTACCGAAATATCTTCTTCACGATTCACCATGGCATTCAACCAACTCGTTCACTATTTACCCTGGCAAAATAAAATTATTAAACCAAGCTAAAAAAATCAAGCTTGTATGCAAGATTGTTACAATAAAACAGCTTTGTCATTTAACTAAATCGTTCACTATTCACCGTGGCAAAATAAAATTATTATTGTTACCTTAAAAAATGAACCTTGTATGCAGAATTCTTATGATAAACAGTTTTATTATGTTTAAAAAGTATAATAAGATTTAAAAGATATAACGCGAACTTCCATTTCATCATCTCGTTTACTATTCACCGTGGCGAAATAAAGTGATCAAATCAAGCTTAAAAATTCAAGCTTGTATGAAGGATTGTTATAATAAACAGTTTTATTCTGTTTAAAAGGTATAACGAGACATAATATTTATAATGCGAACTTTTTTTTGAGCATCCCGTTTACTATTCACTGTGGCGAAATAAAGTGATCAAATCAAGCTTAAAAATTCAAGCTTGTATGAATAATAAGTTTAAGAAATCAAGGTTGCTTGAAGGATTGTTTTGATAAACAGTTTTATTCTGTTTAAAAGGTATAACGAGACATAATATTTATAATGCGAACTTTTTTTTGAGCATCTCGTTTACTATTCACCGTGGCGAAATAAAGTGATCAAATCAAGCTTAAAAATTCAAGCTTGTATGAATAATAAGTTTAAGAAATCAAGGTTGCTTGAAGGATTGTTTTGATAAACAGTTTTATTCTGTTTAAAAGGTATAACGAGACATAATATTTATAATGCGAACTTTTTTTGAGCATCTCGTTTACTATTCACCGTGGCGAAATAAAGTGATCAAATCAAGCTTAAAAATTCAAGCTTGTATGAATAATAAGTTTAAGAAATCAAGGTTGCTTGAAGGATTGTTTTGATAAACAGTTTTATTCTGTTAAAAGGTATAACGAGATATAATATTTATAATGCGAACTTTATTTTGAGCATCTCGTTTACTATTCACCGTGGCGAAATAAAGTGATCAAATCAAGCTTAAAAATTCAAGCTTGTATGAATAATAAGTTTAAGAATCAAGGTTGCTTGAAGGATTGTTATAATAAACAGTTTTATTCTGTTTAAAAGATATAACGAGACATAATATTTATAATGCGAACTTTTTTTTGAGCATCTCGTTTACTATTCACCGTGGCGAAATAAAGTGATCAAATCAAGCTTAAAAATTCAAGCTTGTATGAATAATAAGTTTAAGAAATCAAGGTTGCATGAAGGATTGTTTTGATAAACAGTTTTATTCTGTTTAAAAGGTATAACGAGATATAATATTTATAATGCGAACTTTTTTTTGAGCATCTCGTTTACTATTCACCGTGGCGAAATAAAGTGATCAAATCAAGCTTAAAAATTCAAGCTTGTATGAATAATAAGTTTAAGAAATCAAGGTTGCATGAAGGATTGTTTTGATAAACAGTTTTATTCTGTTTAAAAGGTATAACGAGATATAATATTTATAATGCGAACTTTTTTTTGAGCATCTCGTTTACTATTCACCGTGGCGAAATAAAGTGATCAAATCAAGCTTAAAAATTCAAGCTTGTATGAATAATAAGTTTAAGAAATCAAGGTTGCTTGAAGGATTGTTTTGATAAACAGTTTTATTCTGTTTAAAAGGTATAACGAGACATAATATTTATAATGCGAACTTTATTTTGAGCATCTCGTTTACTATTCACCGTGGCGAAATAAAGTGATCAAATCAAGCTTAAAAATTCAAGCTTGTATGAATAATAAGTTTAAGAAATCAAGGTTGCATGAAGGATTGTTTTGATAAACAGTTTTATTCTGTTTAAAAGGTATAACGAGATATAATATTTATAATGCGAACTTTTTTTGAGCATCTCGTTTACTATTCACCGTGGCGAAATAAAGTGATCAAATCAAGCTTAAAATTTCAAACTTGTATGAATAATAAGTTTAAGAAATCAAGGTTGCTTGAAGGATTGTTTTGATAAACAGTTTTATTCTGTTTAAAAGGTATAACGAGACATAATATTTATAATGCGAACTTTTTTTTGAGCATCTCGTTTACTATTCACCGTGGCGAAATAAAGTGATCAAATCAAGCTTAAAAATTCAAGCTTGTATGAATAATAAGTTTAAGAAATCAAGGTTGCTTGAAGGATTGTTTTGATAAACAGTTTTATTCTGTTTAAAAGGTATAACGAGATATAATATTTATAATGCGAACTTTTTTTTGAGCATCTCGTTTACTATTCACCGTGGCGAAATAAAGTGATCAAATCAAGCTTAAAAATTCAAGCTTGTATGAATAATAAGTTTAAGAAATCAAGGTTGCTTGAAGGATTGTTTTGATAAACAGTTTTATTCTGTTTAAAAGGTATAAGGCAGTGGTTCTCAAACTTTCTGCGCCGGCGGCACACTTTGTTACCTTTCCAAATTTTGCGGCACACTTGGACCAGAGTGCAGATCTTTTTTGGTCTGCACGGAGTTTTCCACGTTTTCCTTTACCTGATGCATTACAGTGTATTACATAAACGCCTCGAATTTTTATTTAACTTTCTATAAATAAAGTCAAAACTTTCTTTTATTATTCTTCGCTAGATTTTGTACTGTTTGTTCTCAAATAAAGTATTTCGGTTCCGCATATCGTGTACGGACAGGCATGTAAAAGTCGCGCCGCAATGTGGGCCACATCGGTGAATTTTAGCCGCTGGCCGCAATCTGGTTACAAAAGAAATTGAAGGCCAATAAAAAAAAGTCTTCACTTGAATTGTTTGGCTGATCCAGATTATTTTTTTTTTAAATTTTACGTTGAAATCAAGGTGAGTTTGTCACTTTAATTATTTATATTTAGTTCTGAATTTATGATTAATTTGATTTTGTACTGAGCATCTGATCAAAAAATTTGTTGATAGATTTCGCGGGCCGCGAGTTTGAAATGCCTGGTGTACCGAAACGAGCCTGAAAGACAACTGATCAACAAAAATTTACGTAATGTGGGAATTACTGTACATTTAGAATTTTTAAGCTTTTTTGTCGCAGCCCAAAAAAACATACTTTTCTTCAGTTACAGAGTTTGTTTACGTTGCTGTTGCGGAGCATGGATTAATGTATTATAAAAAGTTTCGCGGCACACTTAGAAATCTCTCACGGCACAGTAGTGTGCCGCGGCACACAGTTTGAGAAACACTGGTATAAGGAGATATAATAGTTATAATGCGAACTTTTTTTTGAGCATCTCGTTTACTATTCACCGTGGCGAAATAAAGTGATCAAATCAAGCTTAAAAATTCAAGCTTGTATGAATAATAAGTTTAAGAAATCAAGGTTGCATGAAGGATTGTTTTGATAAACAGTTTTATTCTGTTTAAAAGGTATAACGAGACATAATAGTTATAATGCGAACTTTTTTTTGAGCATCTCGTTTACTATTCACCGTGGCGAAATAAAGTGATCAAATCAAGCTTAAAAATTCAAGCTTGTATGAATAATAAGTTTAAGAAATCAAGGTTGCATGAAGGATTGTTTTGATAAACAGTTTTATTCTGTTTAAAAGGTATAACGAGATATAATATTTATAATGCGAACTTTTTTTTGAGCATCTCGTTTACTATTCACCGTGGCGAAATAAAGTGATCAAATCAAGCTTAAAAATTCAAGCTTGTATGAATAATAAGTTTAAGAAATCAAGGTTGCATGAAGGATTGTTTTGATAAACAGTTTTATTCTGTTTAAAAGGTATAACGAGACATAATATTTATAATGCGAACTTTTTTTTGAGCATCTCGTTTACTATTCGCGGTGGCGAAATAAAGTGTTCAAATCAAGCTTAAAAATTCAAGCTTGTAATTGATTAAATCAAGTTTAAAGAATCGGGTAAAGCGTAAAAAAAGAAACAGATTGAGAGTGGTGAGACGGTGGTGGGAGCAAAAGTTTTTTCAGAAAAAAAAGAAACAAAAGATGAAGAGCAATCGTTAGAAAAACAGGGAAATCCCTTTGGGGATTTTACCGTGAAAAAATGTCACCACGGCGTATAGTAAACGAGACCCAAAAATTATATTTACTGCAATATTTATTTACCGTCGTAGTTATTAAATTAGTAAATACTTATTTAATGTGGACTTGTTTTTCCAATAGTATTTTTATCCTGTTTGCAGCATATTTTTTTAATGTTGTTTAACATACATTAAATAGAAAAATTGTTTTGAAAAATTATTGTAAAACTGTGTAGAGTTTAAATTGTTGGAAAATAACAATGTTTTTATTTTAATTAGAATAGTTACTGCTATTTTATTACTTTACTATTATCAAAAAAAATCAATAAAATCTACCATGTGTAGACCAAGGCCGTACATAACTGGTGCTTTGCATTTTAGGTGGCTTAGCTTCTTACTTAAAATCATTACATTTTGCTTGTATGTATGTAATAGCAGTACTAAAGTTGTGTTTTTAAAATATTTTTTAATTGAATTTATTGAAAAAAAATTTTCTTTATGTTTGTGATTGCACTCTCCATTGATAAAAAGAAAAAGTGTTTCAAAGGTAAGACAATTTTTTTGCATATTAAAAGTCTTAATTGTTATTGTATGAATCAACATGCCAACGCCACAATAGACATTTACATGCTAAATACAATTGTATTTGATATACTGGTGGACTATTAAAAGTTATTATTTGATAAACTGGCCATATAATTAGCATTGCATAAAATTATTTTATGTTCATATCATGTTTACTTATTTAAATACATGTGACTAGCTTATTCTGTAATATTTATTTTAAGTCAATTTTCAGCTGCAGTCAATTTACTAAAAAATTATCGTTCATTTGTTAGCAATAGCTTAGTGTGACAACACTCTAACTTGCAAGCAGAAGGACACAAGTTCAATGTTTAGTTTATCTGAGTGATTTTTAGGAAAGCTTCTTCATTACAATTTATTGATGGGTCCTGCTGTTTACCTACAATTCTGACTCTGTTAAAACAGAAAGCAGTTACTTGGCCAGTACAGCCATACAAAGAAGATTGATTTTTTGTATAATATTTGGGAGTTTGTCAATGTTGCAATACTGCATTGACAAATAAAAAGTACTGTACATGTGCTATTATGATGAAACTATAAGATTTTTAATTTTATATATGAAAATTGCACTTCATGTATGAAGACTTATACTGCTTAGTTGTCAATGCAGTGTTTTAACATTGACAATCTCAACTTTAAAAAAATAAAACTAAAAAAGCTACTTAAAAATTTCAATTAAACAGCAGTATCTTGGCATCTAGGAAGACATGTCTGGATAACTGCTAACAGTTGCCCTTTAACACAAGGGTGGGCAAACTGTTGCTTCCAACAAATTTCTGTGCAGCTTGTAAAATCCTCAAGCAAATAATTAGAATTTTTTTGTCTTCAAGCAAATTCCAGACAACTCTTTTAAGATTTAAGATGAAGACCTTTTTTTAAAGATCACTACATTTTAAGGATGAATGACATTTCATAATAACCCATAATTATTAAGATTTGCCATTTTCAGTTTATGTTTGGCCACGAATCATTCCAAAAAATTTTCAATGTGGTCTAAGGTTGAAAATTATTGCCCACCCCTGATATAACATCTTTGATGCTTTCCTGTGAGTCAGGAGAAAAATAGATATGATAATAAATATGATCAATAAATGCCCTTAAATATTTCAACTTTTTTTAAGAATTAAAAGATAATGTGGTGGTTTAGAAGTAGCTAAAATATAATTGCTTTTGATATAAGTTTCATGTATAAAGTATAATGTTTACTAGTTTTTAAGCTAAATTTTGATCTTTAAAATGAAATAGTTTTTAACTGAAGCTATTGTAAGTTGTCAGATCTTTTATTGTATACTTTTAATTTCCTTTTTTTGTTTTAACATTGATCTGGTTATTGCTTTTTTTAAGAGAAGGAAGCAAAATTAATTCATTTACATATTTTTGTAAAATAACTTTCCTGAGGCACATTGAAATGACTGTAGTGACTGTGCATTAAACTTGCATTTTTCTGCCCAAATTTTTGAGTCTTAGCACTTTGAGTGATTTTGTTAATCAAATAACAAAAATGTAATTGCTTTTATGACAAAAAGAAATATTACTAAAATAAATTTTTATTTTATAAAACAATAGACAGTGACTTTATTTTAACTTTGGTATAGTTTTATACTATTTTGATGTTGTTATTGTTTGAAGTATTGAAAATTGTTTGTAGTCAATTATATTTTTAACTGTTATTTTTTAGAGAAAACATGTAAAGAATGAAAATTTGTAGAAGACAAGTATAGAATAGTGAAGGACATTTTTCCCTAAAATAGTTGGAGCAAAACTATGTTTATTAGGTAACATAATCCTAGGTTTTGCAGATTTTTTTCATACTATTGGTTATTTTTGGCAAAGTAATTATAAACTCTATTAATGCTAGTTGCTTAAATATTCAGTTATTTTGTTTTTAAAATACTGTAGATTTAAGTTGGTTTGTATTTACTGCTGATATTGACACTTTTTGTTACACAATAATCATTCCTAATCTTTATGATCATTACTATTGAAATCGTTTTGTTGTCCTGTTTGTTATTGTATGTCACATGTATATTGTGGTGTGCCCATCATATAATCATTGTCGGCAGCGTGGTCGAGTGGTTAAAGCGCTGGGTTCGTGATCAACACGGCCTCAGTTCAAAACCCACTCGCGCCATGCTGTTGTGTCCTTGGGAAAGGCACTTTATGGGATATTCCCCTGCTTGGTGGTCTTGGCAAGCAGTTCTAAATTACAGTCATATCTCTATTAAATTACAAGCGGATAGCAATATCTTGGCATCTGCGGAAGCAGGTCGGGATAATTACCTACCCTATGTATTAGCGACTCCATCGGTTTCCTGCGAGTCAGGAGGATAAATATAGAGATAAAAAATAAATTATATTGACCAGCTACTGTGATGTACAAAGAGGTCATTTCATCATGCTGTTATACCTTAAAAGTGATAATCTAAAAAGATACAAGAATTACTAAAAATGTTTAATTTATTTCCCTAATTCCTATGTTAAAAGAGAAAATATTATGCCGTTTCTTCTAATCGTGTAAATTGAAACACTACCTTAACATCTTAACGAAATTACGTCATTCATAGTATTTGTTTAAGAAGCAAAAAATCTAATTGTTTACTTAACTTGATCTAATCTTTGCAGAATTTTTAGTAGCAGACCACTTTTCACTGCAGTTTTTTACAAATACATATTGTAAATTTCTCTAATATTAGCAAATCACGCACTTTAATTTACTTCAGAAGCTACTTCTTGATAGCAGATTTTATGAGTGTCATGCCATGAGTTCATTTATTTTTGCTGAAAAAATTGCAATACAAGTTTATTTACTTTTCTGCCCTTTCATTTTTAATTGTTTAAACAGGCTTCAAAAAAGACAAACAAGATGTTGTCATCGTCGTTGTTTGGAAGGGCATCCACTTCTGATCAGACACAAACAGTTATCCTTTTATTACCTCAGGCTGCTTTACTGCCCGGATCAGATATGGCTTTCTTTGTTACGCCAGCATCGAGTTTCGTCATCCGAAGCCGTCAGATCTCGTGCTCTGTTCAAGCAAGATGAACGATCAAGACGATTAATTTTTACTACACTGGTGCACTGAAGCATTTCAATCCATGTCAAATGCCTTGCTGTTAAAAATCCAAACGACTTACCCAAAACACTTCATGATGAAAATTTTTTGCAGTATTTTTTGGCTCTTTGTGTTTTTTTTTATTACCAGTAACGACTCTGCCTAATCTTTTCAAATTTTACATACCGTCATTCCTTCAATATTTCATGCTTCCTTTCATTTATTTAGAAATGTTTTTTATCAGTTTATGCTTGCTGTTCTATCATTTATTTTATTAAATTGAGCTAAATTAGTAGATTGAACTTAGGTGGCAACTTGTTTTTGCCTCTGGGTGATTAAAGGGCGCTATTTCATGTTTTATTATTAATTCAATAGCACTGTAATAATTATATTGATAATTTGAAGAAATAGGAAAAGAAATATCGCAATTTCTTGTATTAATCAATTACAAGTTTAGTTATAAAAGTTTGAAGCGTTTTTAGACTATTTGTAAACAGTGGCGTATCGAGAATTTTCGAAAAGGGTTGGGAGCCATACAACCACAATCTAATATGCTTAGCTGGTAAAAAAGGTCTTCACTTTGAATCTGTCTCTGGTTTTCTCCAAGGCGGGGGGCATGGCACAATGCCCCTCCTACATACCCCATTGTTGTTTTTAGCAAGTAGTATGAACGCTGTGCCTTTATTTATTAACTTTTGTAATTTTTTAATATTAGCTAGGTTTTCGTTTGCTTTTATTGCAAATTTCTTAGTAATATAGTTTTACTGCTTTGTTTTTACCAAGATGTTTACTTATTGATTAACTAGTAAAAATTAAATTTATTGCTTATTTTTGCGTTTGAAATCTTTGGCAGTCACTGAAGAAGAAAGCCTGTAATGTTTTTTGTAGGAGTAATTTTATTCAATGCAGGTATTAAAAAATTTTTTTTAAGATGCTTCTAATTTTTTTCTCTACCCTACGAACAGTTTGGTAATCGTGTAATGGTAGGCCTAAATTCTCGATCAGTTTCGCCTTAAATGTAATAAGCCATCACTAACCTTCATGGTCGCGTAAAAGTTGGACGCTTAATGTCATCATCTTTTTTTCATCCTCCTGACTGGCTGGACAACGTTAGAGGTGTTAAACTTGGGGTATTGTAAAGCGATTACCCCGACCTATTTTTTGGAGGTGCTAAGATGTTGGTGTTTGGTTAAAATTTTTTATTTACTTTGTGGTTTAATTAGATATATGATGGAAATATAGAGATGCTTGCCAAGACCGCCAAGCAGCGGAAAGTGGCGTAATGTGTCTTTCCGAAAGACACAACGGAGTAAAACAGGTGGGTTATGCACCGGGACTGCGTCGACCGCATTTCGCCATCAATACATCCAGGTTATTTCATTACGGTAACCAATTAATTTTGCTAGATCAACCAACTAAATTGTCAAAAAAAAACACGTAAAAAGAGTTTTAAAATAGAATTCCAAAAATAAATTTTTATCTGATGCTGGTTTACTAAACCTCAAGAAGTGGAGCAAAGAACAGATGTCACATAATTTATCAAAAAATATTAAATATTGGAATGCAGAAAGTATGTAGGCCAACAGAAGAATTATAAAATAAATAGGCCTTCTATCAAATTTTATCAAGTAAATAAAAGTTAAGTAAATATTGCCATCAGGGAGAGGTTGAGAAATTGGATCAGGGATAGCCTACAACCAAGCTATGAGTCTTTTTAAGCTACATGCATTTTCCCACGGCAGAGCAGGGAAAAAATTATTCTTAATCACTTAATATAATCATGTAGGCTTATACGATATTAAAGTAACATCTTACTACACTCCACAATGATAGCATTTTATTACTTTTTTAATAGCCTTAATTTTTCAAGTTTCAATTAAATTTTTACGACACGTTTTTATTTCATGCAAAACTCTGTATTTAAAACATATAAAATCATAATTGTTTGTAAAGCATTATTGTAATAACCAAAATAACATTTATTTATACATAGAGCAATCTACGACCAAGCCATGGACAATGCTCTGACTTCACCAAAGTCCACTCAACTACGCTTGCAAAAATTTATACTGTAAACGGTTCTTTCGCATAACTTAACTTAACTAAACTAAACTATGCTCAAGCACAAAAGTACTGTAAACGGCTGTAAACGCGCCTTACCAGCGTTCTGGGAAAAAGAACCCTTCGCTTGGTTTAAATGTGTGGATGTTTTTTTTACTTCTCAGCGTATTTGTAAGCAAAGCAAATGTTCAACCATGTGCTTAAACGTTTACCGCCTAAATATTTGGCGCCATTAAGTGATGTTATTACAGAGTGTTCGCAATCTATTAATCCTTACGACATTTTGAAGCGTGCTTTGATATCGCGGTATACCTTGTCGGAAGACGCTCAATTAGACAAACTACATAAAATCCAATTAGGTGAAATGTCGCCTATCGAATTTTTGCAAAACTTCGGGGTTCTTTGGTAAGTTTTGATCACAATAAACCTACTTGCAAAAGGCTTATAAAAAAGGTTTTCTTTGAGGGTATGCCCGTAATGGTTCGTCAATTACTGTCGGCTTCTGGCGAAACAGACGTTGATTTACTGGCACAAAAAGCCACTGATATTTTATCTGTAAGCTCCGCCAATCCTCCGACCGATGATAAACCGCAATACAAGGTCAATGAGCATTTTGATAAGCAGTTGGGAAATATGTCGGACGCCATAGACGAATTAAATTAAGAGCTTGAAAAGTTTACCTCCGACCAGCGTAATAAAGGTTCCGCACCCACATCAACAACATGAATTATGTTTTTACCACAACCGTTATGGCAATCGAGCTCATAAATGCATATCCCCTTGCTCTTGGCATACAAATGACGCAATGTCTCATTCTCAAAAGAATCATTTAAACTGATAGCTCCGGTAAAGAAAGGCGACTTTACCGGAGGACATAATGAGTGCTCAACTCTTACGTCGCAACTATTGTACATAAAATGTCCCATTACTAATTTGAAGTTTTTGATTGATACGGGCAGTTCTTGTTCTGTAATTCCTGTGGACTCTAATTCTCGAGATCATCCGCAAGATTATTTGTCTGCTGTTAATGGAAGATCTGTCCCTACGTTTGGTTGCAAAAATATTACTATTGACCTGGGAGGTCCGGTGCCTTTAAACTGGGAATTTTGCATTGCTGAGACGTTAAAACCCATCATTGGAATAGATTTTTTATCGCACTTTGATATCAAGATTGATCCTAGAAGAGGAAGATTGATATTTCCCGAACACATACCGCAATCTGCAAATATCAAATCATTCTGCTGGTTTCATCGACGTTTTGGTCCTCATGCACAGAAGTGTCGTGATCCTTGTTCTTTTTTTATCTAATACTGAACTTAAGCCTAGTTTGTGTAATGTCGAACCTCCGGTTTACAACTTAGGAGATTATCAGTTTTGGAAGCTGAATTTCCCGAGGTGTTCTCTGTTTCGAACTTAAGGCTTCCTTCAAAACATGATATCGTTCACTACATTGAAACAACCGATCCACCCATCAAACAGCGGCCACGCCGTCTTTCTCCCGAAAAACTTGCTGTTTTAAGAAAGGAATTAAGTCAGCTTGAGGAGTTGGGAATAATTAGACCCAGTTCCTCCCCGTGGGGATCTCCCGTTCATATGGTAAAAAAATCTAACGGATCTTGGCGAGTAGTAGGAGACTATCGGCGTCTGAATCAAGTAACCGTCAAGGACTCTTATTCCATTCCTTTCCTTCATGACTTTACCGAAAATATATCCGGTTCCGCAATATTTTCCAGCATCGCTTTGTTTAAATCATATCACCAAATTCATATTCACCCAGAACATATTGCCAAAACCGCAATTTGCACCCCGGCCGGAAATTGGGAATTTTTAAAGATGTCTATGGGCCTAACTAACGCTGGCCAAACATTCCAACGCTTTATGAACTCTCTATTTCAAGACTTATCATTTGTCTTTGTCTATATAGATGACATATTAATATTTTCGTCCTCCATTGAAGAACACCGAGCCCATCTTCGGCAAGTATTTGAGCGTCTACAACGCAACGGATTAATTATCAATGCAGCTAAGTGCTTATTCGGCCAAAATCGGCTACGCTTTTTAGGGCATATCGTTTCGGAGAAACGTATCGCCCCTGTTGCATGTAAGGTTGATGCCATAAATTCTTTTTCGACCCCACAGAACGCCCAGTCTTTACGGCGATTTCTGGGCATGGTCAATTTTTATAGAAAATTCATTCCTCAATGCGCAAAAATTTTGGCCCCTTTAAATTCCCTCCTCCAGGGGATTCCTGCCGGTCGCAATGCAAATCTTTCTTGGAACGAGGAGGCATCGACTGCGTTTGAGGACATAAAAGTAGCTCTGAGTAATGCAACACTACTAAATTATCCCCAGCACGACAGTCCGACAACATTGTTTGTAGACGCAAGCGATAAATTCTGTGGTGCTGTACTCATTCAGATTGACAGTAGTGGTTCGCACAGACCATTGGAGTACTTTTCAGCCGCCTTTTCTGATGCCCAAAAACGGTATAGTACTTTTGATAAAGAATTGCTGGCAGCTTATTTGGCAGTACATCATTTCACATATTTCTCAGAGGGACGTCCGTTTACTCTTTACACTGACCACAAACCATTAGTTGGTGCTATATCTAGAAAAAAAACTCCTTTAAGTAACAGGCAAGCTCGATACCTATCGTTTATCTCAGAATTCACAACTGATGCTAGACATATTGAAGGAAAAAACAACGTAGTTGCCGATTGCTTGAGCCGTCCTGAAATCACTGCTGCTCTTTCGCCTTCTTTCACAGATTATACCGAGCTGGTTTTAGCACAGAGGGACGATCCATCGATTCGCGATCTCTCTCAATCGATGACTTCATTAAAACTATGTAAACGTGCGATTCCTAATTCAGGCTTTTTGTTACTTGGAGACACTAGTACGGGAAAATTTCGCCCCATCATTCCAAATTCATTACGAACCACAATTTTTGAGCGCATGCACAACCTTTCCCACCCAGGCATTAAGCTATTCAAAAACTCATCGGAGAGCGATTTGTGTGGCCGAATATGAGACGAGATATTGCTGAAAAGTGCCGTACCTGCATTTCTTGCCAACAAACGAAAATTACTCGACATCAAGTTACACCCTTACGGCATTTCAAAACCCCAGATGCCAGATTTTCACATGTACACGTCGATATCGTCGGTCCTCTTCCCGATTCTTCTGGTTACAAATATTTACTGACAGTTGTAGACAGATTTAGAGTTGGCCGGAGGCCATACCCATGAAGGATATCACTGCGCAATCTTGTGCAGATTCTTTTCTTTTACATTGGGTGGCCTGTTTTGGATCTCCCACAATAATCACTACAGATAGAGGGGCCCAATTCACGTCTCTCCTTTGGACAGAAATGTGCCAATTTTTGGGTTTGAAATTATGTCACACAACAGCTTTCCATCCGGCTGCAAACGGATTAAACGAGCGATTCAATCGCAGTCTCAAAGTTGCATTGAAATGTCAATCTTCTCCCGATCTTTGGTATCAAAATTTGAGTCTTGTACCCTTAGGCTTGCGATCGGCCATAAAAGAGGATATGGGGTGTGCTGCAGTTGAAATGGCTTTAGGGACTTCTATACGACTCCCCGGGAAATATTTTGAAAATTCGACTCCTGTAGAGTTGTCCGAGGAAAACACAGTCCAACCAACTTCACAGTATGCTAAGACACTTTGTTCTTTCATGAACTCATTACGTTATACTGTACCACGTCATCCTAAAAAACAACAAACTTATATCGACCCACTTCTTTTCCGGTGTTTCCAAGTATTTGTTCGCATTGACAGTGTAAAATCTCCGTTGCAACGACCTTATTCGGGACCTCATTTTGTACTTGAACGACACGATAAATATTTTGTCATTGAAAAAGACGGTCACACTGACACCGTAACAATTGATCGTTTAAAACCGGCCCTTGTTGAGCCTATATTTCCCACTGGCTCCTCTGTCGAGGGAGAAACTTCCGAGACTTTATCTTTTTCGCCCACATCTTCGAGTGAGATTGATAACATTTTTGCGGAAGACCTAGACGAACTCCCCGCTAATCGCGTTTACTCCCGCAAAGGCAGACTGATTACAAAACCTATACGCTATCGGGACTAGTTTTTATTTTTTTTATTTTTTTCCATGTCTTGTTTGGTTCGACGTTTTAATCACGCGTTGCATTTTGCGTGTTTGCTTGTATAGCATGATTTTTTTTGCCTTTGTCGGTGCATGTAGAATTTCGTAGTATTTTCTATTGCAATCGCTTATTTTTATTTTTTTCTTCTTTCAGTGGTATTTGCCTTATTGCAGCCATACCACTTGGGGGGGGAGATGTGTAGCGATTGCCACATTTTCACGCTTGACATAATTGTATTTTTTTGTTCGTTTATTTATTTTTTCTTTTTGGATAGAAAACGAGAGAGTCTTGCGTTGTAAAAAAACGGATGTAGAAAAGTTCTTGTATTGTTGATTTTAATAATAAAGAAGATCTGTAAAAGTTTATGAAATTTACATGTAGCTAGATATATATATAAACTCTAACCGCTACATATCAGCAACTATATATTTTACCAGAACTCGCTTATAACTTTTAAAATAAAAACGTTGAAACAAATCTTTTGGTTTTAAAATTTAACAGAATTGTTCCGTTCCTAAAAATCGCCCAAATTATGTAGATTCACAATCTCATAAAAAATCTCTTTGATTTCGCGTTGGTCCGGCTCAAATAGCCGAAGAAATAACAGTTTTATAAGTAATTTAAATATTTTACATTTAGTTATAAAAATATGGCAACACTGCATAATTTCGCTTTATTGAGAACATTCTGGATTTCCGCTTGACTTGTTTTTGCATGTGACGCAATAATGCTTATATGTGATTGGCTTCATTGAGATAATTTCAGAACATTCGAGTAACCTTACTGACTGGTATAAATAAGATTCGCTGAAAAGCAGTATTATTAATTCGATGTTTCGTTGTGGTAACTTAAAATAGGAAAATTGTTAACTGTGTGAAGTCATAGTTTTTGATCGCAAGTCTTTGGTGGTCTACGTGATTGTGAAGAATTAAGCTATTGAATTTATTTGCTGTTATACTATTCGGGCTCCTAAGTGGATTGGAGCATATTTCTTAATAAAGAAGATATTGTGGTAGTCTGAGCTGTGATTTAGCTAGACTATATTTTTGCTGTCGCTGGTTCGAAGGTCAGATCCAGCAAGAAGATTAAGAAATTTATCGTTTAGTAGACACCTAGATTGCGTTATTGGCGAGGCCTTCTTTACAGGCGCCAAAAAGGTAGGCGATTAAATAACATACTAAGTTACCGAATAAATTTGCTACAAAATTTCAAAAACTTAAATTTGTGGAAGTAAAAAAATTTCAAAAACTATTTACTAAATTCTACAAAATTTCAAAAAACTTTTTATCATCGGAACAAGAATCTATGCAAAATTAATTCATGCAAAAAAATATCTTTTAAATAATGCCGAGTTTTAAAAATTAGGTCTTTTAAAAATAGGTGAGTTTCGGCGACTCTTCATAAAGTCGTTTTACCGAAACTCACCTGTATCTTTCCAACAAAGACTAAAATTCAATTTATTTTTGTTTGTATATAATCTCTGCAATCTGTTGTTTGTTTGGAATAAAATTGAAATTGTATTTGAGTGAAACAAGTTGTTTTTTAGTGAGTTTTGGTAAAACGACTATGTATCAGCAACTATATATTTTACCAGAACTCACTGCTGCATCGGACCCCCTCTGAAATACGTACAAAAGTGGGCCCCCTACACAACAAATTACTCTATTTCTTCATAGTAGCACCAGGACGTCCTGAGCATGTCTACAATAAAACTTTTTTTTTAGAGATTGCTATTTTTTGACACATTAAAAAGTCGGCCTCCTAAAACAATTACTTTTTTTAATAATCACACTGATTGGGAACACCCCCCTAAAATGAAGACCTTTAGTACGCACCGGACCCCTGTACAGTACGTCAAAAAGTGGCCTTCCTAAGCAAAATATTGCTGTATTTTTGCATAGTAGCATTATGATGGTGGCTCCCCCTGTCTGCATCTTAACTTTACCACGAACCAGCATAATATACAGTCAGTTGAAAGTGATGACTTTTTTAGAGATCACAATAACATTTTGATTCCATACCATTTCTTAATTTTGAAATCAGGCTCAATGAAACAGGCATCTTTGGTACTTTGGTAGCCTATATAGAAAACTTACAAACACCAATTTAAACGTGCATTTTAACGGGTTGTGTCCCATTAAGAAAGAAAAAGAAAATAATTTTTAAGCCTTAGCCACAAAGCAAATGAAAACAAACAAGCACAAAAAAAATTTACATACGCATAAATGAATTAAATTCGGACTAGGTCAGGGAGCATCGAACAACAGAATGTTTTCGAGTTGAGACGCTCCCCGGCAAGTATCACAAAATAGGGTGCTCAGAAAGTCTTACAGTTGTACAATAAGCGTTCAAATAATTTACAAAGATGAATAAGGTACCGAGAAATTAATTTCTTCGGAACATGTTTACCAAAATTTAGAAAGCATCTATCAATCAATTCAAAACCGAGCTAAAAGATTTTCCATTAAAAACTTAAAAGCAGAGATAATCACAATACTTCAAGCGTAGCCTTACGCCGAGGGTGGCTGTCTTCGGGAAGACTTAAAGGCCAATACGCAGTTTTCAGCAGTTACACATCATTACGTACATTACAACATTTTTTGCGAACAAAATGTGTTGATTCATTGGTTGGATACAAAAATAAATAAATACAAAATTAACTGAATGCTCATTTCTAATTAAATGTGATGTTGCAGTTATAGTTGACACAAAGTTATCGTAAAATACTTTGGAGCAAAAATTACCGAATTTTTAATGATCTTTAAGAAGGAAGTTTTTATATAATTTTTAAATGATTTTCAAGATAAAGTTTTAAATTTTGACGGATTGATATGGCAACGAGAAATAAGTGAGATCATTTGCGAGAAGCAAGGAAGAATTTCTTATAAAATTAAACTTGTAGACTCAGTAAATATTTTCTATAATTTTTTTTTTAATGAAACCCACTGCATGCCCTTAAATTCAGCATCTATTTGACCCCATACTATAGAACCTCTATAGGAAAGTACATTTTTACTGAAATTTTTATTAATACGAGGTATAAAATATGTAAGAAGTTTTGTATTTTTAGTATTGTGATTATGAATTTCAGTTAATTTACTCAAAGAAGCATAAAATTTTTGAGGTAATTTACGATGATACAGTTGATACATAAATTTAGCTAATTCTAACAACTATATGTCTTCCAGTTGTAAAAAATTGAGTGTTTAAAGAATGTACAATCTTCCATAGTTTATCGCTATTGTTTTTATTGTCTGGTACTAAATCATTATAATAATTACGTTTGGCCTTTTCAATCATCCGGTGTACAACATTCAACCTGCTTCAAACAACTGCCCCGAAGTTCAGGATCAGGGTTTTGATTTCTGACTGTTGATGAACTTTTGTCTGCATTGCGGCACCCCCACCAAATACTGAGTGAAGTACCTAGAGGGTTCAACTGTTACTTCATTATAAACAATAAGGAAAATATAAAAAGACGTTGCACTATTGGTTGAAGCATCTATTGAGATGATTGCGGAAGCTGGCATTTAGACGGTTGTACTAATACAGCTTATTATTTTAAATCAGGAGATTGGAAATTGAAAAAAGTTATATTAAAATCTGGAAAATTTTGTATCGAACAACAATTGAACAAAAAAAAATTTATATTCCTCTACAGCCGCAGCCTAAAATAAACGAGTTATTGGCAGTTCATAGGTATTATGTTAAACAAACAGAAGAATGTTATCAAAAACACGTTTCGTGGATTGACTCCAAAAACACTGATGATGATATCCTTGCATGCTATGAGTACCAAGGTTTTACCTTGAAAGTCGTCCGCCTCATGGAAAATCAAAGCAAAATACCGACGTTTACATACGACTGAAGCCCCAAGTAATGCAAAGAATTAAAGAATGCATAACCAAAAATCCGTTACTGAAATATATGATGAAGAAGATTTATTGGATGGACCTTGAAATTTGCAACAAGTAAGCGTAAAATACTCTATAGTTGTGTACACTTACTGATGAAAAAAAACATATTAGATGGACCTAGAAATTTGAAACAACTAAACGTAGGCTACGTATTTGTGTTGAACATGACAGCAAATTTCGTGTTTAATATGTTAATCAGAATCTATGTTAATGTTTGGTGGTATCAAATAAGTTTTTAACATCTTTATTTTTATCACTATTTGAAAAAAAATTATAGCATCAATTTTGTTAAAATTGGCCTATTAAGTCTTTATAATAATAATAATAATAACGATGTATTTATATACCGCTCTATACTTAAAATGGGTGGTATAGTCTTAGAGCGGTTGCGTCGTACAATCACATTTTACATCATTATTTCAAGTACAAAAGTGGAGTGTCCTCTGGCAATTAAAATGTAATGCTTTATAAATAGGACAAAAAAATTGTCTGAGATTCTAGGACGAAGACCAATTTTTGTCCCAAAGTCATGCTGTTCTCTAAAAAAATAAAAAAAATAAAAAAGTCTACGCTTCTAATCAGTATTAGATATCTTTTTGTCCAAAATTCATAGTGTTCTCTTCGCTTGGGATTAGTCTCAGATTTCTCTTATCCCAAAGCCGTGGTGTTCTTTATAAAGTAAAAAAAAGGTCATCACGCAAAAGTTCGTTGGTCATGCAAAGCATGAGTTACATACCCTGACCGCACGCCACTAATGTACAGTATATCCAACAAAAAATAGCTCAATAATTTAATAGATGTGAAAACTTATTTGGGTATTACATTAAAAAATTTTGAAAAGAAAGCATTTTTCAAAGTAGTTTGCCACCAACAGCAACAAATAAAAAAGTGATATCCAGGCCTACCGAAGTTGCATTATTTGTAAGCTCTATTTTATGAACACTTGGCTTTATTAAACTCTTTGATTTGTAGATAAAAAATGCAAAATATCGTCTCAAAAGAAAGGAACATCCGACGAGTATAAAAAACACCCAATTTTCTTGATCAATTAGTTGAAATGGAAAATATGCAGAATGCTGGATATTCAGGTTTTATACAATTGATTTTACGACGAAAAGAAAAAGTGCCATCAATTATTTTATATCACCAGGACCAACTGTTGAATATCATACGGTTTTGTTGCGGAGGACCCAGCACAATATCCACAGTGATCGGGGTGGACAAGACCTTCAATCTGAGCCAGCTATACGTTACTATAACTGCTTTTAAAAACCTATCGGTTTATGAAAAGGTGCCGGGAGAGCATCCAATTATGTTGGAACCAATCTTTTTACATGGAAATTCAGATTTTGATACTTTCCTTTTGTTTTTCAGTCATTTATATGGCGCTTTAACTGTTGCCGGAGCTAAGCAACAGCCCATATTTGGAAGCGATGACTAAAAAAGTTTGCAAAAGGCTTTAATTAAAGCTTTTCCAAATGCCATGAGAGTAAATTGTACAAGATATCTTCAAAAAAGTGTCGTTTCATATTTAAGAGACAAAATGGGGATTAAGTTCAAACAAAGAAAATTTATCATTGAGGCCATATTCGGCGAGCAAGTCATGGCACACGCAAAGGATTCAATTCAATTTACTAGCAAACAAAAAAAAGTAAAAAAAGATACTAATGGCAGAAATGAAACTGTAATGTTCAATATGCGAGCCCTTGGTTATACAGCACACATCAAAACGGTAGTCCATTTCTTGGCAAACTTGAACAAGCATATCGGGATCAATTTTTCTGTATGGTACGTCGGTCTGCTTTCAAAATTCTTTCCAAGGTTTACGTTGAGCATATGTCCCCAAAAGTTGTTTTTATCAAATTCCAAAACCCAAAACGCTTTTTCCTTTCTACTAAAAAACATTTTAAGCAAATAAGAGGCAAATTGATGGAAATGATATTTTAGACAAAAAGCTAAAATTTTGATTGTGACATAACAACGATCTGGCAAAACAAAAAAATTGGAGATTTTACCTATTCAACGAAACCAATTTTATCCTGCTACTTTTTCCAGTTATCGAGATATAAGATTTTTTAAAATGACAAATTAAGATGAAACACCTTGTATATTGTGTAGGGAAGGCCACTTTTGTATGCATTTTAGGGGGGACCCGATGCATCCGCACCGTTTGCACACTAAAAAAGCAACTTGTTTTACTCAAATACAACTTCAATTTTATTCCAAACAAACAACAGATTGCACAGATTATATTAAAACAAAAATAAATTGAATTTCAGTCTTTGTTACAAAAATACAGGTGAGTTTCGGTAAAACGACTTTATGAAGAGTCGTTTTACCGAAACTCACCTATTTTTAAAAGTCGGCATTATTTAAAAGATATTTTTTTGCATGAATTAATTTTGCATAGATCCTGCTAAATTTTAAAACCAAAAGTTTTGCTTCAATGTTTTTATTTTAAAAGTTATAAGTGAGTTCTGGTAAAATATATAGTTGTTGATATATAGTCGTTTTACCGAAACTCACTAAAAAACAGCATGATTCACTCAAATACAATTTCAATTTTATTTCAAATAAACAACAGATTGCAGAAAGTATATACAAACAAAACTAAGTTGAATTTCAGTCTTTGTTACAAAGATACATGTGAGTTTATACATGTGAGTTTCAAATAAACAACAGATTGCAGAAAGTATATACAAACAAAACTAAGTTGAATTTCAGTCTTTGTTACAAAGATACATGTGAGTTTCATATGAGTAAAACGACTTTATGAAGAGTCGTTTTACCAAAACTCACTAAAAAAGCAGCATGATTCACTCAAATACAATTTCAATTTTATTCCAAACAAACAACAGATTGCAGAGATTATATACAAACAAAAATAAATTGAATTTTAGTCTTTGTTACAAAAATACAGGTGAATTTCGGTAAAACGACTTTATGAAGAGTCGTTTTACCGAAACTCACCTATTTTTAAAAGTCGGCATTATTTAAAAGATATTTTTTTGCATGAATTAATTTTGCTTAGATTCTGTTAAATTTTGAAACCAAAAGATTTGTTTCAACGTTTTTATTTTAAAAGTTATAAGTGAGTTCTGGTAAAATATATGTACTGTAATTGCTGATATATAGTCGTTTTACCAAAACTCACTAAAAAACAGCATGATTCACTCAAATACAACTTCAATTTTATTCCAAACAAACAACAGATTGCAGAGATTATATACAAACAAAAATAAATTGAATTTTAGTCTTTGTTGGAAAGATACATGTAAGTTTCGGTAAAACGACTTTATGAAGAGTCGTTTTACCGAAACTCACCTATTTTTAAAAGTCGGTGTTTTGAGTTCAAGCAAAGGACAATTTCTGTTTTGAAGTGATATAAAATTTAAACCGCTATATCGCTGAACGTGCAAGTGCGACCAATTCCCATCGGTATATTAATTCTATTTAATGCGCAGTAGTTTGTCATTTGTCTGAACTCTTTTCGCCCTTCTTAACTTTCTTTTGTTTTACGCGCAGCGGCTTGCCGCTTATCTGTCCTTTTGGCCCTTGTGAACTTTCTCGTTTTAGCTTTTTTTTTATTTCAAATATTGATTAGCAGGGGGCCCTCAGAATATAAATAACGCTCGCCAGAGAAAAGAAACATTCATTTTTTCTTCATTTAAGTTGTAAAAATAATTTTTGGCCGAAGTGCAGCTAATTGTTTTCGAACTTCGGAATCGCAATCATCAACTTAATTATTTGGCTCTCCACATTCCTAAACTTTTGTGAGTACCTTTTATTTGGTTTTGTATGAATTTCGTAGTAGCTATTTTAGCGATTTATTCGTATATATATTATCCATAGGATTACAAGTACAAAATAGGAATACTTGTCAATCAAGTTTTTAACGTGGAGAGAGAGATTCGCGAAAAACAAACTAAATCCAAAACAGTCGGCATTATTTAAAAGATATTTTTTTGCATGAATTAATTTTGCATAGGTTCTCCTAAATTTTAAAAACAAAAGTTTTTATTTTAATTATTAAATTAATGTTGGTTTCGGTGAGTTTCGGTGAGTTTCGGTAAAACGACCTACCGCTCTTTATTCACAGATAGTAAGACCAACTTAATACAACTAAGCACAAGATTTCATTGTTCTGGTAAAAGCTGCATACAATGAGATAGTTAACAAGCAAAAGTTCCTTCAAAAAACTGAACTAACTGTATTATAATAATAAAAACTTTTTTTTTACATAATGGACACTCATTGGGTACAGGAAAAATTTAAACCCTTGTAATAGTGAGGCAGACAAGGAAATGGATAAAACTGATTTTATCTGTGGCAGTGTTTGTAAGTTTCTCCTAATATGTAATTAAGATAGGATGCTGTGACCCAAAACCAGAAAAGTGAAAATTTGTACATAAAATGATTGGGAAAATGCATAAACTTCAAAGACTTGCAAATTTCAAACAAGCTAATTTGCAACTGACAGTCTGCAGACCCTTAATCCAAAAAAATTTGTTATATTGTGATATTCTCTAGAAAATTTTTTTAAGCATATATTGAGTAGTTTTGAAATATGCTCATTTGCAAACAAAAAATTGATAAAGTTTTTAAGTTAATTTGCATTAATTTGTTAAAAGTTCAACCTTATCATACAGTTATAATTGACATCTGAAATATTGGTGACAAAAGTTTACAATCTATTTATAATTGGTAAACTTATTGCAGTAAAAAAAGTTCTGCTGTTACAAACTGTACAATTTTTCCATGCATACTAGCTAAACGTTTCCTATAAAATTGAACCTTTTTTATTGCACGACAAGGCCCTGTTTCGCCCTATGGGGCTCATCAGGTGCAAGCAAAGATGCAAATCACAATACAAATACGTCAACAAAAGTCGAATAATAGCAAACAATAATGAATTTGAAAGTTCATATGTACATAAGGCGCTAGTTTATTGTTCATCTTACTCCACGGAGGTGAATCTCACATTCATAAAAGATCATCATATTGGTGGAGAGCATCCGGACGAAGAATAAGTAGTTTGATTGATCGTTTACTTACGATCAATCAAACTACTTATTCTTCGTTACTTACGATTACTTACGATCAATCAAACTACTTATTCTTCGTCCGGATGCTCTCCACCAATATGATGATCTTTTATGAATGTGAGATTCACCTCCGTGGAGTAAGATGAACAATAAACTAGCGCCTTATGTACATATGAACTTTCAAATTCATTATTGTTTGCTATTATTCGACTTTTGTTGACGTATTTGTATTGTGATTTGCATCTCTGCTTGCACCTGATGAGCCCCATAGGGCGAAACAGGGCCTTGTCGTGCAATAAAAATGTAATTTACACTCACGATGTATATATTGCGATTGCTTATGATTTAGCCCAAATCCTTGTTTCTCACTGATGAAAATTGAACCTTGTAAGTAAGACTACTCTTAAACTAAAATTAGTACCAGTATTATTACAATATCATTTATTCAATTAACATATAATTATCTAACAACGATTTTTATGGATCAAAAGCAGATACTACAGGTAAGGTAGTTTACTAACTAATAAATTATGGTAGTGCTACCATATATCCTCTTTTAAGAGGATTTGTCTTCTTTTTTCAAAAAAATAAATGGTCTTCCAAGGACACTCAAAAATAGCCCAATGTTCTCTTTTTGACCATTTAGATTTTTATTTCTTATTCTGCTCTATTTCTTTTTTATTATTTAAATTTTTAACGTAGACTAAGGAAGGTGCATATAAAGTAAATAAAGCTAAATAAAGCTAAACAATAATGTCAAAGAGAAAAAGTGTGTTTTTTGATGAACTACGGCACAAGTATGCTTGTTTCGAAAAAGGACGTAGCAATTTTGAAGCGGAATGCATTACATGTGGGTATGAAACATTTATTTCTGTGGCAAACAAAAACAGTATTAGCCTCAATGACCATATTAAAATAACAAAACATACACAGGCTATTAGAGGTAGAACCTCATCTTTTAAAGTGACTGACTATTTTTGTAAACCTGGCACGAAGTCAGAAAATGAAGTTGCAGCTGCCAAAGCCACCATGGCATTTCATAGAGTAAAGCACCATTACAGCTATAAATCTAACGACTGCACATCTACTTTGATGGAAAGATATTTCCTCAATTCCAGCACTGCAAAAAAGTTCTCTTGTGCTTGCACAAAAATTGAAGCTATCGTAAATAACGTATTTGCTCCAGCGTCTGTTCAGTGTGTCTGAGTGATATACAAGAACATGAAACCATATATCACGGAGTATCCACTGATGGCAGTAATCATAAATCTAGAAAACTTTTTCCTATTGTTATACATGTACATTATTTTGACTAGAAAAATCTAGGCATGCAATCTAAATTGCTTGATGGAAGAGCTCCTACTTATTTAACTGATATGTTTCAATTATTCTCTCCAACAACTTCTTTGAATTTACGGGTTGGATGTGATCGCGATAAACTTATGCTTGAAACTAAATTCTTTTGCAGAAATCAACCACACATATGTATTCTCCAAAAAATTTACACTACTTGGAATAAGTTACCTTATACAGTTTATATAGAAGAAAATTTTGAAACATTTAAACAACAATTTAAAACCCATTTGTTTAAACTTGCTTTTGATGTTTAAGCGTATTTTGTATATAGTTTGATGCTTTTCAATTCTAGCTTAACAAGCTGTTAAAAATGTGGCACATAGTGTTTTGTCCTTGATGATTGTATTTTGTTTTAGTAGTAATGTACTTGTACTATCTTTAAAGTTTATTATATCTTTGCAAATGCTTAGAGAAGCTGAGGTTCCTGTCTGATCTCAGCATATGTCAAGCAATATAATTTACATTATTATTATTATTGATGTCAGAAGCCCTAAAAACGAAACATTTTTGACTATTGCAAATGAAATTAAGGAAACACTGAAGAAAAGGAGACTCTTTGACAAATGCATTTTCTTTCCTGGTGATACCGGTAATTGCAACACCAATTTTGTTGGTATACGCCGAAGGAGAGAAAACAACGTTTCTACTCATTTGAAAAGTGAGGTACGTGCTTTGATTGATGTTGGTTGCCTAGCACATATTTTAAACAACGGTGTAAATCAAATGATTCTTGATCTTGAAAATATTATTTACAAGACCTATCAGCATTTTTCCATTCATACTGTTCGTACTGAGGAGTTGAAAGATTACTGGGGTACCTGCAAATACTACACGAGCCGCATGGAGCCGCATGGAGCCACCTTGTATATTCAAATACTACAGGAGCGGTGTGGAGACCCTTTAAATTAGATTTAGAGATGCATGGAGCCGCACGGAGCCGCACGGAGCTGCATGGAGCTGCATGGAGCCGCATGGAGCCGCATGGAGCCACCGTATAAACTTCCAATACTACCATCCTGATCCGTATGGAGATCCTTTAAATTAAGTCTAGAGATGCATGGAGCCGCATGGAGCCGCATGGAGCCACCGTGTAAACTTCAAATACTACAGGAGCCCTATGGAGACCCTTTAAATTAAATCTAGAGATGCATGGAACCGCATGGAGCCATCGTGTAAACTTCAAATTCTACAGGACCCGCATACTAATAATAATAATTGAAGACAAAATAGAGCAAAGGTTGCAAATAGGGAGACGGCAACTAAACAATATACGTTATAACATGCACAAAAAATTGTGCATGGTCACCGTACCTGTGTCTTAACTTTGAAAATTTAAAAGTACATTTACAAAGAAAAAAGAAAAAAAGTATAAAAAATTACAATACATTTCTACAGGTCACAAGTCAAGAGTGCATTGCTTAATCAGGGGTGGGAGTGCAAGCACTGGTGACCCCGAAGGGTTGGCCAGGCAAAGAAACCCACCAAAAGAAATCCTGCCGTGGGTCAAAGACCATTTCAGTAACTGGTGACCTGGGTATGACTCTAAGTCGGTAGGATGTATCAATACACAAGAAAATTATCACTTGTCAAAACTCTGATTAAATAGAATTAAAAAATCAAAGCATAGTTTAATTGATTTCGAGGTTCTTGCTACTCTTCTTATGCTTGGTTTTAGAATTAGATTCGGATGTACTTTCAAATTTGCAACAACAAAGAAAACCGTATGGAGACCATTTAAACTAAATTTAGAGATGCATGGAGCCGCATCGAGCCACATGGAACCATTGTGTAAACTTCAAATACTACAGGAGCGGCATGCAAATCTTTTAAATAAAGTCTAGAGATGCGTGGAGTCGTATGGAGCTGCATGGAGCCGCATGGAGCCTGGAATGTATTCACTCGCCGCTGGCAAATGTTTAGGCAAGGATCAGGCATTAACGAAGCTTCAGCCACTGCGCAACTCTTTCAGTGTGCCAGTCAGAGCTTAGGAGATAGTTTGTTAAAATCAGATGCGGAGATTGTCTCTAAGCCTTTGCAGGAGTTACTATCCGCCATACGTCGACTTGCAGTTATCCCAGTAGCTACTGGCGTCCTGAGATCAGATCTCATGCAAATGCGCCAACTGAGGGACGAACCCTTTCGCGCATTTGCAGCGAGAGTGCGCGGCAAAGCAGACACATGTGCATTCACAATTGATTATACTTGTGGCTTAAAAATCAATTACACGGACCACATGATTCGGGATACTTTGCTGAATGGCATTGCTGACGATGAGATTCGCCGGGAAATTCTTGGCAGCGCAGATCTGCTCACACGCGCCGCCAACGAGATCGTTGCCCTTGTCGAAAGCAAAGAGATGGCTCGCAACGCTGTCCCCCGACCGAGGCCACATCTGTGTCAGCCGTTCAGCGCCTACATGACGCTGACCACAGAGCACGTCGTAATGCAACCCCATGCAGGGTATCCCACAATTTACCTGATCGGTCAAAACAGTCGCGTTGTCCTCTCTGCCAGCGACTTTTTCAGCTCTACAAAAAAAAGCCTCGTGGTTGGAATACCAAACTTTATACCTTCTGTATTGAATGCTACCGGACACAGAAACGCCGAAGACGCCACCTCTCTCCTAAAGTGGGTCCTTCACCACCAGGCCTACAAACTCTTGAAGTCACATCGCCTGCGGACCCTCAGTTGAGTTCGGTAAGAACAAATCACAGGCCAGTCTCGAGGCACAGGCAAAACAAGTGCAACACGCCTCTGTCTGCAGTACATAAGAATGCCACCATGCAAGGCCCCCATTATATATTCAAGGACGGACAGTGGGCAACAGCACATATGAGAGAGTACCCCAAAGTTCAGGTAACAATTTCAGTCAATCGCGCTCAGGCTCATGGCGAATCCACACCAGTGCGTGCTACTAATGTCACCGCTTTCGCTGACACCGGCGCCCAAGTGAATGTATGGTCTCTGGACGAATTCGTAAAATATGGCTTCCCACATGACATTCAGACCCTCTTTTTATCGCATGGCACACTGTCGACGCTGGGGGTCCTGTCCCCCAGTTTCCCGTCATTGGGCGAACATGCTAATGCTGAGACGCAGGAATGCGCTGGTGAACCTGCTGCCATCACTAATGCGCATCTCACGCGCACTGTCACTGGTGGCTGCGTCTCACCTGGCGATCAAAATCATTCTTGCACTTGCCCTCAACGAACTGCCGTGCCACAACCCCCACGGTCGCTACCATTTCGCTGTACTCCCGAAAATAATGATCGAATGAAAACTTGGCTACTGGAGCGATACGCTTCCTCCACATTTAACACATGCCCGCATCGCCCTCTTCATTGCATGGCGGGACCACCCATCGAAATCCATGTCAGCCCCTCAGCGAAACCAAGAGCGTTCCATACCCTGGCTTCTATTCCTCTACATTGGCAACAACAGGTCCATGCAGACCTCCTTCGGGATGAAGCCCTAGGAATTCTCGAAAAAGTCCCGCACGGAGAGCCTACTCAATGGTGCCATCGTATGGTGATTACAAGAAAACATGATGGTACACCCCGACGGACTGTAGACTTATCGCCGCTGAACAAATTCTGTCGTCGGGAAACATTCGCGTCGGAAACACCCTTCAAGCTAGCCTGTCGTGTACCCAGTAATACTTGGAAAAGTGTGACTGACGCTTGGAATGGATGCCACAGCGTTCCATTACGCGAGTCAGACCGTCATCTTACCACATTCATTACACCATTTGGACGCTGGCGATATACAAGGGCACCACAAGGTTTCCTTTCTTCGGAAGATGGCTACAATCGTCGCTTCGCCGCTATTTTGTCTGATTTTATGCGAAAGGAGCGATGTGTGGATGACGCTGTGTTTTTTGACGAGAACCTAGAGGAACATTGATGGCGCACCATCCAATTTCTTACTCTCGTGGGCCGCTCTGGTATCGTTCTCAACCCCAGCAAATTTCAATTTGCCCAGTGGTCAGTTGACTTTGCAGGATTCCGCATTTCCGAATCATGTGTAGAACCCCTGCCCAAATACTTGAATGCGATTCAACAGTTTCCTACGCCTAAGAACATCAAGGACATAAGAAGCTGGTTTGGTCTAATTAATCAAATGGCCAATTACGCCAAAATTCGAGACTTGATGGCTCCATTTAAGCCGTTTCTCAGTCCGAAACGTAAGTTCGAGTGGAATAACAATCTTGATAAAGCATTTTTGCGTTCGAAAGATGCTATCATTGACGCCATACGTCACGGCGTAGAAATTTTCCATCCGACTCGACGTACTTGCCTAAGGCCGGACTGGTCAAATCGGGGCATCGAATACTTCCTGTTTCAAAAACACTGTGCATGCCCGTCCACCCTTCCGGATTGCTGTTCCAGTGGATGGCGAGTAACTCTCGCAGGCTCTCGCTTTTTCTCGTCGGATGAACAACGTTACGCCCCAATTGAAGGAGAAGCCCTAGCTGTAACTTGGGGACTCGAGCAGACTAAATACTTTACGCAGGGCTGCGATAATTTAGTAGTTGTTACCGACCACAAGCCGCTAACGAAAATTTTCGGTGATCGAACTCTAGATGAAATCAGCAACACTCGGCTCTTCCGATTAAAGCAGCGCACTCTAATGTGGCGTTTTGACATTGCACACTTGCCGGGGTCGACTAATACCGCTGCGGACGCTGCATCGCGACACCCAGCTACATCAGAGTTTTTTGCTACCATTTCGGGTGCCGAGCGTGATTCTATAGACTCTCTCGAAGAGGCCCTTCTTGCTTCGTTGCGGCAAAATACGCGTGATGAGTTGACTTTAAACTGGGATGAAATTGCCCGGCACACTGCCAGTGACGCTGCACTCAATGACTTACTGTCTGCCATACAATCAAACTTTGATGTAAACTGCCCGCCGGAAGAAGGTATTCGTCAATACCTCCCATATTGCGATGGGTTTTACATATCTGACGGCGTTATTTTATACAATGATCGTGTTGTGATTCCGCCGCAGCTCCGCCATCAAGTATTATGCACATTGCATGCCGCCCATCAAGGGGTGTCGGCCATGGAACGGCGTGCGTGCGCAACAGTTTTCTGGCCGGGGATGACTCAAGATATTCACAATATTCGCGATTCTTGTGCTCATTGCAACCGAAATGCGCCGTCGCAAGCCGCAACCCCCCGTTGCCTTCCCACCCGCCTACCACGCCCTTCGAAAAAATTTTTGCGGATTATTTTGATTACGCGGGACGGCACTTCTTGATTGTTGGAGACAGATTGTCCGGTTGGTCAGATGTGTTTGGTGCACCTGCTGGGACCACCGTCACTGGCGCAAATGCACTTGTTCGCCTCCTTCGATCATACTTTGCCACTTTTGGAGTGCCTGAAGAAATTTCCTCAGATGGTGGCCCAGAGTTTACTGCCTTTGTCACACAGGATTTTATGCGCAAGTGGGACATCAAACACCGAGTCTCTTCCGCCTACTTCCCTCAATCCAACGGCCGCGCGGAGGTTGCAGTCAAAGCCGCTAAAAGACTTCTCATGTCCAATATTAGCCCTAATGGGGATTTGAACAATGATTCATTTCTGCGCGCCCTGCTGCAACTGCGTAATACCCCTGATCCTGACTGCGATTTATTCCCAGCTGAAATTGTCTTTGGCCACCCTTTGCGAGACGCTTTTTCGTTTGTTAATCGGCTTGCCACTTTTTCTAATCGCTTTATTCATCGTACTTGGCGCGAAGCATGGCGAGCTAAAGAAGATGCCCTCGAGTCCGAGCCAAGCGGACCAATGACGCATTGAGCGCGCGTACGCGCCCGTTGCGCCCGCTGCGGTGTGGTGATCGCGTGTTCATCCAAAATCAAGGAAGCAGACACCCACGTAAATGGGACAAAGTCGGCACCGTGGTCGAAGCATTGGACTTCGACCGATATAATGTTAAAGTGGGAGGATCCGGTCGTATAACCAGGCGCAATCGACGATTCCTTCGTTTAATGCCAGATATTGCCGAATCCCAGCAAACCTCTTCACCACCAACAGTGCCCCCCCAACATGAAGCTCACGTTCAACACCCACCCTCCACGTCTACCCACGTTGTTGATGCAACCTCATCTGAGGCCATAGATCATGGGCAACCACAAGACGTCCATGATGACGTACCTACAGCCACACACCCCACATTTGTGATGGACACTAATTCGCAGGAGACCGACCCTGACACACACAAAAACAACAAATCAATGCTCCCTAGACGGTTCTCTCGCCTACGACGACCTGCTGTCGAATTGGATCCGACCGCTGGTCAATGGGTGATCAAGGGATCAACTACATAACCATGCCTGGCTGTAGAAGTACGAACTTGGGGGGATGTACAAATGCTATGGCTTAGTTCGTACTATTGCGTCACAATGTCGTTTGTCTGTATAGTTGTTTTCTGCCTTACATCGTTTGTCTGTACAGTTGTGTTCTGACTTAGTAAGCGCTAGTTCAGTAAGCTTAAGCTCTAGTTTAGTAGCGTGTTTAGTTTTAAGTTATGTTGTTATTTATTCTTTTATTTTGCAGACGAACGATTTCGTGATTTTCGTTTTGTACTCGTATATTAAATTGTATCATTCCGAAAATAAGTCACGTTCTTTTACATATAAACTTCAAATACTACAGGAGCCGCATGGAGCAGCATTGAGCCATCTTATATACTTCAAATACTACAGGAGCCGCATGCAGACCCTTTAAATAAAGTCTAGAGATGCATAGAGCCTCCTGGAGCCACCTTCTATACTTCAAATACTACAGGAGCCGTATGGAGACCATTTAAATAAAGTCTAGAGATGCATGGAGCTGCATGGAGCCACTGTGTAAACTTTAAATACTACAGATGCCGTATGGAGACCATTTAAACTAAATCTAGAGATGTATGGAGCTGGATGGAGCCGCATTGAGCCACCGTGTAAACTTCTATTACTACAGGAGCCGCATACACATCTTTTAAATAAAGTCTAGAGATGCATGGAGCCGCATGGAACCGCATGGAGCCACATGGAGCCACCTTGTATACTTCAAATACTACAGGAGCCGTATGGAGACCATTTAAATAAAGTCTAGAGATGCATGGAGCTGCATGGAGCCACTGCGTAAACTCCAAATACTACAGAAGCCGTATGGAGACCATTTAAACTAAATCTAGAGATGTATGGAGCTGGATGGAGCCGCATTGAGCCACCGTGTAAACTTCTATTACTACAGGAGCCGCATACACATCTTTTAAATAAAGTCTAGAGATGCATGGAGCCGCATGGAGCCGCATGGAGCCACATGGAGCCACCTTGTATACTTCAAATACTACAGGAGCCGTATGGAGACCATTTAAATAAAGTCTAGAGATGCATGGAGCTGCATGGAGCCACTGCGTAAACTCCAAATACTACAGAAGCCGTATGGAGACCATTTAAACTAAATCTAGAGATGTATGGAGCTGGATGGAGCCGCATTGAGCCACCGTGTAAACTTCTATTACTACAGGAGCCGCATACACATCTTTTAAATAAAGTCTAGAGATGCATGGAGCCGCATGGAGCCGCATGGAGCCACATGGAGCCACCTTGTATACTTCAAATACTACAGGAGCCGTATGGAGACCATTTAAATAAAGTCTAGAGATGCATGGACGGCATGGAGTTGCATGGAGCCGCATGGAGCCACCTTGTATACTTCAAATATTGCAGGATCCGTATGGAGACCATTCAAATGAAGTCTAGTGATGCATGGAGCCGCATGGAGCCAGCGAGTAAACTTTAAATACTACAGGAACCGTATGGAAACCCTCTAAATTATTAATAGGTCTAGAGATGCATGGAGTCGCATGGAGCCACCGTGTAAACAACGATAGCTCCATGCAGCTCCATGCATCTCTAGACTTAATCTAAAGGGTCTCCATACGGCTCCTGTAGTATTTAAAGTTTAAACGGTGGCTTCATGCAACTCCATGCATCTCTAAATTTTATTTAAAGGGTCTCCATACCGCTCCTGTAGTATTTGAAGTATACACGGTGGCTCCATGCGGCTCCATGCATCTCTAAACTTAATTTAAAGGGCCTCCATGCGGCTCCTGTAGTATTTAAAGTATACAAGGAGGCTCAATGCGGCTCCATGCAGTTCCATGCGGCTCCATACATCTCTAGACTTAATTTAAAGGGCCTCCATACCGCTCCTGTAGTATTTGAAGTATACACGGTGGCTCCATGCGGCTCCATACATCTCTAGACTTCATTTAAATGGTCTCCATACCGCTCCTGTAGTATTTGAAGTATACACGGTGGCTCCATGCGGCTCCATGCATCTCTAGACTTTATTTAAAAGGTCTACATGCAGCTCCATGCGGCTCCATGCATCTCTAGACTTAATTTAAAGGGCCACCATGCGGCTCCTGTAGTATTTAAAGTATACAAGGAGGCTCGATGCGGCTCCATGCAGTTCCATGCGGCTCCATACATCTCTAGACTTAATTTAAAGGGCCTCCATACCGCTCCTGTAGTATTTGAAGTATACACGGTGGCTCTATGCGGCTCCATGCATCTCTAGACTTTATTTAAATGGTCTCCATACCGCTCCTGTAGTATTTGAAGTATACACGGTGGCTCCATGCGGCTCCATGCAGCTCCTGTAGTATTTGTAGGTACCGAGATTACTGTGTATTTGTGGAAATAGAGTACAAAAAAACTCCTTTTCCACATCGTGACCAGATGGCTTTCACTTTATCCTAGCCTTTCTAGAATAACCCTGTTGTATCTTTGCACGAATACACAGGTTTATTAAAAAAACAATAGTAAATAATTCACAAAATCACTTAGCCAAAAAACAATCGTATGAAATAGAATGCTTTTAGTTCGTTTGCTGTATTAGCTTGATAGCTTTGAACTGACTGATCAACCGAAATAAAGGCGCATATTTAACTAGTAACAATTATGCTTGGAGATGCGCGTGTCCAATAATTGTTTGAGCAGAAGGCGCTGATTAAGATTAGAGCGTTTAAGAAAACACTACGTCATCTATTGCACAATATCACAACACCTCCCCAAATAAACTACGACAAAAAAATATATATACATTTTAGCAACAATATTTTTTTGGAGGTCTCTTTGTTCTCGCTGATCGTCGTAGATTGTGTCGCCCGTACTCGTCTCCGGTTGGTAGTCTCGGATTGTTGCGTTGGTTCATCGAAGAAGAACTAGATGCGTGGTCAGTCCCGGCTGGAAGTGTTTCTGTAGACAAAACACTCGTTGGGATTTCACAGGGATCATCATCTTGATCCGAACCGTATCGAGGTCGAAGTTGATCAAGATGTCTTCTCCAAGTTGGTCCTCGAGGAATGACTCGTACATTGACGCTTCGTGTACCATGGACTTTCGTAACTATCGCAGGCACCCATCGTGGGTCACGATCTCTTCTAGGGCCGAAGTACAGTGCGTAACAAGGGTCTCCTAGTGAGAAATGATGTTCGACTTTCGAAACCACTTCCGAGTCTTCAGTATTTGAATGCTTGCTCGCTTGTCTTGACTGTCTTCCCTGCAGGAGATGCGGAATGGATGGAACCAAAGTGTCAATTTTGGTGCGTATTCTTCTTCCATTCAACAATTCGCTTGGTGACAGTCCCGATGCAAAAGGAATTCTTCTATATTGCATTAGAAATTCTTGCAAAGCTTCCTTTGGAGGTAACGAGGATTTTCTCAATGCCTGTTTGAACGATTGTATCAAACGCTCGGCAGCACCGTTTGTTGCTGGATAAGGTGCTCCGGTGAGATGTACAATGCCTCGTTGTTTGCACCAAGCTTGGAACTCTTGAGACATGAATGTTGTGGCATTATCGGTCACCAACGTGTGGGGATATCCGAAATGAGCAAATTCTTGTTCAAGTATAGCAGTAGTACTTTTCGAAGACGTTGAGGTTGTTGGATGAATGCAAGGATATTTTGAATAAGCGTCTACAAGGACTAACCAGTTTCTTCCCAGAAAGTTGATCGCATGGTCCAAGTGGAGTCTTGACCATGGTTTTTCTGGCATCATCCACGGATGGATTGAAGGTTTATCCGGCTTATTTTGAAATTGGCCACAGGAAGTGCATTTGCGACATAAATCCTCAATGTCAAAGTCAATTCTTGGCCAATAGACAGTTGACCTGGCAAGTTGTTTCATCCGTTGCATGCCGAAATGTCCAAGGTGTAATAATTTAAGAATATGATTACGTAGGGTTGAAGGAATTATTACCCGTAAGCCGTAAAAAACGCAACCATTCTCTGTTGACAACGAATTTTCCAACTTTTTGAAGTCTTTAAGCTCTTCCGATAATAATGCATTTGGCCATCCTTCCTTCACAAATCGCATTAGTTGGGAAAGAATTGGATCCTTGGCAGTCTCTCTGACCACAAGCAATGGATTGTCAGGATTGATTTGACGACTGATTGTTCGAACTAAACAAACGCTATCGACATCATCTTCCATCTCCTCCCCATCAAAACTTGTGTCATTTGAAAATGGCAAGCGACTAAGAGCATCGGCATTGCCATGGTCCTTGCTTCTACGGTATTCCACCGTGTAGTCATATTGATGGACTAGTAATGCCCATCGTGCAAGTCGATTCGCGGCCATTGCAGGAGTACCTTTATCAGGGGCAAACAAGGTCACTAAAGGTTTGTGATCGGTAACCACAATGAACTTACGACCGTACAGAAACTGATGAAATTTCTTCAAAGCGTACACTAAGGATAGTGCTTCTTTCTGTATTTGGCTGTAGCGTCTTTGTGTTGCCGATAGAATTTTAGAAATATTGAGAATCGGACGCTCGCTTCCGTCTGCAAAGCGATGAAATAATACCGCTCCAATTCCGCATTCTGAGGCGTCACAAGATAAACCCAACGGAAGAGATGGGTCATAGTGCGCAAGTACAGTCTCTGTGCATAGTAACCGTTTGATCTTTTTGAAAGATGTCGCTTCTTCTTCACCCCAATTCCACTGTTGTCCTTTGTGTGTAAGCTTGTACAACGGCTCGGTGATTTCCGAAAAATATGGAGGTAAGAATTTAGAATAAAATTGCACAGATGCTAAAAAAGATTTTAACTTAGAAATGTTCTTGGGTGTAGGCATTTCTAGTATGGCATCAACTTTGGACCCTTTTGCAATTCCTCGACTTGATAAAGTGTGACCCAGGTAATCAATTGATACTTGGGCGAAAACACATTTCTGACGGTTGCAGCGAAGACCTTTTTCTTCTAGTCTTTTGAACAAAGCTCGCAGGTTCATCAAATGATCTTTTGCGTTGTCACCACTTACCAAAATATCATCGAAATACACGGCAACTCCTCGCAAATTTTGTGTTAACTGTTCCATGATTTCTTGGAAATACCCTGGTGCGGATTTAATTCCGAAAGGAAGTCTTTTCTGAAGTAAAACTCCTTTGTGAGTGCTGAGAGCCAGCTTCTTCTGGCTGTCAGGAGAAAGACAGATTTGATTATATGCATTAGCTAGATCAATCTTACTAAAGCAGTAACCACGTCCTAGCTTGCGCATTAGATCTTCTGGGAGAGGGATTGGTTGACGATGGTCTTCCAGTTGCGAGTTTACAGTCACCGAATAATCTCCACAAACTCGGATGCTTGCTTTTGCTTGACCTGGCAAAGGAGACTTTCGAATAGGAACCACGGGAGTGCCGTACGAGTTAAAATCTGTAAGCTCCCATACACCTCTCTTAATTCCTGCTTCGTATGCTTCGTTTAAATCTTGTAGGATTGAGAACGGAACAGGTCTTGGCTTCTTGAAAATAGGTTTAGCTTCAGGTTTAAACCGTATGTCCAGTGAAAAATCTTTTAGACAACCCAATGTTGATTCAAATAAAGTAGGAAACTCTCCACATAATTGAATACATGCCGCATCTAAAGAGTTTTCTGGACCACTTGTAGTGACGTGCTCTATCGTTGCAGTAGATACAGCACAACTTAGGTTTTCTCTGAAGTGATCAGTTAAGTTGGTGAGTTTCAACTTCATCATCGCCAGACGACCTAGTAAATTTAGATTGGGCACCTTAGTGACAATTACAGGAAAGGTCACGTCAGGTGATTTTCCATCAATACTTGCAGTTGATTGGAATTGTCCCACGACGGGTAGCGGGCTACCTTCAGCAACTTGATATTGAACTGATACAGGTTGTAGAGTGGGTTTACCCAGCGTTTGCCACGTCGCTTCACAGCAAAATGTGTCACTGGCTCCGCTATCAATTTCAAACTTAATTCTGTGGTCATTAAGTCTAATAGTTTGATAGATGGGTGAAACAGAACATTGGACTTTGTGCACCAATTGTTTCACAAGCTTATTATCTCTTAGTCGAGACATGCATACAGATTGCAGATGACCTGTTTTCTTGCAGAAGCTGCAAATAGCTTTAATGTGGGGACAAGCTTTGCTGAAATGTCCAGAATTTCCACACCTGAAGCAGGCGGTTTTCTTTTCTTGCGTTTTGGAAGTTTTGGACTTTTTTGCTACCTTGGCTGCTTCTTCCACTTCTTGAGCCACTCTGATGGCGTTGCTAAACTTCAGTTCATCGTCCTTGAGCTTGAAGAGTGTCTTCAAAACTGCTTCGTTGTCTACTGAACAGATGAATTTAGTTCGCAAGGCTTCATCTAAAGGATCTTTAATGGATTGAAAATCACACGTAGCTGCATCTTGTCGTATTCTGCTTGCCAGTTCAGGAATAGTTTCGCCAGGTTTGCGTTTCATGTCAGACCAGAACTTGAAACGTTCTCTGACAACAAACCGTTTTGGGTCAAACTGCTCTGCCATAAACGTCTGAATATCATTCATGGTTAGCTCATGTATGCTTTTGACAGGTTGTTGCTGAGCCGCTAAGTTGCTAAGCATTTTGTAAACGGAGTTAGATTGGTTGGTAAGAAAAATTTGTGCTTGCTTGTTGTCGGGAACAGAGTTAGCAGTGACGAATGTTCGGAACCTTGCCAAATAATCAGTCCATAACTCAGATGTGGAATCGAATGGTTGAAAACTTGCCATCGGTGTTGGAACATTTTCTCGCGGGTTGTTCAAGCTGCTTTGTAGAATTTTCAGCTGCTCTTGAAGCATTGTCATTTGCTCTTGGTGTTGCTTGTTCTGCTCTTGGTGTTGCTTATTTAACAACAAAATCAGTTCAGAAATTTCACTCATATCGACAATTCAAGCTTTAATGCAAAATCAACAAATTTTCTTTTTTTCTTTCTTGACGCAGTTGAGTTCCTTGAATCCTCGTCGCCACTTTTGCCTGTTGTATCTTTGCACGAATACACAGGTTTATTAAAAAAACAATAGTAAATAATTCACAAAATCACTTAGCCAAAAAACAATCGTATGAAATAGAATGCTTTTAGTTCGTTTGCTGTATTAGCTTGATAGCTTTGAACTGACTGATCAACCGAAATAAAGGCGCATATTTAACTAGTAACAATTATGCTTGGAGATGCGCGTGTCCAATAATTGTTTGAGCAGAAGGCGCTGATTAAGATTAGAGCGTTTAAGAAAACACTACGTCATCTATTGCACAATATCACAACAAACCCAAATGAACCCTGCAATGCAGTGGTATTTCTTATCCATTGACAAGCCACCTGTTCTTCTAAAACATTTTTTTGAAAATTCGCTGAGTGAACTTTATTGGAAACATTTTCAATCCTTTGTAGCTGTTTTTCATAAACACGTCCAAAACATTGAACAATCAAAGGTATCTCAAAGTCGTTGCTAATCTTAACTCTGTAAAGACAATTATTCTTGAAAGGAAAAGACAGATGTTTGTATCTGTCCTAGTTAAATCAAACTGGCAGAACTCAGAAAAGAAGGAAAAGAGCGGGAGTGTGATTTATTCATGTCGGATGTATTGTGCGATTCCTATGTTGCCTACGTGGATAAATATACCACGTCATTTTCCGAATTCAAATGTTTTGACCGGATGATCTTGTCCGAAATTAAATAATGGGATAACGTTGAACCATGCGTGAGGTATCTGGCAGAGAAAAACGTTGACATTGATGATGCTAAACTGTTCCATCAATAGCAAAACTTGTGCAAATTTGTGCAAAGACGGCTTGAAACTGATGAAGTTGCGTTTTCTGGAATAAAGGCCCATAAAAAATGGGCAGAATATTTCAAACATTGCAGAACCGTAGAGTTTTATAGTGAACTGTTAAAAATCGCATAATTCTTCTTCTGCATTATGGCTCCGAATGCAAATGTAGAACGCATATTTTCTATGATGCAGCCACAATGGTGCAAGGAAAGAGACAACCTTTGAGCTGAGTCCGTTTCTAACAGCTTAACAATTGTGTACAATTCCAATCATATTTTGTGTAAGCAATTTTATGATCATGTTAAAGCTGATCCTTTCTTATTGAAAGTTTAGGAAGCCGCAAAATATTCATGGGCTGAATCTGACAAATAAATTTGTCTTGTTTTAGTGTCAATTTTTTTGCCGTAACGTCTGCTGAATATAGCCTAGTGGGATGGTCTTATCCTACTTGCATTTTACTTGCTGGCGAAACCTGTCCTGTTTTTGGGCAACGAAAATATGGCAGGCCTAAATTATGGTATTATTGTAAATCTGCTACTTACAGTTAAAAATCTTTTGCTTCTTTTAAAAGAACTCTAATAAAAAAATTAGAAACACTTCCTAAGCCGGCAGCAACTTCATTTGTTGTTGGCAATTGTCGGCATATACTTTTTATCTCCCGATTCTCCCAATAAGGGTTGTGACAAATTTGTGCCATATGGCAATGTCTTGACTGCCATATGGCAGTGCCTCCGCTGGAAATGGCAGTTTCTTACCGCCAAGTGGCATCGCTTTTACTGCAATGTGCCAGTCAGAGTACCAAATGCTGTGAATTTTTGGAAACTTGCTTTGAAATTGCTATTGTTGTTCATCAACGCCAATTATTGGTCACTATTAGGTTGTCACCACAATGATAAACGACATGCTATCAGCTTTGTTAACAATGAATTCATGTGCCTTCACTTCTTAGTCGAGTCAACCACCTACGGCAATATCTTTGTTGTCATATGGCAGTTTTGTAATTGCCATATGACAGTGTCTCCAATGTCCACTGGCAGTTCCTCACTGCTGAGTGCCATTGTTTATAGTGCAATGTGCCAGTCAAAGAGTGCCAAGTGCAGTACAATTTTGAAACTTGCCGTAAAATTGCTATTTTTGTTCATCAACGTCAATCAACGGTTATAATTTTATTAGTTTGTCACCACAATGATAAACGGCATGCTATTAGCCTTCTTAGCCATGACTTCGGGTTTACTTCTTAGACGAGTCAACCACTAATGGCAGTCGGTGCCTTAATTGCTATGTGCCAATCAAAAATTGAAAAGTATCTGTGGAATTATTGTTATTGTTGTTCTTCAAAATTACCAAATTTTTATTAGCCCGCTATAGCTTGTTATATGGCAACAAATATTGCGCTTTTATTTAGTAATTCTGGGCGATCAATGGTTATCCTTATCATTACGTTGTCACGACAATGTCGAACGGCAATAATTGATCTTTGAAACTACGGTTGAAAATTATTGAATTGTATTTTGTTTCACTGTTCAAGATAGGTACATAACGACAATCGTAACAAATCAAACAAATATTTGGGTTAACTTTTGGTTAATATTGCTGGAAATACGTTAAGTGTGTGTCGCTGTCCGACGATACTTTTTGAACTGACAGTTTGGTTCTAAATCAGAAATTATGCTTACGCCTACACGGCGTAAACTTTGATGGCACAATCATTATTTTCTGCTTTGATTGTTTGGTTATAAACCCAAGAAATAATTGTGCTTAAAAATCTTTGAATTACATTTATTCAGTAAAAAATTGCAAAATAAAATTTTAACACCGTTCATAACACAGACACATTTTAAATACAAATACTACGTAAGAACTTTGCTTTCAAGATCAATTCTTCGCAGCAATTACGATATGCCCACCATTTGCAGCTTTCGCATTCGATCTAAAAATGACAGTCAATAAAATATATATCGTTGTCAGTGGAGGGTGTGAAGCCGCAGTGACTGCAAGAAAAAGATTGAGATGGAAAAAACGAGAGAGTGTGGTGAGATACTGTTTGGAAAAAGATTCTCTTTGCGGATGAAGAGAAAGGTACTGTATATAAAAGCTACGTAAGATCAACTATGTTATATGGAAGCGAAACGTGGTATTTGAAAGAAAATGAAATAGGTATTTTAAGAACAGAAAGATCTATAATGAGGGCGATGTGCGGTGTAAAGTTGATGAACAAGAGGAATACGGTGGAGCTGATGGACATGTTGGGATTGAAGGAAGCAGCAGATAAACTAGCAAGGGGAATTGGTGTGAGGTAGTATGGTCATGTTTTAAAACGACCTGAGGAAGATGTTTGATGAAGGCAATGGTACATGAAGTGGATAGAAAACGTAAGCAGGGCCGACTGAGAATAAAAAGGGAACAAATTGAAGGAAACATGAGAAGGATTGGTTTAAAGAAAGAAGATGTGGCAGATCGGTGTAGGTGGAGAGAAGATGTAGGAAGAGTTGCGGAAGTAGTAAGATGCATCCGGCCACCTCCAATCACTGGGGAAATTTAAACCGAATTAAAATTGGATGGATAATGAATAATATATCGTTGAACGGAAAATTTTTTATGTGATATGTTCAGTGATGTCTTTAATACAGTGGTCGCAAATGAAATGTTGACAAAATGAAATTTCAACGAAAAGTTGTATTTTATTGACAGTAACTTATCGTTTCAGCATTGACAGTAAAAACAACGCATGATTTTAGCAATAGTAGTCTTGTTATTTAGTCATAAACCCCTTGGCCTGGATTACATCTTGCAATCTTCGAGGCATTGAATCAGCCAACTTTTCAAAATAATCGGTTTCCATTGTAACCCACAAGGTTTTCAGTACATGTGTTAGTTCAAAGATGTTAACTGGCTGGGCTTCTTGTACCTTATTTTTCATCACAGTTCATGCGTTTTCTATCGGGTTAAGGTCGGGAGAGTTACTGGGCCACTCTAAAGTGGGTATATTTTCTTCAGATAACCACTTTTTCACAAGCTTTGTTCGGTGTGCGGGGGCACCATCATGCATAAAATGTGTGGGCTGATGAATGTCCCAAAAAGGCAGCAAGTGATTCTGCAAAACTTGGAGATAGTTAGATCCCCGCATTGTGACATTTTTGGGTAAGAAATATAATCCACCTCGCCCTTGGGTACCACTAAACGCACCCCAGACCATCACACCATCTGAATGCTTAACCGTCTTAACGGTGTACCGTGGGTCATGCCTTGGTACGTTTATGGGCCTTCTGATCACTTTTGATTGCTTCCTCACCAGTCGGAATGTCCTCTCGTCACGGTTGAGGTGTCCAGTATTGATAATTCTTTGCAAAAGTTAGTCCCTTTTTTCTCATTTTCTCTGTCAGAAGGGGGTTTTTTGCTGCACGCCTACAGGAGAGGCCCAAGTCATTTTTCAACCGATGCTGGATGGTTCTGATGGATACTCCCTCCAACAGTTTTGGGTTCTTCTTTTTCAAACTTGCAGGTGTGATTGATGGTCTGAAAAGCACTTCTCGCCTTAAAAGATGATCTGTCCTAGCTGTTGTCTTTCGCTTCCTACCAGAACCAATTTTTCGTTTCGGAACAGTACCCTCTGGTAGGCCTTTTGTAACCTTTAACAAGGTGTAAACAGTCTGTCTTGATACGTTCAAATTAGACGCAACTTTTGTTACAGGCATGCCCATTTTGATTTTTGTTAAAGCCTGAGCCTTTTCAATCTCTGATAACTTTTTTCTTCCCATTTTTCTTTTTAACAAGCAAATGACAACAGCCAAAATTGCTAAAATTTCGCTTATGAAGTGCTGAATAATGGCAGCCTTACCAGCCTCGTGGTTGCACTACAGTGACACCTGTGGTGGCTGTTACAACTGGTAAGGAGAATGTCTCCCTACTGACCAAAGATCAATCAGAAATACGAGAGAGAACACAAGAAAAAGGCTACGCGAAGTTATGTGTCAACATTTTTTTGCGCCCACTGTATGGTGCGAACGGTACGGCCGCACCAAGCTCAGCTTAAAATGCATCAAAAAGTGGCCCCCCTACACAAGAAATTGCTCTATTTCTTCATAGTAGCACCAGGACGTCGATGGCATGTCATTAAAATTTTTTTCAACCATAAAATAAAAAATCAGCAACATGCTCGGCTCCTGCTTGTAAGATTGTGTCACTTGTGCTTGTTAAAGTAAAGACGTTTTTTTTAGAAATCACTTTGTTTTCATACACTAAAAATAGCTTCAGCTACCTTTTTTTAGTACACTAAATAGTGCCTCCCCTTACTTTTCTTGCACCGGACCCCCTTTTTTGTAAAGCCATCACTCGATATTTTACTTGTCAATCGCATACAGTTTTTCAAAAGTATTTTCCCTTGCATTATAATGCCTCGTATTTTGAATGGTACGCCATTAGTCAGTTCTTGCAAAAAAAATTCATGTCGTTTGCGCTCATAAAACCGTAATTTTTTAGATAGAAAAATTTTTTAATTAATTAATATTTTGATTTCGACTTGAGCATCTAATTAAAAAATTCTTCAAAAAACTTTAAAAAATAGCGGGCCGCAAGTTTGACGGGTTTTCTTTAAATTACTTCGTAACGCTTAAAGTTATACGCAAACACAATATAAAAATGGACAAGTTTATTTTCATACCCATTTAATTTTTTTCCAGTACTGTTAGTTTTGTTGCATAGAACTCAGTATCACTTCAGTGCAGGGCATTTAAAATAAAACAAACAAATTACCATGAAACGATTTAGTAGCAAAAACTGTGTATCTACTAACGCTTTGGGAGCGATTGATATAAATTAAACAATAAAAAGCCAAACATTGCATTCACAGTTACACGGAAGCTCAAAAAGTAAAAAAATTCCAGAAAGCATGTGCTACGTTTGACAAAAATTGTTTATTACCAAAACAATTTAGTACAGTATTGCTCAAAAATGGAAAAAACTTTGATTTCTGTCAAGAAATCTAAAAAAGTTATACCGCTAAAATCAACCTTGCACATTGCTTGAAAATGCAGTGTGTATAATATAGCCAACTGTCACTATCACCTTGCAGTCAATGAGTGTAAATTAGCATTAAAATTAGAGACACCAGGTGCGAAAACCACAGCTAGGTGGCAAGGCAGGAGGCATAGGTCATAATGTCAGTCATGTGTTAGGTTTTACATGTACCGGATACAAATGATAGTTTTGACATTATACCTCGCTGGACAACTTATATAGTGATTTAGGGGTCATTTCCATTAGTGTTGGTAGAAGTATTTATTGTTTGTTTTAATTAAAGAGTTTCTTTGTGGTACAGAATTTTAATATCGCTTTAAATAAAGTCGATTTCATCGGAGCCAAAAGCTTTTTGTAACGCTCTCATCATTAGCTATCGCGTCAAAATGTTTGTTTTACTGATTTTTTACTTCTCTCCGCGCTTAGGCGCTAAAAAAATAACATACAAGCGTTAAAAAAAGCAAAAACATTAATAAAAATCAAAAGTACGCCCACCACAGCGCTTGTAGTGGAAAAGAGCCCGTTTTTATATCGCTAAATTCAATAAAAAAATGTCTTGGGCTTCCTTCAAAACAATACAAAATTTAAATACAAATCAAGAACGACAGCAGGTAAATAAGAATAATTGATAAACATACTCTTTTGCGAATCCATGTAGAACGTCGCTTAAAAAATACACATGAATCTAGATAGCAAACAATTTGAAAACTATGTACGTCTATAGCAGCAATATTTTACGTCCTTGACTATAGCTCAGTGGTTCTCAACCTGTTTCTAAGTGTTACGTGAATAATTTTTAGATTTCAATAAAATTCAATTTTTCCATTAAATTGTATTATTTAGATATTCATTGGTGTTTTTGTAATAAATACATTTAAGCTAAATTTTTTTCTTTTCATCAATTATAACATTATCGCAATAATCAGAATGTGTGCTTTGGCGTTAACTTTTTGAAAAAGTTGCGTAAAAATATGCGCCGCAATTCTTTTAGTCATTTTCAAAGCGCAAGCTCTACAGTAGTTTAATCTGACCCATAGTGTCTATCATAATATTGCTGTGTTTTCATTGTTGGTATTCGAATATACAATGATATACAAAATCGGCAGCGTGGTCGAGTGGTTAAAGCGCCGGGCTCGTGACCAACACGGTCTAGATTTAAAAGCCACTCATGCGATTCTGTTGTGTCCTTGGGAAAGACACTTTACGGCACATTCTCCTGCTTGGTGGTCCTGGCAAGCAGTTCTAAATTACAGTCATATCTCTATTAAATTACAAGCTGTTCCGTTCCTAAAAATCGCCCACACTATGTATATTCACAATCTCATAAAAAATCTCTTTGATTTCGCTTTGGTCCGGCTAAAATAGCCTAAGAAATAATGGGTTTATTAGCAATTTAAATATTTTACATTTAGTTATAAAAGAATGGCAACACTGCTTAGTTTCTTGAGTCTTGGAGAAAGATCCAGAACTATACGCTTGACCTGTTTTCACTATGACGTAATAGTTGTTGTTTTTGATTTGAGTAAATTTCAGAACGATCGAGAAACCTTACCGACTGGTATAAATAAGACTCGCTGGAAAGCATTATTATGATTCGATGATTCGTTGTGGTAACTTAGAATTGGAAAATTGTTAGCTGTGTAAATTCATAGTTTTTGAACGCAAGTCTTTGGTTGTCTACGTAATTATGAAGAATTAAGCTATTGAGCTTTAACCTGCTGCTTTGATTGTATACTATTGTGGGCTCCTAAGTGGATTGGAGCATATTTTTTAATAAAGAAGATATTGTGGTAGTCTGAGCTGTGGTTTAGCTAGACTATATTTTTGCTGTCGCTGGTTCGAAGGTCAGATCCAGCAAGAAGATTTAAGAATTTTATCTTTTAGTAGACACCGAGATTGCGTTATCGGCGAGGCCTTCTTTACAGGCGCCGAAAAGGTAGACGATTAAATAACGTACTGAGTTACCGAATTAACTTCTATAAAAAACTAAAATTTGTGGAAGTAACAAATTTCAAAAAACTCTACAAAATTTCAAAAACTTCCGCGGACAGCAATATCTTGGCATCTCTGGAAGCAGGTCGGGGCAATTGCTTACCCTATGTAGTCGCTTACCGGATAGACGTGTCCTTGAGAAGTTCCCCAGGTCACAACGTCGACCTTTGTTTATTACACCACCAAGGTTTGCTATGGCAGTGCCAAGCATGCCTGTTAAGCGATGGAACTTTCGCAAGGCCAAATGGAGTCACTACATTGCTTTGACGAATAAATTCCCAAAGACTTTTGCGGCTTACCAGGACTTCTGTAACATCATTAAGAAAGCAGCCAAAAAGACTATCCCACGCGGGTATCGAAATAACTATATTCCGTGTTGGGATGCAGAGTGTGAATCCGTCTATAAAACCTTTCTGCAGTCTCCTCAGGGAGACGATTCAAGTTTGGCTGCTACAGCTCTGCTAGCTAAGCTTGACAGAAAGCGGAGGGATCGATGGTCCGAAGCAGTTCGGAGCATTGACTTCTCACACTCTAATCAAAAAGTGTGGAGTATTTTGAACAACCTTACTGGTAGGTCACGACACTCTCCTTGTCACTGTCCCGTTTCAGCCGATGACATTGCATCTCAGCTGGTTAGAAATGGAAATACGAGGCTGTTGATCGCAAGTCATCTCGACTTGTCTGTAAAGAAGTGTCTGACCTTTGGAGGGCCACAACATCAGACGCAGTAAATATCTCTGACAATTTTTCACAGAGAGAATTTGCTGCTGTCCTCCAACATTTAAAACCAGGTAAAGCTCCGGGACTTGATTTCATCTGCTCCGAGCTTATACTCCATGCTGGAGCTGCTTTGAAGTCCTGGCTACGTGACTTCCTTTCTTCCTGCTTGCGCCGACTCAAAATTCCCAAGATCTGGAGAAGAGCGCTTGTGGTCGCGATCCCGAAACCAGCAAAGCCCGTGGGGGACCCAAAGAGTTATCGACCGATATCTCTGCTCTGTGTCCCCTACAAGATCCTCGAGAGGCTTATCTACACCCGCGTTGAACCATTAATCGATCCACTGCTCCCTAAAGAGCAGGCTGGGTTCCGACGCGGGAAGTCAACCGTAGATCAAGTTGTTCTGCTAACCCAGAACATCGAGGATTCTTTCGAGGCTAAAAAGAAGGCCGGTGCCGTATTTGTCGATCTGACAGCTGCTTACGACACTGTCTGGTACCGTGGCCTTACCTGCAAGCTTCTGAGACTACTTCCGGATAAGCACATGATCAGAATGATTATGGAGGTTGTCTGAAATCGGAGTTTCACCCTTACCACCGGTGACAGCAAGCTAAGCAGGCTACGCCGTATTAAAAACGGCGTTCCTCAGGGATCGGTCTTGGCTCCTCTCCTATTTAACATCTATACGTACGATCTTCCTTCCATGATTTCCAGAAAGTTTGCTTATGCTGATGATTTAGCATTGCTACATTCTTTTGGAAACTGGAAGGACTTGGAGGGACTTTAAGCCAAGACATGTCCACACTTTCAGCGTATCTCCAGACTTGGAGGTTGAAGCTCAGTCACACTAAGACGGTGACGGCAGCCTTTCACTTAAATAACCGAGAGGCCAAACGTGAGCTAAAGGTCTACAACAACGGTAGACTTTTACCGTTCTGTCCAACCCCTACTTATCTTGGGGTAAAACTAGACAGATCGCTCGCGTTTCGTCACCACTTTAGTGGCATTGCGCAAAAAACTATCCTCGCGTGTCACATTGCTGAGGCGATTTGTGGGCTCGGGATGAGGTGCTGGTGCTAAAGCACTACCCATGGCCACCTTATCTCTGGTCTACTTAACAGCTGAGTACTGTGCGCCAGTCTGTTGTCGCAGTGCTCACACTCGCCTCATCGACAATGTCTTGAACGACGCTTTGCGCATAGTTACTGGATGCCTGCGTCCTACTTTTTTTTTTTATCTCTATATTTATCCTCCTGACTCGCAGGAAAGCGACGGAGGCGCTATACATAGGGTAAGCAATTACCCCGATCTGCTTCCGGAGATGCCAAGATATTGCTGTCCGCTAGTAATTTAATAGAGATATCACTGTAATTTAGAATTGCTTGCCAAGACCACCAAGCAGGGAAAAGTGCCGTAAAGCCGTAAGGGGGAAACTTTCCCAAGGACACAATAAAATAGCGCAAGTGGTTTTGAACTGAGACTATGTTGATATCAGTTCGGTGCTTCAACCACTCGACCACGCTGCCGACCCTCAGCCCCACTCCAACGGACCACCTACCACGCTGCCGACCCTCGGCCCCACTCAAAGAAAGGATAAACCCTCGACCCCACTCCAACGGACCACCTACGTGTACTCTCAGACATCCAGCCAGCTGAGCTTCGCTAACTAGGAGCGACACTCTCCTTAGCTTACCGTGGATCTCTGGACCCTGATCATATTTTGTACGGTCTTTTAAGTGGGCCCTCAGATACTCGCCAAGTGAGACTAAGATCCAGACGCCCGTTTGTGCCAGGTGCGCGGAATCTTTTGGGCAACCTTGCCAGATTTTGCATCCGCGCTTCTGAATGGACAAATCACAAATGGAAAACGAAGTATTGTGAAAATGCTTCCAGGCTCCGTGCTTTTGTGCCCGGAACCAGTGTCAGGCCTGTTGGGATGGGCTTACCCCGAGCAGCTTGGGTTAAGCTCAACCGCCTGCGGACTGGTGTTGGGCGATTCCATTCGTCCATGCACAAATGGGGTCTCGCTCCTTCACCGAATTGCGAATGTGGCACCTCTGAGCAAACCGCAGACTATGTTTTAACAGCGTGCCCTATACATCGGGCACTACCACATGGAGCACGAGGTCTGACGGTTTTGGATGACGAAACTTGATGCTGGCTTAATAACATCACTGCCAGCATCTGATTCAGGCAGTGCAGCAGTCTGGGGTAGTAAAAGGATAAACCCTTGGCCCCAGTCCTGTTTGTGTCTGACCTGGAGTGGATACCCTTCAAACGACGACGACGACGACGCCTCCGTCGCTTCCTGCGAGTCAGGAGGATAAATATAGGGATAAAATAAAATAAATAAAAATAAATAAATGATGTTATGAACATTTTGAAAAACAAATGGTTCCTTTTCTATATAAATCTACGATGGCTGTCACAAGAAAATATGATAAGAAAAGTTTTTGGATTAAGAAAAGAGTTGCTCAAATTTTACACACCAAAAATCATAATTTAATTAATCTTAAATTAATTGCAAACTTATGTCAAAAAACCTAGGCTTAAAGGATCGTTTCCACTGCGAGCGTGGAAAAGAGCATTCTTTTTTTCTTGTATTGATCTTTGGTTGAAGCGAGCGCAAAAAAAAACAATAAAATAAAGAATGCTCTTTTCCACGCTCGTAGTGGAAGCGGGCCTTAATTACGAATTCCGATGTGAGTTTGCGCTTTTGCACCTGCGACGACCTGCTGACAAATTGGATCCGACATTTGGTCAATGGGTAATCAAGAAATCGACTACATAATCATGCTTGGTTGTAGACAGGGGCGCCGAAAGCGGGGGGCAGGGGGCAATTGCGCCCCCTGCCTTTTAATATTCTGAAAACACGGGGGCACAGGGGGGCAGATTGTGCCTTTTGAAATTTGTCTTACAGAAATATTTTTAGATCTGCTCTACATTTAACCTATGTAATCTCGATCACCATCAAATGCAACGATGTTTCTAAAATTAAAGACATCCGTAAATCATGGTACAGTAATGAAAGTCGCGAAAATCGTAAGCTTTAGGTAGTGATGGATTTTGGGTGAGGCGAATGAGGCAGATGTTTGTTTAGAGTGAAAGAACGATTTTGAGTGAAGACCTTTGATTTTGGGACAAAAATAGGAAAATCAGAGATCGATTACAAGTGAAGACCTTTTTTTTTTTTAGAGAACACTATGATTTTGGGGCGAAAACAAGAAAATTGGAGATCGACTACAAGTGAAGACTTTTTTTTAGAGAATACGCTAATTTGATTGCGACATGGTTGCTATAATCGACTTTTGTTGGAGTGCCTTTTTAACAAAAAGTGCCCTTTTTTTAAAATTTGCCCCCCTGGAAAAAAACTCCGGCGCCCCTGGTTGTAGAAGTACAAACTTGGATGGATGTAGAAATGTGATTATTTAGTTCATAGGCTATGGACGTCAAAATATATCTTTTGCCTGTACAGTTATTTTTTACTTCAAGTTTTAGCTCAGTAAGCGTGTAAGTTGTAGTTTAGTGCGTGTTGAATTTTTAAGTAATTTTTGTTATTTAGTCTTTTATGTTGCAGGCAAAACAATTTTGTCATTTTGTTATGTTTATAAATTTATATCGTTTTAAAATGAGCAGTATTACTTTAACTCTGATTCCATCTGTCCAGAGCATATAAATTATGCTAGGGCTGTTTTAAAGTCCTGGTTATGTGACTTGCTTGTGGGTGACCCAAAGAACCTTCGACCGATATCTCTGCTTTGTGTCCCCTGCAATTTATTTTATCTTTATGCTTTTTCTCCTAATTCGCAGGAAAGCGATAAGGCGCTAATACGTATGGCAAAGCAATTACCCCGACCTGCTTTTGGAGATGCTAAGATATTGCTGTCCGATTGAAATTCTTTATTTTGTTTTTTTAGTTTTATAGAGATATAGACAAAAATTAGAACTCATTCCAAAACCACCAAGCAGGAGAAAGCGCCGTAAAATGTTCCAATGAGACAACAGAATGACGCGAGTAGGTTTTAACCGAGACCATGTCGATCACAATGCCGGCGCTCTAACCACTCGACCACGCTGTCGTACAAATGGTGCTGTGTATGTTGTCGCAAACTTTATCGGGAATCCAAGAAAACCAGTTGAACTAGGTAACCCGAATACCAGCGCTGAAGTAAAGTTTTATCTATTTTTTATTTATTTATTTCGGCTTAAAAAATAATTTGCTGTGAGACTGAAATTCTTGATACAGTTAGTTTCGGCTAAGTTAGAATCGATTTCTTAAAAAACTTTACTCTGCAAGCAGACAGAAATGACTGCCTCTAACTAAAAATAATACATTTACAAATTTAACAAAATTTTTTTATTTGATTTACGAAAAATTTAGTTTTCAACCTTACCAAACTTCAAAACGATTCCAGCTTCACAACTGCGTATAATTACTTCAACAACACTGTGCTAAGAAGCTATAGAATTCCGACATTAATATTAATCTTTGAGAGGTTTGTCTACGGCCGAGTCATTGGTGTCAAGTCAATTATTGATCCGCTGCTTTCTAAAGAGCAGGCTGGGATTCGAGGCGGTAAGTCAACCGTGGATTAAGTTGTTTTACTTATACAGAACATCGAGGATTTTTTCATGGCTAAGAAGATCGGTGCCGTATTGGTCGATCTGACATTGGCGTACGACATTATAACACTGTCTGGCACCATGGCCTTACCTGCAAGCTGCCGAGGTTTCTGCCGGATAAGTACATGGTCAGAACGATCATAAAGCTCGTCCGAAACACTACCTTTGCTACCGGTGACAGCAAGCAAAGCAGGCTACGCCGTCTGAAAAACCGATGTTGGGTTCCCTTTTTCTCAACATCTATACGTACGACCTGTCGTCCACAATTTCCAGAAAGTTTGCTTATGCAGACTATTTTGTATTATTGCACTCTTCGAGAAACTGGAAAGTCAAGACATGACTACACTATCAGCGTATTTCCAGACTTGGAGGTTAAAGCTTAGTCACAAGACGGCACCTTTTATTTAAATCAGGGTTTCTTAAAAATTTTTTATTTACGACCCCATTATGATTGCGAGTTTTTTCGCGTCCCAGACAATATTAACTAAAGGTATGTAAATGTTTTGCGATGACTTGTTGATTAAATAACAATATAGCCTACACACATACGAAAATATTTAGTTTTAGAATTTGTTTAGAAACATACACAAATGTAAAATTAAAAATTGCCCAAAAAGTTGTAAAATTGTTATTACTGTAGTTACAGAAAGCGCAATTATTAACTGGTTAAACAGCCTATACAAAAATTAAAGAAAAAATGATTTAATATAAACACTGTTACCAGGGATATTACTTATTTTAAAATTCATTGTTCTTCTGGTAAAATCAGGCAAGTAAAACTTAAACAAATACAAAAGGCGTAATATTTATTAAAGCAGAACTCAACGACGTTTCGTCCGTTGCATCGGGCGGACTTCTTCAGGTAAAAGCAAAACACAACGCGCACCGTATTTAAAAACCAAGAAGTTAAAAACACAAACCAACAAACACAAGGTGAGAAGCGAACATACATAACGATTTCAAAATTACTTGGTGCAAAAGAAACAAATTGAACAGGTTGAAAACCCACATCAGTTGAGATTTTTTATATTGCTATATATTTTTGGAAAAACATTACGATCTTTTATCATTTATTGAATTTTTTGTATTATTAATATATAATGATTCTAAAAATTTGCGTTTTTCATAGTCAATGTTATAATCCAATATTTCAGAATTACCAAAATCAATCCTATGTTCACAATTAAAACAATGCTTAACCAATGCAGTTTTTTTATTCAAATCATCTTCTTTTAGTTTAACCAAATTAATCGGTTTCAAATCACGTTTATGTTCCGATAAGCGAGTATTAAAACATCTGCCCGTTTCAGATGTTTTAAGATGTTTTAATACTCGCTTATCTGGCAGATGTTAAATAACAATATAGCTTACACACATACGAAAATATTTGGTTTTAGAATTTGTTTAGAAACATACAAAAATGTAAAATTAAAAATTGCCCAAAGAGTTGTAAAATTGTTATTACTGTAGTTACAGAAATTATTAACTGGTTAAAAAGCCTATACAAAAATTAAAGAAAAAATGATTTGTTAATGAGACAGATGTGCTTGTTTTTTGCGGCACAACAAATTAAATCTTGCTGCAATATTTGACATTGCTGGATGTTAAATGAATTGCGAGTGCGGCGCCATTGCACAAACCGCAGACCACATTCTAATAACGTGCTCCTTACATCAGGCACTAGATGGGGCACGAGGTCTAACGGTTTTCGATGACTCAAAAAAGTATTTAAAATTATCATCCTCAACAAAAAAACTCAGCGAAATACCACTTACAAGGTAACTCTATAAACTTTTGTTTATTAAAATTTCTTCAGATGCTTATTCAATTAAAATCTTCTATTCGAAAAATCACTTTAAGAGGTTTTAATAAACGAAAGTTTATAAAGTTGAGATTTTTTGTCAAGCACGGGACGAAATTCTATAATTTCCATACTAAGTGCAGCAGAATTGGTTTTCAAATAAACAAAACGTGAAATACATTACGGCTAATATTAAGTGCAACTCGCGCGTTTTGAAACTTTGCACAAAATAACGATTAATTGAACTGAGTGAAGAACAGGACGAATGCATAGCATGGTATTTGAATCGGTCACTAGGATTGAATGGATCAGTAGCGTTGAACGAATTATTAGGGTTGGATGGGGGATTAGGGTTAGATGGATCACTAGGGTTGTATGGGTCACTAGAGTTGGATGGAGGACTAGAGTTGTATGGGTCACTAGGGTTGGATGGGTCACTAAGGTTGGAGGGGTCACTAGGGTTGGATGGGTCATTAGGGTTGTATGGGTCACTAGAGTTGGATGGGGGACTAGGGTTGAACGAATTATTAGGGTTGGATGGGGGACTACGGTGGATGGGTTACTAGGGTTGAAAGGGTCACTAGGGTAGATTGGTCACAAGGGTTGGGAGGGTCACTAGAGTAGATGGGTTACAAGGGTTGGGAGGGCCACTAAAGTTGGATGGGGACAACGAAGGTTCTGAAGGAAAACATTACTTGCGGAATGCCGAGCTCCACGTTTGCGAGTCAGATGCTTCTACCAGCGCATGATGGCGCTAATACAGTGTAGCGGAGTCTCCCGCCGATCACTGTTACAGCAGAATTATGACGTAAATAGTAAAACAAATAAGCACGATAAGGAAAAAATGAAAGCGTTGCAAGTTGAAAAATCAGAAATGGATTTAACTTTATTTCCGGATTTGGAGATTTTGGAACTAAAGCGCAATGGTTCCTATCGATTTTTCGGTCTATTGATTGAAGTGAGGCGACATTATTAGTTGTACTGAAGCTAATTGGAAAGGTGATCTCTTAGCTCATTTAAAGGTTTACATTCTTCAACTCTTAGATGAGGAATTTCAATAGACTTTTTGTCTAAAATATCTGCCACTTCTCTAGTGATGGCTGCTAAATTTTGGGAACGAGATTCCAGCTGCAACTCATCTCTGACATTGATCATAAGAGGGCGCTTCTGGGGATCTTTGTCACAACAATTTTTCATGTGCTTCAAAAGCAACTGTACAATGGGATCAGCGTTTGTTTCGTAATTTTGGCGGCAAAGGTTCAAAGAAGCAGTAAAAACGTCAAATTCTGGAGAAGGATTACGGCGTTGAATTATGACGTAAATAATAACTCCGTAACTGTAAACATCCATAGACTTTAGCAAGGGACCGCGTTGGTGGGGCAATCTTTCCGGGGCAGTAAAACCTCTTGTGCGTTCGCCGCCTCCCATTCGTGACATGTGGAAGCTCGCATACTCAGAACATGTCGCAAACTCAGCTCCCCCGAAATCGCCGACTTTGCAGCGTAAATCGGAAGTAAGCAAGATGTTGGCGGGCTTCAGATCTCCGTGGACCATTCGCTTGTCGTTGAACCCGTTGTGCAAGTAAGTAATCCCACTGCTGATGTCAGCGCTGAATCGCAGCTTGAGCGCAGATGAAATGTCATAGCGGTGGTTGTCATCATCTTCGTTCTTGGAAAGCAACAAATCATGAAGATTGCCACCAGGTAAATATTCCATGACGATTGCCATTGATGACCTCCATGATGTGTATCCTTCTATTCTGACAACATGGGAATGATTGGCTTCGTTCAACAATCTCACTTCTTTAATGAATCTGACAAAAACAATAAAAACCATCAATAGACATATCATTAAGACTAACAATTTTTAACTGGTTTGTCCACAACAATTGCTTCCAGCAATTACAATTCTCACTTTTTGGTCTTTCTATCGATTTCTTGTTTGGATCCATCAAACAGTTGATACTTTACAGCAACTGTTCCAACATATTTGATCATTCCCAATTGCACATGTCCAAATCCACCACATCCAATGAATCCCTCTCTACCAGTCCGAATGTGGATAAATTCAGGGGCGATAGGGGGTCCAATCTAAACAGAAGAATACGTTATTCAAAACAAGATCACTATATTCTAGTTTTTTGATTTTAAACTGGAAACTAAAACGAAAATGATAAAACTTGAATCAATAATGGACACCTCTGAAAATTTCAAAAAGGATTCTTAACAAACAAATCTTGGAAATGCCACTGTACAATCGAATAGAGACACATATTTACAATGAGCAAACAACTGATGCATAGATGTGGACTACACAACTTGTATTAAATGAGAAAACTTCACCTTTAAATCACATTGTTTTATTAAGTATCTTTTAAGTGAGGCCATGCTCTTTTCCAACAGAGATTCTGCATATTTGTAGCGAGCCTTGCTCTTCTTCTTGATCGAATTCAGGATATTTCTTGCATCTTTCTTTGCACTGTCATCAATTCTATTCAGTTCATCAATCGTAATGCCATGAAAGCATTTCTAAAATATCAAGTGAAAAATATTGCATGGTTTATAGTAAATACTTACCAATGTTAAATATTTTATGATGAATTTTTATTGTTTTAAAATGTCTAAACTGATTTTTGTAAACTACGAGGGGCGTTCAGAAAGTAATGCAACCATGTTTCTTTTCATGACATTGAGTTTTAAAGATACACAAATCGTGCATCACAAAAAAATATATAGCATGAGCATTTCATAGTTACTTCTCGATGTAATTTCCCGCTTTTTGAACCGCCTTTTTTTCCACCTTTTAACGAGTGCACATATTCCTTTATTGTAAAATTCTACAGGCTGCGTTTTTAACCACTTCCTAACAGCAGTCTTGACCTCTTCATCACTGGAGAAATGTAGCCCCCCCTCAAACTTTCTTTGAGGGGCCCAAACAAACAGAAGTCAAATGGTGCCAGATCTGGCAAATATGGTGGATGTGAAATTGTTGTCCAGCCAAAGGAGCTGATGACCTCACGGGTTTTGAGGCCTAGCGTTGTCATATTGCAATAAAAACTTAAGACATTTCCAAAGCAGGTCGAACTCTTTGTATTCTTGCTTTCAACTTTTTTAATGCATCGATGTAAACATTTGAATTGATTGTTGTTCCTTTGGACATGAAGTCTACCAGTATTACACCAACACTATCCCAGAACACAGTCACCATCACTTTTCCTGCAGAAAGCTGAGATTTGAACTTCTTTGGGCGTTCTGAGGTGGGATGGCTCCACTCCATTGGTGCTCTCTTTGACTCTGGTTTGAAGTGGTGAATCCAAGTCTCATCTTCAGTCACTATTCGCTGTAAAAAGGTTTTGTCACTATGGCAATACTCCAGAAGTTTAGAACAAGCCTCTAGGCGGGATTGTTTATGAGCCTCTGTGAGCTGGCTTGGGACCCACCTTGCACACACACTTTTGAATACCCCAAGGTATCCATGATCATTACAGCACTTTTTGCACTTACTTCTAATGACTCAACAAGCTCATTAATAGTGATGCGTCTGTTTTCCTTAATCAATGCATCTGTCTGATCAATGTTAACAGAACTGTAAGATGACCTACCACTTCCTGGCCTATTAAAAGATCGTTTTCAGCAGGTTCTTGCTGTCCATCATTGATTTGCTTCACCCACCTTGTCACAGTGCTGTAGTTTATTGCACCGTCACCGTACACTTGCTTTAGCCTTCTGTTTATGTTCTGAGCTGTTTCTCCCTCCGACACTAGAAATTCAATAACAACACTTTGCTTCTGCCGAGATTGCTTTGGGGCTATCATGCCAGTTTTACGAAAAAAACATAGAGGGATTGCTTAAAATTTGAATTGCAGATTGCAGTAATTCAAACCCTTATTTTCTACAAAATCTGTAAACCTTAGTTACGAATCTATAATCTTTAAAATAATCAGATGATAGTTAAATGAATGCTGCAAGAAATTAAATCCGTTGCATCACTTTCTCAACGCCCCTTGTATTTTGAATAATGCAATCAAAAAAATAAAGCAAGACACAAAGGTTGTAGTAATCATCAGGATACTGATCACGAGACTAATTATTGCTATTCATCCAAATATTTCTTAAAGTCTAACGACGTTACACACAGAACAGTTTTTCGCTTTTTATGAAAACTCACTTGTTCCATTTTATCTTCATATTTGTTGAGAGCCACAGTCAGAGTTGAAAACCAATCATCATCATCACTAATCTGAAACCAAGTCACTCTAATGTCTCTTTTTGATTAACTCAAATTTAACAAATGCAACGTATACTAAATAACTTCTCTTTCTTACTTTAATAAATATGTATTATACCTCAATTCCATGTTTCATTTTATAAAAATTTTCTTGCAACTGTATACATTTTTTTAAGTGTTTTAGAGCTTGATTCACTTGGCGATTGTTAGAAGTATTTATGGTTTCCAGATTGTTAGTTGCTAGCCTGGAAGCATGCTGGTGAACTTCTGCAAGTTCTTCAGATGAAATTCCATAGCATTTCTTAAAAATGTTAATATTGAAAATAAATGCAACTTAAAATGGAAGAACTAAAAGGATAACTCAGTAATTGCTTTAAAATAAATTACATACTTTTAAAATATTATTTATCTAAATTGATCTCATTAAAAATAAATCAAAAGTTCTGAATAAAATTAAGAAATGTAAACGATATCACGTCAGCAATATGGCTGAGTAGGTAGGAAAACTGTACTGATGGCAAACACAATCAATACAGTTACAATTCAAAACCTACTTTCATCATTCAATTGTGTTTATAGAACAACCACTTTTCCACACTTTTCTCTGTATGGTGACCATAGCCAGCAGCCCAAATCTTAGTCATATTTCTAATAACTAAAAATCAAATTTATAGCAAAAAGCAATATTTTGGCATTTCCAAAAGCAGGTCAGGGTATTTGCTTGATGGATATTTTACCAACTAAAAGACAAGTTATTAAGCAGTTGTTGTCAAAAACATAATATCTACTAATCTAGTAATCATTAAGTCATTAAAACTATGTTGTCTTCCACAAGGCAGTCCTGTGATTAAAAAAACTTTTGAGTCAAAACTGTGTCAAACTTTTGAGTTTAAAATTGGTGCCAATAGTAAACCAAACAGGAAAAAAATGCAAAGCTAAAATAAAACTGAACTAAATTTTAAGTCATTAAAAGGTAATAAAAAGCGGTTTTAATACTGAATAAAACTTTAAATATAAACTTATTTGATCACAAAAGTGTAGATATAACAAAAATTATTGAGCAAGAATGATTGCTTTGGTGGAGTTAAATTTGCAGTTGTTTCTGAAAGGTGGATCAAATTTTGATTCACCAGGATCAAACTTGTTATTTTTCTATAATTGTTTGGAGTTTTCAAATTGAGCAAATTTTTTTTCTTTTGCTGTATGTGAAAAAGTTGTCAATCTCAAATGCTTTATTAGTTCATGTTATTAATCTTTATTTACTTGATTTGTTAGAGATTGAATGGTGCTACACCTCCACAGCTGATGGATTAAGGTATTTTTTTTAACTAAGACATCAACTGCTATTCAAAAACTAATAAATTTTTCCAATTTGCAAAGTCCCACCAAAATATTTGTTCTCAGCAAGTTTGTGGTTGATAATGTGTTTCTAAATAGAATAAAGCATAGACTCATCAATAAATAAATGAAATGCGCTGAGTGGATTTTAAACAAGATATGAATGAGAATATGAAATAGACCTCATTTTGATGTAAGAAAAATAAGAAAAGAAAACAGTGATTAGGTAGTTTCATACTGTCTAACAAAATTTTTTTGATACTGTCTAGCAAAACCAAAGGCATGAAAAAACTGTAAACAGTCAAATTTGACTGCTTGCCTTTTCAGGTATATTCCTTCATTGAACTTGTTTGAGAAGGTAATTAAAATTAAATTTTTTGTTTTCTGGCAGTTTCAAGAAAAATAAAAAACTCATTGGGTGATCAAAGTTAAATTTTAATAGCCAACACTTTAAAAATTTAAACAAAATTCAAAAGCAGTCAAAATTGTTGGTTAGTCTTTCTACTGTTATTAAAAAATGAATGAAATGCTTCAACTATAAAACTAATGATTTCTCGCTGTGTGTCTGATTTGTACATGACAACATGCATTAGCATATGAATTTTTAAAGCATAAGTGCTAGTGAAAAGAAAATCATTTTATGTTTTACAAATTTTCTTTGGACATTTTCTAAATTTCTGGCAAAATGTCCAAAAAAATTTAAAGCAATTTCAGCAAGATGTTAAAAAAAATTTAATGTTTTGTACAAAAGTTTGATCTATAATTGTATTTGTCATTTGTAATAACTATTATGTTCAACAAAATTTTGCTTTATGCTTTAACTATACACTAAATATCATTCATGTCTGATGTGCCTGTCAAACACTGCATATGAATTTTAACTACTTTATTTGATTATGTAGGAAAACGCTTATACAAGTCAAATTTTTCAATCCCAAATTATTAATTATGATGTAACAGTTACCTCACAACCCTAAAATTAGTCTAAATGTCTTAAAATATAAACTTTTAATAAATTAATCAAATCTAAATGTAGTTTTTTTCTAATTGTAATGATTTGTATAAATAATTTGGCAAGTACAATCTGGTTGATTCTGATGGTCTTAAAACATAAAAATGAGATTTTATGATTTAGTCAGTTATGGTAAAAAAAAGTTATTCCAGTGTTTTTGTGATATTGAGTTTCATTTTATTATAAAAACCATTAAATCAAAAAAAAAACTAAAATTTATTGTTTATATTATTAATGAAACAAAATCTTTTGGCAACTTGAAATTACACTTCTGCTAAAATTTTAAGTTGTCACAAAAATTTTGAAATGTCTGAAGTTTTTTCAGTCATTTTAGAAAATGTCAAAAAACCCAGTTTTACAATATTTGGACACTCAAAGCCTTGGACTTCTTTTACATGCCCAAAAAATTTTGTAGGTAATATAATGCTGTGTGATTGAATCCAAATTGATAACTTAAATAAACTGCAAATTTTGTAATTTTCAGGAAGAAATTCTAACCAATAAAGTAAAAGTTTTTCTAATCTTAATAATAATTATATTTGATTGAACTCAGTTTTTAATATCTGCTAATGTTAAGAAAGGATTAAAAGTTTTTTGATTTCTAAGTGTTGAATAAACAGAGCATTGGTGATAAATGGCACAACTTCAAATAACAATGCCATGAGTAATAAAAATCCATATAATTTCTGATGCAAAATTTTAGCTATTGCTCCCAAACATTGCAAAAATTAATCAAATCTAAATGTATTGCCAAGCATTGTTAATATTCAATGTAGGAAATGCAAATGAGTGACAGCTTCAGTTTATTGTTCTGGTTGCAAAAAAATTTGACAAATGATTGTTTGTAATAATCACAGACAAATTAATGTGATTAACATAAATGGTGCAGTCATACAAACAGTGAATTACAACAGAACTTATTTGCATGAGCTTACAAGCTACAAAAGCAAGATTGATATAATGCAAGTATCAACTCTGTCACCAACACTCTAACTGGGCTAATGATTTGTTCATTGACTTTAATTACAATTCTTATAATGCAACATTTATACAGTGGAACCTTGCCATTCATATGCCTCTCTATTTGTAGAACTTGCTATTTGTCCAAATGTTCATATAACTTTTGACTCATCATTCGTATGCTGCTCCGTGATTCAGACCCATACCATGATTTACAGAGCAAAAGAAGATAAATTACAGTAACGTTCTAAAACGTTTGTACTAGTGATGTCAACCATGCAGCGTACGCACAGTGCAGTAACCTTTTTTGTAGGATCTTGCCGTGTACAAATTATAAAAAGTTTACATTTAAATTTTGTGTTTGAATCGTGACTCTTCTTCCAAACTGTAATATAAACATTTCCTTCTTCACCTTCAAATTACAGTATGCCAATTTAGTACCTACAGGTGAAGTGCAATTAAAGTTTTACTGGTTTAATAAATGTACTTAGTGTATATATTTTTTTGGTTTATATGTAATATGTGCATAAGTACGTATTATTAGGGATTACATAGGTAATTATTTGTCGGTCTAGAACAGATTAATCCAATTTACATTGTTTTTTTATGGAAAAAATTGATTCGCCATTTGTACAACTCACAATTCACACAGACTTCTGGAATGGATTGTGTACGAATGGCGAGGTTCCACTGTACTTCGTTTTATTTCAATCAAGCATTGCATTGTTCTTGTGTGATTAAGTATTGTATTCATTGAATTGTTAAAACTTTCATGTTAAAAAATTAGTCTGGTGTTTCTATTAAACTAAAACAGGGTTTAAAATACACTGATGCCCACCCTAAATATCCTACTGACTACAATGTTAAAAAGAATGCAAAAAAGGCAGCAATAGGGATCTAACAAAACATAACCATGACAAGAAATCTACTTGTTGCCCCCTAAAAATACTTTGCCCAGGAACTTTGTTAAAAAAGCCTGACCTTAACATTGGCAAAAAATTATAAAAAATATAAACAAACTGTCTTCTTATTGATAGGCTCTGCTTTTTATGAATCTAATTTACAGTAACAAAGAGATTGTTTAATTACAGAAACATTCAAAAGTAAATCTTTTTTTTCATCAACTGTCATTTTGATCAAATCTCATTTTGATCAAGTGTTGTTTGATTGAGTCTCATTTGATCAAGTGTTGTTTGATCAAGTGTCTTTTGATCAAGTGTTGTTTCGATCAAGTGTCATTTGATCAGCTGTCATAGTATCGATGGTGGCATAAGACAAGTAATCATAAAGCAAAATTAATTCAATACAGTTTTTAAATAGTAAAACCATGATAATTATACCTCGTTCATTTCTCTGTTATATTTCTCCAAAGACTCATCTAACTTTTTGGCACATTCTGCTTCTACTTTGGTCTGCAAAAATGTTGAGTTGGTTCAGGTTTAGTGGCAGCTAGCCTATTTAAATATACAGCTCATTCCAACAGACCTGTGCCAGGCCTGCTGGAATGAGTTAAACTTGGGTTAAGCTTGTCACCTGTAGACTGGTGTTGGGTGATTTCATTTGTGCATGCACAAACAAGAGTTTCACTCCTTCAACAAATTGCAAGTGCAGTGCTTCTAAACAAATCACAGACCACATTTTAATAATGTCCCCCATAATTGGGCAACTTTTGGAGCACAAGGTCTGATGGTTTTGGATGACAAAAACTTGATGCTGTTGCTGGCTCAACACCATCACTGCCAGAATCTAATCCGAGCAGTACAGCAGCCTGGGGTAGTAAAAGAATAAACCCTCAGCCCCAGTCCTGTTTTTATTTGACCTGGACTGGATGCCCTTCCAATCGATGACAACATTTATTTTTATTATACTTAGACAAGTGCTTGAAAAATGAACACCAATAAAATATAGTCCTTATTTGTAATCAACTCAATTTCTTCATTAGTTCACACAAAAAGAGACAGCACATAAAAGTACAACAAATAAGCACTATTAACATTTGGTGTGCAGTAACGTTTATTGCTTAGCTGTTATCTTATCATTTGCAATGAGTAAGTTTATTAGCAAACATATAAACTTGATTGTAAATAAAAAATAAAAAAATTTTTAAATGCCCAATGTCAATTCTTGATCTTCATTATACATCAAAGTATGGCAAATAAGTAAGACATCTCATAACAAAAAATGTAAATATACAACAAAGCCAGATATTGATCCAGATATTTGGTACACATTGAAACAAAATTAAAATAAATCAGAATTATAGGCATTGTACGAATGCGCAGGAAACTTTGTAAAGAGTTATAAATAAAACATATCAAACATAGAATATTTTTTTGCAAAACTTTGCTCATCTATTACTAGGAGTTTCTCATATAAAAAATTAACTTGAATTGTTTTCACGTTTCTGAGTTATATGCATCTAACAAAATTACGTGCTGCACATGTTTTGCATGTTTGTGCATCATCTTGTACAAATGCACATATTTTCAAAAAACTCTCAAGGAATTTAAAATGCGAAGTACTATCAACGGCAAGTTAATTTGTATAAATATTTTTACACTTAAATTAATATATTGTAATTGTTTTGCAGTAAAAATATATAATATTTAAATGCACAGAAAATTTGTAGTTTAAATCTGATTTAAATGCTTGCTGATGTTGAAAAGAAGTAGTTGCCTTAGCCCTGAGTATTTATTTTAGGAAAAGTCATATGACCAAAAAACTTTTTCTTTTCAAATGTCTTTTTAATAAACAATTATGTTTATTTCCAAACAGCTGTATGTTCGAAAATCATATGATCAAAACCAGGATGTACCCAGATGTAGGTCAAGCAAAGACGTAAATATAGTCGTATCCTCCATTTGTAGGCTACTTCATTCTAAATATTGTCGACCAAAACTTACCATTATAATAAAGTCAGCCTCTTAAATATAATAATAGTTAGACTTACCATATTTATGAAGTGGCAAACCGGGATGCTCATTAAAAGAAAAAAATTTGTCAGTGTTTTCTACAAAAAAAAAAGTTCTCACTTGAAATCAGTCTCAGATTTCCTACTTTTTGTCTCAAAATCATAGTGATCTTAAAAAAAAAGGTCTTCACTTAAAATTGGTAAAACTGGGGCATTTTGGTCAACTGGGCAGGATGCCGTGACAAGGGCTAAAAAAAAGGATGTAAGGTAAGCCTAATAATAGTCAGCTTCTTTATTTAAACCTTCTATTTTTCCCCTTAAGCATGTTTTTATATTTTTCCAAGCAAAAAACTTAGTTAAATTCATTATTAAACTTAAATCTTTCAAAAAAAAGTAAAAATCACCATTTTTCTGTGGAAACATTGTTTATTGCAAATCATTAACGTGTGTGTGCAGTCATTGTTTAAAGTTTTAAACAAGTACAAATGCGCATATTGCTCTGATAATTACTAAAGTAGCTCTGATTTCATTGGTTTTCAGCGAGTTAGTTGCTCTTGTCATGCAGAACAAGAAAATAACAAGAAGTTGCAATGTAATTTCAAATGAACTGATTTAGAAATAAAGTTGAAGAAAGTTTATGTAACCTAAAAGCAGTACATATTAGTAATATCAAAATTAAAGTTAATATTATTTGACAGAATTATGATATTGATATTCTTGGACTGTTTTTAGGTTTTTGCATTGTTCCTTAACATATTTTTAGTTTTACTTCATTTTTTTCGTTTGTTTATTTATTATAAATTAAGCAATGTGCATTCGTACTCAATAATAACTGATGCGCATTCGTACAATTGCTATAATTCATATTTTATGTAAACTTTTTATATTTTTGATTAGGGATGTGCTGAAGCCAGAATTTTGCTGAAGCCACTTTGCCAAAGCCGAAGCTTTGACTTTGGCAAAGATTTGTTGTTGTCGTCATTTTGTGAGAGTCCTTGCTCCCTCTTGAAAAATCATTTTTGCAAAGTATGCAGACAGCTATGCTAACATCCTCATTACTTATTTTGAAGTAATCCCATAAGGAATTTTCACCTTATTTAGGCATTATGAATAATGATTAACTTAGTTCTCCATATCATTAATGCTCAGATCTGAAATATCCAGGATCAACAAGAGGATATTTATATGTACACTTAAAAAGATGCAATTGTTTATAACAATTATATAATTCAGTATTCACTTCAGATATGATTAATTAGCCAAACATTAATTCTAAAACAACATTATTTACAACAAATGTTTTTTCAGCACTCAGACACACAGAAAGTTTTTAAATTTTATATTAAAACCATAGAAAGTTACAAATTGAAAGTTCAGACAGTGATAACATAACACACACTACTATTGATCTGAAGGTCGGGCATTTTGCTGCCATAGTTTTAGCTTAATCCTAGCACAACAGAAGGAAAGATGGAACAAAGTGGGGCTAACTGTAAGTCAGTAGCATGCAATGACCTCTGAGGCTGGACATGCAGTTGGCATGCAATACTTCATGGATAGGACAAAATATTGTCTGGGATTCTCAGACAAAGACCAAATTTGTTTCAAAATTATGGTGTTCTCCAAAAACAGTCTTCAATTGTAATCACTCTCAGATTTCTGACTTTTTGTCCCAAAAACATAGTTTTTTCTAAAAAAAAGTCTTCACCTTGAATCTGCCTCAGATTTCTCTAATTCCATCCCAAAACCATGGTATTCTTTATTAAGTATAAAAATAAAGATCATCACGCAAAAGTTTGCTAATGCAAAGCATGACTTGCGTACCCTAATTGCATACCACTGCTGTAAGTCAGTGTAAACCAGGGGTTCTTCAACTTTTTAAGATGTGCCTCCCTTTTATCATGAAAATAAAACTCGCGCCCCCCTTGATAATCCCAACAAAACAGAATAAGTTCCTCTTTTATTTCGTACATGTGTGCTAACTTGTTAATTAAAAAATAAAAATAACTTGGTAAACAGTTTCGGTAATTACAACACTTGTTTTAACATAATTGGCAGCTCATATGATTGTTGCAAACCTGCTTTTCATGGCAATAGGTAAAGTTCTAGAGCCCTGAGAATTTCGGTGAATCACACAATGGGATCTAACCACATTGGGGTTCTGCCTGTATCTTTGCAATGAATTCACTTTGAGATCCAAACATTGTCAGATAACCATCAGTGCAGACACCCACAATTTTTTTCCAAGGTATACTATTGTTGCAACAAATGTCAAGACCACTTAAATTACATCTAATGCTCTACGTGTTCTCTAGGGGTCTGCAAACAGCACATTCTTTTCACTCAAAACAAACGTAGACTAACAACTGTGACAATTGGGAAATATCAACTCAATCATTCCATCATCAACTGTGTTTAATGCAACACTTTAATGCAGTTGATGATGGAATGAGTTATAATTCCAAAATGTTCTGAATAAAACAATGTTTTAAAATATATTGGCTTTACTTTTTATTTTAGCTTTATTACATAACCACTCTCACCTTTTTCTCATTAAAACAGGATTTCCAATTTTCATAAGCAGTTTTTAATTTTACAGTTAAGGCATCTATGTAATTGGCATTAACTGAAACAGCAATTAAATTGTCAGACAAAGTGGAAAGTGATAAAAATATTGCTTCAGTATGCAGTTGATAGAATTCATCAGGCTCTGTTACTGTTGAAAAAAAATCCTGAATGACAAATAAAAAGTTAATTGAAATATTTTACAGAATTAAAAGTGTAAACAACATATCTGCCTTGTCTGGTCCATAAGAATTCAGGCCAAACTCAGCATCCAGCATTCAGTGCTTAACCTTTAAAAATCTAGAAAAAGCTGGCAACATGGACAAGTGTTTAATTAACTTGGTTGCAGTTCAAAATATTCTCAGCTTCATTTTGCTGTGTTCTTAGGAAAGACACTACTTTATAGCAATTTTTTTTGCTTGACTGTAAAAACCAAACTAAAAATTTAATTGCACAGCAATATCTTGACATCTCTGCAACCAGGTCAGGGTAATTGCTTGAAAGTGACTCCAAATTTATAGTGTTTTCCTTCAAGTCTAAATACAGATAGGAGGATAAATACAGAGAGTAAATAAAAAAAAAACAAATTAAGACTTATTTATAACTGATTTCACTGCAACATTAGTCATAAAACAACTTGCAAACCAGCAAATACAGTATAAACAATATTGCATCAGCCTGAGCAATGAGAAAAAGTCAAGTGCTGAATTTTTGGGACCTGCTTTATTCAAATTTAGTTTTCATTTTTTTATGAGCAGCTGCAAAATAAAAACAAAAACTGTTCTCAGACCATAAAATTTGGAACACTGCCAATTTTAAAATAAAAAGTAAAGTCAAAATATTTTAATATTTCAAAACATATTGGAATATTTTTTTATTCCAAAAATTGTTCTATAAATGTAACAAATGCAACTCATCTGTTTTTTAACTATGATGATAAATTTAATTGAAGCTTACATTTGTAATGATCCTATATAGATCACTACAAGTTCCTATAGAATAATGATAAATGGAAGGGCAACACTGGAAACGAGGAAGTAATAAGTTGTTGGTATAAAAAACAATAATAAAGATATAACTGTAATGAAGTGTGTTATTTTGATTGTAAATATATGTTCTTTCAATTTCTGTTAAATAAGAATAAACAAATCAAAGAAAGTGTTCAATTATTTGTGGAATAACTATCTACAATTGGTGACCCCGGCAACTAACAAGACATCTACAATTGATGACAACTAACAACCAACAACTAACAAAGTGACTTGGATCATATTAATCTATACCAATTATTTTAAAAGACTATCTTATCTCAAGCATTGTATTCAATCTATAAAGAATATTAATTACAATTTTTAAACAATTTTACTAATTACTTGTATGAACATTATAATTATTACCTTATTGTTTAAAATTATTATTGTTGTCTATAAAATTATTTGTTATTATTACTATTTATGCATTCACATCAATATTTTTTACAAAGTGTTAAATCTAATATGAATGATAATCTTATAGCCTTGGCTGAAAATAATTCTTCAACACAAACCCATTTGCAAGCACAAAGTGCTGATGCAATTCCAGTTAGTTCAGCTTCAATTCTACCTACTACTACTTCCCAAGTCTTTTCTACACCTTTATCATCATCTACTTCTGTACATCAATCTTTATTGCAAAATACTCAACCACCTACTATAATAATTCAAAATTCTCCACAACTCCAATTTGATCCTTCTCACATTGACATGTTTTTTCACACATTTGATGCACATTATTTTGGAAAGCATCTAACTGAAGAACAATTATATTTTGAATTGATAAAATGTTTATCTTCTGAACATTTTCACAAAGCATCACTTTGCATGTCAAGAGATAGTGTCAACAGCTATACTACACTCAAGGCTGCCTTAATAAAAGCATACAGTCTTCCTTTACACAAAAGATTAACCCAGCTTCACACTGCTCCTCCTTTGGGAGACTGTTCTCCCACACAATTATTATATGATTTAAAAAACATTTTAGGAACAATTGACCCTCAAGATGAAACATTAAATTGGTTTTTACAAACTGAATTTATAAATAGGCTTCCTAACAATATACAATTCATTTTAGCTGCATTCCCTTTTAAATCTGTTGAAAAACTAGCTCCCATTGCTGATTCTCTAATACAAAATGATAAATCATTAAACTCATCTGAAGTTAATTCCACTGATGATGTTTTTTCTGCTATGTTAAAAGAATTTTCCTCTCTTAAAGCTGAAGTTTTGGCTCTGCACAAAATTCTTTCTCACCAAACTACCACACCTCATTTCACTTACCCATCACACAATAGATCTCACTCCAAGTCTTTTAATCAAAACCCTCAAAATCATCCCCCAACTTCTTCCCAACTATTGTCATTTTCTTCTACTTTACGACCACCACCAGGTCCGAATCTCACTATTCCAGGTAGAGATAAGATTTTTAATGGTCTGTGTTTTTACCACCAAAAATATGGAACTACTGCCAGATACTGTGTCCAAGGCTGCACTCATTTTGATAGCTATATGAAGACTAAACATTTAAACTCACAAGGCAATGCTCCTCAATAAATCATGACTTGCAAATAAATACTATCAATGTCAGCAATGCATTGCCTGAATCTGCTGACAAATATATTCACTTAACTGATACACACAATAACATTGTATTTATTATTGATACAGCTAGCCCTAAGTCACTGATTCCCTCTAACAGATATACTTGTGTGACAAATCCAGATCCCTGTAGATTATTTGCTGCTGATGGTCATCCTATACAACAATCAGGTGTCATTGAACTAACACTACATTTTCAGGAATTTCCTAATAAACAGTTTACTCATTCTTTTATTGTTGCAAACATTAAACATGCTATTCTTGGTTTGGATTTTTTGAAATTGCACAATTTTGTAATTGACACAGCTGCAAGCACAATTGACATTTCAAATTCTACAAAGGAAAATATTTTAACTCCATTGCCCAGCATTGACTACAATATACATTCATATAAGGATATTTTAAACATGTTTCCTCATCTTGTATCTGGACAAATTAAAGTCGGAAAAAAGAAACATCCTTTTGAACATGTATTAGAAGTTGATGGACCCCCAGTAGCCTTTCAACCAAGAAGACTCAATTTAGAAAAAACAAATGCTCTCAATAAAATATTAGATGACATGCTTGAAAAAAATATTATTAGTTCAACTACCAGCCCTTGGGCCTCACCAGTACATTTAGTTAAAAAGAAGAATGGTTCCTTTAGGTTGGTACATGATTACAGACTTATCAATAAACATTGCAAAAAACAAAATTATCCATTGCCAAGGTTAACAGATTTTACTCAACACATTCATGGCACAACCATTTTTTCTTCATTAGATTTAAAAAGTGCTTTTTGGCAACTGGATGTCCGCCCCACTGATAGACAATTTACGGCTTTTTGCACTCATCGTGGTAACTTCATGTACAATAAACTTCCACAAGGTTTAACTTATGCGAGCAGCAGCTTCCAACGTTTTATCAATCATGTTCTACAAAATACTGATACTTTTTGTTTTGCTTACATTGATGACATTATTATATTTTCCAAAAATGAGCTTGAACACAAAAAACATCTTTTAGAAATTGCTAATAGACTCAATTCTTATGGATTAACATTAAACATGAACAAATGTGTACTTGGTGCTTCTCAACTTAATGTACTTGGATACAAATTAAATGCCAGTGGCATAACTGCATCTGATGAAAAAATTGCAGCTGTCAAAAACTTTCCTGCACCGGTAACCATCAAAGAATTACGTCAATTTCTTGGTCTAGTTAATTATCAACGTCGTTTCATTGAAAATGCAGCTGAATTACTTTCTCCATTACAAGATTATCTCAAAGGTAAAGTAAAAAATGAAACAAAAATATCATTGAATTGCAATGCACTGCAGGCCTTTAAGAAAGTAAAAGAAATTATTGCCAATCTTGCTTATTTGGCTCATCCTAAAGCTTATGCTAAATTGCAATTAAAAACAGATGCATCTGCTACCTCTCTTGGTGGTGTACTTGAACAAATTTATGACGACAAAATTGAAGTTTTAGGTTACTATTCCAAATCACTAACAGATGCTCAAAAACATTACTCAACCTATGACCTTGAACTTCTTAGTGTTTACTCTAACGTTAAATATTTTGAATATATGCTACTTGATAAACCCTTTGTAATCTTCACAGATAATAAACCTTTAGTTAACAGTTTTGCAAAACCTTCTGAAAATCACTCTCCTAGGCAAGTGCGTCAATTGTCTTATCTCAGTCAATTTGATTGTAATATTCAACATTTGCCAGGCAGAAACAATATTGTGGCTGATTGCCTATCCCGAGTTATTGTAGCCAACATTCTTGAAGAACCTATGCCTGTTTCTCTGGAATCAATTGCTGACGCTCAGCAACATGAGTCTCAATCAGATGCTTTTTCATTTCTTACTGACTCATCCATTAATATCAAATCTGTGCCCATACCTAAAACTAATTTCTGCATTTTAATTGATACCAGTTTACCGCATGACCGCATACTAATTCCTCCTAGTTTGGAACAGACGATAATATCTTATTACCATAACATGAATCATTTAGGCATAAAGGCCACTCAATGTTTCATATGTACCAGATTTCTTTTTAAGAATATGAAATCGAAAATTCGTGATTTTGTTCATGCTTGCATCAATTGTCAACGAACGAAAACAAACCGACACATTGTTAAACAAATCACATCAATACCTATGCCTAATGCTCGTTTTGAACGCATTAACATTGACATAGCTGGACCTTTTCCCAGCTCAAATGGCTATACACATGTTTTGGTTTGTATTGATCCATTTACAAGATGGACTGAAGCTTTTCCAATGCCAGACATGTCTACTGCCTCAGTCATTCAAAATTTAAATCTTCATGTTCAAACATTTGGTGCATCTGTAGAAATTCACTCTTGATGCAGGAAGCCAATTTACATCATATACCTTTAAAGATTATTGTAAATTTCTCGGAGCAACTCACAGAATCAGCAGTGTACGTTATCCAGAATCAAATGGACTTGTTGAAAGAGCTATCAGAACTATTAAAACGGCACTAACTGCAAAACTAGATTCAGCTAATTGGGCTTTTCATTTATCTTCCATCATTCTTTCACTTAATACCATGTTTAAAGAAGATTTACAAGGCAGTTCTGCAGAATTATTATTCGGACAATGTTTACGACTCCCCGGTGATCTTATTTCTCCCACACATGAGAACCAGAATGTTTCCTCCTCAGATATAATCAACAGCATGCACGCTTTCACAGAATCATTATATCCCACCTCAACGAGAGTGGAACAGAAAAAATCAATTTTTCTTCCAAAAACATTAAATGATTGTACCCACATATTCATTAAAGACGATCCAATTCACCCCAATTTATGCCCTGCCTACTCCGGCCCATACCTGGTTATAGACCGCAATAATGACGTTTTCAAAGTTATTAAGCGTGGCAAATTAATCTCAGTTGGCATTAACAATGTAAAACCCGGCTTTATTCATAATATTTCTAACTTAACACCTGAAACTGAACCTATTCCAGACACTACTCAAAGCTCCATCTTGTCGCCACCACAGCCACGTCCTCGCAGAAAAACTGTTTTTCCCCAAAGGCTGCGGGACTGTGTTGTTAACATAGAATAAGTTCATTATATTGCATCAATGCTAATTGCTGTATGATATTTTGTAAATATTGTTATAACACATCCCATGTTACACGTCTATTTTTTAAAATTGCAAAATTTTGTCAGGAGGGGAAGTCTGTAGTGATCCTATATAGATCACTACAAGTTCCTATAGAATAATGATAAATGGAAGGGCAACACTGGAAACAAGGAAGTAATAAGTTGTGGATATAAAAAACAATAATAAAGATATAACTGTAATGAAGTGTGTTATTTTGATTGTAAATATATGTTCTTTCAATTTTTGTTAAATAAGAATAAACAAATCAAAGAAAGTGTTCAATTATTTGTGGAATAACTATCTACACATTATATTTTAAAAGCCAAAAACTAAAATATATTTTACGTTCATTTTTTGACGTATTGAAATCTTTTAAAAAGAATCAGATAAAGAATATAGTACTGATAACTGCAAAAAAGACTTTGTAAATGCAAAAAGTTAAATACACACACACACAAACAAATTATTCACTTCAAATTAAAGATAGATTTTTTTTACAAATATTAATTGAGACAAAAAAATCTTTGCTCTAATAAAGTTCTATGTTGTTTAATGATGTTTGATATATACTTTTCTATTTTAATTTATTTGCAACAATATTTGACAGGCCATACAAATTAATCTTCCAGGACATAAAACAAAATTCATAATTTTTTAAGGCGAGTGGTATACAAAAAGTGGGAAGAGGAATCATAAAGTGATAGTGAGGATTAATTTGATTTAAATGAAGTTCTAAAATCATAACTATTTCTATGTGATGAGCTGAAGTTTTGGCAAGCATAAATCCAGTAATACATTCATTAACATTTGAATAACGTATAACAATTAAGTCTTACAAAGAGCCAAACACCCCTTTGAAACTAAGCTCGTTGATTAATTGTTTAAAATCTTTTAGAGTTAAAGCTATTAGATAAAAATAAAAAAAATTAAAGCAAAAGAAATTAAACAATAATATCTCATTGGGATTAATGTAATACATAAACTATGTATTGCAAGTATGTTTTAGAAAAGATTATTATAATCACTAACCTACAGTTAATCCCAGACTTACTTGAAGTTTTGTTTTATAAGTTTCATAACAATGCTCAATCAATAAACTTGTAAATTGTGCATCAGTAGAATTAGGTGGGCGTCCAATCATCTTTATATTTTTATTACATAAAAAGAAGGCTTCATGTTATATCTAATAGAGTGACAATAGAAAAAATAAAACTTGAAATATTTGTAACATACTTAACAACTTCAATTTTCATTGTTGTATAAGTTAAACACATTATAATAAGCTTTAAAACTTGGTAAGTATGCTTTACTGCTTATTTTACAATATAATTAAAACCCAATCAAATTTTTTGTAAGAATAGCCTTAATTGTTTCTTTGACTGCTTATTGCTGTATAGTTTAATCTCATTTCACACATTATCTCTAATTAAAACTAAAAAACAAAAACCTCAATAGGCAACTCTCTCATGCTAACTTTAAAAGCAGGTCAAACACATTGCTTCATGGCTGAGTATAATACCTTCAATATTTGGGTCTCTATAGGAAGTCACCATAAATAATTTTTGTTGGTGAAACTAACCCAGATCCCCTGTAGTTATTATCGCTTCTTGAGAAACCTTTTTCTCTTAGTTTCTTCTTTATTTCATCTTGATGTCAAAAGGGGAATGTTTTGAATTTAGATTGTTTATCACGAATCTCTCTCTCCACGTAAAAATTTGATTGACAAATACTCCTATTTTGTACTTGTAATCCTATAGATAATATATATACGAATAAATCACTGAAAACAGTTACTATGAAAATTCATACAAATAAAAGGTACTCACAAAAGTTTAGGAATGTGGAGGGCTAGATAATTTAAGTAGACGATCGCAATTCCGAAGTTCAAAAACAATTAGCTGCACTTCGGCCAAAAATACTTTTACCATTTAAATGAAGAATGAGTGTTTTTCTCTGGTGAGTGTTATTTATATTTAAGGGTTTTTTTGTTAATTAATATTTGAAATAAATAAAAAAAAAGTTAAAAGATGAGAAATTCATAAAGACAAAAGGACAGATAAGTATCAATTTATTGTCTTAAATTAAAAGGAAAGTTAAATTAATAAGGGCGAAAGGAGTTCAGATAAATGACAAACTATTGTGCACTAAATAGAGTTATTATACTGTTGCAAATTGATCGCAGTCACAAGTCCAATTATTTAGAAATTTAATTTTAGATTACTTTAAAACAGAAAATGTTTTTTGTTTGAACCCAAAACTGGGAATTCCGGGTTATTTTCACTAAAAATCACTTACAATGACTACTTGAAGAAACCCCAATATTTTTCAGTACATCTGGAGGATTAATAGAGATAAAATAAAATTATACACAATTAATAAAAATGGCTGAAAGGGACAAACAAACACACAATTTGTTCTTAAAATTAGGAGCAATAAAATTATAACCTGAATGTTTAGTTTTGGACAGCTTTACTGTATAAAAAAAATTCAAACAGCATCATTCAAGTTATCTTTATAAAAAATTAAAATTTAACTAGATTTATTTAAAAGTACATATTGGCTCTGATTCTACATATTTGCTTATTTGGATCTCTTTTACTATCGGCCGTCACCTTCATTTTTAAAACTTTTTTCTTCTCTCGTTTCTAAAACGCTCTCTCGTTTTCGCTACTCTCACTCACTTTTCTCTTTTCTTTCTCTTTTAACTAAAAGATAATCGGTCATAAAACCAAGTCAAATTTTGTAATAAACACACTTTAAACATTTTGTTTATATTTTTTATCACATTATTTTGAATTACTAAACATGAACAACGTGATTTTAAACCAAAATATTCAATTTAAATGCAGTTTTAGTTTTGATTTGTACGACGGCTTAGAATGAATGAATGAATGAATGAATGAATGAGACAGTTTATTTTCACAAATGAGCAACAACATTTACATAAGCACAAAGCGATTTTTTGTGAGGAAGCACCGAAAAACCGTTAGGTTATCAAAGTCAAGGTGCTCCCTGTAGTTCAAAAAAAAGAGAAAAAAAGAAAAACAAAACAAAACAACAATACAACAAGGGTAATACAAATGACTGACTTAATTACGTAAATGGTAAATAATAGTTAATAGACCTGTTTCCTGTGTAAAACGAGAATTCTCGTTGTGCGATCACATCTTTTCATGACTAAGGTTTTTTTTTCAAAAGTAATTTGATAGCACATTAGTTTCGACTTCACGGATTTTTAATTTCGCTGATTCAAAAAGTTATGGCAATAAAACGCTTTGAATGTTATTTCCCGAGGGACGTATTACATTAAACTGAAATCTTTTTAGTACGTACAATTGTAACACAATAATTAAGATCAGGATCAACTATAATGCATTTAATTTTACATGAGACCTAGCGAGTTATTAATAGGTGCTTAAGAGTGCGTTTTTATATTGCTTATTGAAGGTATGCAAAAGTAGTTTCTTTAAATAAAATACTTCAAACGTCTTTTTTATATTTTTTATCATTTTATTTTAAATTAGTAAACATGGACAAAGCGATTTTAAACCAAAATATTCAATTTAAATGCAGTTTTAGTATTGATTTGTACGACGGCTTAGAGTAAAACAGCTAATAAACTCGGTGATCTGGGCAAGCTAAGCTTTGTTAAATAAAATACTTCAAACGTCTTTTTTATATTTTTTATCACATTATTTTAAATTAGTAAACATGGACAAAGCTATTTTAAACCAAAGTATTCAATTTAAATGCAGTTTTAGTATTGATTTGTGCGACTGCTTACAGTAAAACAGATGATAATCGGTGATCTGGGCAAGCTAAGCTTTGTTAAATAAAATACTTCAAACGTCTTTTTTATATTTTTTATCACATTATTTTAAATTAGTAAACATGGACAAAGCGATTTTAAACCAAAGTATTCAATTTAAATGCAGTTTTAGTATTGATTTGTACGACGGCTTAGAGTAAAACAGCTGATAAACTCGGTGATCTGGGCAAGCTAAGCTTTGTTAAATAAAATACTTCAAACGTCTTTTTTATATTTTTTATCACATTATTTTAAATTAGTAAACATGGACAACGTGATTTTAAACCAAAGTATTCAATTTAAATGCAGTTTTAGTATTGATTTGTGCGACGGCTTAGAGTAAAACAAATGATAATCGGTGATCTGGGCAAGCTAAGCTTTGTTAAATAAAATACTTCAAACGTCTTTTTTATATTTTTTATCACATTATTTTAAATTAGTAAACATGGACAAAGCGATTTTAAACCAAAATATTCAGTTTAAATGCAGTTTTAGTATTGATTTGTACGACGGCTTACAGTAAAACAGATGATAATCGGTGATCTGGGCAAGCTAAGCTTTGTTAAATAAAATACTTCAAACGTCTTTTTTATATTTTTTATCACATTATTTTGAATTAGTAAACATGGACAACGTGATTTTAAACCAAAATATTCAATTCAAATGCACTTTTAGTATTGATTTGTGCGACGGCTTAGAGTAAAAGAGATATTTAAACAATGATACTTGAGCGACGGCTTGGAGTAAAAGAGATAATAATGAATCATACAACTAAGCCAAACTTTGTAATAAACACACTTTAAACATTTTGTTTATATTTTTTATCATTTTATTTTAAATTAGTAAACATGGACAACGTGATTTTAAATCAAAATATTCAATTTAAATGCAGTTTTAGTATTGATTTGTGCGACGGCTTAGAGTAAAACAGATGATAATCGGTGATCTGGACAAGCTAAGCTTTGTTAAATAAAATACTTCAAACGTCTTTTTTATATTTTTTATCACATTATTTTAAATTAGTAAACATGGACAACGTGATTTTAGACCGAAATATTCAATTTAAATGCACTTTTAGTTTTGATTTGTGCGACAGGTTACAGTAAAAGAGATATTTAAACAGTGATACTTGAGCGACGGCTTGGAGTAAAAGAGATATTAATGGGTCATACAACCAAGCCAAACTTTGTAATAGAAACACTTTAAACGTTTTGTTTATATTTTTTATCATTTTATTTTAAATTAGTAAACATGGACAACGTGATTTTAAACCAAAATATTCAATTTAAATGCAGTTTTCGTTTTGATTTGTGAGACGGCTTACAGTAAAAGAGTTATTTAAACAGTGATACTTGAGCGACGACTTGGAGTAAACGAGATATTAATGAATCATACAACCAAGCCAAACTTTGTAATAAAAACACTTTAAACGTTTTGTTTATATTTTTTATCATTTTATTTTAAATTAGTAAACATGGACAACGTGATTTTAAACCAAAATATTCAATTTAAATGCAGCTTTAGTTTTGATTTGTGCGACGGCTTACAGTAAAAGAGATATTTAAACAGTGATACTTGAGCGACGGCTTGGAGTAAAAGAGATATTAATGGATCATACAACCAAGCCAAACTTTGTAATAAAAGTCACTTTAAACATTTTGTTTATATTTTTTATCATTTTATTTTAAATTAGTAAACATGGACAACGTGATTTTAAATCAAAATATTCAATTTGAATGCAGTTTTAGTTTTGATTTTTGCCAAATGGAGTCACTACATTGCTTTTACAAATAAGTGCGCAAAGACTTTGTTGCCGCCTGATTCACTTGATGTGGAGCTTACCACGACTGCTGTAACATCATCAAGAAAGCAGCCAAAAAAAGACTATCCCACGCGGGTATCACGTATACAACCCTCTCACGTATACAACCCTCTCTGCACATTCTTGACACCCCTCTCAAATTCAACCCTCGTCCAACCTTTCTCGGTGTAACCTTCGACCGCACTCTCTCTTTCAAATATCACGTCTTATCCTTACGGAAAAAGTTTCACAGCCGATTCCGTGCTTTCCGTTCTATTGCCTCTGCCTCCTGGGGTCCATCAAAAGAATGTACCCTATACAAAGCCTTTATTCGCCCCATCCTCACCTATGCTTCCCTTCTCATCTCCTACTCACATCACCTCCGTGGAGAGGATGCATAGATCTTCCTGTAGAGTAATCACAGGTTGTCTATAGTCCACTCCCATTCCTCTACTTCATATAGAAGCACTTCTACCTCCACTACGAGTCACCCTAACCCACCAATCCCTCTCCTTCTTTGAACGAGTCCTCCGTCTACCTCCCACCTTTCCCATAGCCTCTCTTGCAAAATCTAACCCCCGTACACGTCTCAAGATGAGCTCATGGAGATCCTTCTCCAGATCACATAACCTTACCCCTAACCTACATCTTACCCGTGAACCACTAATCCTCTGCCCTCCTAAACCCCCCTGGTCTGCCCCATCTAATTACACAATCTCACTCCACCTCTCATCCCCATGCTCTCGCAAAGACCCCCCTCCCTTCGCAACACCGCAGCTACCTCCCATCTTTCCACTCTATCCCACGGCGATATCTCTGCCTGGACTGACGGTTCGGTGCCTGGCGGGCTGGGACAGGGTGGTGCAGGGATACACATCAAGTGTACAAAGTGTGTCACTGCTACCTCGCTTTCCTTATCGACTGGTCTCTGGGCTACCAGTTATAGAGCTGAAACCTTCGCTCTCCTACATGCTCTTGAATGGTGTATCTCTCACTCCAAAACATGTAATTTCGAATCTATCACCTTCTTTTCCGACTCTTTATCTGTCCTATCAACTCTCTCTACCCCCCCTACCATATTTAACCCCCAAATCCCTATCCAATACTCAATCTCTTCTTAACTCTCTATCTCAATCCAAGGTTGTCCATCTACAATGGATACCTGGTCACTCTTCCCTCCCAGGCAACGACTTAGCTGACTCTCTAGCTAAAGCCGGTGCCTCTCTCGATCCCTCCAGTGTATCAGTGTCCCTCGCACCCCTTATCTCCTCCCAACGACTATCCCTCTACACCAGTTGGAGACGCAGTGTCCAATCTGGTTTCTTTCAACACCAAATCCCTTCAGTATCTCCCGAGGAGCTTACTCTCCCTCGCTCCGCTCGCTGTGCTCTCTCCCGTTTACGCTGCAACGGGCACAGCACTCTCCTTAACTCTTATCTACACAGGGTTGGTCGAGCCGAGACTCCTTCTTGCAGCAACTGTGGTTCTGAACCACAGGATCTATCACATCTCGTGCTTGACTGCCCTGTACTAGACCCTCTGCGTCGGGCCATTTTCGGCCACACCCCTTCTCTTCTGGACCTCTGGTCCCGTCCGTGGAGAGTCGCCCGATTATTGGGATTCCGCGGAATTGATCCGCGCCCCCCTCCCTAGGAATGGGTCGGGTAAAACCACCACCACCACCACTCCAATACTCGGCTGTTGAATAACTAAAAATAAGAGAGCTGTATCTGATGTTTTGCAACAAATCAAAACTAAAACAGCATTTAAAGTGAATATTTTGGTTTAAAATCACGTTATCAATGTTTAGTAATTTAAAATAATCTGATAAAAATTATAAAAAAGACGTTTGAAGTATTTTATTTAACAAAGCTTAGCTTGCCCAGATCACCCATAATCATCTGTTTTACTGTAAGCCGTCGCACAAATCAATACTAAAACTGCATTTAAATTGAATACTTTGGTTTAAAATCACGTTGTCCATGTTTACTAATTTAAAATAATGTGATAAAAAATATAAAAAAGACGTTTGAAGTATTTTATTTAACAAAGCTTAGCTTGCCCGAATGACCGATTATCAGCTGTTTTACTGTAAGCTATCGCACAAATCAAAACTAAAAAGCATTTAAAGTGACTTTTTTGGTTTAAAATCACGCTGTCCATGTTTACTAATTTAAAATAATGTGATGAAAAGGTAAAAAAAGGTGTTTAAAGTATTTAGTTAGCAAAGTTTGAAGTATTTTAGCAAAGTTTAGCTTGCCCAGATCACCGATTATTATCTTTTTTACTGTAAGCCGTCGCACAAACCAAAACGAAAACTTCATTTAAATTGAATATTTTGGTTTAAAATCACGTTGTCCATGTTTACTAATTTAAAATAAAATGATAAAAAATATAAAAAAGACGTTTGAAGTATTTTATTTAACAAAGCTTAGCTTGCCCAGATCACCGATTATCATCTGTTTTACTCTAAGCCGTCGCACAAATCAAAACTAAAACTGCATTTAAATTGAATATTTTGGTTTAAAATCACGTTGTCCATGTTTACTAATTTAAAATAAAATGATAAAAAATATAAACAAAACGTTTAAAGTGTTTTTATTACAAAGTTTGGCTTGGTTGTATGATCCATAAATATCTCTTTTACTCTAAGCCGTCGCTCAATTATCACTGTTTAAATATCTCTTTTACTGTAAGACAAATCAAAACTAAAACTGCATTTAAATTGAATATTTTGGTTTAAAATTGCTTTGTCCATGTTTAGTAATTTAAAATAATGTGATAAAAAATATAAAAAAGACGTTTGAAGTATTTTATTTAACAAAGCTTAGCTTGCCAAGATCACCGATTATCATTTGTTTTACTGTAAGCCGTCGCACAAATCAATACTAAAACTGCATTTAAATTGAATATTTTGGTTTAAAATTGCTTTGTCCATGTTTACTGATTTAAAATAAAATGATAAAAAATATAAAAAAGACGTTTGAAGTATTTTATTTAACAAAGCTTAGCTTGCCAAGATCACCGATTATCATTTGTTTTACTGTAAGCCGTCGAACAAATCAATACTAAAACTCATTTAAATTGAATATTTTAGTTTAAAATCACGTTGTCCATGTCTACTACTTTAAAAGAAAATGATAAAAAATATAAAAAAGACGTTTGAAGTATTTTATTTAACAAAGCTTAGCTTGTCCAGATCACCGATTATCATCTGTTTTACTCTAAGCCGTCGCACAAATCAATACTAAAACTGCATTTAAATTGAATATTTTGGTTTAAAATCGCTTTGTCCATGTTTACTAATTTAAAATAAAATGATAAAAAATATAAAAAAGACGTTTGAAGTATTTTATTTAACAAAGCTTAGCTTGTCCAGATCACCGATTATCATCTGTTTTACTCTAAGCCGTCGCACAAATCAATACTAAAACTGCATTTAAATTGAATATTTTGGTTTAAAATCGCGTTGTCCATGTTTACTAATTTAAAATAAAATGATAAAAAATATAAACAAAATGTTTAAAGTGACTTTTATTACAAAGTTTGGCTTGGTTGTATGACCCATTAATATCTCGTTTACTCCAAGCCGTCGCTCAAGTATCACTGTTTAAATATCTCTTTTACTGTAAGCCGTCTTACAAATCAATACTAAAACTGCATTTAAATTGAATATTTTAGTCTAAAATCACGTTGTCCATGTTTACTAATTTAAAATAAAGTGATAAAAAATATAAAAAAGACGTTTGAAGTATTTTATTTAGCAAAGTTTAGCTTGCCCAGATCACCGATTATTATCTGTTTTACTGTAAGCCGTCGCACAAATCAAAAATAAAACAGCATTTAAACTGAATATTTTGGTTTAAAATCGCGTTGTCCATGTTTACTAATTTAAAATAATGTGATAAAAAATATAAAAAAGACGTTTGAAGTATTTTATTTAACAAAGTTTAGCTTGCCCAGATCACCGATTATCATTTGTTTTACTCTAAGCCGTCGCACAAATCAAAACTAAAACTGCATTTAAATTGAATATTTTGGTTTAAAATCACGTTGTCCATGTTTACTAATTTAAAATAAAATGATAAAAAATATAAACAAAATGTTTAAAGTGACTTTTATTACAAAGTTTGGCTTGGTTGTATGATTCATTAATATCTCGTTTACTCCAAGCCGTCGCTCAAGTATCACTGTTTAAATATCTCTTTTACTGTAAGCCGTCGCACAAATCCATACTAAAAGTGCATTTGAATTGAATATTTTGGTTTAAAATCACGTTGTCCATGTTTACTAATTCAAAATAATGTGATAAAAAATATAAACAAAATGTTTAAAGTGTTTTTATTACAAAGCTTGGCTTGGTTGTATGACCGATTACCATTTAGTTAAAAGAGAAAGAAAAGAGAAAAGTGAGTGAGAGTAGCGAAAACGAGAGAGCGTTTTAGAAACGAGAGAAGAAAAAAGTTTAAAAATGAAGGTGACGGCCGATAGTAAAAGAGATCCGCTTATTTAGGTTTAAAAAAAACATTGCTCATTGTTTCATAAAATGCACAAATGTTATCAAGTCAGATGCTCCCTAGCCATATCAATTACGTACAAAAAAAATCCACATTAGCCTACACCAGGGATGGCAAACCACTGACCCACGGGTCACGTTGTGACCCACTAGTTGAAATTCAATGACCCACCTGATGTTCTGAAATTTTTGGCATTTTTAGTCTGCAACATTAATTTAGGACGGATTAGACCAGGGGCGCTCAACCTGTGGCTTGCATAAAGGTTTTGAGTGGTCCATGCAGTATTTGAAGCCCTCTGTCCTGTCAATTTTGAAACAAGTTAAAGACAGATTTGAGGTCACTCTGATTTCGAGTGAGGACCTTTTTTTTTTTTAGAGATCACTATGATTTTGGTACAAACAGTGGGAATTCCGAGACTGGTTTCAGGTAAAGACTTTTTTTTAGTCTTTTTTTTTTTTTAGCCAATGACCCACTTAATGTAAGTTCTAAAAAATTGTCATTTTTTGACCCGCCCTATAAAAAAGGTTTGCCAACCCTGGCCTACACATAATATTCATAAAAGATATTACGTTTATAATAAGAACAAAAAATAAAAAGAAAAAAAAAAACGAAGCCAAATCTATAAAAATAATACATGATAGGCCTACAGTGAATTAAAAACGCAGTCACAAATTACTAAGCAACGAAAGATTGTATCTCCATTCTCGAATTAATATTTACTAATTAAACAACGTTAGAATTGTTTTTTGAAGAAAACCCAATGTCCCTCTTTAATGCTAGATTCAATGGTATTCCAGTGTTTAATACCTCGGAAACCAAGTAGCAAATGTTCTATCGATTTATTAACTCTGGGCAGAAAATAATACGTTGAAATAAAATTTTTTTGATTGCTTGATTGCCTGGTCCAATGATCATGAACATTTTTTATTTTATTAAAATATTCAGTAAAAACTACAGGTAGGGGAGAGCCTCCAACAGTGCGCCGGTGCAAACAGTGCGCCTTTGCGTTTTATTTTTTTATTGTTGCGTAAAATAACATCGTAATTGCATTATCAAAATTTGCATTAAAATATCAATTTCTCTTTGTATTTTCAGAAATGCTAAAAAAACAGAAAATTTTTTAAAAAGGTTTTTTAATTTTTATGGAAGTAAAGTTAGTTTTTGCTGATAAAAAAAAATTGTTTTTTTTCATTGCATAAAAGCACTAGGAATTAAGTCAAAATGACATCAATTTCTCCATAGCGTAAAGTAAAGCCTGGTAAAAGATAATAATCGATTATTGTAGCTTTTCTCTGAAATCAAGAGTTAAAGTCAAAATGGCAGGTGTTCCTGTTGGAACAAACATTTTACATATTATTCTATTGCTAAAGAAACATACAAAACAGAATCTTCATATATTCGGCTTTACAAATGAGCTTTTTCATTTACGCTTGTATTGCTATTCACAGCAAAAGAACTTTTTCTTTCAAAGAAAATTTTATTAAAACGATATGTGTGAGAGCGATTGTGACCTTAGTTCAAAAGAAGATGATCTAAACGAAAAATAGTTACCGAATATTGGTGATTATCCTATAATCATAAAAAAATCATCACTTGAAATAAGTCCCATTTTTTTTACTTTTTGTCCAAAATTTATGGTGTTCTCTAAAAAAAAAAGGTCTTCACCAAAATCTTTCCCTGATTTTCTACTTTTTGTTTCAAATAAGCTCACCTTTTCTAATTTTGTCCCAAAGCAACGCTGTTCTTTATTTCGTTCAGAAATAAAGGTCATCGTACAAGAATTCGCTGATCATGCAACGCAAAACTTGCATGCCCTGACCGCACGCCACTGGTGTAGGATACCCACAAGTTAAAATGTATATTATTTTTTTAATTTCAAAAAAGTAAAAGTTGTTTATTTATTTATTTGCTGATTAAAATAGTTTTATTTTTTATGTTTTTGTGTTTTATTCATAAGTTACATGTTACATGTTGACTTATTAATGGTAAACTTTGCATTTGCTTGTTTAAATTGGTTTTAAAGTTGTTTTGTCTTTCTATATAAGAATAAAAAAATATTTTTTGACGTAAGAGTTCCACGTATTTTGCTGTTACAACAAAGAAAAACTTATGAACAAAAAGAACTTAAAAATTTCATTAATCAGATAATATAAAGCTATGTTGCTTAAAAAAAACTAAGTGGCGCAGTGTTGGAACCGTAATGGCGCACTGTTGGACCTATGCTCCAACAGTGCGCCATTTTTTTTACTTCATTTTAAAACCAATTTTTTTGGAAGATAAAGACTTTTAACAAAAAGCCTAATTATGCACCTTAAATTTCAATTGAATGAGATTAAAATGTCATAAAAATTTTTTATTCATAGCTTTTCAGTTTCCGAAATTTTGAAAAACTCCGAAAAGTGGCGCACTGTTGGAGGCTCTCCCCTACTTTATTGTTGTATAACTGGTATTACACGAATTTTCTTAGTTCCAAGTACCACTGTGATTCTAGCAGAATAACTTTCATATCTTACAGAAAAAAAGCAAAAAATCTACTCAAATGACGCAAAACTTTATTCATTTCTATGTTACAAACAGCTCAACAATCTTATTTAATATCACATTGGTCAGAATTTCATGTAGATTTCAGATATAAAATCAAGTTCCGACAATACTATATTAATTTTCCAACAGAATGCACTTGAATGAACTCCGCTTTACAAGATTACAATTAGCGTCGACAAAATTTTCACTTGAAGTGATTTCGAGTTACACTAATTCAAGGTTTATTTTAACCATGTTCCCCGTCGATTTAAATGCCAAATTTGATATCACATTGATCAGAATTTCACGTAGATTTCAAATATAAAATTAAGTTCTGGCGACACTATATTAACTTTTTAACAGAATCATTGGTGGGCACGGTACTTCTTAAAAGTACCGCGGTACCGGTACTTGGTACCTGACTGAAATTGTACCGCGGTACCGGTACGATACTAAAAAAGTACCGCGATACCGGTACTCGGTACTTTTGAATAATACGAATAAATGGTAATGACTAAAACTCTGTCATACATTGGATTTCATTTGACATTTAAAAATTGTATTTGACAAAACAAAAACAATATCGTGCGTGTCCAACCTGTTCACTTTCAAAAATCAATTATACTTTGGATGTAAAAAAACATGCGTGAATATGTTTTTAACTTGATTTTTTGCATAAATTATGTCTTGGATATATAAAAGGCCTAATGAATAAGTTGTCTTCTGCTTTGTTTTTTGTATTAAAAAAAGTTTGTCAAAAATCGTATTGATTTCCATATAACTTATTGCAGTGGTTTAGTCAAACTTATTCCCAAACTTTTTGGGCCATAAACCTCTATTTGCAAATCTTTTTTATCATGGACCCAATCTTACGTCACATCAATTTTCTGCCAAACCAACGAGGGAAAATAAAACAAACCAACAAATAAATAACACAAAATCTGTTAAAAAATAAATGCTTATAAACAGGCATACGATATTTCCGTAGGGGCAAACCGGGAATCTTGTTTATAGACAAAAATTCGTCCCTAAAAAGAAGTGTTCTCTAAAACAGAAGGTGTTCACTTTGAATCTGTCGCGGATTTCATGGTATGGATTACTTTACCAGGTACATATGTTGATAAATTTTGTCATATCGTCGCGGACACCTCATCACGGACCTCATTTTGGGAAACTCTGGTTTTGGTGATAGTAGTATGTAAAGGCTGGTTTGGCGAGTTTTTACGCTAGGGGCGCTAGAGAGCAGGTGGCGCAGTGGCGCATATGACGTCATCAGTGGCGCGGTGGTGGAGGGTGGCGCTAGAGAGCGGTGGCGGAGGGTGGCGCTAGAGAGGCGGATCCGAATCCTATTCCGGATCCTAATCCTACTCCTATTCCTAATCCTACTCCTATTTCTAATCCTACTCCTATTTCTAATCCTACTCCTATTCCTAATCCTACTCCTATTCCTAATCCTGCTCCTATTTCTAATCCTACTCCTAATCCTACTCCTATTCCTAATCCTACTCCTATTCCTAATCCTACTCCTATTCCTAATCCTACTCCTATTCCTAATCCTACTCCTATTCCTAATCCTACTCCTATTCCTAATCCTAATCCTAATCCTATTCCTAATCCTAATCCTAATCCTAATCCTATTTCTAATCCTACTCCTATTTCTAATCCTACTCCTATTCCTAATCCTATTTCTATTCTTATTTATATTCCTAAGAAAGACGATGATCCTGAGTTCAATTCTTAACCAAGACAATATATATTTAAATCTTAAGAAAGGCAGAAGTCCTGAGTTAGATTCCCACCCAAGACAGTATAAACTCTAACCTTAAGAAAGTCAGTGGTCTTGAGTTCGTTTCTTGTTCAAAACAATGTAAATCCTAACCCTAAGAAAACCAGTAGTCCTGGGTTTGATCCCCAACCAAGATAATATCAATTTAAATCTTAAGAAAGGCAGAAGTCCTGAGTTAGATTCCCAACCAAAACAGCGAAGCTGTAAACCCTAACCCTAAGAAAACCAGTAGTCTTGAGTTTAATCCCCAACCAAGATAATATCAATTTAAATCTTAAGAAAGGCAGAAGTCCTGAGTTGGATTCCCAACCAAAACAGCGAAGCTGTAAACCCTAACCCTAAGAAAACCAGTAGTCTTGAGTTTAATCCCCAACCAAGATAATATCAATTTAAATCTTAAGAAAAACTGTTGTCCTGAGTTGGATTCCTTCCCTAGATAATATATATTTAAATCTTAAGAAAGGCAGAAGTCCTGAGTTAGATTCCCACCCAAGACAGTATAAACTCTAACCTTAAGAAAGTCAGTGGTCTTGAGTTCGTTTCTTGTTCAAAACAATGTAAATCCTAACCCTAAGAAAACCAGTAGTCCTGGGTTTGATCCCCAACCAAGATAATATCAATTTAAATCTTAAGAAAGGCAGAAGTCCTGAGTTAGATTCCCAACCAAAACAGCGAAGCTGTAAACCCTAACCCTAAGAAAACCAGTAGTCTTGAGTTTAATCCCCAACCAAGATAATATCAATTTAAATCTTAAGAAAAACTGTTGTCCTGAGTTGGATTCCTTCCCTAGATAATATATATTTAAATCTTAAGAAAGGCAGAAGTCCTGAGTTAGATTCCCACCCAAGACAGTATAAACTCTAACCTTAAGAAAGTCAGTGGTCTTGAGTTCGTTTCTTGTTCAAGATAATATAAATCCTAAACATAAGAAAATTAGTAGTCCTGAGTTGGATTCTCAACCAAGATAAAAGAAATCTTAATGCTAAGAAAGGTCCTGAGTTGGATTCCTACCAAGACAATATAATCTCTAAGCCTAAGAGAGACGGTGGTCCTAAGTTTGACTCCTACCCAAGATAATATTAAACCAAACCCTAAGAACAGCAGTAGTCCTGAGTTCGTTTCTGGTCCAATGTTCAAAACATAAGGTTATTTCAAGACATTCTGCAAGATTTTAAAGCAATAAAGTTAAAGTTTTTCCTGTTTTTAAGTGCACAATAGAAAAGTCTCTCAATTGGTTTCCTGTTTTTAAGCACTCTGTAGAAAAAGCTGTCAAAGCTTTTGAAGCGCACAATAGAAAATTTCTTTAACCAATTTCCTGTTTTTTAAGTGCACAATAGAAAAGTCTCTCAATTGGTTTCCTGTTTTTTAAGCACTCTGTAGAAAAACCTGTCAAAGCTTTTATTGATTTTAGCTATTCAATAGAAAATTTCTTTAACCAATTTCCTGTTTTTAAGCACTCTCTTTTCTGCAAAGGGCAAGTCAGGACACATCAAGTCGGTTTTTCCATGGGGATTTCCCTAGGGTATCAGAACGCTGTAAAATACTGACGCAATCTGTTACTAAAAATAGCACAGCAGGTTTGTTGCGCAATAAATTTCCACAGGTATATAAACAGGTGGTTCAGGTGAACTATTCATTCTACTTTAAAGTCATTCAAGAAAGAAGAACTAGTCAAAATGTTTAAGTGCGATATTTGCGAGAGTGTTTTTACAAGAGAGCGTGATATGCGCCGTCACAAGAAAACCGTTCACGGGAAATCAATTGGAGTTTGTTGTAACGAATGCAACAAAACTTTTAGTAGAGTTGATAGCTTAAAAAGACATCAAAAAGTGTGTAGTAAGTATTTCTTTTTTAATTTATTTGATTTTGAAATAAAATATTTTATTCAAATGTAAATCTTCAGTTAAAATTCTTAATTTAAAATTAATTTTGTTTTTGTTAGAACGGTCACAGACCCCGGAAATTTTATCAGAAATTCCGGTTAAAAATTCGGTCGAGGTCGCAAATAGTAAGTTTATTTATTTCAACGGTTTAATTTTGAATGAACACAATCGTTTCTCTTAGATAGCGCACCCCCAACCAAAAAGGTGAAAATTGTTTCTCAGAATACCAATGGTAAGTTTTATGAAAAGTGAGTTAATTTTGAAATAATTCTTGTTTTTGTTGTAGAACCCCAGAATTCTGCTAAAAATTTACTTGAAGTTGGAGAGCTAAACTCAAATGGTACGTTTGGATAAAAATTTTTTATTTTACAGCTAATGTTGGTTTTTCTTAGATCGGTCACAAACTAGTGCCTCGCCGGAAAACTCATCAAAAATTCTGGCTAAAAATTCGGTTTCACACGGTAAGTCTATTTTCACAGTTTGATTTTGAGATACTATAAAATTTTATTTTTGCAGAAATCATAGAGGAACCCCCAAAAATGAAATCTGTGGTAACTAACAACGGTACGTTTTTTATATAAAAGAGTTTGATTTGAAATTAATGTTGTTTTTTTTTCTTAGAAATGGAAGATGAGGAGATCAACACCCTCATGAAAAAACATCGAACTAGTATTCGGACTTTTTACAAAAAAGGCAAAGTGCAATCCGTTTTTAATTTTTGTTACAATCAAAATTTAACAGTGTTAATTCCAAAAATTATTCATCAAATTTTAAATTTTCAATTCCACCGTTTTAAAATTAATTACAGTTTTGGCTATATTCTAAAAAATATTAATGATAACGAATTACGATACTACCACTCATCGTTCAACAACAGTGTGATGATGGAAACTGCGCGTTTAATTAGCAATCGCCAAGAATTAATCGAGTTTTTGAATACATTATCTGAAGAATCTTTTTTTGAAAAAATGAACCGCCCTGATAGCAAATGGAAAGTGGTAAACATCCCCAATATCACCTTTTATATCAATCACTTAAAAGATGCCCCACTTGGCGCCCCAATTTCTCTTCCTGATTACATAAAAAATAACCACGGTTTACGAAATGTCAGTGCTGATGATCACTTATGTTTTTTTCGTTGTTTGGCAGTGCACCGAGGTGCAGACCCTCGCTGGTGTGAGAAGACTGCCAAAAATTTATTTTATAAATACTGTACTCGTTTTGATGTGGCGCCTGCAGATTTTGCAGGCGTTCAACTTTTTGATTTTGTTCACTTAGAGGATTTTTTTGAACTGAATCTCATTGCATATGAGCTCGACGGTAAGGTTGCCAAACTGGTTCAACGGAGCCGCGAGTTCTACAAGGAGACAATGCGATTGAACGTTTACGAAAATCATCTAAGTATCATTGTAAATTTTGAGAGCTATTGCGGTGTGTACCAATGCGTACACTGTGATAAGTTGTGGAATGACATCAGTCATTATTACCGTCATACCAAAATTTGTACTACCACGGTGCGTGAGGTTTTTCCTGGTGGCATTCACAAAAATCCTGCCACTATTTTTGAGAAATTGGAGGAAATAGGGATTGTTGTGCCTCACTGTGATCGTTATTTTCCTTTCTTTGCATGTTACGATTTCGAAGCCTATTTTTCCAAAAAACAGATTTCTAATAGTTCCATGTTAACTTTGGATGCTTGTCACATCCCTTTGAGCGTTGCAGTAGCGAGCAACATCCCTGGCTACGAATCGGGTGTTTGTTTTGTCACAGAGGGCAGTGAAGAAGAGTTGGTACAAAAGTTAGTCGATTACTTGGAGACCCTGTCAGAAGTTTCTTATAAATTTCTTTTAGAAAAATTCAATTACGTGTTTGAGCAGTTGGAAAGGAGTGAAAATGTCAGAAAAGAAAAAATTTTAAACGACTTTAACTGTTATTGTAAGGAATTGGTTGTGCTCGGTTTCAATTCGGCTTCCTATGATTTAAACCTTATTAAACCAACATTAATTGAAATTCTTTTAAAAGACATCCAATTTGTTATAAAAAGAACTAACAGTTATCTTTGTTTAAAAACATCTAAATTAAGGTTTTTAGACATCAAAAATTTTTTAGCCCCCGGTTTTAGTTACCGCAAATTTTTGGTAGCTTATGGGGCAGAGCTCAGAAAATTTTATTTTCCCTATGAATTTGTGACTGATCTCGATAAATTAAATAGTGGATTACCCGTACACAACGTTTTTTATTCTTCTCTTTCCAAATCGAACATCACCCAAGAAGAATACAATCTGGTGGTAAAAACTTGGACGGAAAAAGGATGGAGCTCCCTGCGTGAGATGCTCATTTACTATAATATTCTGGATTGCGTCCCGTTTGTTCAAGCCGTTCAAAACTTGCTCCGACCTTATCTTGAACAAGGTTTGGATATATTTAAAACCTCTTTTTCAGTTAGCGGAGTGGCCAAACTACAGATGATGAAAAAAATCGAAAAAAATGCTTTCTTTTGTTTGTTTCCCAAGCGGCATGGGGATTTGTACAAAACCCTTCGATCTCAATTGACAGGTGGGTTAAGTTTGATTTTCTGCCGCCTTGCAATTTCGGGAGAAACCAAAATCCGCTCCCACGAAATAGATAATCCTGAAACCGTCAAAAAGGTGCTTGGTTTGGACGCCAATTCTCTTTACCTTTACGCTATTGCTCAGAATAACCCTACTGGCTATTTTTGTCGTTACAAGGAAGAAGAAGATTTTCGGCCTGACCCCTGCTCCAAATTTGGTTTCCAATCTTATCAATGGTTAAGTTATGTAGCTTACAAAGAAAACACATTTTTGCAAACACGTTTCAATATGGGGGAAAGAAGAGTCAGCAAGTATAGTTTGCCAGTGGACGGTTATTCTGAGCAACAAAACACCGTATATCAATTTCTTGGTTGTTTCTTCCATTCTTGTGATCGATGCAATACCAATCGAAACTCTGACGGAAGTTTGGAAGAGACACACCCCATGAAAAACATTCCTCATGAAGATATTCGGAAAGAAACAGCAGACAACAGAAAAAAGTTGGAAGAAGAAGGGTTTCGCGTGGTGGAGATGAGGGAGTGTGAGTGGTTGAAGATAAGAAAACAACCACAAGTTTCTCGTTTTCTAAAAACACTAAAATCGATAACACCCAAACGAAAACTAACTTTTGAAAAAATAATAGAAGGCATTCGAAACGAGAGCTTGTACGGTTTTCTTATCGTTGACATTCACACTCCCAACGAGTTAAAAGAAAAATTCAAAGATTTCCCTTTAATCATAAAGAACAGTTTTATTTCTCGAAAAGACATTGGTGACTATATGCAAAACGTGGCAGAGGAGCATAACCTTTTAAAAAAAGAACAAAAATATTTAATCAATAGTTACTTTGCAGAAAAATTTTTAATTAACTCGGAAATGGCCAAATTTTATCTAGAAATGGGATTAAAAATTACCAAAATTTATGAATTTATCGAATTTTTTCCACAAAAATGTTTTGCTCCTCTGGCACAAGAAATTGTAAATTCCAGAAGATTGGCCGACATAGATAAATCCAAAGCGGTGATAGCTCTTACCAATAAACTAACTGGGAATTCTCTCTATTCCGCTAGTTTATTAAATAAAGAAAAGCATAGGAACATTACATACCATTCCGAGGAAACAGTCAACAAAACTATCAACGATCCTCGTTTTGTTCATTTAGATGAAATTAAAAAGAATGTTTATGAAGTGAAAAGTTTAAAAAATAAAATTGTTAATGATCTTCCAATCCAAATTGGTCTCAACGTCTATTTAAATTCCAAACTCCACATGTTAAAATTTTTTTATTTGTTTCTCAAAAAATATATTCCAGATCGTCATTTTGAGTTGTTAGAAACTGATACAGACTCCATTTATTTTAGCATTAGTAGAGAAAATCTAGATGACTGTGTTCCTTCGCATTTAAAACCTAATTATTTTCGTGACAAGTTAAAATGGTTGACCTCCGAAGTGTGCCCTAACCACGAGGAAGCCTTCATCCAATGTAAAATTGAAAACAAAGCGTGGGACGCGCAACCTTGTTGCTCTTCCTTTGAAGCCTTCGACAAAAGAACGTTAGGTAAAATGAAGGTGGAATATGAAGGAAAAAACCAAGTTTGCCTTGCTTCCAAATCTTATTTTTGCCAAGGAGAAACGAACAAACAAGTTTGTAAAGGGGTGTCTATTGCCCAAAACCCTCTCACCTTTGATGAATATTTGAATGTTTTAGAGACCAACAAACCGCTTCTTGTAGAAAACCGTGGCTTTCGAAGCAAAAATCATCAAATTTTTAGTTATGTACAAAAGAAAAAAGGTTTAAGTAATTTTTATCCCAAGAGGAAAGTGTTGAGTGACGGGGTTCACACCGAGCCGTTAGATTTGTAAAAAATTTTCCAAAATTTTAGTTAGCAAAAAGTCCTCACGCACCGTGAATTTTTCCTCCATGTATTTAATTATCGAAGTTTGTGTTTTCACCCATGTTTTTCTGTGTTTTTTCAACTATTGAAGTTTGTGTATTTTTTGTGAATTTTTCCTAACTATCGAAGTTTTATTTTTTTTGTGAATTTTGTGTGTTTTTCATTCACGTATTTAACCATCGAAGTTTGTGTTTTCATCCATGTTTTTTCTGTCAATGTATTTAACTATCGAAGTTTGTGCATTCATTACAAAAGGGCTATGTTACAATGTTTGCTTTCATTTTGTTCCACGACCAGCTAGCGTAATGTCTTTGCGATTTCAAAATCCAACTAGTTTTTGACCTTCCGGAGTTGGAAAGTCTTATTGGGTCCTTAGACAGTCTTAAACAACTCTGCCCAGCCAAGTTATTTACGAGGTATGGCAAGCAATGTTTGATCGTTAAAAACTTGAAACATGCCGAGTCTTGAAGATCTAAAAGAAAGTCGAGATGCTTTTTTAGTACTAGACGATTTGATGTTTGCCAATTCTGAATTTTTATCCAAAATCTATAGCGTCTACTCCCATCACTTTCATTTCAGTGTTCTCATGACCGTACAAAATTTGTTTCATAAAGGTTTGCGTGAAATAAGTCTCAACGCACAAATTATGGTACTCTTTAAAAGTTGTAGGGACGTAAACCAAATTGCACAATTTTTACGACAGATCTACCCCAAAACCTATAAAAACGCACTGGAAGCATATAAAAACGCTGTATCTTTCGAACGAGGTTATTTGGTGATTGACTTACGCTGCGAAACACACGATAACCAACGTCTGCGTTCAGGGATTTTTCCAGAAGACACGCATTATCTTTATCAATGAACCGCTTGCGAAAAAACGGACCCACCTTGCGTTTGCTACAAAAAGCCCCTGCACCTTTGCAAAAGCGTATTCTAGACAAAGCGTCGTCCGAGTTAATACGTTGTCTTTGTGATTGCGCTCACAACGTGCTGCAAGGAAACGTCAACATATCGCGTCATCACAAGCAGAAATTAAAACCGCACAAGACCAAACTTCGAAAGTTGGCGGATCGTAAGGTAGCGTTAAAAACAAAACAAAGAATTATACAAAAAGGTGGATTTTTACCCATCTTGTTGTCTGCACTCGCTCCAGTCATTAGTGGTGTGTTGGGGACTCTTATAAAATGAGAAAATTAATCGCGTTGGAACCTGAAGTGTACGAAAAACTCAAAAACAAACATCAAGTCACGGATAAAAAAGTACTTTCTGAACTGGATGCTAAAATGCAAGAAATCTTAACTTCCAACCGACCCGACAGCGAGAAAGTGACTCTATATAATGAGGCGTTGCAAAAATCAAAGTTATTTCTGAAAAAGTTTCAACCGAAAACACCAGTGAAAAAACCCTTGTCTGAAAGTGCAGTGCTAAAGCGTTTTAAAAAACGAACCAAAGCGAAAAAACTATTCAAAGCCGCCACTAGCAAAAAGAATTTAGATTGGAACGAAGACGGTCAAATGCTTTTAGACGATCGAGTGGTACCTGGATCTCATATCGACGATTTGTTTCAATCCAACCTAAAGAAACGAGACCCAACTTTACCCGGTGCACGCGAGTTTGAATCGATGCTATGGGAGAGCGTTTAAATTATTACAATCCTAAAAAAGAAGCTTCTTTCTCGGGAGCACATCGTTTTCCAAAAGCAACCCAACAATGGTTGCAATCACAAGACACTTATACGCTTCACAAACCCGTACGAAAAAATTTCAAGCGCAGAAAAACAATTGTACCTGGCGCCAACTTTCAAATGCAAGCCGATCTCATTGATTTTTCTTTGCTCAAGTCGTACAACGATCATTATAAATACATTTTGGTGGTTATTGACGTGTTTTCGAAAAAAGCTTTTACCGCTTACTTGAAAACCAAAACCAGCTCGGACATGATCCAGGCTTTTGAGCAGTTGATGTCTGAAATTGGCAAGTTTCAAAAATTGCAGACGGATATGGGACGTGAGTTTCTGAATCGACCCTTTCAAACCTGGTTAAAACAACATCACGTGGAGCACTTTTACACTCAAAATTTTGACACCAAAGCATCCATTGCTGAACGATTTATACGCACTTTAAAGGAGAAACTATGGCGTTATTTTACCTACACCAACAGCCGAAGATACGTGGAAGTGTTGCCTGCTCTGGTTGAATCTTACAACAACACCTATCACCGATCCATTCGACGTGCTCCAAATTCAGTCAACTCTGAAAACCAAGAAACGGTTTGGCTCACACTCTATGCCGACCCCGAGTTAAGAAAACCAAAATTGAAAGTAGGTGATCAAGTCAGACTGTCCATGACTCGAATGCGGTTCCGCAAAGGTTACTTACCCGGTTGGACGGATGAGTTGTTTCAAGTTGCTCAAGTGTTTCGAGACAATCCTCCCTATTACAAGATCAAAGATTTACAAGACGAGTGGTTGGAGGGAACTTTTTACGAAGAAGAGTTGCAAAAAATCTATAAAAAGGATGACGTGTTTCGAATCGAGCGTATTCTCCAACAACGCAAGCGCAAGAAGGGTGTTGAGTTTTTAGTAAAGTGGTTTGGATATCCTGCTTCTTTTAATTCTTGGGTGTCAGAAAAAGATATTGTATGAAAATAACCTTTGACATCGTTTTGTTTGGTGCACAAGTTTTGGTGATTTACATTGTGGTTTCCATCAGTTTGTATAATTTATCACAAAACAACGACAACAAAGAACTCTGGATTAGTCTGCTTAGTAGCTCTGTAGGTTATTTGCTCCCGTCACCCTTTCTCAGCAAAAATGTTCCTCACGCTCCCCAGTAACTCGTCCATGGACATTTATCCTGAAAACAAACTTTCGGATTACATGGTTCACTTGCCGAAAGAAATCAATTTGTCTGGATCGTGGGAGTTGGGTTTGTCCGAGATTCTGTACCCCAACACTTGGTATAACATTGACACCAACCAATTTTACATTTTCTACCAACGCGGTGCTTTGGAATTTGTAGCAGTGCTTCCAGCAGGTTATTATCAACAACCTCAATATATCGTGCGTCAGATACTTCAAGAAATGAGACGAGAGTTTCAAAATAGAAACAAAACGTTGGTCAGCGAAGGAGTGTTGACGCAACCAATCGACTTTCTCTTTGATCTCACTTACAATCCTCAAACACAACTAACCACCATGTCCATCCAACACAAAAAAGGAGCACCTACAACCGACCGTAATGGTACCACACAACCAGATGTGGTGGTGACGCTTTCGAATGAGTTGGCTTCTATTTTGGGTTTTCGAAAGGTTTGGTATCGGGAAATCGGAGAGTACACTTCGGCAAGCGTTGCCAACGTAGACACCGTGAACGCCATTTATGTCTATTGCGATGTTATTGAACACAGAACGGTTGGTCACACGCTCGCACCCTTGCTTGCTGTCCTTCCTGTAACAGGGAAGCCGGGTGCTTATGTCTCCAAAAGATACGACAAAATACAATACCATCCTGTCTTGAAGAAAAATCTTAGTGACATCCACATCTCGCTTCGTGACGATCAAGGAAAACGAATTCGTTTTCGCAAGGGAAAAGTGATTGTGACTTTGCATTTACGACCCAAAAAGCTAAATTCGTTATAAAAAACAGATACAAAGGAAAATGGGCTTATTGTAAGAAATCAACGGTAGTAGAAACATGCGTGTTAAATATTGTTGTGACGCAAAGGCTTACGAAAACTATTATTTGTCTCAAGTCGGTCATGGAATGCCTTATTTTGCGGGGGCACGAGTGCAACAAGGTTATGGACTAGGTAATCTGTTTAGCTCCATTGCCAAAAGTGTCCTTCCTTTGGTCAAAAAAGGTGCCAAAACCCTGGGAAAACAAGTTTTACAAAGCGGTGTCGAGTTTGCTTCCGATGTTTTACACGGTAAAAACGCCAAACAAGCTGCCATTGATCAAGCAAGAGCTGCCGGTTCCAATCTCTTACAAGTAGCTAAACAACAAGTAGGAAAGCGAAAAGCAGCTCAACAAAAAATAGGAAAACGAAAAGCAGCACCGAGAAAAGTACAAAAGAAGAAACGCAAGAGACATCACGACATTTTCTCGTAAACCATGGCGACGTTAGTACACCCCAGTTCGGCAGAATCCACCACCTCTCAACTGGATTTGTTTTCGGTGCCACCAAGTCAAACTAGTTTGGAGGAAGGAAGTTTCACCGAATACCATCCTGTATCTGTATTGACCTCCACAGGTCCTATTGAATTTACAATTAGTGCTGAAAACTCCAACTACATTGATCTTGCCAATAGCTTTCTTTATGTGCGTGCAAGCGTAACTACTGCCGCCGGAGCTGATTTGGCAAAGAATGTGGAAATTGCACCTGAATGTAATTTTTTACATACACTATGGACACAAGTGGATGTTTATTTGAACGGTTCGCTTGTGACACAATCCAACAACAATTACCCTTATCGAGCTTATATTGAAAACTTGCTTAGTTTTGGACAAGATGCAAAAAATTCCCAACTTTCTGCTCTGTTGTGGCACCGTAACACGTCAGAACATTTCGATAGTCGTGGAGCTACCAACCTAGGTTATACCAAACGAAAAGCTTTGGCTGCAGAAAGCAAAGAAATGGATATGATGGGGAAATTGCATCTTGATTTGTTTTTTCAAAATCGATATTTGTTGAATGGTGTCGAAGTACGTTTGCGATTGATTCGTTCCAACGATCTTTTTTGCTTGCATGGAAACGCAAACCAAGCAGATAACAAAGTGTCTTTGAAAGAAGTGACCTTGTTTGTTCGCAAAGTAAAACCCAATCCCGCCGTACAGCTTGCTCATGTCAAAGCCTTGCAACACGGCACTGCAAAATACCCGCTTCGACGTGTGGAAGTCAAGAGCTTTACTGTGCCAACCGGGAATCGAAGTATCACCAAAGAAAATTTATTTTTGGGACAATTGCCCACACGAATGGTGGTCGGTGTAGTGGACAATGACGCTTACAACGGTGTCATCACCAAATCTCCTTTTAATTTCAAACACAACAGCATCAATTTCATGACGATTTACCGTGACGGAGTTCAAATCCCTTCCAAACCACTGCAACCAGATTTCACCAACGATCGTTTTGTTCGAAGTTATGTTCGTTTGTTTACGCAAACGGGTCAATATTATCGTGACACAGGAAATGCTATTTCGCGAGAACAGTACAAAGACGGTTGTGCTTTGTTTGCTTTTGATCTCACACCCCAAATGGATTCCAGTGAAGTTGGTTTTGAATTGATAAAGCATGGCAACATACGCATCGAAATTCATTTTGCTATTGCTACTGCACGTACTCTTACGGTCATTGTGTTTGCCGAACACGACAACCTGCTGGAGATTGATCAAGACAGAAACGTTGCTTTTGACTATACAGCATGAACACGTTGCAAATCGAACGCTTGCTCAAGAAGGATTTGAAAAGCAAAACCATCTTTAAAAAAGTCTGTGCTTTGGATCAGTTGGAAAAACCTACTTTTCCGTCTGCTTACGTCATCAACTCGGACCCGAGTAGTAAACCTGGAGAACATTGGGTTGCGGTTTATTTCGACAAACGCGGTCGAGGAGAATATTTTGATAGTTATGGACTACCCCCTACCTTGGTCGGTCTCGACTCTTACATGGATGCCTACTCCTTATCGGGATGGATTTACAATTGCAAAACTTTACAAGCGTCCTTTTCCAGTTTTTGTGGTCATTATTGTGTCTATTTTATTTTATTTCGTTGTCGTGGTGTACCTTTGCATGCTATTGTATCTGATTTTACGTCAAACCTAACAGAAAACGATCGCTCTATTTCTCGCTTTATACGTAATATATCACAATATTGATTGTACACATATCGTTTATTAATAAAATAATACACATCAAGGCGTGCTTGCAATAATATCTACTTTTCGCTTTTTCATCGGTTCAGGATTAGTCAAGAGTTTGACAAAGGTTTCCAGTTGTTCATGGTTGTCTGGTGGTAGGTGGCAGACATCGTCTTTTTGCACTTTTAAAAAGATGTAGTTATTGAGCAGATAGAGGAATTGACGTCTTGCAGTTGGTACGTTTTCCACCACACAACGCAATTGGAACTGATCCACTGCTACTTCTCGCTTAACGATTTCCATATTTTTTTGCACTTCACACGCAGCATCGTCCATGTTGGTAGACCAGAATAGTAAAACTACATACTCTTTTGTTTCGGATTTGGGACGAAAAAGAATGTAAGGAAGATTCCCCATTATCACATCAACGACTTGAACAAGTTGATCCATCGAAAACATGACTTTTCCTCTTTTGACGCTAATAATTGCTTTTCTCAATAGCGATGAAGAGGGTATCGGTAGTCCGGATGTGGCAATTTCTTGAAACTTTTTTCGAATGTCTCTTGCTGCACTTTCCATTTCTCTTGCTCTGGTGATAATCTCTTCAAACTCCAACAAACTTTCGTAACAACTTGTATAAGGAGGAATGTAGTCGGGGTACTCGATTTCGTTTGCTTCTTGATATAGATCGTCTGCTTGACTCGTATACGTTTCCATAATGTGAGGTTTCGCAAACGGGTCTCCTTTTATAACCACTAAACCGGATATTGCGCAACGTTTTGAAATAGTCTTACGTCACACTAATATTGCGCAACGTTTTGAAATAGTCTTACGTCACACTAATCTTGCGCAATCAACATTGAAAGACGCGAATTTTTTCAGAGATGCATTGGGAACACAACCAACAAGAAGGGGTGTCTTGAATGCATTCCCAACAAAGCACCATGTGCCCACATGGCATGCATACTGCATTTTTTTCTGTATTTTTACACTTTAAACATTTGTCGTCTTTTTTTAAATCTAAAACAGCATTTAACAATTCTTGACGATTGGAGAAATTGCAGTGATTTTTTTCCATTTGCTTCCATAGTGCATAACGGATCTTGGTGTCCTCCACCCCAATACTTTTTGCGTATTTGACATGAGGATCAAACAGCATAAGATCCTCTAATCTTTGACTCCTTTGCTTTGCTACCGCATTGTTTCGCATTTGGTGAAACAACATACTACGTAAGCGGTTCGCTGCAACAGATCCAGTTGGATTTTTTATGTTTGGTCGATGCAAATCCGAATGTTTCTGACATACTTTCTCCACATAGTTGACTCCTTGCTTTTTCAAAACAAATTCACACATAGGGAACCACTTTGCGTGTTCATACCAAGGATTATCATGCGGTTTCCAGTGAAACAAACCTCCACCACAATAAAAACAAAGAACACGATCGCCAGAACCTTTATAATAAAAACCTGCATCCACCACTTCGCGTGGTGTTGGGCGCTCCTCATCACACCAAGAGGCAGGAAAGGTTCTCATGCGATCCTCTTCATCACACATGAGCGGATTTTGCGGAGACAAACAACGAAACATTTGCGGTTCCCATTCTCTTTTGATAGCTTCATCAGACGTCACTGCAGCATCAACACAATCTTGATCCATATTTCTTAGAATGATAAAAATAAAAACAATTCTGCTTTATATACCTACCGTTATGGATTGCATCATAGTTTTCCAAAGAAACCTATACAAACAATGCGGGTAAAAACCTAGGGGATTCCCCATGGGAGAACTAAGTATTGTGCAACAAACCTGCTGTGCTATTTTTAGTAACAGATTGCGTCAGTATTTTACAGCGTTCTGATACCCTAGGGAAATCCCCATGGAAAAACCGACTTGATGTGTCCTGACTTGCCCTTTGCAGAAAATAGAGCGCTTAAAAACAGGAAATTGGTTAAAGAAATTTTCTATTGTATAGCTAAAATCAATAAAAGCTTTGACAGCTTTTTCTACAGAGTGCTTAAAAACAGGAAACCAATTGAGAGACTTTTCTATTGTGCACTTAATAACAGGAAATTGGTTAAAGAAATTTTCTATTGTATAGCTAAAATCAATAAAAGCTTTGACAGCTTTTTCTACAGAGTGCTTAAAAACAGGAAACCAATTGAGAGACTTTTCTATTGTGCACTTAAAAACAGGAAAAACTTTAACTTTATTGCTTTAAAATCTTGCAGAATGTCTTGAAATAACCTTATGTTTTGAACATTGGACCAGAAACGAACTCAGGACTACTGCTGTTCTTAGGGTTTGGTTTAATATTATCTTGGGTAGGAGTCAAACTTAGGACCACCGTCTCTCTTAGGCTTAGAGATTATATTGTCTTGGTAGGAATCCAACTCAGGACCTTTCTTAGCATTAAGATTTCTTTTATCTTGGTTGAGAATCCAACTCAGGACTACTAATTTTCTTATGTTTAGGATTTATATTATCTTGAACAAGAAACGAACTCAAGACCACTGACTTTCTTAAGGTTAGAGTTTATACTGTCTTGGGTGGGAATCTAACTCAGGACTTCTGCCTTTCTTAAGATTTAAATATATATTATCTAGGGAAGGAATCCAACTCAGGACAACAGTTTTTCTTAAGATTTAAATTGATATTATCTTGGTTGGGGATTAAACTCAAGACTACTGGTTTTCTTAGGGTTAGGGTTTACAGCTTCGCTGTTTTGGTTGGGAATCTAACTCAGGACTTCTGCCTTTCTTAAGATTTAAATTGATATTATCTTGGTTGGGGATCAAACCCAGGACTACTGGTTTTCTTAGGGTTAGGATTTACATTGTTTTGAACAAGAAACGAACTCAAGACCACTGACTTTCTTAAGGTTAGAGTTTATACTGTCTTGGGTGGGAATCTAACTCAGGACTTCTGCCTTTCTTAAGATTTAAATATATATTGTCTTGGTTAAGAATTGAACTCAGGATCATCGTCTTTCTTAGGAATATAAATAAGAATAGAAATAGGATTAGGAATAGGAGTAGGATTAGAAATAGGAGTAGGATTAGAAATAGGATTAGGATTAGGATTAGGATTAGGAATAGGATTAGGATTAGGATTAGGAATAGGAGTAGGATTAGGAATAGGAGTAGGATTAGGAATAGGAGTAGGATTAGGAATAGGAGTAGGATTAGGAGTAGGATTAGGAATAGGAGCAGGATTAGGAATAGGAGTAGGATTAGGAATAGGAGTAGGATTAGAAATAGGAGTAGGATTAGAAATAGGAGTAGGATTAGGAATAGGAGTAGGATTAGGATCCGGAATAGGATTCGGATCCGCCTCTCTAGCGCCACCCTCCGCCACCGCTCTCTAGCGCCACCCTCCACCACCGCGCCACTGATGACGTCATATGCGCCACTGCGCCACCTGCTCTCTAGCGCCCCTAGCGGAAAAACTCGCCAAACCAGCCTTTACCTACTACTGGTGATTTAGTAAAATTACTCAACCTTCGCTGGGCGTTAAATGTTATGGTAATTTTTTATATTTTTGCTTGCAAAGCAACGAAATCAAAATTTCATCAAGTCCCTTTCGCATTGGTATGAATATGAAATCTGGTGTTTAGTGGCAAAATATTTTCATTTTTATAATTAGACAACTAGAACGTTCCTTGCAAATGCAATACCTTCAGAAAATATTTACTACACTAATATTTAGTCCTATAATTTCTGATATGCCATATTTAGCGCCGAAAGCGCTAAAGATTTGACATAATTGCACGCAAAAATGCTACTATTTCCAAAGCTACAATGTCTTTTTTGCACAATAATTACTATATGCACTAGGGTGGAGTGAAAAAAAAATTTGAAAAAAGTGTAATTCTTAAATCCTGCCAAATAGGCTAAAACTTCAAAAAAAATTGGTTTTGGCGAGTTGCTACCTTTGGGGGGCTAGCAACCCCCAAAATATGTTTTTGGGGGGTAAAATTGACAAAAAATGTCGTAACTCGGTAACCGCTTATCGTGGAGGCATGATTTATGGCTCAAAATTTGCAGAATTATCATGTTTTTATATGTGCTAAGAGAAAGTTTTTGTCTATTTCCACAAGAAAAAAAGTTATAATCGATAAACCGTTTTTTATGCTCAATACTCGAAAATTGCGCTGTATGGAAATAACTTTGATCTAACATTTGAAATGATATATGTCTAACTGATAAGGACTAATTATGACAATCACAATATTAACAAGATGATTTGGGATAACTTTGGTCACCAGACAAAGTACCTAAATAGGCCTACTCATAAGGTACAGAACGTGCTAGCTTTACTGCCCATAAAATGTTTAGTATTTCAGTAATTTAAAGAAAATCTGTTACACCTCATTACTTTCGAACTGTTGATGCTGATATTGGGTTGTTTTGCCTAAGGAGTGAGAGAAAAATAAGAAAGCAAATTAGAGTACACCAAATACCCTACGCAAAATGAAGCGCATCAGAATTGCACTTTAGTGTCAAATTTTTTCAAAAGTTTTCGAGATTTAATCTTCTGGCGAATCAACCCATCTCTTCGCTCAAATCCTTCAACTTGTGCTGCGGCCTCTGTTACCATTTTGACATGGCGCTCTACACATTGGTTGTGACATGGGTGGTCGAGCTGCAGTGGTCTTATCCGGCATTGTTCAATATCCCCAGCAAACACACCACGTGAATTCCACGTTAGATTTAGGTGCAAATCGGGTGGCGAAGTAACGTGGTAAAAATAGCGTGGCCACAATGTTGCCACAACGTAAAAAAAATTTATTTTGAGTTTTCTTTAAATCACTTTTAAATAATTAGAACAGAACCAAAAAAACAATTTAAATGTTGCATTTTTTAAAAAATACCATTTTAAATCAATGTTATTTTTTAGTGGTATTTCGGTGGCAAAAGTAACGTGGCAAATTTCACGTAGTATCAACGTTGATGCACGTCATACAACAAAAATTTTTTTTCAGTTTTAAATCAATCTGAAGGCAATTAGAAATGTTATAAAAGTAGCTTAAAATATAAAGCTATTTTAAAATACAAATAAATTTGTGTTTTAAAACAAACGTTGTCTTTTGGTGGAAATTTAGTGGCGAAATAACGTGGCCAATTCTACATGGCATCAACGTTGCCACAACGTGAATTCGAAAACAGTTCAAATTTTAACTAAAAATTAATAATTTGACATTTGATATAGTTGTGAAAAAAACTTTAAACATCGAGTTTGTCACTTTATTGAAGACATATATAGTTTTGAGTAAACGTTGTAATTGGGTGGTGTTTGGGTGGAGAAGTAACGTGGCAATGTGACATGGCATCAACGTTACCACAACGTGAATTCCAAAACAGTTCAATTTTTAATTAAAAATCAATGATTTGGCACTTGATATAGTTGTGGAACAAACTTTAAACATCGAGTTTGTCATTTTATTGGAGACATATATAGTTTTGAGTAAACGTTGTAATTGGGTGGTGTTTGGGTGGCGAAAGAATGTGGCAATGTGACATGGCATCAACGTTACCACAACGTGAATTCCAAAACAGTTTAATTTTTAATTAAAAATCAATGGTTTGGTTTTTGATAATGTTGTAAAACGATCTTTAAAAATAAGTAAGTAATTACATGTTTTTTTATTAATTACATCATTTTAAGCACCCTTTTATACCTGCTCCGGCATGCAATTCTCAAATTGCATGCAGACTTTTAGATAAATCCAGATATTTGTGATAAACAACCCAAAGTGCCAGTGCTGTTGAACGTGCTTTCTAATTTTTTTCGTTCTTGCTAATATTTTAAAAACTAACTAAGTAATTACATGTTTTTTATTAATCATATTAACATATTGACTTTGTTGTATAAATTTATTATCTTTTGTTACTTTTTAAAATAATGCGCTGGCAACGCTGATACAAAGTCAGCCCTGAGAGTGTATGTGCGATGTGAGGTTATCAATTTCACCAGCTGCGTCGTATACGTATATCATTGAATTATTTATATAAAGTGAAATGAATTATTTGAATTATTTTTATCATTTAATTTTTTATATAAAGTGTGTTCCGTTCCTAAAAATTGCCCAAATTATGTAGATTCACAATCTCATAAAAAATATCTTTGATTTCGCTTTGGTCCGGCTCAAATAGCCAAAGAAATAACAGTTTTATAAGTAATTTAAATATTTTACATTTATTTATAAGAAAATGGCAACACTGCTTAATTTCACGAACTTTAAAGTAATTTCCAGAACTATCCGATTGACCTGTTTTGATTATGACGTAATAGTTGTTGTTGTTGTTGTTGCTTTGGAGAATGTCAGAACATTCGAGTAACTTTACTGAATGGTATAAATACGGTTCGCTGAAAAGCAGCAATATAATTGGATGTTTCGTTGTGGTAACTTAGAATTGGAAAATTGTTAACTGTGTGAAGTCATAGTTTTTGAACGCAAGTCTTTGGTTGTCTACGTGATTGTGAAGAATTAAGCTATTGAGCTTTAACCTGTTGCTTTGATTTATACTATTCGGGCTCCTAAGTGGATTGGAGCATATTCCTTAATAAAGAAGATATTGTGGTAGTCTGAGCTGTGATTTAGCTAGACTATATTTTTGCTGTCGCTGGTTCGAAGGTCAGATCCAGCAAGAAGATTAAGAATTATCGTTTAGTAGACACCGAGATTGTGTTATTGGCGAGGCCTTCTTAGCAGGCGCCAAAAAAGGTAGACGATTAAACAACGTACTAAGTTACCATATAAATTTGCTACAAAATTTAAAAAACTTAAATTTGTGGAAGTAACAAAATTTCAAAAAACTTTTTAACATCGGAACAAAATTTCAAAAACTATTTACTAAATTCTACAAAGTGAAATGTATAACAGTGTTATTGAAAATATTTTGAAAAATAAATTTTCCAAAAGAGATTTCAAAGGGAAGCAGTTAATAGTGAATAACGGTAGACCAGTGCCAAAACTGGTTAGTTTACGAAGCTCCAACGAGAAGTGTGTTCAACATTTTCAAACTAACTGGTATAAAAAGAAAAAATGGTTAACAGGAATGATAAACTAAATAAATTATTTTGCTGGCCATGCTTACTTTTCAATTTAGAAAAGATTGTTTGAATAAAAAAGGTTATGATGATTTAAACAATCTACATATGTCAATACTAAAACATGAGCGTTCCCAGAGACACATAAGATCTTTGATAGACCTTAAAACATTTGGAAAAGTTCGCATAGATTTGCAGTTAGATGCAAGTAAAAAACTGAGCATTCAGCACCATAACGAGAAAGTTAAATATTATAATTATTTTTTGGTATTTAGGAAAGTTCGTTGGTCATGCATTGCATGACTTGACTGCACGCCACTGATGTATACTATTCGAATATCTTTTGACCTTGTTTACGTAAATGTTCGATACATTCCCCAGCATAATTCAAAAGTAGGACGGCAGTCCTTTGATGATTTTCGATTACCTCAACCAAACTGCGACAAATGTTTCTTAAAATTTCTTAAAATTTTTAAATGAATCTATATAGTTCGATCTTTTGGTCATTTTCATCAAACGCTCAGTGCAACAAAGAAAAGTAGGCTATTCTATTTAGAGTTATTTCAAACATAAACTTACAAGGAGGAAAAACGAACGCACACCTATCTAGATATTGTACTGTACAGAAAGTAACATATAAAAATAAAATATCTATTCACGCCAAGTCATTTATGCTAAATTTTAATACCGGTGCGTAGTGTTGTAAAATATTTTCCACTGCTTGTTCTTGTTGCAAACAAAAATAGAGAAAAAGCTGGAGCAGGGATCTTTTAAATCTGCCACATTTGATGTATCATCTGCATGAATAAAAACAAGTCAAATAACCTCTGTTGGTGCGTTTTCTGTTATGTTCAATATTAACACTTAAAAATGATGATGTTATTTTTTGTGGTAATTAGAATTTTATTGGTTGATTTCATTTCAGAAACCTCTTTTTATTCTGTTAAAATTGGTCAAAAATTGGAGTTTGAATAAAGTTTCAAGAAAAACACAGAGTCGAATGACAAAGACTGACGCTGGCGTATAAAAAAATTATACAATTAATTATATAATGTAAAACTTCAAGCGCATAAGCAATTAACGATCTTTCTTCAATTTAGTCAATACAAAACCTGATATTTAAACCGATAAGTTAAAACAATATTTTTTCAAACAATTTTAAATTTGTTTCTTTTCCTATGCACATTGATAACATAATTAAGATTAATGGGAAAAAACAAAACAAAATAAGCTTCACACACAAACCCATCATTCGTTTTCAAGATTTAAAATTTTTATTGATTTTTATCCTATTTCAACTCCATTTATCCTTCAGACTCGTACAAAAACGTTGAAGGGTTATACTAAGGGCAATATTTAAGCGATACCGTACCTGCTTATTTAATGCTATATATACAGGCCTGCAAGCAACCGGAAGATCTAGCAGGTAATTGCTTTCAGAGATGCCAAAATATTCGATTGGAATTTTTAATTTACTTTTTTAGTTTTTATTTGAGACATAACTAAAATGCTAGTCTACCCAGACTACCCTACTAGCCTGAGTAAGCTAAGCCTAAATATAAAGTCGCAAAAGGGCTACTGCTATGAAGTGCGTAAAACGTTCCTAAATTTGACCTTACTTAAAATTAACCAGTAACTAGTACCGGAAGGATGGGGAAAGTACTGGTAAACACTTAAGTTTGACAAATGTCAATTTGTGATAATACTACTGTAAACTTTGAAGCTGCAATCGATACGAAAAACAAAAACATGCTGTAATGCTTGTAAAAAAATCTTTTAATGACCCTAGAATTAGACGGAGTACCGCGGCACTTCATAAAAAAAGTACCGCGGTACTCCGTTGATTTCGAGTTACGCTAATTTAAGGTTTATTTTAACCATGTTCCCCATCGATTTGAATGCCAAATTTGATATCACAATGATCAGAATTTTACGTAGATTTCAGATATAAAATCAAGTTTTGGCGACACTATATTAATTTTCCAACAGAATGCACTTGAATGACCCCCGCTTTATAAGATACCAATTAGCGTCGACAAAATTTTCACTTGAAGTGATTTCGAGTTCCAAGGTGATAAAATGTGGTAATGAGTCTGACAAATTAAACATATTTGCAGAAAGTGAAACAACAAAAAAGTTTTCTCATTTAGTATGGAGTTCTTTCTCAGAGTCTATCGATATACATGACGTTGCTTTAATTTTGATGCCACGCATAGTTTATCTTGGCTGGATTTAAATACTGTTAACTCTGAACCAGATTCAATTGTCTTTCAAGAAATTGTTACACGTTTCCCAGGATCTTGTAAAGGTTGGTTAAGCAAATATGCATTGACAATTATTTGAATATTTTTCTTGAAAAATTCAACTTTGAAATCAAATCTCAAAAATTTGGCTCATTAGATTGCAATGATAGCGCTTGCATTTTACAAAACAAAGTTAAAAATGTAAGGATTTTTAACAGTCGGCTTTTTATTGATGATAGTAACCGAATTCGGCCACACATTTTAATTTCCATATTGATTCAAAACCATTTTATTTTGCTTTGGTATTCGCATTCTGTTTCCACACTTGTTTCAATTGACTCTATTGATTATAACTGGGTGAAAGTTGTTTCAAATATAAAACAGGTTTTCTTGAATTTTTTTTATTCTTTGTCGTGTGCGGAAAACTTTCAAACAATTACTTTTAAAGTGAAAAACTTGATAATTCAGCCTGATAACAGCAGTTGTGGCGTTTGTTTATGCATGGCTGCAGATATGATTTGTCGTACAAATACCGTAACACTCCACACTAAGTTGCACAAAAGGACAATCAACGATTACCGTAATTGGATTATATAATTTTTATTTGTAAATTGCATGTCCTGCAGGGCTCATTTAATTAAGCCTGCAAATGACATTTTGAAAGATGTAAGTGTTGGTTTACTAAATATTGCGAATAATTGCTGATTCAATTCAGTAGTCCAGGCTGTTGTAAGTGTTATTCAGATACTGTATATGGCAAGTTTACCACGTATTTTACGACGTTCAAATTTCCAATAACTGGCCTGCTAAACCTTTCATCTTTGTGTTATGTCTGATCAGCGATATACACTCCATGGTTGGAAACTCCATCACGTGACCTGATTTTGTATCGCCCGTTGAACGCTTGAATGCACGAACCTAAACCTAATTTAGCCAAATGGTCTTGTATACTTTTTGAATTAATAATTCAATAAATTAATAAAATAAAAAATAAAAAAATATAAAATGTGAAGAATTTATTAATAAACTAAAATATTAACAAAAAATTTAATGAAAATAAAGAGTTAATAAGCTAATTGACTATATTTATTCAATTTAATTCATTTCTAATTTTTTTACATTCAAAATATTTTGATGCATTTTTTAAAAATAACTTTGATAAAAACTTTAAGTGTAAATAGATGTTTTGCATTCTCATTATACTAAATAAATAACTTGTTTTTTTTAAAACGATCTTTTTTTGGTGTAACTTGTTAAAATATTGCGAACTGAAAATGTTAATCATGAATTTAATATTTTTTTATATTTTATCCAAGTTTGTGCGAATGCTGTAAGTTGTATTTTTTAATGATTTTTATAGACTGTAAGCAAAACAACATCAAAAAGCTTGCATCTCGTTTACCGTTTGCCATTACAGTACTAACCTTGCAGATAATTTAAAAGGTATTCACCAAAATTTAAAAGTTTAGTAAGTGAGCACAGCGAATAGTGAATGAGATCCAAACGTTCTAATTTAAATCAATTTTTGAATTAATTTGTTGAAAAAATACTTTGCTTTACACATTAATTAATAATTTTATTATTTCAAAGTAATATAAAATCTAATTTATTATATTGCTGGTGGTGAAAAATTTTTTAAAAATCATAATTGTAATTCACTTGTAAACTGCAAAATCTAATGTTAAAATGTTATTATTAAACTCCCTATAACACCTGAAGTAGTGAAAATTAGATGACTTAAACTTTTTATTTGCCTCAATCTTAGGTCATAAATTTATCTATATTAAAAATAGTAGCACTGATACTTTGGCAGACTCAATCTTTTTTATTGCCTTAACGTTTTGTCATAAACGTTCCCTGGGGAGTTTTGTTTTGCGCACATTTACAAAGAAACGCCCACCGCTTCAAATTCGACGGGAAATGTAACATGCGAGGCCGTACTTCAAGTAGGAAGAATATATCAAACGAATTGAATTGAATTAAATTGGTTATGTAAACAATGAATTAAATAGGTTACTGTGTTACCAATAAGCTAAAATAAAAACAAATTAAAGTTTTGCAAGCCATTGGCTATTTTTAAAATAGTAATTAAAATATTTTTTTTATCCATATATTTTTACACTTAGTATCAATAAAAAAATGTTAAAGTTTATTTAGTAAACATAATATATAATACAAAATAAAAAAATATTAAGGATATATCTATATATTATATTTTATATTAAGGATATTATATAAATATTAAGGATATATATTATATATACAAAATAAAATAATATAATAAAAAAAAAATTTTTATTAAAGACGTTTCGGAATTATTACTTATTCCATTATCAACTGCGTAAAAATTCTTTATAATTTTACGTGATTGTACTTCTTTATAATTTTTTATGGTTGTGATCGTATGTCCTCAATAAACTATGTTTCAAAATATATTGGCTCTATTTTTATTCTAAAATTTATTCAAAACTTACTCTCTATCATATCTTCTAATTTAATTTATAAAGTTTGTTATTTTTCAAAAATAGCTACAGCAACAATCTGACCAATTTTTGTTCACGCTTTTGCAAAAACAAAACAAACTTTTATTTAGTTCAATTTCACCAACTTAGAATAACTATTAATTTATTAAGCTAAAATTTAATGAAAACTTACGCTCTATCACACCTTACAATTTAATTTAAAAAGTTTGTTATTTTTCAAAAACAGCATCATTAACAATCTGACCAATTTTTGTTTACGCTTTTGCAAAAACAAACCAAACTTTTATGTAATTCAATATATAAATCAATGTATTTTTTGACGACTCATTCGTCCAAGGGAGCATGCATTCAAGCGTACGAATGCCAACGCTCTTGTCGGCGTTCTCTTAACCCTTTAGAGACTAACGTTCCCAAAATGGGAACATGTGTTCAGTGATACAAAAAACATTTACTGCTGCCAATGCGTGATGCTACTCTTTTACACCAGGTTCTATAGGAAATATTCTTTACACTCAGTAAAAATGACGGTGTTTTTAAAAAAAAAATTTACTAAAAATTTAAAGAAAAAATGTCCAAAAATGCATTTTAATAATTATTTTTTATTACTTAATTTTTAGAAACCTTGAAAATGTACTTTTTCTCTCAAATAACGTTTATTGACGAAAACAGATCACAACAGTTATCTCCAACCTAAAAAACAATTCAGTGAATATTCCTTTTTATTGCTCACAACCGTTCAATTGTGATGTTCCCAAAATGGGAACGTTAGTACCTTTAGGGCCAAGAAAGTCGGTAAGTTTCAAAACGCAACATGATCGTTATTTTTTAAAATTATGCAAAATACGACACGAATCTAAATGCACAGATGGGGTAATAATAACATTTACGAAATTTTTTGACCATTTTACTGAATATGCGAAACAATATGAATGAATAGCATTGTACAAAGCAGTTATTTTGACAATGTGTGTTCAAGTTTATTTCTTCTTGTGATACAATTTACTGCACAGTCTGTGTAACCTTTTTCCACATTTGACACAGCACAATCTGGTATTTTTTTTACACAGCGCGCATCTTCCTTGCGACACTGATTTAAGATTGTGATTTATTCCGTCGAACCTCACAGCTTTGCTTGGCGGAGCTGTCCGTCCACCAAGACGTTTTCTGGGGCATTCCACTTTTATGAGTGCTCTTGCGATTTTTCTTCTGAAGACAATGTGACTCACGCCGTCCGAGTTGATGTGATTATAGAACTTGAAAGCAGCCACAACAGAAAGATTTACTATATGGGAGAATAAGTTCCACCACCATTTTCTGGAACGAAGTCGTGGTCTGTACAACGACAACAACTTATCGCACACGTCAATGCCTCCCATTCCTTGATTGTACATTTTGATGAGGAAAGGTTGGTCAACAATCTTCTGCTCATTTTTCACCCTTCTTTCCACTTTTTGAATAGGGTTTACACCATAGTAATTACTTGCAACAGTAACTGGGCAGTTGTCGTTCCACTTTACACAAACAACTAAGCCGTCTGATCGGAAATCGAACATGCCTCTGGGTTTCTTTTGGCAATCTTTCTTGGACATCAAAGAGCAGCGGCCTGTTCTATTATCCCTTATTGTACCACATGCTCTAACATTTTCTGCAGCAAGATCGGTAAGCAGTGTGTGGCTGGTGAAGAAGTTATCAAAGAAGACAATGTGTTGACTTTTATTTGGAACAGGGCCTAACATCTTTTTTACAACGTGACTTCCTAATGGACTTGTTCTGCTTGAATCTTTGCGGCAATATATTTCGAAGTTATATGGAAACCCATCACTGCTACAAAGCATCCACAATTTGTAACCAAATTTGACAAGCTTACCCTTGATATATTGCTTGGCACTATGAAGACCACGATATGGCACCATAGATTCGTCAATACTAAGACTTTTGTGAAAGACTCCAAATTGCTGACAGTTAGCTTTCAGGAGGTCCAACAAAGGCAGTACCTTTGCAACTTTCGACTGTGCAAGGTTGTGGTTGTCAGCAATGTGCAAGCACGCTTTTATAGAACGAAAGCGATCCCTAGACATTGTTTTTGAGAATATAGGGGCTTTCAAGTCTTCAGCTGTGCTCCAGTAGTCTTTTTCTGAAGGAAGACTGTAGTATCTACCAATTAGTAACAGATCTAAAAATTTTCTCATCTCAGCATGATCAACTCTGAAGTTTTCCATATTTTTATCTCTAGTCGCGTACAAATTTGTTTGGTCGACAAGTAGAGTAATCATGACATCAGAAAAGAATAGTAAAAAAATTTCGTATATACTCTTTCCTCCATGTATAAAAACCTCATTAGATTTTTGTACTTCTTCTGGGTTACCGAGAGTTACATCGTTACTTTTGCGCCAAAGAATACGCCTGGGGTTTGTATCAACCTCTTCGTCTTCAAAATCCCCTCCATGTACTTCAACTTCACCTGCAATTTCATCTGGTAAGCATTCTTCGTTCAGGATGTTATCGTTTCCTTCTTCATCACTGTCAATTCCTTGATCAGCTGATTCAGGAGGAAGTAACACTATTTCTAAGTCATCTGACTCTTGAGATTCAACAATATCTTTAGCAGATGCTAGAAATCTTATTCTAGGCCTTGGCCGAGCAGCTCCATAAAAAGATATCGCATTCATAGCTGTAAACTTTTCAGACTTTACCAGAGGTGAAACAGCTGCTAGCTAGCTTCTCTTTGCACTGAAAACAATTATGGAATGGCGTGGATGGATGGTTTTAGAATGAATGGATGTTTTAGAAGGATGGTGTTTTAGAAGGTTGATTTTTGATTCCAGATAGAAATGAAGCATTGCAAAATAATTACCAGATTAGCGGTTCGTCAATTTTGTATTTGCACACTCAACAGCATATACGTATGTGATTCCAAGTAGCAATAGTTACTAACGTTCCCATTTTGGGAACATAATAAAAAACAAGGAAAATGTAAAAATTTTCCATTTTAAAGAGTGAGTATATCTTAGTCAGGGTGAAAGTAGCAACATATCCAAAAATCACGTTCCTGCCTCAAATGGATCTACTTCCCGTAACTAAAGGGTTAATAAAGAAACAAACTGAGAAAAAAAGTTTCCTATCATGGAGTGTATATCGTTGCTCTGATCCTTGTGCAATATGGTAGACTTGTTTTGGCTTAGTTAATTTTTTGACTAATGGTCGCCCAATTCATCTTGCACATAACTCAACCTCAATCAAATTAAACTGCACACAATTATTCAACCTGCACATTACCTGATTTAATACAGAAATAAATGGTTTTGACGAAGAATTTGCATTGCGCCTTAAATCATCTCTGGTGATTGCTTCATTCAGGTATCTGCGAAGTTTCCCTTTTTGTGATCTAGGTCTTAGAGTTTGCACGCGATGTAAATATTGCGTATTTGTAATAATCTTTTGTTATAACTTGCCAGGATCTTTCCAGTGGAGGTGACCAAACGAAAAAGTGCTTATGTAACGCCTGAGGAGGTAAAAATGCAATTCGTTTATAGTTCAGAAAAACATAAACAGCAGCAATGCAGCAAACGTCATGGTTGTACAATTTTACAAAATATTGATAATAAAAAATATAGACTACTCTATCGCCTATCATGCCTCATAATTTATTTTTTTCTGGTTGGCCAATTAAATCTTTATTTGTATTCATAAATACTATGCTCAGTTTTTCTTTAAATAGAAGAATACTTTTTAATAGATTTATTGTGTCTACAATCAAAGGCTTGAGGTCTGCAAAATAAAACAAATAATATAAGCAAAAATAAAACAAACAATATAAAAAACTAACTGTGATTTTGTAATCCTTTTGATTTTACATTTCGGAATGTTATTTGTTTGTCGGCACTACCGTACTTGTGACAAATTTTAAATGCTTATCTTTCACACATTTCTCGGTGTTACAATGGAGAGAGCAAACAATCAAGCAATTAGCACCGGCATCACCAGACCTTTGCACGCCCCTGCTTCAGATAAATTTCAGTAAAATGCATATAGCGTTCATTCGGGAAAAAAATTTTAAATCATAGGCTATACGCTATATTTACTATTGAAGATTAATTTCGTCAAAACAACAAAGACGCATATGATTAATTAGAAAAAATTGTGATTCTTGCGTTATTCCAGAAAAAAGCTTGGATTTTTCATCAAACAAAAAAGTGAAACAGTTTTCACAAAATTCGATAGGTTTGTTTTAAACACAGCCTAAATCGCGCAATTGCATTTATAATCAACTCATTCTTCAAGGATACTTTTGCTACACTTCAAGCAATAAGTAATCCAATTGAATGCATTTTGTTGGCGCACATGTAGCCTATTTCAAATATGATTCTAATAAATATTTTTTAACAAATACTTTAAGCAAAGCCAAAATAAAGAATAAAATTAATAAAAATTTTCTACAAAACAAGGTAAACTGCACTTTTTGAATCGTTAAATCTATTAAAAATTTAATGCAGTGTCGCCATAATTTGATTTGATATTCAAAATCTGATCAATGTGATATCAAATTTAGCATTCAAATCGATGGGAAACATGGTTAAAATCATAGGTGGGCACGAAAGTACCGCGGTACTTTTACTCGGTACTTTTGAATAATCCAATTTAATAGTAATAAAAAAACTATTTTTGAAATTTTTTTTTTATTTTTATTTTTGAATCACACTATTTTTGAATGTCAATTGAAATTCAATGTATGACAGAGACGTTAATAGTTATAACTATTAAATTGGATTATTCAAAAGTACCGAGTAAAAGTACCATGCCCACCTATGGTTAAAATAAACCTTGAATTAGCGTAACTCGAAATCACTTCAAGTGAAAATTTCGTTGACGCTAATTGTAATCTTGTAAAGCGGGGGTCATTCAAGTGCATTCTGTTGGAAAATTAATATAGTATTGCCGAAACTTGATTATATCTGAAATCTACGTGAAATTCTGATCAATGTGATATCAAATTTGGCATTCAAATCGATGGGAAACATGGTTAAAATAAACCTTGAATTAGCGTAACTCAAAATCACTTCAAGTGAAAATTTCGTTGACGCTAATTGTAATCTTGTAAAACAGGGGCCATTCAAGTACATTCTGTTGGAAAATTAATATAGTATTGCCGGAACTTGATTTTATATCTGAAATCTACGTAAAATTCTGATCAATGTGATATTAAATTTGGCATGAATATCGATAGGGAACATGTTTTAAATTAATCTTGAATAGTGGTAGATTGTTGCGCTGTTTGTAACATAGAAGTGAATATAAAGTTTTGCGTCATTTGCGCAAGGTTTTTTTGTTTATTTTTTTCTGTAAGATATGAGAGTTATTCTGCTGAAATCACAGTGGTCATTTAAACCAGGGCTTCTTAAACTTTTTGTTCTGCGACCCCGTTTTAAAGAATAAAATTTTTTGTGATTCCAATATGTGCAGGCTAATTTTACGTTAAATTTTTCCTATGGAAAACCACGCATGTGCATGAAAAACCACGTAATAAGAACAAGAAATAGAAATAGTAACCTAAAGCGAATTAACAAAATTACAAAAACCAGGTGTTCTCTAAAAAAAAAGATTTTCGCTCAGAACCAAACTGCGATTTATCTATTTCATTGCCAATTTTAAGTGTTCTCTAAAAAAACGTCTTCAGTCAGAATCAAGCTCCGATTTGTCAATTTTTTTCCTCAAATACTCTGATTTGCCGATTACATGTGCAATACCCATAAAATTTTCAGAAAGTTTCGCGGCACTACTGGGATTTTCAAAGTTTCGCGGCACAAAGTACAAAATGCCAATTTGTTTCGCGACCCCAAAATTTTTTTAGGCGACCCCATTTGGGGTCGCGGCCTACAGTTTGAGAATCCCTGATTTAAACAACTTTTTAAAAATCTCTATGCGGCTTCCGCATTCTTTGAAGTTTATTCTGCAGCTCCATGCAGCTCCATGCGACTCCAAACGGGTCCCTTTAAAATGTACAGGTCGGCGTGGTCAGCGTGGTCGATGTGATTGGAGCGGGGGCTAGGTTGGCAAGGTTGACTGGGTTAGTTGAATAAAATATTTATTTGTTGTCGAAACCGGTTGTATTTGTAATGTAAATAAATATAAAAAGCATAATCATTTGACAAGGTTTGCCTGGACGAAGTTGGTGAGGTTGACATGCTTTGATATGTGAGGACTGGGCTAGGTTGGTTAGGTTAACTAGTTCGGCAAACCTTACTAAGTTGATAAGTTTTTTTAAAAGTGAAAAATTCATTATTTCTTGTTTGTACATTAATGTAGATTAGGCCTACAAATACAGTTGGGTCAACAAAATTTAAAACATTGCAAATTACCCTCACCAATCTAGCTGACCACGTCGACCACACCGACCACACCGACCATGCCGACCACGCTAACCACGTTGACCACGCCAACCACGTTGACCACGCCGACAACGTCGACTACATTGACCAGTGACCACGCCAACCACGCCAACCACGCCAACCACGTCGACCACACCGACCACGCCGACCACGCTAACCACGTCGACCACGCCAACTACATCGACCACGCCGACCCTGTCGTCTACGTTGACCAGTGACCACGCTAACTACGTAGACCACGCCGACCACGCCAACCACGCCAACCACGTCGACCACGCCAACCACGTCGACTACGCCGACCACGCCGACCTGTACATTTTAAAGATACCGCTCCAAACAGCTTCTATATTATTCAAAGATACTTGTAACAAAAGCCCAAAAATTGGTCTATTTAATACTGATAGTACAAGATTTTGCGCGAATTTCTTCCCAGTTGATCAATAACCCAAAAGTTGTTCAGTCTTAGACCCCAATTTGAGAAAAGAACCAATGTACTAGAGCCCGAATGTCCAACCTTTTTTCATAATGAGTCAAATTCTAAGTTTAGTCCTACTCGGCGAGCCACGAAAAGATCTTTTCTTTAAATCTGACTCTTATTTCTCAATTTTCGTCTCAAAAGCATAATGATCTGTAAAAAAAGAAGGTCTTAACTTTAAATCTCAATTTCTCTTTTAAATAATGACTTTGCTATTTAAATACAGTAAACTCTCTGCACCTTGTTTGTATCTTAATTTGAAATGTAAATAGTATTTTTTTTTATTTTGTAAATAAACTGTTTGTTTGTGTGTATGTGTGTTAGTTTAATTTTTCATTTGATTTATATTACAATTAACTTAGTTACTATACAATGCTTATTAATTAAGGTGGTAGTAGAGTTGAAGACCTCTTCACTTCAGTATCTCCTTTTTCCTTGTTAGTTGCTGTTTGGAAAATTGTAATTTCTAATCATTTATTGTGTTGTGTGGTTATTTGTGTGCGACTGGGTAATAAATGAATAAATAAATAATTTGAGTCTGATTTCTCGATTTTTGTCTCCAAGTATTTTGCTAAACACTTTAAGTAAGCTCGTGAAAGTGTAGCGGTTAGAAGCGTTATGTTCAAGTTTAATTGGTGCCGTTCGTACTCGGAAAATTAACCGCCAACATGATTTTATTTACAGCATATTTATTCACTTATTCAAATAGAAATAAAAACAAAACAAAAATTAAAACAAATAATCGCAATAATAGAGACAATTTAATATAACATAATCATAACAGAAGTTAACTTATTTTACCAATTTGCCGGAGAGTAACTCAATATATTACAATTTGTGACTAAACCACATCGCTGTATACAAGTGGGCACATAGGCGTACCAGCCAAAAAAAATTTGGAGGGGCAATAAAGTTTTGCCCAAATTTTGTGACGTTTGCCCAAATCATGATTTTTCAGTACATTAAGGATAGGACAAAAAAATTATCTGAGATTTTCGAACCAAGAACAAATTTTGTCCTAAAATCATGGTGATCTCTACAAAAAAAAAAAGATCTTCACCTAAATTTGGTAACTATTTTTTACAGCTGATCAATGTCACTGCCCTAAAATTTCTGACTTTGCCCAAATTTTTCATATCGCTGCCCGAAAAATTCTGGTTTTGCCCAAATATTTTCGTGTCACTGCCCGAAAAATTTCAATTTTGCTCAAATCTTAGAAACTTGGGCGGCAATTTTCCCCCGGCAGGTACCAGAGATGAGCATGGACTGGAGTCGGAGTAGGACTGGAGCCGGAGTATGGCATATTTTGTCGGAGTCGGACTGGAGCTGAAGTCGGTTTTTGCTAATTTGTAATGGAGTCGGACTGAAGTCGGAATCTATCTTTTAAAGATCAATTAATTTCAAATATTAGAAGAAACATTTTTATATCATAAAATATTTTTTTGATCTTCAAAATGTTTTATTCCTGGCATTTATTTTGAGTTTATTGCTCTGTAGAGTATTATGACATCACAATACTCGTATGTTGTAACCTTACCTCGTGTATTGCTACAGTTCAGTCGTTGTTCGTTATGTTAATAAAAAGGCAGTTGTTTTGAGCTTATAGTTTTAAGCAGTTATATTGTAGTTAGTAGAACTCTACATTTTGGCGAGCACGCCAGGACCCAAATAAAAAAAAACAAACAAACAAATTAAACAGAGTGAAGAATGGCGGACGTAATTTTGTTGCAAATTAAGTATAAGGAAAAACTGTACGAAATTCCAGCCGACTTGAATAGTACAGCAGTTCGTTGCAGTTATTTGAAAGGAATCGACAAGCAAGCAGAGGGCTTAAAATATATTAATACCAGTGGGAATACAAGGTTCTTAAGAAAGCTAGGAGACTATGTATACCTACCAAAAGATGAAGAGGATGTTTCTAAAAAAATATTTGAGCTCGTTCTGCAGTCGGCTCCAGATATGGCACCCATTATGTCTTCAACTAGATTACCCGAGAATGAAGGAAAATTAAACTTTGTTAATAACAGTGTGGCGTTGCAAGAGAGTTTTTCCGGCAATAACTGGAAACAGTATTTTCAACATTTTTTAAATGTATCGTGTGCAAATGAATGGAATGAGGTTACAAAGGTCGACAACTGGCAGCAAGTTTAAAAGGTATCGCATTGGATGTTCAGAGTAGTCTGCCTTATGAACAATGTTGGGCTTTTTCTGCTCTTGTTAATGCTTTAAGCTATCGATTTGAATCATCTTCAACTAATTTAGCTCGATCGCAGTTTCATACAGCCAAACGTAGAACAAACGAAGATGTAATTGATTTTGCTAACCGGCTCCGTGGTCTTTTGGCTGAGGCTTATCCATCGTTACCTTCGTCAAATGCAAAAGAATTGCTAATCCAACAGTTTATTGATGGTATAGCTGACGTAAATATTCGGCGACATATTGTGGCAAATAATTGTTTGTCTCTGGAATCAGCTGTCGATCTAGTAAGATCGTTGGAAGCTTGTGAGCACGTTGCTCTTGAAAAACCTTTCTCATCACAATCTCATCGTTCATATCAAGAATCAAGGGATGAAGTTCAAGATTTGAAACAAATGATTACGGACCTGAGTCGTGCTGTTTCAAACACAGGTCTCATGCGTGACAATCGTAGACAGTCGGACGTGAATAACGGCCCTTTATGCTTTAATTGTGGACTGACCGGTCACATTGCTCGTTCGTGTCCAAGCAAAACATCAGAGGGATTCAAACGTACGACGAACAACAAACATTTAAACTAACGAGGACTGACCGGATGACCGACGCGTCAGTCCAAGGCGGAATGAAGGTCAATCAATCTGAGGTTCGTTGGTTTGTTAATTGTGTTATCTTTAATGTAACCGCTAAATTATTGGTAGATAGTGGAGCAAGCATAAGTATGATTGATGTTAAATTATTTCAAAAAGCTCCATTAACATTGCGCTCTTTAAAACCGATTAATGTGTCATATGTTACCGCTTTAAATGGTTGCCCTGTTAAATGTCATGGTGAATGCGACGCACCCTTGAAATTCGGCAATTTTGTGTTAAGGCATAATGTGATTGTAGGTGATTTAGATGGCTGTGAAGGCATTCTGGGAGTAGATGTCTTAAATAATCACAAAGGAGTCTTAAATTTAGGTGGGGGCTACCTTGATTTAGGTGGGCATATTATCCCTCTGGATCATTCATCCTTTGTTTCTGCACCGTCATGTCGGGATCCAACTTTAGTCCTACCTGAGTTCTTGCAATCAATGGTTGATCGCATCGAGGGGGTTTCGGTGTCTCAGAAGAAACAAATAATTGATCTTGTTTGTGATTATCAAGATGTTTTCGTAGATGAACAGGAGTCATTAGGTCGCACTTCTACAATTCGGCATAAAATAGACACGGGTGCTGCAAAACCAATCAAACAGGCTCCACGTCGTTTACCACAAGCTAAGCGGGAGATAATTGAGACTGAAATTGACAGAATGCTGAAACAAGGTATTATTGAACCCAGTACCAGCTCGTGGTCGTCTCCGGTTGTTTTGGTAGAGAAAAAAGATGGGTCCCCTCGTTTTTGCGTTGACTTTCGCAAACTCAACAATGTCACTGTAAAAGACGCTTACCCACTTCCAAATGCGGAAGAATTAATTGATGAATTAAGTGGGTCACGATGGTTTAGCACTTTAGATTTAGCTAGTGGTTATTGGCAAGTCGAATTGGACCCTATTGACCGTGAGAAAACCGCGTTTACTTTTCATGGAAAAGGTCTATTTCACTTTAAAGTAATGTGTTTTGGACTCACGAACGCTCCGGCTACGTTTCAAAGGCTTATGGAAACAGTATTAAAAGGAATTTTATGGAAGATATGTGTTGTGTACATGGATGATGTCATTTGCTATGCGGATAAGTTTCAAACTGCATATAATAATTTAAAGATAGTCTTTCAACGTTTACGCGAAGCAGGATTGCGTTTGAAACCTAAAAAATGCAGATTATTTTCTCGCTCCACTAAATTTTTAGGTCATGTAGTTTCCGGAGACGGAGTGTCACCAGACCCAGAAAAGATGGAAGCAGTACGAACATGGCCAGTCCCTCAGAATGTTACGGAATTGCGAAGTTTTCTAGGTTTTTCTTATTATAGAAAGTTCATCCCAAATTTTTCGAAAATAGCATGCCCGTTAATAAAGTTAACACAAAAAGGAAACAAATTCGATTGGACACCGGACTGTCAGAAGGCATTTAAAGATCTCAAAAGATGCGTAACACAACCTCCAATTCTGGGATATCCCACAGTTAATACCCCATTTATACTCGATACCGATGCTAGCTCTCAAGGACTCGGCGCTGTTTTATCGCAAATGCAGGATGGTCAAGAGCGAGTCATTGCTTATGCGAGTAAGACCTTAAGTAAATCACAAAAACGTTATTGCACTACCTACAGAAAACTTCTTGCGTTAGTTTTATTTGTTAAACATTTTCGACATTATTTGTGGGGACGCCGTTTTGTCGTTAGAACAGATCATAGTGCTTTAACATGGTTGTTATCGTTTCATGAACCAGAAGGAATGCTTGCACGTTGGATTTCAGTTTTAAATACATATGATTTTTCTATCATTCACCGCAAGGGCATGAATCATGGCAACGCTGATGGATTGTCACGGCGAAGTTGTACAAACGCCGAGTGTGCAGATTGTGGGGTAGCCCTTCAACGCCTTCAACAACCTTCAACACGGCTGTAAGCACAAATCTCTCTCCCCAAAAATTCAAGCAGCTGCTGTCAGAAGTTTGGAATTTGAATCTAAACCCAATTGGATGGATGTTTGGAGTTTAAAGCAGATACGTGAATGGCAGGTTGCTGATGATGAAATAAACAACATTTTATATTTTAAAAGTGTGAGTCAGTATCCCCCAACTAGCCCCGAAGTTGTTGGAAAAGAATTTCGAAGCTACTTAAATCAATGGGACTTGTTATCTGTTGAAAATGGCGTATTATATAGACACTGGTACGAGCATGATTCAGATTGCGAGTCACGTATTATTGTTGCACCCAAACAGCTACGTCGGGAGCTGTTTCACCATTTACATGAATTGCGTACTGGAGGCCACCTTGGGATAAAACGTACTGTCTATCAATTGCAAAGAAGGTTTTATTGGCCAGGCCTACAAAGTGATGTTCGCACCTGGTGCCGATGGTGTGTTATTTGTGCGAAACGAAAACCTACTCATGGGCGGCATCGTGGACTTCTCAAACAATCTGTAGCAACGGCTCCAATGGAAAGAATTGCGATTGACATTTTAGGTCCTTTGCCGAAAACTGTATCAGGTAATGAATACATCATGGTCATCAGTGACTACTTCACGAAGTGGATAGAGTGCTATGCTCTGCCAGATCAGCAGGCATACACTGTCGCAGACGTACTTGTCACTAAATTTTTTACAAGGTTTGGAGTGCCATATTTTCTGCATACAGATCAAGGAAGAGATTTTGAATCTCAGTTATTTCAGCATGTTTGTGACTTACTGGGTATTCAAAAGACGCGCACGTCCCCATATAGACCTCAATCTGATGGCTTGGTTGAACGTTTTAATCGAACAATTCAGCAAATGTTGGCATCATATGTGAATGAAAGTCGGAATGATTGGGACGACCATTTGCCGTACCTGTGCATGGCTTACAGGTCCACCGTCCACGAATCCACAAAATTTTCCCCAAATAAATTAATGCTTGGTCGTGAAATCAACCTACCATTAGACGTCATGGTAGAACAACCCCCGTCCGCGACTTCAGAACAGTGTTACGTTCAGTATGTAGAGTGGGTGAAGAAAGCCACCCAACGCTCGTATGCGGTTGCGCATGAACATTCAAAGAAGGCAGCGCTGAGACAAAAACGCAATTATGACAAGCGTGTGTCCTTAAATGAAATGCAGGAAAATGATTGGGTCTGGTATTTTTACCCCCCAAAGGTCAAGCAAAAGTTGGGGCAAGGATGGACTGGACCATATTTGGTAACGCATAAGGTTTTTGATGTTTTGTATCAGATCCAGGCCTCATCTTCATCTAGACCCAAAATCGTACACGTAGATAATTTGCGCCCCTATGAGGCAGAGATCATGCCCACCGATTGGCGACATCTTTTATCTACAAGTAAAACCAATAGTGATGACGAGTTTGACAAGGATGAACGCGAAGGTTGTGATGGTGATTGCGATACCAATGGGTCCCAACGGTCCGGTCAAAATTTGAAGGGGATATCCAGGTTTGGTAGGGTGCGTCGCCCTCCTAAGTATTTGAGTGATTATTGTTGACTGCATGATTCCGTGTTATCGTTACTTGACTGCAGTGTTTTTTTCCCTGTTGTTTTTTTTTACGTATGTCACGATAATGCTTGTGGGCTATTCATGATTTATTTATTTATTTTGTTATTATTAATTTTCTTTTAAGAGGGAGGGGGTAGTGTAGAATATTATGACATCACAATACTCGTATGTTGTAACCTTGCCTCGTGTATTGCTACAGTTCAGTCGTTGTTCGTTATGTTAATAAAAAGGCAGTTGTTTTGAGCTTATAGTTTTAAGCAGTTATATTGTAGTTAGTAGAACGCTACAGCTCATACCCGACACTTGCGGCTAATTCTTTATTTATTATTTAAAATTGACATGTAAAATAATCGCTATTGTTCAAGCAAATTCCGGCCTAACCTAACCTTAACCGTAACGCTTGCCTTTACATGAGTTCCTTTGAATGAGTCCGTATCACCCTGTTTAATACACTGGTGGCTGGTATTATATTAGTTTTTATTGTATATGTATTTGTAGCCTGCATAAAGATTGTCTTGTTACCAAAATGATGGTATAAATGCAAAGATTTTTTTCCCATGATCATAACCTATCTATATGATTTTTTTAATGTTAAATTTAAGCTAGTGCAAATTTACTTGTATACTTCTGTGATATTTGCCAATGTTAAGTTTAAGCTGCTAAGTTCAATCTAAGATAAAATATTATTACATTTATTTATTTATTTATTGAAATACAACACAATGGTGCTAAAGTTAATGCTTTAGCACACTAATATGTGAGGAGAAAGTAAACACCCACAAAAACATGGTAAAGATAAGGTAAACATGAAAGGTGAAGGGAAACACACATATCACAATACAAAAAAAAAATCATAATACAAAAATACAAAAAGTAGATCATGAGTACATCATAGAAGTGATGAGGCTTAAATCAAAAGCTTTTAAACGTTTCTTAAAAGCAGTAAAAGTAGGAGCAGATACAACACTTTCAGATAGTTTGTTCCACACTCGTGGAACTCTGTGAGAGAAAAAATGGAGTAGGTGGTCAGTACTAGGTTTGGTTAAAGGCTTGATGGCAAAACTGTGCCTGCGCAAATCATATCCACATTGAACAAACAAAAAAAATCACAAAATTTATATCAACAATCCCATGAATAATTTTGTAAGTGAGAAATAAATCAAACTCAAGTCTCCTATATTCCAATGACTTTATGTTTAACATGTGTAGTCAATGAGAATATGAAGTGTTAGGTATATTGCATTGAAAACAGATTTTCTTAGTATAGTGTTTTTGAACAGACTCGATCATAGCAATATCATTTTTTAAGTAAGGAGACCAAAGTACAGTATTATATTCTAACAGTGGTCTGATGTAAGTAATATAAGTTTTAAGCAAAATCCAAACATTATTGCTACTAAAACAATGTCAAATTTGATAACAGCGAATTTGACAAAATGTTACAAATATGTTTGTGCCATTTGAGATTGCTGGAGACTACAATACCTAGATCAGAAACAGCAGACAAAGTGGAAATTATGTTGTTACCAATACGATATTGATTATTGTCATTATTGGGGTGGCAAACAATTGGAAGATGTTGACATTTGGCTGGGGCTATTGATAGTTGGTATGAGTCCATCCAAGAATTAATATTAGTTATACTTTCTTGAAGGTCAATATAATCAGCGCTAAAGAGTTTGGCATCATCAGCATAAAGTAGCATTCCACTTAAAGGATGTTTAGGATGGCAGAATATTGACATATTATTAATAAATATGATAAACAAAAGAGGTCCAAGCACACTGCCTTGTGGAACACCACTAGTGACTGGCAAAAATGATGAAAAAGCATTGTTAATACAAACACATTGGGTTCTGTCTGAGAGGAAAGCATGTATCCAATTGAGAGTTTTATTAACAATTCCATAAGATTCTAAAACAGCAAGCAACTTATGCTGTGACACTGTTTCAAATGCTTTAGATATATTAGTGTAAACAATATCTATGTTTATTCCCTGATCATAACTGTTATACCATTGGTTTAAAGCAGTCAACAATTGTGTACATGTGGATCGTCCAGGTAAAAATCCAAACTGAGAAGCAGATAAAAGATTATTATTGATTAAATGCTCCACTATTTTATCTGCAATGATATTTTCAAGGATACGACACATAACTGAAGTAAGCGAAACAGGTCTATAATTCAAAGGATGATCACGAGAACCTTTTTTGTATATAGGTGTAATGATGCTTGTTTCCATTGGTTGGGTATGACACCATTAGATAAAGAAAGATTAAAAAGATGAGTCAAAATATCTACAAGAGTAAAACAAACTTGCTTTAAGAAATAAGCAGGTATATTGTCTGGAGACCGGGACATGGACCTTTTTAATTTGTTTAGAGCCTTTACAACATCTAAAGTTGTTATTTCAAAGTCTTGCAAATTTAGTTAAAATAGATTTGATATATCTAGGGTATTTATTTTGAGCAGCCTTGATTACTTTTAACAAAAACATGAATTTTTCTGCTGATGAAGTTTGCAAACTTCTTGAAGATAACAAATTGCTGAAAATACCTAACACTTCTGGAAAGAGCACAGTTTGGCAAAAATTTTTATATTTAAATCATATTAAAAGTAAAGATTGTATTGGATATGTAATTTGTAAAACTTGTAAGCAAGCATTAAAACATAATAAGTCAACTAATGGAACAACACATTTAAATGATTGTTAATTTCAAAGGTTTACTGTAGACCGCACAGTGAATCCCTCTCTTCTTTAGCTTCAAATTCTTCAAACTATAGGGAAGCTATCCGAGCCTTCCCCAATCACACTGCTGGCTTTCCCACACGTCTTATGGCTTTATAATATTTATTAAAGTTGAGGTTTCGATATGAAGGTATAACAGGCTTTCACAAACCAATGACCACAATTATTTAGTCGACAATACTGCCCAAACGATGCAGCTAACGATACAACCAATGTGCAGCCAACGATGCAACTAACATGCAGCCAACGATGCAGCCAACGATGCAATCACAAAACGAAATTTTTCCAAGTTTTGCTTGCGATCTACAAACTCACTCTTCAAACTAAACCAAATCACCGAACCACTTGATCACCAACGACTGAAAGGAATTAAATTTACCAACATCTCAATTTATAGTGTGCTCGCCACGTGTAAGTGAACCAATCAGATTTCATTAAAATCACTACACGTGATCTGCCTATAAAGCAGTGAACGCAAACAATAGAATTAATTACAAGGTTTCAAAAAAGACTTCTATTCAGTTAATTAACTTTTTCAATTTCAGTGCGAGTTCTATTTTTATGATTTTAACAATGATCACTTAAAATGATGCAAATATAATGCAAAAATATCTCTTGAAGTAACAACATATTTTAGTAAGTCTGACATAAGCTTGTCAAAAGTTATAAAAGACACTGTGTTAAATAGTTCAGTTGCATTTGTTGTATCAGATGTAAGACCATTAAGTGCAGTGGAAGGTGATGGATTAATACAGTTTGCAAATGCAATGATAAAAGTTGGAGCTACACATGGCATTGTTGATGCAAAAGCAATACTTCCTTCCAGATTCACTATAAAAAGAAGCATAGAAAAAAGTGCATCATCTTCAAGTGAAAAGCTGATAGAGGAAGTAAATATTGGTATTACCACAGATTTATGAACAGATCTAAGATCACGTAACTTTTATTCTTATCGCCATACATTTTATCAGCAGCAATCTTCTTCAATTAAGAGTGATATGTGTGAAAGAATTTAATGAGGCAAAAACAGCAGAAAGCTTTCAAAAAATACTTTTTAAAAGTTTATCAGACTTTGGAATGCCTTTTGAAACATTGGTGGATCATTGTTTTTTTTTATCATTGTTTGGCTGATTAATTAGTAAGTTATGACCAACTTACTTATTGTTACAAGATTTTGTTTTTTGTTCGTATATATGAAATTTTATCAACATGAAGTCAGATTGGAGTCGGATCACGGTTTAGAAAAAATTGTTGGAGTTGGATTGGAGTTGGAGTTTAAATCAATGGAGCTGGACTGGATTCGGACCCCCAAAAAAGTGACTCCACTCATCTCTGGCAGGTATGGCTATGAGTGGGCATACTACCACATGATCCTATGATATGGAATGGCAGGATGTGAAATTCAAAATTGCATAAAAATAGAGCATGTGAAAGTTAAAATTCAATGTTTTAAACCAAATTTTATAACTCCGATAATTAGTAAAATTGTGTTTCGTGAAAATATGAAACTATATTTCAGCTGTCCAATTAATCACTACAGAATACAGTTTGAGAAACTCTGCGATACAGTTATGAAAATATAACTAAAAACTTTGAGTAAGCAGTGGGCTGATCTTTTTAAGAAGTCACTGTAAGCAATTTTTTTTTGTGAAACTAAACTGGAATTCCCCTTTCAGCAGCAGGGTGGAATAAAGAAGAAGCCAAGAGAAAATGGATTATTCAAGAAGCGATAGTAACCGCAGGGGGATCTGGATTAGTTTTATGAACAAAATTCGCTTATGCTGACTTCTTGAATGGAACCAATGTTTTCAGTTTACTACTGCCTTAAAACTTTTAGTTTTTTCTCAATCAAATTATTATTATTATTTTAATATAATTTATCAAGGTTTCTTTGATAAATTGTTAATTTAAATGTTATTTATCAAGGTTTCTCTGAGAAATTGTCAATTTAAATGTTAGAAATAGATTGTTGCTCTTGTCTCAAATTAGATGAAACATTCAAGACGCAAACAAGTCAAGCATACTCTCAATATCTACAAATCCATTTACAGGTGAGTGCTTAGTTATGTTTGAGATCCTGTTCTATCATTTAAGCAATGATTTTTTTAGATATCATGAACCTTATCTCATCATTGCAGATGGTACATTTTGTAGTGCTGCAGCCAAATACCATGTTGAAATTCGTAAACAGTTAAATGGCTATCTTAATGCTTCAGTGCAATGCTGCACAACCAAGTAAGTTATTAAACTGGCTACTCCTTTTCAAGTAACACTTATATTCTGTATATATATGGTCGGCAGCATGGTTGAGTAGTTAAAGTGCCGGACTCGTAACCAACACAGTCTCGGTTCAAAACCCACTCATGCCATTCTGTTGTGTCCTTGGGAAAGACACTTTATGGCACATTCCCCTGCTTGGTGGTCCTGGCAAGCAGTTTTAAATTACAGTCATACGAGGTGCATTCAATAAGTTTCCAGACTTTTTTTGTACAGGCATTTATAATTGCCATAAACTCGAGATATTTCAGTATGTTGTTACTATACTCCTTATGAGATGATTGACCAATTTTTTCTTGTTTAGGTGCAAATTTATAGCTACAGTAGGAATTAGAGTACACCTTACTAAATCCTGATTGTCACAGCTGGTGAATTTCAAAAATGCAATCTGGACGTGAGGACACATTAGAAGAATGATATGCGATCAAGTTCTGTTTTAAACTTGGAAAAACTGCCACGGAAATGTATGGTATGCTTCAGACTGCTTATGGACCATCTTGCATGAATCGATCATCAGTTTTTCAGTGGCACAAGAGATTTAAGGAAGGCAGGGAGTCCTTGAGGGATGATGAGAGATGTGGGAGGAGTAGGGAAGTCAGAACATCAGAGATGATTGGCCAAATAAACGATTTCATGAATAGGGACCGTTGTGTTTCTATAGAGACACTAAGCGCACAGTTTAATGTCAGTGTGGGAGCTGTACACAAAATCATTCGTGAGGAACTGAAGATGCGGAAGATTTGCACGAAGTTTGTCCCAAGAGTGCTCTGGGAAGATCAGAGAGAAAGACGTTGCAATGACAGCAAGGAGATGGTCGAGCTCATTAATTCAGATCCCCAAGTTCTTGATGCCCTGGTAACCTGCGATGAAAGCTGGATCTATTGTTATGACCCAGAGACCAAGAGACAGAGTTCCCAGTGGAAGCATGCTGGATCTCCCAGACCCAAGAAGGCCAGACAGAGCAAGTCCACCCAGAAACTCATGATGATCCCTTTTTTTGACAGCATGGGCATAATCTACATTCACTGGGTTCCCACTGGAATCACAGTCAACAAGGAGTACTATATTGAAGTTTTAAGGGAGTTCAGGAAGACATTCCGTCGGAAGAGGCCAGAACTCTTCGAATCAGGTCAGTGGCATTTCCATCAGGACAATGCCGCAGTCCACAAATCCATCCTCGTCACAGACTATTTGACCCAGATGGGCATCAAGACGGTTCCCCATCCTCCCTACAGCCCGGACCTTGCTCCCTGCGACTTTTGGCTATTCCCAAAGCTCAAGGAAAACCTCAGAGGCAATCATTATTCCACAATTGAGGACATGAAAGAGGCTGTGACGAGGGTCCTAAACACGCTCACACAAGAAGACTTCCAGGGGGCTTTCCAGAAGTTGTTGGAACGGTACAACAAGTGCATTGATGTCGGAGGAGAATACTTTGAAGGGGACTAGAGTTTTTTGTGTGTACGGTTAATAAAAGTGTCCATACCAAAAAAGTCTGGAAACTTATTGAATGCACCTCGTATCTCTAAATTACAAGCAGACAGCAATATCTTGGTATCTCCGGAAGCAGGTCGGGGTAATTGCTTACCCTATGTATTAGCACATCTGCCGCTTTCCCAGATAGAGATAAAAAAAATATATATATATGTATATATATATATTACTGCTTTTTTTGTTCATGTAATATTATAAATATGTAATTAATTATTTTTTATATATAATTTATGAATTCTACCTACAACTGCATACTTTTGTGCTGGATAAATAGGTTTGAAAAAAGAATGATAATGATGATGATGATGATGATGAAGATGAATAAGATAAATCATGCAAAGCAATGAAAGCTAAATTAGCTTAGAAATATTGATTTTTTTCACTATACAGGGTGGGGACTTCAAATTGTCGCCTTAGCTTGCTTTTTAATTACAAGGACATAAAACGGTCAATTTTGAAGATATTTCAAATAAAAAGCAGAATAAGGATATGATGTGAGAAACACATTCTACTTGACATAGTTGCCCTCAACCTTGATGACGTGCTCAATCCTGGTCCTGAAGCTCCCACAGGCCTTCTTCACCATCTCCCTGTCTATGTAGATGCATTGCTCCTTGATGGAGGTGATGAGAGATGCCTTGATGGTATGAGGGCATCAGTTAGTTTGATTCTCCAAAATGCCCCAAAAGAAATAATCCATTGGGTTCAGATCTGGGCTACTGGGAGGCCATTTGTCCTTGGTTACAAAGTCATAGTAATGCTCCTCCAGCCAGGCAAGGGAGTGTTTGGAGACATAACAAAGCACACTGTCTTGCTGCCATACCCAGGGCCTGTCCTGGGCCACCTGCTTGATCCAGGGTAACACCACAGTCTCCATGACCTGCAGGTAGATCTCAGTATCGACCCTAAGACCCGACCCTAAGATGTGTGGCAGTATCACATCCCATTGGAGCTGATCACACCAAAACCATGACTGTGTTAGGGAACTTGGTCTTCATCACTCTGGGCACATCGTTGGGGCACATAGCAATCCATCGATGGTTCTGCCTGATGTGGGCCTGGTCCTTGCAGAAATTCTTCTCATCAGAGAAGAACCACAGCATGTTGGACTCCTTCAGGTGCTTCAGCTTGTTGAAGAGCTTGGTGGAGTTAAGCAGCCTTCTGTGTTTGGTCGCCTGGGTCAAAAGCTGGCCAGTTTGCATTCTGTAGCTTTTTCAGTGCAAATTTTCATCTACACATCATTGAATTGTCCTTTTATCAACCCCCAGTTCAGCAGCCATGGATCTCCTGGACTTGGAGGGGTTATTGTTGATCATGGCCTCAACCCTTTTGACAAAATCTGCATCTCTCGACTTCTGGTGGTTGTCCAGAGACTTTGGAGCTCTTGTGATAACTCCATGGGGATCCTTACTCTCCTCCAACTTCATATGAGTACGAGTCTCATGTCGACCTCGAGTTTGTTAGCAATGGTTCTGTTGTCCACTTCACCATTGTTGTGAATGACCATGGCACATCTCACTTCTACTTCAGTAAACACTATTTCCGATAACTCCACGTATTTTCTCTTCATAGTGTCAAACTCAACTCTGGTAATTATCTTATTTTTATAGCTATCCAATGATATATTACACTTATGTAATCTGAAAAGTAAAATAGAATTTATCATGAATATATGAGGAGGACAGTTTGAAGTCCCCACCCTTTGTGATCATACTTTAACTGAGTATATAGTTAATTAAAACCATTTTTTAATGATTAAATTATATATTGTGTTTTAACAATAGTAAACTTAGCTTCACATTTGTTATTAACTGACCAATAAAATTGTGAATTTAAAAAATCAATGCTGTTTATAATTAATGAATTAGTTTTATTTTGATATTGAAGTAGCTTTAACCCAATATCAAACAGTTTTTATCAAACTTTTCCAGAGTTGATCATTGACTTGTTTTATATTAAATACGAGGGTCAGTCAATAAGTAATGAGACTTTCTCAATTACTTTGGTGTTCTTGGAGTTATGCAACTGAAATTTTATGTGATGATTATGAATGGAGTTGTCATCTTATTTACAACAAAACTTGTTTATTTTCAGATTACTGTAGGTGTGACGATAAATTGAAATGACTACTAGGCTAGGAAACAGCTCATGCTTGGAACAAAGAGGAGTCATCAGATTTCTGTTGGCAGAGAGTGTAAAATCATGTGAGATTCTGTCTAGAATGCAAAGACAATATGGTCCTTCCTGTATGTCTAGAGCAAACTTCTACAAATGGGTGCAAGCATTCAAAGATGGACGCGAAAGCATTACTGATGATCTGAGAAGTGGAAGACCTGTGGATGTCTCTACCCCAGAAGCAGTACAGGCAGTTGAAGACCTGATCAAATCTGATAGAAGGGTCACTTTAGATGAAATTGCTACAAACTTGGACATCTCCCATGGCACAGTGTACGCAATTGTGCGTGAGAAGCTGCGTTTTTCAAAAGTCAGCTGTCGCTGGGTTCCAAAGATGTTAACGGATGATCACAAAATGCAGCGCCTGATGGCTTCCAGAGCATCACTACGCAGATACAGAAAGGAGGGAGATGTATTTCTATCGAGAATAGTGACAACTGATGAGACCTGGGTCTTTCATTATGAACCTGAATCGAAACGACGATCAATGGAGTGGAAGCATGTTTCTTCCCCAGTGAAGAAAAAATTCAAATCTCAGAAAAGTTTAAGGAAAGTCATGCTCACTGTGTTCTGGGACAGAAATGGGCCGATCACTATCAGTTTCTTGGAAAGGGGCAATACTGTGAACTCAGAGAACTACTGTGAGCTGCTAACTCAAGTGAAAAAAGACATTAAGAACAAACGGAGAGGACTTCAATCAAGAGGTGTGATTCTCCTTCAGGATAATGCAAGGCCCCACACAGCAGCAAGAACCCTAGCCAAAATTGAAGATTTAGGCTGGAAACTTCTAACACACCCACCCTACAGCCCAGACCTTGCACCATCTGATTTTCACCTCTTCGGCCCACTCAAAGAGAGTATGAGGGGAATTCACTTCCAGACTGATGAAGAAGTGAAGGCTGCTGTGAGCAACTGGCTAAGGACCCAGTCCACGGAATTCTATGCCAAAGGAATAGACAATCTAATATCAAGATGGAACAAGTGTGTTGCAAAGGAGGGAGACTATGTTGAAAAATAAAAAAGCATTTTTTGATTACCAGTCATTGCAAACTTGAGTTATTAAAAAAGTCTCATTACTTATTGACTGACCCTCGTATTAAAAATTAAAAAGTCTTTGTTTTATTACAATCTCTTTGGCTTTTATTTTTGTTTTGGGTCTCTTCAGAAAGTCACCATAAGTGATTTTTATCCCCCTACAGCCCTAGTTAAAATAATAAAGAAACCAAGAAGGAAAGAATCTTTTCAAGAAGTGATAAAAACCACAGGGAACATTTTGGGTTAGTTTCATAAACAAAAATTGCTTATGTTATTTTCTTTAAGAGACCCTTTATTTTTATATATATTAATGTAACTTTTCTATCTCTTTTTAAACAAAAATAATAAATATTTAAAAAAAATTCTATATTATTGGAATTTGTTAAAATAGCTTGTTAATTTGTTAATTAGTAAAAATGTTAACAAAAAATATGTTGAAATAGCTGTGTTTTGAATAGTTTTAAATTTTTCGTAATATATTTATTTTCATTAATATTTGTTGAATGATGAAGGATGTTATAATTTAGTTTATATGATTTGGTAAATATGCAGTTTAGGTGCTTAAATTAATACTGTATTTAAACATTTTTAGTGCATAAATAAAAAAAAGATTAGGGTTCTATTGTAACATTTTTATTTATGCAATTAACCCTAACCTTTTACCCACCTAAAAATGTTTAAATGCAGTCATTGATAATAATAATAATTTAAGCACCTAAACTGCATCTTTTCCTGGGATTTTTACAACAAAACATTAGTTAAAATTTGTTTTGTGCTTTCAATAAAAAGTTGTTTGCAAGTTATAGAGGTGCAAAACCTTTTTGCTGGTTTCAGGTATGCTGAAGAATCAGCTTTAACTTCAGAGTTTACAGATCAAGTAAAGATGTTTCATCCCTTGGACTACTAGTAAAGACCATACATCCCAAAAAAAGCCAAGAAAAGATCAAACAACCCTAAACTGACCTAGTAAAGATTATATATCCTGTTCAAAATTTTATAAATTTTGTTAAATTAAATTAAAAACAGAACTTTCAACCAAATTTAATTAATAAATCTATGGGTTAGGATTAAGGTTAATCATAACCTAACCCTAATCCTAACCTAATTAGCTATCATTACGGTTACTTCACCAAGGGTTAGGGTGAGCCCTTAATGAAATTTGAATATGGTTTTACCCTTTATTAATGAAATATGGGTTAGGGTTCTTAGGATTTTATAGTTCAAAATGTTTTATTGAATATTTAGAATTATACATCCCCAAAAAAAGTTAGTGAGGATTACACCGACTAAGTAAAGATAATACATTCCTGAGTTAACCTAGTAAAGATAGTACATCCTTTTCAAAGTGGAGTGTACCGTTTTTACTTGATCTGAGTTTAACTTACATTTTTTACTAGAACTTTACTTTTTTTAAAAGTTAGAGTTTACTTTTAGTAAAAAAAACTAGGTTTACACCAAAAAATGCTACCTGTATTTATCTGGTTAAAGTATGAATGCAGCTTTGTCTCTTTAATTGGATGTTAAAACCTTTTTTTATCTTGAACTGTTTTTTTTCTGGTGATGAAAACTATTATGCATTTGTAACTGTTTGGAAAACAATTGTTTGGAAAGCATATTCCACAATAGTCATTTTTTATATGTTATGTGGCTTTTTTTTAAACAAGGCTGCAATAAAATAAAAAATTTATTAGGTTGAATTTGTAATTAGTTATTTAGACGACACGTGTGCACGGCTGCATAAAATATTTAAAACCGCTTGTGACTATTTGGCCACAGTATATTGTGCACAGTAGACTGAATGGATTGATATGTAAAAAGAAAATACCATACATGCATGCAGAGTGATGCATTTCATGCAGATGTATATTAAATGAACTTGAGGTTCTTGGAGAAAAGATGTACCAAGCTCGTATGATTGCCCAGCGTTTTCAACTTCGTCAATGTCGTCATAAAAAGCCTGTGCCTGCTGCCAACTGCATTAAATCGCTGCTCCGGAACAAAGATGGCGTCAAGTACTTTATCGCCACTCAGGTATGGTGATGCATTACATTTAGCCAAGTTACCGATTGAACAAAAAAGCGTGACTATGATTTGGAGTTAACAATAGAATAAAGGTAGTATTTACTGTTTTACTATGAATGATTGCATTGTTAAAAAATTTGCAATTGAAGATAGCAAGGTATTACTCTCATCTGGTAGTTTTTCTTTTTTTTAGCAAGGCTTACTTATAAACTTTTAAATGTTTTTCAAATTGATGATGTTGATCTGCTTCTTGTATATTTTTGCTGGAACTGTTTTTTGAGTTTATGGAAAATCTGCGTGTGCGTGGTTGTAAATCCTTATTTCATCTTTATGATTGGTTAAATCGGAGAAATAACTTTTTTAGGATCCAGTGTTGACCCAACTTATTCGATCCGAACCGGGAATCCCCTTAATCTACTTGTATAAAAGCATTGTTTTGCTTGAAAAGCCTTCAAAAAAGACGAAAGAGAATGTGAAGTTGAAGACTGAGGTCAGTTTACTTTTTTTTTTTAATATACAGGGTCCTCCACCCAAGTGTAGACTAATTTTTAGATAGATTTCTATAGTATTTATAAATTACTTTATGCTCAGTTTTTTTGTCGAAGATGGCGTAAAAGTCAATCAGCACGTTTACCTGGACATGTTGAAGAACAGGGTTCTTTCATGGATAAATTCATTGCCTGGAAATCAAGCGGTGACACTACAGCAGGATGGGGCAACCGCTCACACAGCCAAAATGGTTCAAGCCTGATGCAAGGACAACTTTAAGTCCTTTTGGTCAAAGGAACTCTGGCCCCCTTCTCCTGATATTAATCCGATGGACTTTGTGATATGGTCTATCTTGGAGAGAAAGGCCTGTGCTGTGTCACATTCAAATGTGGAAAAATTGAAGAAGAAATTGAAAGAATCTTGAGCGAAAATAGAAAGCGAAACTGTTCGTGCCACGTGTGACCAAGTTATCTCTCGCCTCCGCCGTGTTATCTATGAAAAGGGCGGATATATTGAATAAACTGAATTCAATATTGAAGATTATATATTTACCTTTAATTTTCTTTAAAAAAAAATTTCATTGCCCTTTTCGTTTTTAAATTAATCTAATATATAACAGTCTACACTTCGCTGGATGACCCTGTAGATAAAACTTTGTTTTAATTAAAAAAAAGTTACCAAAAAAAAACTTATTAAATTTAAAGCCGGTTTTTGACCGTTAATTCTTGTTTGAGGTCGAATCCTCAGACTAACCCATTTTTAATTTCTATTCTTCAGCTTGGTCGCACCGAAAGTGCGGGGTGAAAGCACAAAAATACCTGTTCACACTATACTTGGAAAGTGTTTGCAGGTCGTCATAGCGGAAGAATATCCAAATTGAAATTAAAATTCCGAATTTTTTCCGCTTCAAGTACTGTGTTCTACGGAAAGTAGTTCTCTGCACCACTCTCAATATGAGGCAAGCTTTAGAATCGGCAGTCTTGCTGTTGCTACGTCAGTTGCGAACAATGAAGATTATGATTCAACTGTTTTAATAGTTCCGAGATATTAGTGAACAGAGCAAGTTCCTAACACAATTTTCTTTATATCAAAAAGAATACACAGCGGTTACCACAGCTTCTTATTCATCCGATTTCATATGCTCCATATCTGGTTCTTTGTTACCTGGTATGGTATGTCACTTGAAAGACAAAGTAGTTGTACTGTGCAGTTGATAATTTGTTATTCGAAACCTAAAGTCTTATTTTAAGAACAAACTTCCGCACAGTCACTTGTACTTGGCAGACGTTTGTTTTTGAAATAAGACTAGGTTTCGAATAAAACCAATGTTTTGCAATTTTAAAATATTACAACGACACTTTATCATTGGTCACATGGCTTATCTTAATTCGTTGAACGGTGATTTTCAGGAGCAACTTGGTTTGGGTGCCGAAGGAGACACTTTAAATCGGTTAAAAGAAGAAGCCGGACTTTTTCCTAAGCCAGAAGAAGAATCGATTTGGAGCACTAAGAAGAGGAAACGCAAGAGAAAGTCGCGGAAGTGAAGAATCATAAAATCACTGCAAAAAGAGGCCTCAGATTGGGTTGTTCCATCGGGTTCCTGTTTCCACTCTGCTCATGATGAACCGCCAGTGCGACTGCGTCTTGCGCTGAAGAATCGCGCGTCCCCCACCTTTGTTGTTTTCATTGTTAAGAAATAAAACTGACATTATGGTTACTGAATAAAAATTATTTGACTAAAGCATTTTTTAGCTCTTGTACCTCATAAGTAATGCATTGCCTCAATGAATCAAGAGTTTTTAGTTATGATAAGAGGGAAAGAGTTGTGCAAGCAATCAGTCGTGCTTGTGACAGGACATCCTCCCTTGGCTTTGTGCTAATTAGATATTGCTTTTTTTTATAAGTGTGTTATGCTAGGGTTACCATATTTGAAAAAGCAAAATTCCGGACAGTGCATGACTACTTTTTATGAGACCATATATATGCGCTACCACATTTTGTCACATCGAATTTTGACCTATAAAATTGGCAATGCAACACACAAGAAGTTTCTATACTGAATTCATTCATTTTTGTATTAATAAAAAGAGCAAGTTGATGTTTAGCCTACAATAATTTGATAACGAATAATTTTTTACCATCGTAGGTTATTAAAAAGTACAAACAGGGTGACAAAACACTACCATCTCCAAACTTCACTTTAACATTGGTTACGGTGTTATTTATGCAAAAATACCAGTGACGGTCGGTCAGGGTAAGTAATGCTTACCCAAGCAGAAACGGCACAAGTGCAATCTTTTCGTTTCGTAAGTTTAGCAATATATTATTCAAAGAAACACACTTAATTTTTGCTTAAAATCTTTATTTCCCTCTTTTAACCTTAGCTGCAAACGTTGTACGATACTCATGCTGAAGCGCCAGCTACCGAAATAAGAAGTATTGTCTTCAATCACGAGCAGAATCTCACACCAGGCAGGGTAAGCACTCTCTAAATATAGCTACGGACCGTCACTGAAAAAATGTCAACTTCAGAGTGAAAAATAATAATGAGAATTAGGTTGTGCCGAAAAAGGAAGAACAGCAATTATATGCTTAAAACAAATTAAAGACACGCTTGTAAGTCAAGTCACTACAAATTTACTCTTCTGACCATGCATATTTTTCTGAAGATCTAATTCTCTTCAATAGGGCCTTGTCTGATTTCAAAAATGAAAAAAATTCACTACAGCACATATCTTTGAAATTATATTGAAGAGTCAATATGCCTTTCATAGTCGCAACGCTCAACTTGTTTCTCTCTTTAGTCCACTGCAAAGTCAGTGAAAATCTTTCAGGGAAAATCTTTTTAAGTAAAACCGATGTACAGTCCATGGACAAAAAGCTATGATGATGCTTAACAGCGTGAAATGCAAGAGTGCCTTTTGCGGCAGTGATTTCATCTTCGCATTTGCTTCCTGCTGTAACAAAATAATTTGTCATTTTCGTTGATGCAACAGCCTCTCTTACTGCTTTGCGATGTTTTTCCGATTGCAGATGTGTGTTTAAATCACCATTACCTTTGTGCACGACAGATATATAGGTTCCTGATATGCAAACCAAGCATTCTGCCTCGTAATCATTCCTGCCTTTTCTAAAACATGGATGTTTTTCTTGCATCTCGTTAGTGAATGTGCACTTTCGTTTATCATTAGCCATTTGAAATAATATCTATCTTATTAACAATAAATACAGCCCAACTAAAAATGCATAATCTAAAATAACCAAGTAATTTACCACCAGACTAACTGAACCAAATGGTTCCTGAGCCTTTGTCGCCAGCCCAGGAGAATATTCGTTGAAAGGCTATTGGGACTAGCACTTTCGATCCCGACTTCCTGACTAGCTTCTTATTCAAATAGAAAGATCCACAAATAAAGCTTTGTGGTATAAAACTTCTGTATTCAACTGACTTACCAAAGAACTAGCTGCTATCAACTACACTTGCAGCTGCTCAACGAAACGGGTAAACAGTCAGCGAATAATAATCAGAAATAAACGATAGCCAACCCTGGCAAGTAACAACCAAGTATCAATCGGTCAATCTAGGCTAAGCCAGTCAATCAACAATACTTAGCAAAGCCACTCAGTATAATCCCGGCAATAAACGCAGCCAGTCAGCAGTCAAGGATTCTATATCAAAAATTCACTAGGCTTCCTCCTCTATGACATTTTAAGTAAATCTCTGATTATATGTGCGAAATCGCCTGCTTTTATAAACTGTTGGAATGTTCTAGTAATTTTCGCAGCATGTGATCTATATCTAACCAATTCGGATTCAGCACAACGGTCAATAAGTTCAAGAAAGTTCCAAAGCTCCAGAAAGTTCTAAGTGGTAAACATCATTGATAAGGAAAATGCTCTGTTACATCATAATTCCGTACAACCTCGTAGTAAAAAATATGCGCACGGTACGAAATAACAATGTTCTGGATTGGCAGTGTGCACAGTACGATTGCAGATGCAGTAAAATGAGCTGGCTGAGCGAATAGTCTGGAAAAGAACCACACCCGCAAAGATAACGTCCAAGGCATTAATATCAAAGCAGTGAGTGAGCTAATAGCCCACGGAACACCAAAAGACATGTACTGTACAATGTTTAAAGTTAAACATAATTTACAGCAGGGGTGTCCAACTCAATTAAACACGTCGCGTGTCACGTGTGGGACACCCCTGATTTACAGGATTATTTTCGCAATTCTAATTCCCCCAAAACGCCCATCATAAAATTCCGGACATTTGAGCATTTTTTAAAATTCCTCCCGGACGCAAAATTTAACCCTAAATTCCGGACATGTCCGAAATTTTCCGGACGGTATGGCAACCCTATGTTATGCAAAATAATTACGTAGCGTTTCATGAACAATCTTACAGGGTGCGGAGAAAGTCCCCGATCTTATAAAAAGTTAAATTTAACAACTAATAAAGGTTGAAATTAAACAAAAATTAACACAAATTTGTTAGAGACCCATTTAACATTTCTACTATCTATTTTTCAATATGGCTGCCTTTGGCTTCAATTACGCGCTCAAGCCTCCCCCTGAAGCTCTTCACTGCGGCACGAAGGTTTCTAGGGGAATTTTAGCCCATTCTCGCTTAAGAAGCTTCTTCAAAGCTTCGGTATTATTATGGGCTGATGTGCAGGCCTCTTTCTCCAAGATGGACTAGACACAAAAGTTCAGATGGTTCAAGTCAGGTAATGAAGGAGGCCACAATTTTTTCCTCCAGAAAGCTGGGAAGTGACGCACACCAGTCCTGGGTTTTGTTTGCAGTGTGAGAGGGCGCACCGTCCTGTTGGAATGTGAAAGGGTCATTTTTGAAATGTTTTTTCATTTCAACATGGGCTGGAGTCAAAATATCCTCAATATACGAGTTTGCGTTCAGTTTGGTACCCTCTTTAACAGTCCATATCCATACCCTTTAACAGCACAGAGATGGCAGTCCATACCATTGCCGAGGCAGGTTTTTGGCGGCGGTAAATGGAATTTATGGAACTGGGAATGTTGTCAGCACTCTTAGCCAAAATTTTGTCGTTCGGCGAGTTGAACTGGGCCTCAACAGATAAGATTTTTTCATCAAAAAAGAAGATTTACCCAGCATCTGTGCCATCCTTCATTCGGTTCAGGAGAATCTTGGCTCTTTCTATCCTCTTTTGCTTTTGCAATGCCGTCAGCTGGTGTCTGTTGGTCATCTTCAAAGGGGACAACTTGAAATCATCTTTGACAATAGTTCTGACAGTTTTTTTTTATCAATTTTTAAGTCCCTAGCCATTTTCCTTGGGGTTCCTCTTTATCCATTTGGGGCTCCTCCTTATACGCTCCCTAATGGCCTTAATTTTGGTTGGGGTGCGAGCAGTTCGCGGTTTCCCACTTTTGGGACGATCATCTGATGTCCCAAGTTCTTTGTATTGGTTTACTGCATCCCGAACTGTTGATTTTGGAGCTTTTAAGATCTTAACAATATCTGGGTTCGTCATTCCCGCGCAAAAAAGTTGAATAATGGCCTTCCGTTGACTTATTTTAAACAAATGCCAATTAAATTTTAAGAAATTTGTATCTGAAACATAAAAATATATGTATCTACAAACAAAATAAACCAAAAATGGATAAATTTAGTTAAAAAATAATACCTTTAATTTAATTTTGAAAATTCGATCGGGAACATTTTCCGCACCCTGTAATTTCATACATACCAGCATCGCCCCACCTTCGTTGATTGATTTTTTTTTTGCATAATGCTCGGCAGAGCAATCTTGGTTTGTGCGGACTCAGTCAAACGACCAGGCAAATATCCGCCGCTCAAATTCTTCTACGCCAGTGTTTTCCGACTTTTTTTAGTCAAAAATCTCTTTTTCCTAAATTGTAGACTTAGAATATAGAATTATAGACATGCAAATTATAGACTCCTGAATGCTTCTTCCTGACTTTTCTGTCTTCACTTTGAATTCAACGTAACGCTGCCTTTCACTTGAAGTAAAGACCAAAAAAATGATCATCCCATGAAACAATATGGATTCTTGTTTTTAAAATCACTAAAAATCAATGTAAAGACTATTTGTCTTTAACTCAATTCAATTTCTTTCAAATTATTTATGCACTTATACAATGGAGACAGCAGAAATGACTTTATAGCAGTGGATTCCAGCCTTTTGTATATGGCGACACATTATTTAGCTGTTTAAATTTTCGCGACACACCCATAATATTGGTTAATAATAAAGAGGTCTTCACTTAAAATCTGATCCCATAATATTGGTTAATAATAAAGAGGTCTTCACTTAAAATTTGGCCCAGATGGTAGGTGCTTTCACGCAGCCTGGGCCGTGAGTAAGTCTGCTCATTGATTTTAAAAATGACAGACCGAAACCGAACCTACCAAAACGGAAGGGTATCCACCCATTCCGATGTTCAGTGTGGGTCTGTTAATCGGCAAACGTCCTTTTCAGGACGGGGCAATGTCAGGATAAAACTGCCCTTTTCAGGGCACATTGCCAACAAGTTCCGAAGACCCACTATTCTTCAGCTGAACATCGAAGGCCTCACTGCAAGCAAGATGAATGTTCTTCATCACCTCGCTATGCAGTCTGAGGCACTCGTCATCCTACTGCAGGAGACCCACTGCACTGATGCAGAGAAGTTGGTGCTACCACACTACCAACTAGCTGGGTCTTCTTTAAGCAGGAAGCATGGCCTTGCCACGTTTGTTCACGAGCGACTGAGATACACGCTTTTGGACCAATCTCCACCGACATCGGAGATCGAGTGGCTGTGTGTGGACGTTGGTGGCTATAAAATAGTCAACGTCTACAAACCACCGCCAACGCGATTGCGAACCCTGGATCTTCCAGTGTATCCTCACCCCTGTCTTTACGCTGGCGATTTTAACTGTCGTCATGCTGACTGGGGTTATGATGACAACAGTCCGGACGGTGAGTGCTTGGCTGGATGGGCAAGTATTAATTGTCTTGCCCTCCTATATAATGCCAAGGACGCTGCTAGTTTTTATTCCGGCCGCTGGAACACTGGCACCAATCCAGACCTAGCTTTCGCTAGCGTAGGTCCAAACAGTCGCTTACCGGATAGACGTGTCCTTGAGAAGTTTCCCAGGTCACAACATCGACCCTCGCTTATTACACCACCAAGGTTTGCTATGGCAGTGCCAAGCATGCCTGTTAAGCGATGGAACTTCCGCAAGGCCAATTGGAGTCACTACATTGCTTTGACGAATAAATTCGCTAAGACTTTGTTGCCGCCTGATTCACTTGATGTGGATGCGGCTTACCAGGACTTCTGTAACATCATTAAGAAAGCAGCCAAGAAGACTATCCCACGCGGGTATCGAAATAACTATATTCCGTGTTGGGATGCAGAGTGTGAATCCCTCTATAAAACCTTTCTGCAGTCTCCTCAGGGAGACGACTCAAGTTTGGCTGCTACAACTCTGCTTGCCAAGCTTGACAGAAAACGGAGGGATCGATGGTCCGAAGCAGTTCGGAGCATTGACTTCTCACACTCTAGTCGAAAAGCGTGGAGTATCTTGAACAACCTTACTGGTAGGTCACGACACTCTCCTCGTCACTGTCCCGTTTCAGCCGATGCTATTGCATCTCAGCTGGTTAGAAATGGGAAATACGAGGCTGTTGATCGCAAGTCATCTCGACTTGTCTGTAAAGAAGTGTCTGACCTTTGGAGGGCCACAACACCAGATGCAGTAAATATCTCTGACAATTTTTCACAGAGAGAATTTGCTGCTGCCCTTCAACATTTAAAACCAGGTAAAGCTCCGGGTCCTGATTCCATCTGCCCCGAGCTTATACTCCATGCTGGAGCTGCTTTGAAGTCCTGGTTACGTGACTTCCTTTCTTCCTGTTTGCACCGACTCAAAATTCCCAAGATCTGGAGAAGAGCGCTTGTGGTCGCGATCCCAAAACCAGCAAAGCCCGTGGGGGACCCAAAGGGTTATCGACCGATATCTCTGCTCTGTGTCCCCTACAAGATCCTCGAGAGGCTTATCTACGCCCGCGTTGAACCATTAATCGATCCACTGCTCCCTAAAGAGCAGGCTGGGTTCCGACGCGGGAAGTCAACCGTAGATCAAGTTGTTCTGCTAACCCAGAACATCGAGGATTCTTTTGAGGCTAAAAAGAAGGCCGGTGCCGTATTTATCGATCTGACAGCTGCTTATGACACTGTCTGGCACCGTGGCCTTACCTGCAAGCTGCTGAGACTACTTCCGGATAAGCACATGGTCAAAATGATCATGGAGCTTGTCCGAAATCGAAGTTTCACCCTTACCACCGGTGACAGCAAGCAAAGCAGGCTACGCCGTCTTAAAAACGGCGTTCCTCAGGGATCGGTCTTGGCTCCCCTCCTATTTAACATCTATACGTACGATCTTCCTTCCATGATTTCCAGAAAGTTTGCTTATGCTGATGATTTAGCATTGTTGCACTCTTCTGGAAACTGGAAGGACTTGGAGGGGACATTAAGCCAAGACATGTCCACACTGTCAGCGTATCTCCAGACTTGGAGGTTGAAGCTCAGTCACACTAAGACGGTGACGACAGCCTTTCACTTAAACAACCGAGAGGCCAAACGTGAGCTAAAGGTCTACAACAATAGTAGACTTTTACCGTTCTGTCCAACCCCTACATACCTTGGGGTAAAACTGGACAGATCGCTCACGTTTCGTCACCATTTAGTGGCATTGCGCAAAAAACTATCATCGCGCGTCGCACTGTTGAGGCGACTCGTGGGCTCGGGATGGGGTGCTGGTGCTAAAACACTACGCATAGCCACCTTGTCTCTAGTCTACTCAACAGCTGAGTACTGTGCGCCAGTCTGGTGTCGCAGTGCTCACACTCGCCTCATTGACAGTGTCTTGAATGACGCCTTGCGCATAGTTACTGGATGCCTGCGTCCCACTCCAACGGACCACCTACCTGTACTTTCAGGCATCCAGCCAGCTGAGCTTCGCCGACTGGGAGCGACACTCTCCTTGGCTTACCGTGGATCTCTGGACCCCGATCATATTTTGCATGGTCTTTTAAGTGGGTCCTCAGATACTGGCCAAGTGAGACTAAGATCCAGACGCCCGTTTGTGCCAGGTGCGCGGAATCTCTTGGACAATCTTGCCAGACTTGGCATCCGCGCCTCTGAATGGACAAATCATAAATGGAACGCGGAGTACTGTGAAAGTGCTTCCAGGCTCCGTGCTTTTGTGCCCGGGACCAGTGTCAGGCCTGTTGGGATGGGCTTACCCCGAGCAGCTTGGGTTAAGCTCAACCGCCTGCGGACTGGTGTTGGGCGATTCCATTCGTCCATGCACAAATGGGGTCTCGCTCCTTCACCGAATTGCGAGTGTGGCGCCTCAGAGCAAACCGCAGACCATGTACTAACAATGTGCCCCATACATCGGGCACCACATGGAGCACGCGGTCTGACGGTTTTGGATGACGAAACTCGATGCTGGCTTAATGACATCACTGCCAGCATCTGATCCAGGCAGTGCATCAGTCTGGGGTAGTAAAAGGATAAACCCTCGTCCCCAGTTCTGTTTGTGTCTGGCCTGGAGTGGATGCCCTTCAAACGATGACGACGACGACGACGACTTAAAATCTGTCTATGTCCAAATTTTTGTCCAATTAAAATCTTTTCTGAATTCATCAAAGTGTTACATCTTATTCATTGTCTTGTTTATCCTATTTATAGATTCACTAATGTAATAAGATTATTCATATCTCAAAAATAAAAAATTTCAACCAGACAATGTCTTGGCAGGATCAATAAACTTGAAAATTAAAAAAAGGTTGGACTTGTGAGTATTTAACCCTATACATAAATTACATATTGTATTATGTGAGTATTACTGTATGAATTTTTTAACTTAAACAAAAAAATTCATCTAAGCTTAAAAATCAGTTTCATTTACTTGCTTACATGTTTTGTCCCCATGTTTTTGCCGTTACTAATAGTTATTGCTACTTTTTTTAAAAAAGATAAAAAAACAAAATTAATTTTTTTTACGCAAAAGAATTTAAAATTGGCTATGTTTTGATATTTAGCATTTTTAAAATATCGACTTACAGATATTATAAAACCAAACAAACTTTATCTTTTATATATCACTGTTTACATGCACATCGTATTTCACCGCCGCAAAAAGAGTTTTTTAATTATTGACATGAAACTACGCCATTGCATTACTTTACAAAACACTGAGAAAACAATATTACTCTACATAACTGTTACTGTTAGTCGTAAAACATATCTCGACATCGATCAAAGCATAAAGCGCAAATATGTAAGCAGTGCCGCAACACGTGGAAGAGCCGCATGTTTAACACTGATTTCGTGATTGTTTATGTTTTGTTTTTGCATCTTCTGGCCTGATCCAATTTCATTATCATAGCAGAGACAACAACGTTTCCTAAAATTAGACTTTGAAGCATAATTTCGAGGTGTAAATGTTACAACACTAGAGTCACTCGCATGGAAATGACTTTCGCTCAAAATCAATTTAATTTTTTATTGAACATCAAACTGTAAGCCAGTCAAAGGCCTTCTTTCAAGGTGTGATTGAATTATTGCTGGCGAGAGATTGCAAGTGTCGTTTTGATGGGAACGGATAAAGATCGTTGTTAATTTCAAAAGTTTACTGTAGACCGCACAGCGAATCCCTCTCTTCTTGGCTTCAATTTCTTCAACTATGGGGAAGCTATCCGAGCCTTCCCCAATCACACCGCTGGCTTTCCACACGTGTTATGGCTTTATAATATTTATTAAAGTTGAGATTACGATATGAAGGTACGTATAACAGGCTTCCAAAAGCCAACTAACACAATTATTTTCTAAACACGACAGCTCAAACGATGCAGCCAACGTACAACCAACGTTCAGCCAACGATACAACCAACATGCAGCCAACGATGCAATCGCAAAACGAAATTTTCCCAAGTTTCGCTTGCGATCCATAAACTCACTCTTCAAACCAAACCAAATCACCGAACCACTTGATCACCAACGACTGAAAGGAACTAAATTTACCAACATCTCAATTTATAGTGTGCTCGCCACGTGTAAGTGAACCAATCAGATTTCATTAAAATCACTGCACGTGATCTGCCTATAAAGCAGTGAACGCAAACAATAAAATTAATTACGAGGTTTCAAAAAAGACTTCAATTCAGTTAATTAACTTTTTCAATTTCAGTGCGAGTTGTATTTTTATGATTTTAACAATCGTATATGTTCGTTTCTTTACATTTTATTGTTTTATTAGAAAAAACATTTATGCCACTTTTCCAAATAGAAAATCTTTATCAGCAACTCTAAACTACAGTTTATAAAAACTAGAGTGCCCAATAAAAAATTTTTTGAACAGCAATATTCTAACATTTGTGAAGATTCGAGATTCACATTTTTTTATTTTGTCACTAAATATTTGCAAATATTCGCATAACATATAATTGAGATAGTATAATATATAGATATAAATAGTCCTACATAGATATAAATGTAGGACAACATAACTGGGAATAACCATAATGTGTCTTAGTTAAGCAGTTGCTTTTATTGTATTATTCAAAATGACAAAAAAATTGTACTAAAACAATCGTTTGAAAAACAAGCAGCGAAAAGGCAAAAAAGTAATTAACAAGTGAAGACCTAAAAGCAAAACTAGAAAATAAGTAAATCTCGGTAACAAAGGTAGATAGATATATATTTTTATTTTGCAATATGAAAGATATTGCATGAAATACGAGATAAAATAACACATTTTGCCTCCAATATATTTAATTAAAAATTGCGTTTTTTGTTTTACATTGTCGAAGATTAGATTAATCACCTTTAGAAAATATTGATCACCACGAGACCTCTCCAAAATAACTTCGAGAAAGAGATGTTAAGCTGTAAAGGCCTATTTTTATCATTACGTAAAACAGGGCGATTCTATGCCGAAACTTCAAGTAAAACACATAAATAAGACTGGCCCCTGTGCTTTATTTTTTTACTGCAAATTGCTATTGTATTGCCTGGATCAAATGTTGTTGGCAATGTACCAAGCCACAACCGTTTATTTTTTATCCAAAATTGTCCGACCTCCTGGTCCTTGTAATGCCCAATGCATGTGACACTCCAATACAACGTTATCTCTGGTTTGTGCAAGGCGCCACATTTGCAATGAGAGAAAGGAACGAGACCCCATTTTTCTATGCACAAATGAAAACGCGCAACTACAGTCCGCAGGCAGAATGAACCAACTGGCAGCAACCAACTGAGGGCAACCAGACGAGTTAAGGACAACTAGAGGCAGTCGACTGGTTAGTTAAACTGCTTTCAGTCGGCTGCGTCCAGTTGTCTTTAACCCGTCTAAAAGCGTTGAAGCATAACTCAAACTGTTCCAGGCACGCTATTTCGAACGGGTAAGGCAAGCGCTGATAATAAGAGCTCGAGGCCGGATGTACTCTCACTGTACTCTGTGTTCCATCTATGATTTATATGATGGGCAGATTGGATGCGCTTAATTCAGCAAAAATTGTTCCAGTTTTTGCACAGCAGACATAAACAAGTGTTTAGACCTATGTGTTTATCGACAAGCATTTGATAACAGATAAATGAACTATAGTCAGGATCTAGAGCAGTGCTCTGCAACTCATATGCTGCGGAAAAACGAAAAACATACTCTGCAAAATAGAGATAAAATTATGTTTCTCCGAAGTAGCAACCTAAAAACTTGAAAAATTCATTATACAATACATCTCATTGTGTAATGTCAAGACCTTTTTTTGGTCTTTACTAAATTTCTAACGCTTTTTATCATATGAAGCTTTATTTAGTGATCATAAAACTCTCTGCTAATAAATTGATAATTTTTTTTGATCAATTTTTAACCAGGCTTGATTGTGCACGGTATGCGGAAATTGGTAACTTTAAATGAAAAAAAGTCATCACTTTATTTTTTGAGTTTAGATTGAGTTTTTAGGTTTTTTATGACAGCCAAATGAAACTTCAGGTTACGGAAAGCGTTTACAATTTAGCTCTTTACAAGATCCAGGTATTCTGCTAATTTTTGAAATTTTTCAAAGTGTGCCGCATGTTTGAAAAAGCAACGAAGCACAGGTCTAGAGTACCAGCTTTAGCCAAAACAACTGTCACTACTAGTTGTCAGAGCTCAGATGGCTGTATGTTTGAAAAAACTCTTAAGTGGTTTGTTGGAGAGGGACGGAAGCATTCAGTGACTATGCGCAAAGCGTCATTTAAAACACTAAATATAAACCAAGTAGCCTACTACGAGAACAAACAAGACTCCAATACTCGGCTGTTGAATAGACTAAAAATAAGAGAGCTGCATCTGATGTTTTGGCACCAGCATCCGCTCTGAGGCCCCACGTTACCTCAGCAGTGAAACAGGCGAAGTTTTTTGGCAATGCCAAACGGTGGTAACAAAATTTGAGTCATTTGTCTAGTATTACTTCAAGATAAATCGGAACCAAACACAATGGTGAATGTTGAATACTGTAAACGTTTAGCTCATATTTTGCTTAATCTGGATATTGTGGAGAGCAGATTATGCGTCTAGATGTTAAAAAAGTCGTGATTGATTTTGGAGGAACACTGTTTTTCTGACACCCGAGACTATTTTGCTTACTGTCGCCATTAGAGTGAAACCTTCGTTGTGAACTAGTTTTATAATCATTCGAACCACACATTTATCCAACAGAAACCTCAGCAGCTTGCAGTTAAAGTCAAGTTTGAATGAAGTAACAGTGTCATATGCAGCTGTCAGATTGACAAATAGCACTGAAATTCTTCTTAGTCTCGAAAAAATTATCGATAATTTGGGTTAACAGAACGACTTGATCCACGGTTAACTTTTTGCATTAAAACCATCAATTGGCTTGTTGCAGACATAGGTAAGCGTATCAAATTTTTCCCAGGGGACGTAAAGTGAATAACTTTGTCAATAACTTTTTGGGTCTTCTACCGCCATCTTTGTCTTTCGAATTGCGACTAGAAGCGCTCTTCCGTAGATTTTCGAAATCGGAGTGACGCAATTAGGAAAAAAGAAAGTTATGTAATCAAAAATTCAAAGCAGCTCTAACATGGATTATAAGCTCTATGCACATAAAATTAGGGCCCGGAGCTTTATCTGGTTTTATGTACAAAAACCCTTGTAAACAGCCCAGGTCATCCGTAACTAAGATATCTAAGTTGATTTTATTCAAAGGTTTCCAGTTAGTGGACTATTTTAAAACTAAAAAGACGTCGGAATATAATAGGATAATCATATTAGACCAGAAGTCATATTCAATATTTTTCTGAATGACATTTTGAGTTCAAAGATAAAATTTATTGCGAAAGGAAAATGAAGACCATAAATGGTCTTTTCGAATTTCAAAAATGAAGTTTGTCAAACTTCATTCTTAATAATTTTAATCGTGACGATGTAATTTAACCCTGTTAAAAGTAATTCGTAGTTTTATTATAAGATAATAATCGCGTCTCTTTGAGCGCTGCCCTTGTATTATCGTGGGCACCGAGATACACAAGGCCTTTCGCTTAGTTTCAGACAAAGCGATGACGTCATAGCGAGTAGGCCATCGCTGCGACGCTTTGCTTGCAATGGGCAAGTTTGCAGCGAGAGAAATGTAACTTACGTAAACAATCTTTAACGGTTGCTCATTACCAAAAAGATTTTAATTAATAAAAAAAGTTGAAGTTTAAAATAAAAACACAAAAAAGGAAATAAATTCATAAAAAACAAGTAAAATATAAACCATGAAGCGTTTTTGTTAATTAAGAGTTTGTAGTTTTCTTCGTTTAGCTAGTTTTGCAGCACTGAGTTCATCGTTTTTCATGAAACAGTAATTATTGAGTAAAATGTTTGTGCATATAAACACTGACATTTTTATTGACAGCATAGGCTTATGATCAGAAGAGCACATAATTAAAGATTCCAGTGAAAGCTGTTCGTCTTCTAAAGCAGCCAAAATCGAATTAATAGAAAATGCACGTTGAAGATTATTACTATCGCGCTGTGGCGACCCCGAGTAGGGAGAAGCCGAAAGAAGAAGAAGAAGAAGAAAATGCACGTTGAGAAAAAGATTTTACAAATTCATCAAAACTCGTAAGTTTTTGAATGGCTATGTTGCTTATGAAAGCAACCTGCACGATATCATTTGAAGGATACAATAACTTTCCTCTATCAAGGCCCTTAATTAAAAAATGGTTAAAGCTGTCGAATCGTTGTATAGCAAGGTAAAACAGCTTCACTGCTACGCAAAAATTTGTAAGCGTGTGGAGATAAATTATAAAAGATTGAAGAAAATATTAAATAATCGTAAGAGAAACTGTGCTTCTTTGTTGTTAGTAATTGTAGTTGTTCATAAACAAACCCTACAACCGAGTTGTAAGAACAGTTTTCGTTTCTAAACTAACAAAGAAGGGTAAGTATAAACTTTATATTTAATACACAAAGCACATCAAGTTCACTTGTAGTTGACTTGGAAGCAGTATTTAACAAAGTCAGCTTACAGATGTCTTTGCAAATTTGCTCAATTGTACTTGTTTGTCCAGCTTTTAAGGGCAACAGTTTATCTCCGATTCTGTTTAATTTAACAGAATTTATGTACACATTGAGGGACATGTCTTTTTTAATTGTTATACCACTTTGTACTTTTTGTCCGAGCACATCAGTGTTTTTCAATGTAAAAACAGTTAAGGTTTAGTTTATATCATCTCGAATAATTTGCCATGGCTTTTTAAGAAGTATTGATAGTTTCTTAGAGATATCGCTCAGAGATTTGCAAATGTCTTGTTCTTCTCTTTGTCGCATTTCTTTTCTTTGCTTTGTTGGATGGCTCTAGCAAGTTGATCTTGTTCTTTTTTTGGAGCAATTTAGTTTTGAAAAGACGAGGTTTCTCGAAAGATTTTGATAAGTAGGCAGGACACAGTGGCGGATATTGGGTGAGGCGAATGAGGCAGTTTCCTCGGGCCCCCTTTTTTTGGAGTCCCCCTCAAAAATAGCACTTATAGTTTGAGTTTGCTGCAGATATTTTTTAGAGATTATTATGTAGTTGGGACGAAAAGTGGGAAATACAAGATCGATTCAAGGTGAAGACCTTTTTTTTAGAGATCACCATGATGTTGGGATAAAAAAGTAAAAGACGAAATCAAAGCTCTTTTTTTCTAGAGAACATTAATTTTTGGAAATTCCTGCCTCGGGCTCCTGAATTTGAACATCCACCACTGGCAGGACAGTTGGGAAATTGAAAAGGAATTGATCCAGTTTGGGGTTTGGATATTTCGTATCGCACGTCAACATTTTCGGAGTTTTCATCCAAAGCTGAAGTACTTTTTTGAATTTTGCGACTTTGCAAATGTAATTCGCATACCTGTCAATACAAACTGAAATAAAATTTTGTATACACTAAAAACTGTAAAAAAAAGTTTTCAGGTTGCTTTCAAACAGGGCTATCAACAAATTAGACTGAAAAATAAGGTTGACAAAAAAACAAAATTTTTTGTCACAAAAAAATCTCCACTGAAAGTTAGAAAAATTTTTTACTTAATTTTCATTTGACCCTTTTTAGTAACTTGACCATTAACCGTCCCTATATTTTGTTCACTTTGATGGCTAACTTTGTTTGTAACCTGACAATTTTTTTCAAAATATGATAAAATATAGACGCAAATCTAAATTCAGTTTTCCAAAGACACTCTTTAATTCTCTTTAAAATAAAAATAAAGCTAGAAAATAAAGAGAGTTTGATGGAAGAAATAGCTTATAAATAAATGCAAAGAACAAAAAAAAAAATAGATACATTTTACTTGTGTAATTAACAAAAAACCCAACATACAATAATAGTTGTAAGTTTTAGCTGAAAATAGGCCTGTAGCAGATTAATGCCGTCAAAAACTTAACTTGCTAGTTTTAGATGGCACAAAATTTTTTTTTTATGTCATGTATCCATTTTTGCTTTAAACTTTTGTCTTGAGGAAAACCAAATACCTTAACGCGCGGACCACCTTTGTAATTTCCCTTGCATCGGGGTACACAACATTTAAAAGGCATTGTAAATTACTTCATAAAGTAAATATTTTACGTTAGATAATTCGCTTAAAGCAATTCTGAAATAAATAAGAAAAGTGACGACTGAAAAGATTTTTCTTTTTTAATAGAAAAATTCTATCCAGAGTGTCAAATAATAATTTTTTTGCACTTTCTAAGAAAGCAACTATTTCTATTTCACTGAGAACCAAGAAACGCTACTATAACTAAATATTTCAAAATCATTAAAAATCATGGCGTACGTGCACCATGCTGAGAATCATTTACTGCTCCTTTCAAACTAGTTGAAACTACATTTGATCGCTTACATTTTGATCTTTTTGGAGAATGCTTTGTACTTACTTATCTACAGTGTCCAAAGGGTACCGATGAACTAAAAGTTTGGGAAACCCTGCTGTAGAGAGTTGTAGAATTGTCTAGCGTTTACGAGCAAATTTGCGTCACGTGATCTTTTTTCTATATAAAGCCGATGCGTAGCGAATTATTATTATTATGATTAGTTGATGTGAGACAACTCGAGAGACGGCTCGAGTGAAAGTAATTGTGTTTGGGTACAGGTGGTGCCCCGTTAGATTTGTATCGTTTGACGATTGTTGAATTTATTTTGCACTAGTGGTTGGGAGTTGTGTTCTATAGAGGTAGAATTATTTGTGGTGATTGATTCAAATTATAGTGTTGAATTCGCTTTGCAGTTTGGCAAAGCGTGGAATAGAATTTTGCCAGTCGTGATTTTTGTAATACATTCGTTCTTATTAGAGACAGTGGTCTCTGTTTGTTGTGAAGAAGAGTCTTCAACGAAACCAATCCGAGCTTTCGTTAAACCAACTGTATAAAAGCTTCAGGGTCATAGCAAGACTACTTCTTGAGCCGGAATAAAATAAATTTTAGACACAGCTTTGTTTCAGCACAGGTATTCGGGTTACCTAGCTCAACTGGTCCTTTGGGATTCCCGAACAAAGACTGTGACAAAGTTTTTTTGGTCTTTATTTAACTTTCAAAATAAATTTATCAAACTTGGCACGAAAATTTTTTTGGAGGAAAAAATTCATTTGTGTAAATTTCTGACTTTAGAACTATCATGAATTTAAACAAGTTGGAAACCCCTGTTTCATTGAAATTGAATCGTATCAAACGTCTTGTTTTTATTCTATGTTTTCTGTTTGCAAAACCCACATCTAAAAGCTATAAACTTTTTTAGAAAACTTTTTTAAACAAGTAAACTTAATATAAAAAATACGTCGGATTTTTTATTGTAAGGAAAATTTTGACGCAAAAACGGCCTGTTATTTCAAATGCAACGCGAAATATAAATAAAAAGTTATTTATAAAAAGTCAGGTGTTGTTTAATTGTCTGAAGGCGTCAGCATAAAAGCTAAGGTGTGAACCAGTTAATTTAATTTTTTTCCCACGAATGAATAGTTATAAGAAAGTTTTATAAAAATGCTTAGTCTAAAGATTGAATTTTGTCCGCTTGATTGGTATTCAAGCAGTCCAAAAGCAACTGTTTTATACAAAAGAATGTATATACAGTGTTTTTTTTAAGGCGTTTTGAGGAACCGAAACGGTCTCTCAAAATTGTCCAGCGGTCTCTCAAAATCCTCTTCTACAATAGTGTAAACAAAGATAAGTACGCTCAGAAACAATAGGAAAAAAATTAGCGGTCGTTCAAAATTGCTTAGAGGTTCCTCAAGCCAAACCTTAAAAAAAACACTGTGTATATGTGTAAAATGTTTCCAAACAATCGCCAATTTAGCTAAAAAAAAAGCGATTTACATCAAATAAGTTCTGCATCGTCTAAGGCATTTTGACGTCGGCAAAAGACGTAATATGCTTTGTCACGCAAAGCCAATTCTTGGTAAAATTCATGTCATTTAATAAAACTGTAAAATTGAAATTCCACGCTCTGCTTGCAAAATCCAGCAAAAATTCACAAATTTGTTAAAAAACGTCTATTTTACCCGTTAACCCTTGTTTGGGGGCACCTAAAAATAGTACCATCTTATTCAGCAATTCAAATTAGAAAAAGTCAAGAAATTCCAGAATTTTATCTAAAAAGATGAAGTAATTACAAACGTTTTCGCAACAAAACGTTTTCGTCAGGCTTCAGAAGCCCGGGCGTTGAGGAGAATAGGGTTAAGTTTATACTAGAGCAGAAAAGCTGGCACTTCCAAGTTTTTCCTGATAAGCCATACTGAGACATTTGGCATGAAATAGCTTTATTGAATTATGTTTTTTGTAGATAAAGGCTTTATTTTACGATGAAAAAAAAATCTAATATTATTTTTATCGTTTGACAATGCGTTTACTGTTATTTTTTTCGTATGACCGCAGAGCCAAGCTGTTGCTTTTTTTTTCAGCGGATTCAAAATTGTATAAGCCGCACAATACTCCATTGAAAAATTTTTCGTAAAGTGCCTTTTTTAAATAAAGAACAAAAATTACTTGAATAGACTGAGTATCGAACTCCCATCCTCTAGCTCCAAAGATAGAGTGTCATAAAACTGAGCTTGTCTGTCAAAGACTAATAGATCAATTTGGTTTGCTATATGTTAGTTTAAAATTAGTTTAATATTTATTTACTTTTTTGCTTCCCAGTCAAACAGCATTTTGAGTTTCACATTACAAGACATAACCTTCCACATTTTGTATCGCATATGATACAAACACAATTGTACAGTATACATAAATTGGTCAATTTACATTAAAAAAATCAAAATAAGATTTCTAATAATTCAAAGTAACAACTAAAATATAATTTTTTCAGCGGAAAATTTACATGAAAACGTTAAAAAATTTGAATTTATTTTTATTAAAACTAACTGTAGCTCAAGAACTATATTTTCAATCAAAAAATTAAAATAAAAAATAATTTTGGACTCTATTTCAAAAATAAAAAGTTTTAAATAAGAAAATAATGGGTTTTATTTGATTAATAACAAAATTTTTAAAAAATAAAGTTTTTTTAGTAAAAAAATTTGGTTCTTATCATCATAGCCGTACCTGCCCGGGGGGCAAGGGGGTAATTGCCCCCCCAAGTTTCTAAGATTTGGGCAAAATTAAAATTTTTCGGGCAGTGACAAGAAAATATTTGGGCAAAACCAGAATTTTTCGGGCAGCAATATAAAAATTTGGGCAAAGTCAGAAATTTTAAGGCAGTGACAATAATCACTGCAAAAAATAGTTACCAAATTTAAGTGAAGACCTTTTTTTTTTAGAGAACACCTTGCTTTTGGGACGAAAATTGAAAAATATGAGACTGAATTCAAGTGAAGACCTTTTTTTTTAGATATCACCATGATTTTAGGACAAAATTTGTTCTTGGTTCGAGAATCGCAGACAATCTTTTTGTCCTATCCGTAATGTGCTAGAAATTCATGATTTGGGCAAACGTCACAAAATTTGGGCAAAACTTCATTGCCCTCAAATTTTTTTTGGCTGGTACGCCTATGCTTATCATATGTGATACACTATGCAGTAAAGGGTGAAGATGATATTGTGATTGTTGATCCAAAAGAAAATGTAACTTTTCTCCCCCCGCAAGTTCTCCAGTGATCAGCCTATCAATGCTTTCAATCCACCGGGATGCCACGCCACAGTGGTGTGCCTACAACGATGATAGGTGTGCGGGATAGCGGTGGTCTAAACACCTCCTACTTTTTTTAAAAGAAAAAAAAATTTTAAGCTTTACAATAGTTACGCTGTTTGCAGGCTCAAACTTTAAAGAGGTTTTCAAACTTATTAAAATAAGTCAATTTTGGTAAATGTATGCCGAAAATTTTTTTTGTTTCTAAATGGGCCCTGAGTAAAAAAAGGTTGCGTATTACTGCTTTGATTGTTTTGCTATTAAAAGGGCTTCTCGAGAATTAGGCTAACAGGTCAAAACTCTTTTGACTACTTTCTATACTCTGTGCTTTTCTTTCAGCTCTACAGCTTGTTTAAACCGTTCGAACCGTAATATTTCGGAAAATGTTTTTGCTAAACTCTAGTAAAGTTGTTGCCCCTTCTCCAAGGATATTTTGGAGTAGCCATCTCTTAATCCTCAAATAAGCCCATGCTGCTTCTAAAGGCTTTTTCCACAGACTAGTGGTGTTGTGCTGTGTAGGTACTTGACTACATGTACTTGTCTATACATGTACTTGACTATATGTACTTGACTACGTCATGTGTGTATGACAAGCATAGTGGGCATTGTGGCGTGTAAGTTTCGTGGTTTAGTGTATGCCGGTAACTTTGCACGAGGTGTGCCAGGTTTGTACGCATACTACGTGGTAATGTTTGTTCTGTTGAATGAATGTCATGGGGTGTGGGGTTAATAACTTGGTTATTTTTTTCTAGAACTGATGTATTGTGAGGTGATGGTAGTGACAATGTGTTTAAGGTTTTCTCTACATTTCTCAAATGTTATGTCTGGTTCTGAGATGATGATGTTCGCGTGCTCATTGTTATGAAAGATTGTGGCTATCACGTTTCTAGGTAGATCTGAGTATGCATTAAGATCATTGAGGGTGAGTTTGAGTGAGTTGTTTAAGTTGAGTAGCATGAAGTTTGAGATGGGTGTCTATTAGAAGAACTTTGGTTTCGTTGTATTGGTGTTGAGTGTTTGTATCTCGTGTGCAGCCAGTAGCAATGCACAAAGCTGTGTTCTGAATGGTTTGCAATGTTTTGATGTTGGTGTTTGATATGATAACGCTCCATATGGTTTGCATATTCCAAAGTGGGGCAAGTGATAGCTTTGAATGAGGAGAAAATTAATTTCTTTCGTTTACCCCATTTGATAGAAATGAGTGCTTTTAGAATGTTAAGCGTTTGTTTTGCTTTAGTAATGGTTACCTTTATATGTTGTAAAAATGTTAGTTTTGGGTCTAGAATAATTCCAAGAATTCGGGCGTTTTGTTGTTGGTAAAGTGATAGAGTTCTGCCATATTCAACTGGGACTGGTGTAACATGTGTAGTGTTAGTTTTGTCTGTGTTTATATGAAGATTATTAATGGTGGTCCTTTCATATAAGTTTCATATATTTAAGATGTTGGGCCTAACGGTGTTTGGTGTGAGATGCAGTACTGATTGTTATGTCATCAGCATATGTTGCGATTTGTAGCCTACGTCTTTTGGGGGCAATGGAATGTCAGAAGTGTAAATGTTTGGCGTAACAATTCATTCTTATGCAGACGATACAATTTTGTATTGGCTTGAATCCCAAACTTGAATTTTATACTGTTGTGGAAAAGTTAAAAAACTGTTTGCATAAAATCAATTTATGGATGTCTAAAAATTTTCTAAAGCTTAATGTAAACAAAACACAACTTCTTGTCTGTGGAAAAAAACAATTACTAGACACTTATCAACCAAATATTCTTAATCTAAAAAACTAACTAAATATAGGTACCGATTTATTACCCAAAGCAAAATTGTTAGGTGTAGTATTGGATCAATCTTTATCTCTGGACCATATGATAACTGAGACCTGTAGAATTTGCTATTTTAAACTCACTAAACTCCGTAATCTGCGATCATAAAATTATGTTGGTAAAAACTTTTATTATTTCTCGTATTGACTACTGCAATAGCCTTTATGCCTGTTTACCCCATTATTTACTGCGTAGATTGGAAAGACTATTAAATGCATGCATAAGATTTATTTTTAATATTTCGATTTTTAATCATAATCTGCTTTCATATTATTTTAATTCTCACAAATTGCCTATTGACAAGTACAAATTGTGTCTAACAGTACACAAAATACTAAATAATTTATCGCCAAAGTATTTAACAAATCTCGTAGTTGTGTATAAGCCTTTGAAGGAAAATCTTAGATCAGGCAAAGATAATTGGATTATTAACACAACGCATCATATTTCAAAAACAATTTCTCATCAAATGTGTTTAATATGAAATTCTTTGCCAAAATCTTTAAGATCTTGCAACCAAACAAATGTTTTTAAAAAGGAGTTAAAAACTTATTTCTTTAATGAAGCTATTAGAGACCTTATAAGTAGGCTAATCAAAATTTCACTCGCAATTACTTTACCTAGATAATAGCTTTTTCTTTTTTTAAGTTAGCAAATTACGTCCTGTCATTTCATACTATATAAATTTTATTTCTGTTTTATAAGTCTAACTTGTCTGAATAATTGCTATTTAACTTTAGTCTTTATATTGAATAAGTGCATTTAATCTACAGCTAATCTGGGCTTTACTATTTTTTTTTTGTTTTTCTGTTATTTTTGGTGTTGTAGTTATGATGCTTGTGTTAATCATTTTAATCATAATCATTATCTTGTATTAATCTTTTTTTCATGTTGTTTTTGTGGTTGTATTTGTGATGTTTATTATTATGCTCAACCGCTCTGAGACTATACGACCCATTTTAAGTATAGAGCGGTATATAAATACATTGTTATTATTATTATTAATGTAAAATAATGTTGGAGACAGAAGTTGTTGTTGATTTGTTTGAGTTTTGAGAGTGTGCATTGTATTGAGTGCATGCTTGTTGTCTTTTTATGTAGTTAGCTATGAACTTGATAATGTTAAAAATGTTTATTTGTGTGAGTTTGTGCATGTTCATTGCATCAAACGCCTTGCTCATGTCCAAAGCTACAGCTACAGTACGTTGTGAAGCCTTGGATTATTGAAACCTTTGTGACTTGGTGACAGATGCTGTAAAGCAGTGTGTGTTGAGTGTTTATGTTTGAATCCATGTCGATAACAAATGACTAGGATGTTTTCTGTTTTGTATGGTAATAGTGTTTTCTCTATGGTTTTGACAATACTTGGTAAAAGTGATATAAGTCGATAGTTTGTGCCAATGTTGTGGTCTTTGATTTTGGAATGGGTATAATTATGGCACGTTTCCAAAAATGGGGTACTGTCTTAGTGTTGAGGGCAGTGTTGTAGATGTTTGCGAGGCATCTGATGGTAAAGGGCCCTAGGTGTTTGAGGTGTCTGATGTTTATGCCATAAGGTCCAGTGGAATTGTTGTTTGTGCTGGGTTACACCACAAGGTCTTAATTTAAAAGTGGCCAACTTTTATGAAACTAAGACTACTTCAATAGGGTGGAGTGAAAAAAAATTTGAAAAAAGTGTAATTCTTAAATCCTGCCAAATAGGCTAAAACTTCAAAAAAAAAATTGGTTTTGGCGAGTTGCTACCTTTGGGGGGCTAGCAACCCCCCAAAATGTGTTTTTGGGGGGTAAAATTGACAAAAAATGTCGTAACTCGGTAACCGTTTATCGTAGAGGCATGATTTATGGCTCAAAATTTGCAGAATCATCATGTTTCTATATGTGCTAAGAGAAAGTTTTTGTCTATTTCCACAAGAAAAAAAGTTATAATCGATAAACCGTTTTTTATGCTCAATACTCGAAAATTGCGCTGTATGGAAATAACTTTGATCTAACATTTGAAATGATATATGTCTAACTAATAAGGACTAATTATGACAATCACAATATAAGGACTAATTATGACAATAACTTTGGTCACCAGACAAAATACCTAAATAGGCCTACTCATAAGGTACAGAACGTGCTAGCTTTACTGCCCATAAAATGTTTAGTATTTCAGTAATTTAAAGAAAATCTGTTACATCTCATTACTTTCGAACTGTTGATGCTGATATTGGGTTGTTTTGCCTAAGGAGTGAGAGAAAAATAAGAAAGCAAGTTAGAGTACACCAAATACCCTACGCAAAATGAAGCGCATCAGAATTGCACTTTAGTGTCAAATTTTTTCAAAAGTTTTCGAGATTTAATCTTCTGGCGAATCAACCCATCTCTTCGCTCAAATCCTTCAACTTGTGCTGCGGCCTCTGTTACCATTTTGACATGGCGCTCTACACATTGGTTGTGACATGGGTGGTCGAGCTGCAGTGGTCTTATCCGGCATTGTTCAATATCTAAATCAGTTAAATGTTCAATTACCGGAGCCTGCTGATGGCAAGATGTTAAATTCACCATCTTGTAGTACGAGTTCACTGTTAGATCCAGTGTGAGCGGTTCAAACAGCCGTACAGTTGAGGCGGTATCATAATATTTTGCTCCTTCCAAAGAATATTCTTCACTGCGACTGTCAAACAAGTCATGATTATCAAATGAAACCGTTGATGGCAAGTTTCCACGAATCGAAAGCACTTTCTTCACTCCTCGCATTCGTATCTCCTCATCGTTATCACCCAACATGGCGATCAAGACATTTTCCTGGTGTGCGAAAAATGCATTTCGTTGCACAACTTTCAGAGCAGTTTTCCGAACAGCTTCGTCAGGCACCTGAAGAATTCGTTGGACCAAATTGAAAAAATTTCTAGATCCGCAAGTTAGTTGACTATTTAACTTAATTTCAAACCAACTTGGAAAGTAAACTTGAAGACAAAACTTCGTCAGAGTTTCCAAGTTTGAGGAGGGTTCATCCACCGAAACATAATATCTGAGGATTCGACAGCCCAGAGTTAGCCAGCGTGAATGCACAATGGGACCTACTTTTAAATATTGCAAGTCGCTGTCGACAACTCCCATGAATATTGCTGAACATATCTTGTAAGCATAGTGTTGATCAGTACTCAGATCATTAACAACTGATTCTGGCAACTGTACAAACTGAGGGTTTGAAATTGACTTAAAATTAGCAGCAACCGGCCAACTTGAAACATCTCCAGTTAAACACTTCCCAATTGGTCCTGCAAATGTGTCAGGACTATTGGTGGTTCCATCAAGCATAGTAAAGACATGGCGCAAGGGTAGTTCATTGGTATGTAGTAGGCAAATTACCCATTGTAGTGGCTTGTTCAATAGTTCTTCCAACTTACGAATGCAACCATTGAACTTGCCTGTCATTGCTGCAGTTCCATCAGTGCCAACTACTGTAAGCTTGTCATGTAATTCGGTGTTGGCAATGGTGTTGAAGATCTTTTGTGCTATGGTTCTTCCTTTGCCATCCTCTGTAAAAAAATGAGAAAGATAGTATTCACCAGGCTGCCCAACCATTGTATAGTGATCTTCAAGTTGCACAGACCTGTAAAACTTGACATTTGGCCCTTGCATGGTGACCTGTGTTGCATCTTTGCGCCTATCAAAGTATATGGCATTCACTAACTTGAAATTTTCTTGCTCCTTTTTCCTAATTTCAGCACGGCATCGTTCTCGCTTTCTTCGAAGCTTGCTACGATCAATAACGTATGTCTTGTCATCATCAGTAATTAGACCCAAATCTTGCATCACACTATTAGCGATCGCAGCAGCAGCTCTGTCGGATATCTGAAAACGCTCACTCATTTTTGCAAGGTTTGACCAAATCATTCGATTCTGATTTTCATATGGCATTGATTGAGAAACAAATTCAGAAGCAACAGAAGATTGCGTTTGGTCTGTGTTGGTTGAACTAGAATCTGACAGATAATCCAAAGCTGACTCAGGCACTGATGTAACTGATGTAACGGAAGAACATGTTGGTGGTTCTGGATGAGGTTGTAAGGGTCGAGAGCGCCTCAAAAACTGTATGTCAGCTGACGTTGAAGGAACCACAGCATCCACACATTTTCCAACTTGCTTACTAGTTTGATCTTTATAAAAAGCATAATCATCATCTGTCATTTTCAAACCATGTTGTTTCTCTAAAATTCTGCGCTGCTTATCGTCAGCACAAAAAACATCAAATATTTCATCAATAGTTGACATAAACTCTTTTTCCTTTTGTAAAAATGCTTCTCCTCGTTTTTTCTTTGACCAGCGATCAAGTGCACTGAAACAATTCACAAAACTTTGAACTTTTTTCGAAATGGTGTACAGATAAATGGGATATACGTTGCACCATACCCATCTGTCATAAATTTCTCTGGCAATGTCATTTGCAGCATTGAAGGTTCGAAAGTTTTTCAAATGAAGAATGCGTTCTATTACATGTCGCTTGGTAGGCAATACTCCTGGTGGAAAACTATCACAGGTAGAGAAAGTGTGTCCACTATGTAAAATCTTCTTTACAGAAGTTAAATTCCGTTTTTTCATGTTTTACTACTTCGCAGTTTGGCCAAAGCTTTGATTTACACAATTACTTAACAATATACCTGCAAAAAATAATAATAACTTTTCAGATAACTATTAGTTAAGTACAAACAAACAAACTTATTAAACAGTTTTTCTATCATAACTTTTTTTCTAGTGGAAATAGACAAAAACTTTCTCTTAGCACATATAGAAACATGATGATTCTGCAAATTTTGAGCCATAAATCATACCTCTAGATAAGCGGTTACTGAGTTACGACATTTTTAGAAAATTTTACCCCTCAAAACACATTTTGGGGGGTTGCTAGCCCCCCAAAGGTAGCAACTCGCCAAAACCAATTTTTCTCGTAGATTTTATCTGTTTGGCAGGTTTTTAGAACTACACTTTTTTCAATTTAAAAAAAATTATTTTCACTCCACCCTACTACTTCAAGTCATTTAAAAGCTGATACGCTTTCCTAAATTTTCCGAAATCTGTGGTCCAGGGTGAAAAACGAATTCGATGTGCGTCCATGCCGATAGCTTTACAGCGAGTGTTGCCGTAGTTAAATTTTCTAGTCAGTAAATCAGAAGAGTTTACGGGGGTTCAATGAAAAAAGTGCAGGAAAAAATTAGGTAGAGATAATCTCCTAGTGATAATGAATAGGTGAAAACATAAAAAGCAAAAAAGGTTTCAGTTGTTTGAAAAAAGAACATCGCGGAACGATCCCGGCCTGCCGACAATTTCCACTTTACTACAACTTGGTGGTGTGGTTTCCCATTTTCTCACCAGATATTGAACCAAAATGGTTGCTCGCCTAATTCTGTGGGCTGGCTTATGATGAACAAATTGTTTACATCATCGATTAGCCGGGTGGAAGCATTCCTTGTTAGGATCATGTACTGTATTTCTTTGATTAAAATGCGCCCTTGTTTAGAATGCGCACGAATTTGCGATAAAAGAAAATAGAATGCACCCTTGAATACGGTGCGCATAAATAACGTCACCTAGCGGATAGTGCAAAGCTGGTGCGGCTTGCCTGTTACGTAAGCACTTTTTACAACTTGTTCGGTATAAAAACACCCATTATTTTACATTAAGGTGGTCGAAGCTACTTTGAAAAGCACGGTAGGGTTAAAGTTGGCCGAAAGTTATCAAAAAATATTATGCGCCCAAACTCATGATAAAAAAAATGCGTGCATTCTATTCGAAGAAATACGGTATCCACTATTCCCTGAAAGTTGTGCTCGATACACGATAAATCGAGTCTGTTTAAAAAGCGACGGTAAGCGATATTTTTTTTTTTTTTAGTAAAACTAACCCGGAATCTATCCGTGGTTACTATAGCTACTTAGAAATCTTTTTTCTCTTGGTTTCTTTTTATATTTTTTCCTGGTGCTGTAGGGGGATTTCCTGTTAGTTTCATTCACAAAAACAGATCGCTTAAGGTTGCTTCTTGAAGAGACCCCATTTATTAAGTATCGAACAAGACTTTTAGGGCCTATTTGATACATGATCCCTTTGTTATTTTCTAAAGAGCCATCGTTAGCTGTCGCTGCATGGGGGATTCCCCACACATCCATGTTAACAAGAAGTCATTGATAAAAATATATTCTGTCTACGATCGAAAATAAACAAAAATATAGAAATTCACAGCACTAGAACCGCGGAGGGGGGTTGCATATTTCGCACTGAGGATCGCGGGTTTCCCAGGAGATTTTGTTTGAGGATTGAAAAGTGGGTAGTTAGTTTAATCACGTGGTGGTAGCGGGAGGTCCAGTGCCAGGCCTCATCCACGGCTCAGAGTCGACTGTGTTGATCGATGGAGGGCGCTCGGGCTGGGGAGCACTAATCGAAGTCTCTTTCCGCTGCCTTCGGCCACGATGAGCGAAAGGGTCAAAAGTTTCCGAGGCCGACGACGTTTTCTGCTGGTTGATGAAACGCTCGAGGACGTCATCCGGGTCGGTGAGTGACACGTCATCACCTGGAGAAACAAGCCATAAGTAAGGAGGATGTGAACAAATCAAGAAAAAACGAAGGTTATCTCGATAGCGCATCTCTCGTCTCTACTCAGGCTAATACAAGAAAAAAGTAAGCACTGCCAGGCGATAAAATTTTGAATAGAAGATCGAGGTTGAGCGCGCAAGCACCTTGCATCGCTTTCAGCTTCTCCATCCTGCTCTTGTTCCTCCCGGCCAGTCTCTCAATGTCCAGCGTGGCCAGAGAATTCAAGGACTGAACCGAATAGTTGTCGGGGGTGGTACGGTAAGTCATTCCCCCTTCCTCCTGCAAGAATACACGTCATAATGATGCTTTTCTTATCAGCCGATCGTCACAAACCTCCTCTCTCCTGGCTCTTCTTCTCTCGCGGGCAGATAGTTTCCTGCGACGAGCGAAAATTGTTAAAACAAAATCGCGTTCAATTTGTACTAACTCGTTACCTCTCGCCGTCAGATGGCGCTCTCGGAGGCATATTTTCATCTGGGACGGGGATGTAGGTGGTTTCCGCTTCCAAGAGGGAGGTGAAGGATTCCGACGGAGGCTGGAAGTGAAAGTGTTAAGTTTACCCTGGCTGAAATTTAAAGAGGACTTACCAAGGTTTTGAACTCCGCATCCCTGGGCCTCCGAGCATTTTTTTTGGGAAACTCCATTCCACTCCTAGAAATACAAAATATAAAAAGCAAACTTCCGACATGTGACGTCATCATTGACAAAGTGACAAAGCATCGGGATGTGTGCAGAGGTTCAGATGATTCGAGTTGATGCAGTGAATGTAAAAAGAGTCTTCAGAATCCAAGCTCGACTTAATGTTTAAGTCAATTAATATTTAAAAAGTTTTTGCAATATGTTCGTTCAATTTTCTTTTATTTCAGCTTCGTCATAAATTATTTGATAATATACATTTGGAAATAATAAAAAAATATGATGATATTGAGAAAAACAATATAATATTTAAACTAATGTTGATAAATTTCAAAAAAAAGTGGATGATATCAATGATAATAGTACAAATCCATTGAACTAGAGATTAGTCAAATCAATCAATGATGGCGAACTTTTCAGTTTCTTAATTCGTGGAGTACTGGAAAATGATGAAAATATTCGGGGAAATAAAATGGCGATCAAATTTCCTTTTAATCGTCGTCGTTTGGAAGGTATCCACTCTAGATCAGACACAAATAGGACTGGGGCCGAGGGTTTATCCTTTTACCACCCAAGGCTGCTGCACTGCCCGGATCGAGATGACAATACAGTTGAGTCGCGCCCATATTACACGCGCCTAGTTGACCTAGACACTCACTTGAGAGTTTCAATTTTCATCAACTGAGCTTTGATCAGATCCTCCTGCTGTTTCTCCAGCGCCTTTGTGTCCGTAGGAGTGTCGGGATGCTGGATACGGAACATACGCAGGGAGGCGGTGTCGTCTTGTCTGCAAGGTTTGATTTAGTTTTTAGCTTTTTTGACTTCTCTACAACAATTTTCTCCATGACTACAGTAGATATTGTTCGAATTAGCTTAAAATCACTTGATTCATTTTTTCGAACCATTACCGTTTGCGTCAATTTGTGCAAAACAATGACATCATAATAGCGTTTTTGTTTGGGAATGACGCGAAAATTAAGTCCTATTCTAATTTAGTATTTGAGGAAACTTTGTAACACTCGGTCGTCAAGCTCACCTGTCTTTGAACTCCGTGAACTCCCGCAAAGCTTTCGAGTTGGGTCGGTCCACCGTCGGAGGGCGCCTCACGTGTACGGGCCGCTGCCTGACCCGCGACAGGTCGACCAGGGTCTCATTGCTCCTAAACAAACAAGCGTCAAGGTGTTAAGCAACATATCAGCGGGCTGGGGGGGCTTACATCCGGTCGGTCAAGTAGGTGGTGTGCCTGGGCTGGTCAGAGAAGCGGAGTTGATCTTCAATCCGTTGTTGTTCGTTCAGGAGTTGCTTCCTTAACGCGGACAACTCCCGCGAGATCCGCTTCGACTCTGCCCGAGCGACGTCACAATCAAGCCATATTTACGAATGTTCAAAAGTACTTTCACTCACCACGAGACTTGTCCGCTCGAACAGCGGGAGCAGGGGTGTAGTCACGTGATCTAGGTGCGAGAGGAGGGGCCTGGGCTTGCACTGCGACTTCGCGACGAATCGATTCACTGCAGCAACAAAGTCAATGACGTAACAAACAACATGCAGAGGGAACCCACCTGTTCATTTGTCTCGGGACCGCGTCGGGAACTAGGGGTTCGGGCCGAGGAGCAGCCGCTGTGTCGGGCACTTTCGAATGGGGAGGTTGCCTCTGCAGTGGGGGAAGGTCAGTCAACAACCAGACCCAACATACTGCTGATATTACCTTCAGTTTCGCGTCCAGTTCTCGCTCCTTCTCCCTCCTCTCCTCCTCCTCTCTCTTCATCTGCTCCTCTTTTCTCTTCCTTTCCGCTTCTTCTCGTTTCTCAGCCAGTGCTTTTTGAATTTCTTCGTTTTTTCGTTGTTGCTGCGAAGATGAACATATGAGTGACGCAGGTGGGTTAATTTCAAATCCTAGCAACCTCTTCTATCTTCTCTCTTTGTTTGCGCTGTTCGTTCTCGTATTCCTCCTGCATCTTTCTCGCATCTTCAGCCATCCTTCTTTCTTCTTTCTCCTCCAAGATCTTAAGCTGTTCTTTCCGTTGGGCATCTAGTCTTCTCTTCTCTTCAATCTGCAACCACAACACGGCAGTGAAAATCTTTCCCCAACAGGGGAGTTGTTTTAATGTAACTAAACTCGGCCAAACGTCTACCTTCGCATCAGTCGGCCAGCATAACCATGAGATGTGGATGTTATAAGTGAAAATAAAAATTTATTAACAAATTACTCGTCAATTTAAACTGAAACGAAACAACGCCAGAATCAAGCCCGGAAGTGATATCTCTTCATTATGGTTGCCTCTAAACGTCCACAGGTTGGTCAGGTGAACTCTCAAATCAACAGAAACAAGCACAGTCATCCGATCTTCCCGAAAAAAATCGAACCCACCTGCTTTCGCAGCTCATCCTTGTACGTCCCTTTCATGGATCGTTGCTCTGCACTCTCCTTCACTTCGAACGGGTTGTTCCGGCCGAAGCGCGGAGAAGTCACAAACACGCCCGTGTCCTGCACAATCGTCAACGTCATGTCACGTGATGCGACAGACGGTCGAGCAAACTAGCCTGTTTCCGGGGAGTTTGGAAGATCTCCTCCGTGCTTTCGATCATCTTCTGCCTCTGCTTGGCCAGTTCCACCACCTTGGTCGGGTCTCTGATCAGCTCCTCATTCTGCTGATGCATCTGCCGCAGGTCGGCTGTGGAGACATCATGTCGTCATTAAATGACTTATAATGTCGTCATCCGAGCTTACATATGAGGTTGCCATGTGAGTCTTTCATCGGGGCACCGCCCCCTCCTTTCCCCCATGGGTCGTAATTAGCGGCTTCGGCCTCCTTCTTCTTCTCATACAACTCGCGTTCCCGGCGTTCCTCCGCTTTCTCCTTCTCCTTCATCCTCATCTGAGAGGAAAAGATTCAACTCAAGTGACTCCAACGCGCACCAATATCTTACCTGCTCCTGCAGCTCCTCCTGGTAGGTCCGCATCATCTCCTTCTTCTTCTGCGCGTCTCTAGTTTCGTCCGAGACCAGGCTCGATCTCACCTCCACGACCTTCCCAGAGAGAGCTCTGCCAACGACATGTTCGGTGTAGAGAAAATACTGGAAGTATGACAAAATGCTTACTGCGTCGATTCGCGACGGTCAACATCCTTCATCGGCTCACTCATCCCTGCAACAATAGATTAAACCAGATCAAGGTGAAAATAGAGCTGTAATAATCTCCTCCTGGGTGTCTGCCGCCTCTACATAGCCATCCCACCAAGGGGAGGGGGAAGTGTGGACCAAAGCAATTAATTCATCGAACAATCAGTTCACGACAATTAGGCACGAACCCAAAACATTTTTTATGCGGAGATGCAACACAGCAACAGCAATTCAACGAGGGGAACTTAAAAGCGTCATCCCTTACCCCGCCACTCACCGCCCTGCTTCGATTCCACAGCTGCCAATAACGGGGAAACACCGGAGGGAAAATTTCTCAGCGGTGGGAAACCACCTGGTGGTAAGTTTGGGTTGAGGGGGTTTTGAGAACCGTAGTAATAATACGCATCGTCGATGAAAGAGGGGTACGACATGGGGGGCCCGGGCTGGGGATAAAAGCTGCAACAGCGCGGAAAAGACGTGACGTAAGCATAGATGGGCTTATTGTTGACACATACCCGTTCATAACCGATGGGTTGTAGTAAGGGGGAAATGGGGGCCTCGACCTCCAGTGACGTCGATCCTGGTCGCTTTCACTTTCTGAACTCGCCAATCGCCTTGAAGACCTTTGTGACGTAACAATCGTTAGATCTGACCCCACCTGATGCACAGATCAGTTAACTAATGCCAAAAAACGGGGGAAACAACTTAAGCAAGAGGCCACTCCCCTCCAGCACTCACTTCTTCGCTTTCCGTTTTGATGGCTTCGACTTGTCTCCATCGCTCGTGGCCAGATCTTCCATGACCTTTTTTGATTCCTGATGACGAGGAGTCTGCAATAAAGAAGCGAAATCTAGTCACCCTCAGTTTGTCTCAACCGAGAAGTAAAAAATTGGTGTTCGGGGGGTGGTAGAATATTATTAAAGAATAAGAAGACTCTGATAGATTGCAACATGAGCCTCCAGTTTTTCCAAGATTTGTTTTAAAACTATGAAATCATTACTTTTTCACTACCTGGCCATGGGGAGAAGAGCTTGAAGATTGAATCGCTTTTTCAGGTTAAAACCCAAACAATAGAATTCCTAAATTGTGGCTAACAAGACCAGGGCCAAAAAGCAGACCACGTTACACGTTATAGCACAGCGGTTCCCAACCCCCGGTCCGCGGATCAATTGGAACCGGGCCGCACAAAAAACATTTAATTATTTCTCTTTTATTTTGTTACATTGTTTATATACAATTGCTAATTTTGTTCCTTCTCCCAAAGATTTGATAAAAAAGACGAACTTTTTGATTTGATTTATCAGGTTTCTTGTGCTGATTGCAACCTCATTTATATGGGTCAAACGAAACGAGTTTAAAATCTAGGTTAACCGAACGTAAACGCCCTATTAAATACCAAAGACGGAATCAATCACGGCTTTGTGAGCACTCGGCACAGCAATGATTATGGACCACAATATAGATTGGGAAAAGAAAATTATTTTAAAACTTGAAACTGATTATAATAAAAAATTATTTGTGAAAAGTTGGTTTATGAATTTAAAATCAAATGTAATAAACAAAAACCACGGCAATTCTTTCCCTTTAATCTACAGTATAAAAAATTATTAGATTGTGATTGAATAAGTTAATTTGCATCCTTTTTTAAGTTATAATGTAAACAGTTTCAATTTTCTCAACTAGTTATTTTGGTTTGTAACTTTGTACTGCAATTGTACGATTGACTGCTGCTTAAATTAGAATCTTCTCAGGTTTGTTTATCGCTGTTCGTGAATGCGGCTTGCGTTCAAGGTTCTTTGGTTTTTTTAGTGATCGCTATGCTTTGGTTCTTTATTACTCAATTTTGTTGCGGTAGCGATCAGTGAAGTGAACCACCCGCTGCTCGACGTTGGGCGCATTTCTACGGTTAGTGATGACGAACTTTTAGCAGTTGTTACTCGTCGTCGTTTTCGTTTGAAGGGCATCCACTACAGGTCAGACACAAACAGTACTGGGGCTCAAATGGATGGACAAATCACAAATGGAAAACGGAGGTACTGCGAAAATGTTTCCAGGCTCCGTGCTTTTGTGCCCGAGACCGGTGCCAGGCCTGTTGGAATGGGCTTACCCCGAGCAGCTTGGGTTATGCTCAAAAGCCTGCGGACTGATGTTGGGCGATTCCATTCGTCCATGCACAAATGGGGTCTCACTCCTTCACCGAATTGCGAGTGTGGCGCCTCTGCGCAAACCGCAGATCATGTTCTAATAGCGTGCCCTATACATCGGGTACCACATGGAGCACGAGGTCTGACGGTTTTGGATGACGAAACTCGATGCTGGCTTAATAACACCACTGCCAGCATCTGATTCAGACAGTGCAGCAGTCTGGGGTAGTAAAAGGATAAACCCTCGGCTCCAGCAGTTGTTACTATGAACGTTTTAATCTCTGAAGATGTCGGTTAATTTCTGACCGACGAAACGTCAGTTTAAATAAAAATACCTTGCTAATTTTAGGTTTTTGTATTATCACTGGAAGAACATTTGAAATTTTTAGCAATAGTTTATTCTTTTAACACATAATTATTCTGCAAATTACTAGAAGTTTTTTTTCATTTCATGATGCTATAAGCCTAATTGTGAAGTCTATAAAGCCTACATGTGTCAGTTGTTCTAGAGATATTTGTAGTAAATATTTATTTGTAATAGTTTCATTGTATTATGAGCTAGTGGTTGCAGCTATTTAAAGAGGTTAGATTTCGATAAAAGAGGCACTATAGTTGAATTTAACCCACCATATAGCAAAAATGAGTACAAAATAGGCATCGTTAGAACGTTTTCTTGCAAAGGGAAAAGGCCCAGTAAAGAGACAGAAGAACCTTCAACATCAAAGAAATAGAAATCTTTTAACAGACTATATCAGGTGGTCCAACTTCTGCACTCTTGTGGGCCACTTTTCAAAATTATTCGAGTTTGTGGGCCTCAGTCGGCTGAAAACACCTATTTTCGTCCCAAAACTTATAGCGTTCTCCAAAAAAAAAAAAGTCTTCACTTGGAATCGGTCTCAACCCTAGACTCTGTTCCACCAGCTCGCCATGCCTTGTTATAGAAGGTTGCCGCTGCTTGTGATCGACAAGACTTGTGCAAAATTGTTCCGCGGACCACACAAATTCCATCCGCGGGCCCGTAGTTGGACCACGCTGGACTATATCATGAGTCCTACTTAAAATATGTATTTATCTGGACAGGTGATTCCCACACACCAACCCCACTCTGCATACTTTGCTGCTACCGGCTCTCTCATAAAGCAATAAAACCTTCAAAACTGTTTTGCCACTTGAACAACAAGCATCCTGGATTAAAAGACAAGTCCCTGGAGTATTTAAAAAAAAAAAACGAGAACATGAAGGACAGAAAAAATTTCTGAGTGCTACCACATCAATAAACAAGAATGCACTGAGAGCATCATATTTAGTTGCTAACCGTATTGCTAAGGTAAAAAAGCATTCACTATCGGGGAAGAATTGATCTTGCCCTTCACTAAAAGCATTTGCCGAGAACTTCTAGGAAAGGTTGCTGTTAAAAAGATACAACATGTGCCTTTGTCAGTTAGCACTGTAACTAGACACATTGAGGAAATAGCTTAAGACATTGCAACACAATTATCGGAGAGCATTAATACATCACTAAGGTATGCACCATGCACTCTGGGTTGACGAATCTACAGATATTGACAACAAGGCACTATTATTTGTCTATGTGCGATATCTTTATCAGGAGGATGTGCATGAAGATTTGCTATGTGCACTATCTTTGCCAACCAACACGACAGGAGCAGAACTGTTGAAATCACTGGATGGCTATATATCAGGACAACTAAAATGGTCCTTTTGTGTCGGCATATGCACAGACGGAACTGCTGCTATGACCGAAAGTCGGTTTAGCTGCTCGGATTAAGAAGGTTGCACCTGAGAGTGAATCGACACATTGTTGCATTCACAGGGAAATGCTGGCAAGCCGAAAAATGACACCAGAATTCAACAGCGTATTGATTGATGTCGTTAAAGTTATCAACCACATCAAAGCCCACGCCCTTAACTCGTGCCGATTTGAGCAGCTTTGTGAGGAGATGGACGCAGAGCACAGAGGCCTTCCCTTGTACGCAGAAATAAAATGGTTATCCCAAGTAAAATTGCTAACTACAGTGTTTGAAATACGAGAACCATTACAAAAATTTCTCTCAGAAAAGAAGTCACCGCTGGCAGCACATTTCAGTGACAAGGAATGGGTCGCAAAACTGGCTTACTTGCGTGACATATTCAAGCTCCTTAATGGATTCAATTTGTCCCTTCAGGAGAAAATAACAACTGTTTTCAAGTTGGCAGACAAAGTAGCAGCATTTAAGGCCAAACTATACCATTTACAAGTCTATTTGGCAAAAATGAAATTTAATTTGGCATTAATAAAATTCATATCCTGTTTCTTACTCGCTATTTTCATATTTTGGCATAATTTTAAAAAAATTTCTTTTTTAAATTTTTATAATATATTATTTTTATTAGTAACAAATAAATATATATATATATTATTAGAATCACCTCCTGATGAGCCGAAAAGCCGAAACAGACTGTTGAGGTTTTAATAAAATCTCTTTTGTGGCTTTTGTAATTTAATTTAATATTATTGAGACTGTATATATATATTATATTATGGAGGCCTAAAATTATGGCGACTATATATACATTATGTAGACCTAATATAGAGACCCTATATTATCTATACATATACATGTATAATATATACGGGGGTGCAAAAGTAGGTATACAGTGATAAAAAAAGGTAAATACGTACATTATTAACAGCATTTACATCTTCAGTCCGACACGATTCATCAGGCGTCCCAATAATCTGTGCTTGATACCAAGTTCCTGTGTTTCGATTTTTGTGGCTCTGAGTGAATGCTTAAGCAACTGATGTCACAGTACTGTATACGTACTTCTGCACCCCCTGTGTATATATGTACGAGGGTAAATCAAAAATTATCCGGAATTGCTCTATAGCGCACTCTTGCTTTAGCTTTTTCAAAATTTTTTTTGCACGTGTTGTCTACTGTGTCACGTGATCACGATCTGCTAATCTAATTGTTCGTTCAGTTTTAACACGTGTTATTTTCTGTTGCTAAAAATGGACGCTCCACTTGCACAATGCACCAGAGAAGAACAACGTGCTGTGGTCCGATTTTTGTGGTCAGAAGGTTCATCGGGGACAAAAATTCATCAAAGACTCTTAGCACAATATGGAGACAATGCACTATCGAAAACAACGGTATATGAGTGGATTGAGAAGTTTAAAACAGGCCGGACCAGTGTAAAACATGCAGAAGCAAAAAAATTCAAGAGTCAACTTTCTGCAGGAAAGGTTATGCTAACCATTTTTTGGGATTCAAAAGGGCCTATTTTGGAGGATTTTCTGGAAAAAGGAAGTACAATCAACAGTGCAAGTTATTGTGATTTGCTAGCCAACCGCCTGAAGCCTGCAATTCGCACCAAACGCCGAGGATTACTGTCAAAGAAGGTTTTGCTGCAGCATGACAATGCACGCCCACATGTTGCCAAAGCAACCATTGAAACCATTAACAAACTAGGTTTTGAAGTGCTGGAGCATCCTGCATACAGTCCAGATCTTGCTCCTTCCGACTATCATCTTTTTGCCCCACTCAAAGATGCATTACGGGGTCGTAAATTTTCTTCTGATGAATCAGTGCAAAAAGCGGTGCATCAATGGATGTGTGACCAGCCAAAAACTTTCTTCTCAGATGGCATTTATAAGCTTGTAGACCGCTGGAACAAGTGCATCGAAATGGGTGGAGATTATGTAGAAAAATGATAAATCGTTTTCGTGTTTTGTGTTTTTAAAATAATCCATAAAAATAAAAGTCCGGATAATTTTTGATTTACCCTCGTATATATATATAATACATACATAATATAGGGTCTCTATATATTTTAGCTCTCTATAATATAATATATATAGTCTTAATAATATTTTTTTCATTTTTTTCGTTTTTTTCATTTAGCATTCTGCGGGGAAGATCGATTTACTCCTGCAACAAAATAGTCTCAATAATATATATATAGATATTAGGTCTTCATAATATATATTAGGTCTGTATATATATGTATATATATATATATTAGGTCTCCATGATTTTGGGTCTAAATATAGTATGGTCTCCGATGGGGTCTCCCTCTTTCTCTCTATTTATATTACCAATATTTGTTACTAATAAAACTAATATATCATAAGAATTTAAAAAAGAAAATTTTTTAAAATTATGCTAAAATATGAAATTAGCAAATAAGAAACAAGATATAAATTTCATTTTTGCCAAATAGACTGGTAAATGGTATAGAGTTGTGGGGACGGTGCATAAACAGAGGCATTTTAGACATATTTCATACATTAGTGAGGATTTTGGGTCAGCCTGAGCCTTCATTCTCCCAGTTGGTGCACGATTACCTATCGTTGCTTTCAAAAGAATTCGAGAGCTACTTCCAACTACAAAAGACCCACGAACTGGTAGAAAATGGATTCGCTACTCATTTGTCAACAAACCAGGCAAATCTAGCATGTCTCTGCAAAAAGAAGATTAATTTTGTTGGAAATTGCAAATGACGGCTGCCTTAAAACTACTTTTGAAACAACAACTCTACCTGTGTTCTGGTTTAAAGTCATGGCGGAATACCCTAAGATTGCAACCACATCACTTAAAACCCTGTTGCCATTCCCGACATCCTATCTGTGTGAGGCGGGGTTTTCTGCAGTAACAGCCACCAAAACAAAGCAAAGGAGTAAACTGGACATAAGCAACACACTTCGGGTGTCATTGTCTCCTATTACCCCAGATGGAATCGTCTCGTTGTAGAGAAACAAGCTTAGGGTTCTCATTGATTTAGCATTCTAGTGAGTTAAAATCTTTATACATGTATTTGTTGTTTTGGCGTATCTGTATTTTGTTTTGAAGGCATGTTCAAAAACAATTAAATTAAAATTACTAAATCAAAACAATCAATGCCTCTCCCACTGGGCTGCGGCAAAATTATCAAACCTTGACCGGTCCGAGGTGAAAAAAAGGTTGGGGGCCACTGTTACAGCAGAGTGGCCTATTAGCAGCCGGCAGTGAGTCACTGATCAATATGGTTTTGATTTAGCAGCTTTAAATGTCCTTTATCCCTATCAAGACAAACAATCTATTTTTTTTCTTAGCTCTATGTATAACGCCTCCGACGCTTTCCTGCGAGTCAGGAGGATAACTACGGACAATAGGTAAGTTAAATACTCGTAATAAATAAATTTCAACGGGAAGATATATTGGGAAAGCAGCTCAGAACAATCAAGTGGAAAAGGCTTAGTTTGATGATTGTTACGCAAACCAGAAAGACAAAACATTGATGACTTTATTTCAAGCTTGGTTGTGGCGAGGAACGGCCTGATGTTTATTTTGTTGAAGAGCGTGTCTGCTAAGTGAACCTCTTGAGGGCGGATGATATAAAAATAATGTTTAAAATCAAGCCTGCATGAACGGAGGAGGCACTTGTTTTGTTGACGGTTTATTATCACCTTATTGACGTCACTGAGAACAACAGCTTGCTTGTCCAGTAACTTCTCCCTGCAAAGCAAGGAGGCGTAACCAGCTGTTCCGATGGATCAACAGTTAACTCAAACCTGAGTTTCCTCTGTCGATTCTCCTCCATCTGCTTGGTCAGATCCTCCTTGTACTCCGCCTTCCTCCGCTGGACAGTGTTGGCGCTTGCCACTTTGCCGATGGGGAGGCCTGTGAACGGCAAAGTAGATTGCTTCTTCGTCATTAAATCACAAATCCAACCTGTAAACTCCTGTTCAGGAGGAGCTGATCTGGATCGGAGATCGTCCTGCTTGCCCGCCACTCCTCCAACTTTCTCATCCGCCGATATGCGTCTCTTCCGATCTCCGACGAGATCCTCCTGATGAACCGAAACACAATGAATCGAATTATCGCGGATGACGTTAACGACTCACTTTGCGACGAACTCTCCGAAACGCTAAGTCGTCGTCAATGTCGTCATCAATGTCGTCGTCAATCACCATCTTTTCTCTTCTTCGTTGACGACGAGCACGGAGTCGCTCGATGAGCTCCTCTTCAGTTTCATCATCGTCGTCATCGTCGTCATAATGATACTCGACATAGCGCGGTCTAGAGACGAACAGTAAGCACGATACACTGCACCGAGTCTTCTCCTCAACAGCAACCCACCTCCTCCTCCTCCTCCGAGGGAAAGCAACTTTTTTGCTTTCCAACACCTCATCGTCCTCGTCCTTCGATCTCCGCTGGATTCTTGCTCTGTCACAGAAAGCGGACAATAATTAAACGAGATGCCTAGTTCATGATGCGATACGGACAGCACACGAGGCAGCTCATCCGAAAAAAGATCCACAATATGAGTCCCACCCTGCTCTGCACCTTTGGTATGGGCATTCAACTGTTTCGTAAAAGAATTAATAAAAAAAAAAACCGCAGCAACGCAGCACAATGAAACTTCAATTCTTTTTAAAGCACAATTTGTACTCACTTGGCAACAGGCTCGTCGTCTGCAATGGACTTCTGCCGATAAGCTCTCTCTTCTTCCCTCTTGCGAGCAAGAAGTTCTTGGTAACTTTCCGCTACATGGGGGTCGGTAGGCTGAAAGACAAGTTTGTGAAATGCAGACAGTGATATAGGCTTTGAACAGATCAGATGGACCAGCAGAAAATGGTTCATGGACCAATCACAAGAAATTGTTAGCAACAATCCAATTCAATAACATGCTTTCTGTCGAAATATAAGTCAACATGCAACGATTTTTAATCAAAAACAACTTCTATTACGTAGTACAATAAACAAGGTTTTCTTTAACATCTAGAACTAAAGAAATTAATTCAAACATTACAAGAGAAAAAAACATAGCATAGCATCACTTGGCATAACATCAAGCAAAACTTCATTGCCACGATGAACTTCACAGATTCAATTGGAGTTGGATATGGTATTCAGTAAATTTATTTTTTATTTTATTTCATCTTTGTATTTACCCTTCTGACTAGGAGGAAAACGACGGAGGCTCTAGTACATAAGACAAGCAATTACTCCGACCTGAAGCCAAGATATTGCTGTCCGCTTAAAATTTTGTATTTGATTTTTTAATTTTATAGAGATATAACTGAAATTTACAACTCCTCGCACAGACCACCAAGCAGGGGAAAGTGCCGTTAAGTGTCTTTCCCATTGCATGAGTAAGTTTTGAACCGTGACCACGTCGATCATAATCACGGTGCTCTGACCACTCGACCATTCTGCCGACAATCAAAGAATAAATAAAAAGGTTAATCAAAGAGTAGATTGAAATAAGTTTTTTTCGGGGCTTTTGCACCAGCTTCTTTTAGCTGAAAAAGTTTTTGTCTTGTTTGCATAAAAGTTCCGGTAAATCGAATTTAAAGTAGTAAATTAAAAGTAAAACAAATTTCCATTCAAGCAGTAGATACTGAAAATTGGTTTAAAAAAAATTGTGCTTGGAGGACATAACATTTTTTTGTTCAAACAAAACTTTTTTTTATAAACATTGAAAATAAACAGATTTGAACGTTTAACCTGTTCAAAAGATAAAGAGGGTTGAGAAAATTTTAACAAGTTAAGTGTTTACATTCCGCTTTTTCATTACAAGCAATTAAATCTATTAGCAGTTTAAAATACATACAAAGAAAAAGTAATTATTGTAACATAGACAACAATAGGTGAACAGAAAAACTAAAATAAAGTGATTGTGAATTTACACTTAAGCTGCTGCACCATTCCAACCTCTGATAAATGTAAATACAAAAAAATTCAAATACAGAAGAAATTACAAATTTTCAGTTCCTGCAGTTAAATTTGGCAAATTATTTGCCTATAAAATAGTACAGTCACAACTTCAAAATAATTTTAATGCAAAGAGCTCTCATATTAAATGTAATAAAATTATTGCTAAACAAATTACTGACACAATAATAATCTCACACTTGATCAACTAAAATACAAAAGAAAACATAAAACCTACCTACTACCAAAGCAAACTCAAAATAAAAACCTTTTTTGTAAAAAGTATCTATAAGCTAATAACTAATTTCTACTACTATCAGTAAAAGTGAAAATTATATCTTTATGACAGCAATTGGTCTACTTCATACAAATCTAGTTTTAACAGCGAGTCTTACAACGGTCTGAGTATCTTCATTTTTATAAGCAACTTTTGGATAAGTAATGGGTGTCGCAAATGTTTTTAAGAGTTGAGGCGGTTTGATTTTTGCTTGATTTTCTTTATCAGCTTTGAACTGATTATATTCATGATTTCTTTCCAGTCGAAGTCTTTCCTGGGAGTGATGACATCACAACAATCGTTAAAAGTTAGATCATGTCAGTAAATAAAAGTCACACTCAAACACAATGACATTGTTTGCTACATAAAATATGCACACTACCTTGGCACTTAAATGATCTCGAATAGGTAAACTAAGTCCAAGGTCATTGTTGTTAACAGCCAGATCTTTTTCATACGAAATAGCCATCTTTCCACGAATACCAGTGTTTCGAATTTGTTTCTAAAACACCCAAAAGATTTAAGCTTTGATCAATTTTATTACTCAAAAAAGATCAAGTAATTAAAATGCAAACAATAAAATCAACAAATTCAACATAGATTCATATATTCCTACTTGCTTTCTTACTTTAAATAAATATTATTTGTATTTAGCATTAAATGCATGGGGTATTTGTATTTAGTATTAAGAGAATTTTCAAAATACCAACACCTACTTCAGCTAAGGCTTGTCTGTACTCTTGTCTCAGCTCTTCTTTCAATTTTTCTTTGTGTACTTTGTATGCTTCACCGAGTTTAAATAATTGTGGAGTGGGAGGCTTTGTTTTGAGAATATTCTCTTTAGTAGATAAATTTCCAACCTTTTGATGACTGGTCACACTTTGAATCTGAGCAATATAATATTATAAACAACAAAAAGTTAAATAACAGGAGATTTATTTGCAAGAATAATACATACAATAAACAACACAATTTAATAGAAATTTAAGCAATCAAATCACTTGAATAGTGTAATTGTTAAAAGAAACAAAAAGGAACAACTTGTGAAGAACTTTTTTGTTTGAATTGAATAAGATTTTAACCCATCAACTATCAAGCTAATTGTGTAATAACTCATCCTTTAAAGCAGCACTTCTAAGCAAGAGAAAGGCACTCCACTATTAATCATTAAGTTTATTCAGTTGGGTTACAGAGGATTTTAAAATAATCCAGTTTTTATTATATAGGAAAACTTGATCCTTATATCTGCCTATTGTGGATTGCATGCACTTGATTATCTACAATGACAGTCAAATATTTTCAATTCTTTAACCTACTTTTCCAGTTTTATTTTTTTTGATATATTAAAACCATGCATAGATGTTTATTGATGACAAGAACTTCAATTTGTTAAAAATACTTCTTTTCTATAAACCATTTTTTCATTTTCATTTGGTCACAATGTCTCATTAGGGCTAACAAAAAATGTCCAAAAAAGCAACATGAAATGTGTTCAAAGGATGCACTCTTGGGCACTATTTTAAAACGAGATGTTAAATGATATGCTTTGTTGTGAATTCTTCCGGGATGAAATTTCTGTCAGCATCCTCTATTGCCTTGACAAAGTGTTTGTTATCACATGTAAATTTGTGGTGTAGAGTTTATGGGACAGGGCAAGGACATTTTATGGTCTTTTGTGGGCAAGTACAATAATGGTGAGTATTTGACATTTTTGTTTTGGGCAATGATTGTGTTTAGAAGATTTGTTGTGGTTGTAAATGTAGTGGATATAATTAAGTCTTCTTGTGTTTGTGATATCTAGGTACAACGTTTGGGCAGAAGGCACATGCTAGCAATGTATAATTATGGTGGTGTAAAAAGGTGGGTTTTGATGATACGGTATATAGTTTATTGGGAGAAGTTTTTTATGTTTCAGTTGTGAAAAGCTGATGTTGTTCTTAATGAGAGTCAGAACACCTCCTTATTTGTGAGTGCTATTTATTCTGTTGGGTGTGAAGTGTGGTGTGTTTGATGTTATATGAGATTTATTCAGTTAACTCTTGTTTTGTAATGATGTATACTGGTGTATTTTTAATGACTAGTTGTATTTTTTCTGTTTTGTAGCACATGCCATTTGCATAAAAACTTTTTCAATGTTCTTCATCTTAATGCAAAATTTGTTCTTGTAAAGTTTTTGAATGATGTTTTGTTTGTTTGTGTAGTTGATTGTGTTTTATGGCTAAAAGTGCTGTGAAGTGTGCAGCAACATGAGTTATAGTTGTTTGTTGTAATTTGGAAGCTTTTTTAATGCACACAATGTTTTATATGATTACATTTTTTTTTTATTTTATTTTAATCTCTATATTTATCCTCCTGACTCGCAGGAAAGCGACGGAGGTGCTATACATAGGGCAAGCAATTACCCCGACCTGCTTCCGGAGATGCCAAGATATTGCTGTCCGCTAGTAATTTAGTAGAGATATTACTGTAATTTAGAACTGCTTGTCAAGACCACCAAGCAGGGGAAAGTGCCGTAAAGTGTTTTTCCCAAGAACACAACAGAATGGTGCAAGTGGGTTTTGAACCGAGACCATGTTGATCATCAGTCCGGTGCGTTAACCACTCGACCACGCTGCTGACAAATTACATAAAATAGGTGTAGACATACTGCAGACATTACATAAAATAGGTGTTTGATGAATAGTGATAGGCTTCAGTAAGAGTCACTAACCCACTTGTGTGTCTGTAGCTCTGCGTTTAAGTGCTTTTTCTAGAATCCAGAGATTATTATTTTGTTTCTAGATAAAGCAAGAGTTCCATCAAGTAAAGATCAGACAGGAAGCAGAAATGCACCAATTTGTAGTGGTTCACCATTAAAAGCAATTCTTTATTACAGCCTTTTTTTAAGTTTAGCTTTTAAAGAGGGTTAAAAGATGACTCAAAAAATTCATCTTTTGGGATTAGCCTTGGAGGAGGATTAACAATAACAATGTATTCAATTAAGTATGTTTTGCTAGTTTATTCAGCTTGTCATTCAACTTTTTTGTAATGGTGATAAAATTTTAACAATTGTATTCACCTGGATTAAAAAAAAGAACTAAATCAAACCAAATGAGTTGTGTGTCCTCATCCAGTGCATCTATAAAAAGATATTTAAAAATTTGGCTGATATGTAAAAGACTTGTCCATGGTTAAGTTTTAGTCAGAAATTTTAATTTAAACTAAATTGTTGATGTTTGAAAGAAAATGAAAAAGCTATAAAAAGTGAAAATTGTTGCACACATTTACAAAGCCCATGTTGCTTGTTTCTGATCAAAAAAAAGTCAATAAACAAATCAATCATTTTTCACTGAAAATTAAATTTTTTAAAATAAAAACTTAAAAATAGCATACCAAGGGTTGTTTCTTCTTTACTTCATCATCTAAAATGTATTCAGACACTGCAGATGTAGGATTTTTATCCAATGCTTGTCTTTCATGTGCAAGACGAGCTCGTTGTTCAATGATAAAATCATCCATATTTTCATCATCAAACATTGTCATTGTTCAAAAAATTGTTGCAATATTATAGCTATTTTAAGCAAAAGTATATTGCAGCTTATATCAGAATAAAGATAAAAGCAATTATAACAAAATTTTCACTGAATAAATAAAAATAAATTGAAATAAAAAAAGTAGAACAAAAAATGCATTATGAAAACACTAAATATAAAGATATTATTTTTTAAAATGCTTAAAACAATTTTAAAATTATTAACTCTTATAAAAAAATTAAAAAGATCTAGTACCTTTTAAAACATAAAAAATTACACAGAAAACAAAAAAGTATGATATTTATTTATCAGAACAAACACTACCATGTCATATGCATACAAAACTGGCACAGCTCAGAGCCAACAAATCACTACTTTTGCAAAGTTACCTATATACAGTGAACCCTGATACTTATATGCCATAATGACACTAAGTTTGTCACACTCATGACACTAATCACCTTTGTAAATGCAATTAAGTACCAACACAACACAACACCACTAGTTTGGGGAAAAAAACATTAGAAGCAACAGAGGTAATCCAAGAGTGGGAATCTAGATTAGCTTCTTTGAGGGGTTAAGAGATGGCTACTCCAAGATATCTTTGGAGGAAAGGCAACAACAAGAACAACATTAAACAGAAAAATTCAAAAAGTGCTTTAGTGATGTTAAATTTTTATTGGAAAAAGTTAGGATAAACTTAGGGGTACATGTATTTAAGTTTTTCAATAAATTAAAAAATTTTCACCAAAAAACAAAGGCAATAAAGTTTGTCAGTTAAAAAAATCTGATATTCAATAAATTATAATAATTGGTTTTTTCAAAACTTCTTTATATTCTTAGAGTTAGCTTATATACTGGTATATCAACACAATTGAATATTGGCTTATTATTTAAACTTAAAATTATTTAAACAAGCCTACATAAGCTGAAAATTGTGTAAATGGTTTTATCTATTAGCTATAAATTTTAGCTAAATCCAGGGCTGGGGAGCCAAAGCCAAAGTTGGAGCCTGGAGTGATCAGGACTGGGGAGTGGAGGTGATTTTGGCGTTACTCCTATTCCTACTCCAGAATAAAATAATTTTTTAAAATGATACTCCTACTCTGAGTAAGATTTTTTTATTATTGCTACTCCTTCTCCAAAAATAGGTCTTCACATAGAATCAGTCTCAATTTTTCAATTTTTGTGACAAAATCATGGCGTTCTCTAAAAAAAAAAGTCTTCACTTGGAATCAGTCTCAGTTTTTCAATTACAATGTTCTAAAAATTCCAGATGGTATGGCATCCCAATAATGCAGTAAAGGAGTAAAGAATAGTAAATATTTTTTGTTACTCCTACTCTTTGGAAAAACTCTTGACTCCTCTTACTTCTACTCCCCAGCCCTGGGATCCATGGAGCTAGCCACTTTTGGAGAAGCCAGAGCCAAGTTCTCAAATTTTGCAGAGCCAAAGTCAGAGCTAAAAACCATCAAATTTTTGCTAGCTTCAGCTCCAAGCAAACTATTTTTTAACATTTGGAGGTCACTTAATTGGTTTGTGGATTTGAATGGGCATTACGGTAATGTAAAGGATGTGTTTATGTTTGAGTCAATTGTTTGAATTGAGTAACATGGTGTTTGAAATAGGTGCCCATTGGGACACACTGATTTTGTCATGTAGGTGTTGAGTGTTTGTGTCTCGTGTTCAGCCAATAGCAATTTGCAACAGCAATGATTGTAAGATAATAATTTGTGCACCCGATCTGTTTTGTTTGCAAATGTGATTATGGTGTTGAATGAGGTATACAATTGATCCTAAGGTTGTAATCTAAAATAATTTAGAACTTTACTTATTGGAACCTGGGATAATATTGAGCCTTTATATATTTAAATTAAATAAATAACTGATTTAAATAAATAAAAAAAATATATTAATAATAAATTATATAATTGATCTTAAGGTTGTAACAAAGTGCAAATTAGTAAATTTTCGGTTATCAATATATTATCTATTCTCAAGTTGGAGCTGGAGCTGAAGCCACAGCTGAGCTAGAATCAAACAATGACTCCAGAGCTGGAGCCTAACCAAAATTAGGTTGGCTCTCCAGAGCTGGTTATATAACAGCAGAAAAAAAAAGTTTAACAAAACATTTTGACATAAAAAAAATGAGGTTGGTGCAAATATTTGAGTTTCCAACATCATTTTGTGAGCCAGGAGGATAAAAATGCAACAAAAATTACTATTTTTAGTCATTAGTCATATTAGTCATATGCAAAAACCACAATTTTCTTTTTTAATTCGAGCATTCAAACAACAGATACTTTTTTATTTCTGCATATGAATATTCAAATATGTCAGTGAAATAGATCAGTGTAACAGCATTTAAACTTGAAAAAGAGATCAATAGAAAGAGATCAATTTAAAGCCCAACTGCTTGGGTAATTTTCATTGTGCCCTTGGAAAAGATAAATAATAATGAATTCCTGAATGAAGTAATGCTGATTACTTATGATAATGACTCAATTAAAACCAGGTCAGTACAGTTATACTAAAGGATGTATAATGATTCAAAAATTGAAAAATTATTCCAAGCAAAGCTTGTCATGATAATGACTCCATTAAAACCAAGTCAGTACAGTTATACTAAAGGATGAATAATGATCCAAAAAATGAAAAATTATTACAAGCAAAGCTTGTCTGTTTAGTTTTTCAACAAATTTAACTAATTTTTTTATTAGACTAAGTCTTATAATAGCTTCAGCTAACATTTTTTACATAACCATAAGAAATTTTGGTAATCTCCTATTTTATGTTTGTAAATTTGCAGATTACAAGGGCAACTGTAAAACTGCAGGTGTTATTTTGGCTGATTCCAGAGATGCCAAGATATTGCGATCCGATTAAAATTTTTATTTGTTTTTTACTTTTTACTTAATAATACAACTAAAATTTAGAACTGCTTTCTAAAATGACTGCCAAGCAGAAGAAAATGCTGCAAATACATCTTTTTAGAAGAATCAAAGGTCCTTTAAAGAAGTCACGATAACTGTTTTTCTGTGTGAACTAACCTGGAATCCCCCTGTGGTTATTATCACCTCATGAAAAGAATTATTTTTCTCTTGATTTCTTTTCTATTCCCTTCTGGTACTGTAAAGGGGATTTTTGGTTAGTTTTATAAAAATTGTGGTAATCTCTGAATTAACTTATGTAAAATAAGAGATTACCCAAAATTTTTAATTCTATAATCATGACTTTACTTTTTATATTTAAGTTTTGCTGGGATGTTGCATTGTCTCTATAATAATAATAATAATAATAATAATAATAATAATAATAATAATATTTATAGTTTAGTTTAGCTATAGGTTGCTAGAGAGTGGAACAAAGGCATTGAAGTCAATTCTTACCTTTTTTTTAAATTTAGAGTTTTGAAAGAAACATTTTTATATTTTGATTAAAAAAAGCATTACAATTACAATAAGATTATATCAGAAAAGGATAGGGCTAGGTTAAGGTTATGTAAAATTTTTGGGTCTCTTTAAGAAGTAATTGTAAATGATTTTTTTCAGTGAAACTAACCCAGGATTCCCTTTTCAGCACCAGGATGGAGTAAAGAAACCAAAAGAAACCAAGATCTTTCAAGAAGTGATAGTAACTGCAGGGGGGGCTCCTGATTAGTTTCACCAAAGTTCCTATAAACAGTAAGTTATGTGGATGATTGTTTTTCATTGATATGTCACTATGCTGCCATTTTGCATCTATTATCATTAAACATTTTATCAAAACTTGTATCTTTTGAATGAAAATACTTTTTCTTAACCTTGAAAAGAAAAAGCATACTTCTAAAATCTATAAAAATTAATAAAAAGGACAAGTTAAATCATAATAAAATATTCAATAAAAATTTTTATTTAAGATTTTTGTTTGGTTTTGATGAAGTTAGCGACAAAATAAATCTAAAGTTTGCAAAGGTACTTTATCTTTTTTATTGAGCTCTTAACTATGCTTCTATTAACCTAGTTTATACATTTTATTCTAGTTTTTAGCATTTTACAGCAAGAAAAAATACTGGTAAGTGAGATTTATTTCAAATCAGAGTACATTTAATTTTATGTGAAAAAAGTCTTGCCATCTCGAGCCCATAAATATTTATTTATTTTATTTTATGTTTTACATACAATCCTATGGTGCTCGTGTCAACACCCAAGCACTCTAACAAGCAAGGGAAGACAAGATATACAGCAAGAAAATGTAACAAAATAAGCTTATAACAATTATACATACTAGTAAATTAAAAGCAATAGGAAAACAAAACAAATAATAAAACACACGCACACATTAACAAAAAAATAAAAGTAAAAAATAATAATAACAGTAATAACAAATAACAAAAAAATGAATAAATAGATAAAATAACAAGTAGCTATATATTTAGTCATTTGCAAGCATTAGGGAAGAAATCTTATGTAAATTGAACTTTTTAAATTTGCATTTAAACTGGTTGATACTGGAAGCATTTACAATACTTTCAGACAGATTGTTCTAAATTTCGTTATGTTCTTTAAACAATAAGCTTTATGAATGAAAAGTTATTATAACGATCAGTGTGGGGTCTAGTTTTTGGTCTAATATAATGAATATGTCTACACAAGTCATAACAGTTGTCATTTTTTATAAAATAGTTATTAAAATCAATATCAATCATATTATAATACATTTTATACAAAAACACAATATCAAATTGAAGTTGTTGATATTCCAATGATTTAAGATTCAGCATATACAATTGATTAGAGTAAGATGAGAAATGTAAATTACAGCATTTACAAATCATTCTAGTAAATTGTTTTTGTACAGATTCAATTTTAATAATATCTTTTTTTAGGTAAGGAGATCGAGTGTAGGATTTGATAAGCTCTGGCTGAGGCTTTAGCAGTGATACAAGAAATGTGACTATGCCATACAAACAGTTGAACAAGTAGAAATATTTGTGTTACATAATACATATGTGTTTTTGGTGTCATGAGTTCGATGAATAGGTAGATGTTTACATTTTTCCAGAGCAACTTGAAGTTAGAGATTGTTCATGCATGACTGAATGCTGTCTAAACTGGTTTGTAAGTCAGTAAAATAAATGCTAAAAACTTTAGTGTCATCAACATAAAGCAGTGGTTTCCAACCGATATATCAGTGTGGCATGAGTGGTCTCCAGGTGTGTTGTAAAAGATTTTGGAAAAAAACTATTTAGGGACATTTAATGTTGTGGTTTTTATACATGAGATTCAAAGGAAAAGAAAGAGCGTGAGTTCAGGCAGAAACCTTTTGTTTTTTTAGAGATCATCATGATTTTGGGACGAAAATTGAGAAATCATTGACAGATTTTCAGTGAAGACTTTTTTATCATTAACCAATATAATGGGTGTGTCGCAAAAATTTGAATAGCTGAACAGTGTGCTGCCATATAAAAAGGGTTGGAAACCACTGGCATAGAGATAAATACCACTATTGGAATGTTGGGGATGACAAAATTTTATTAAATTATTAACATAAACAATTAACAAAATCGGTCCCAATACACTGCCTTGCAGGACACCACTACTAATGGGTAAATATGAAGGTAAAACATTATTAACAGAAACACATTGTTTCCTATAACAAATGAAAGTTTGCATCCAGTTTAAAACATTAAGTATTCCATAAGATTTTAAAACATCTTGTAATTTTTTGTGTGAAACAGTGTCAAAGGTTTTAGATATGTCTATATAGGCAATATCTACACTAATAACTTGATCAAGATTAGTAAACCAGTGATTACGGTTTGTTAGTAGATGTGAACAAGTAGATTGATTTGGTATGAAGCCAAATTGATATTTTAACAGGATATAGAAAATTAGCAAGTGATCCATTACCTTATTGGCAATAATATTTTCTAAAGCCCTACACATTACAGAGGTAAGAGAAAGTTGGATGGGAGTCATGGGGACCTTTTTTTATGAATGGGCATTATGACAGCCTTTTTCCATTGGCAGGGTATAATACCTGTAGATAAAGTGAGATCAAAGAGGTGATTTAATACATGCAGTATGGAGGAAGTAATTTCTTTAAGAAAGCAAGGATGTTCTCTGGAGTTGTAGCAAATGATCCTTTCAGATTGTTAATGGATTTGACAATATCTTCTGGAGCAACTTCAATATCTGCCATAGGAGGTAACTGGTCTGTGGAAAAGCTTACTAAGTTCACTTTAATATTGTTACCAACAGTAAAAACTTTATGAAAAATATCATTAAGCATATTAGCTTTATCTTTATCAGAAGATGCTATGTTTAAGTGTGCAGTTTTAAGGGTAGGTATGCTATATCTAGTTTTCATTTTTCTATTAACGTACCCATAAAATCTTGCTGGGTTACTATTGTTACACAAAGACAGTTCAGTTTGATCATACCATTGTTTCATGCAATCATCATATTGCTTACATAGCTTTATGTTTAGATTTCAATGAAACATCACTTTTACATTTATGATAAAGTTTACGGGGTGTGTCCGAAAAGTAATGAGACTGGTGTTATAAAAACTTTATTGAAAAATATTGCAATATACTAAAGTCAAATTCCTTCAAAGTAATCCCCTTCCACTTGAAAACACTTGTGCATTTGCCTTTTTCACAATTCAAAACATTCTTGGAACGCATTGACTAAAGTCAAATTTGTTCAAAGTAATCCCCTTCCACTTGAAAACACTTGTGCATTTGCCTTTTTTACAATTCAAAACATTCTTGGAAGGCATTGTCTGGGATCTTTTTGAGCTCCTTGTCGCAGCCATTTTGATGGAATTGATGTCAGAAAAATGGGTTCCTTCAGAACAGATTTGATCTTAGGGAAGAGAAAAAGTCACACGGGGCCAGATCAGGGGAATATAAGGAGTGTTCCAAAATTGCAATTTTTCTTTCTGTGAGAAACTGATGAATATTCAGGGCTGTGTGAGCAGGAGCGTTATCCTGATGGAGCACCCATGCGTGGGCTTCCCAAAGGCTCCATCTCTTGTCATGCACTGATCTTATGAGGTGCCAAAGAATCTCTTTTCATTTCAAATTTGTACCCCAAGGCCAAACAGTAAACCAAACTGTCTATAAAGCTCTATCACGATTCAAGCACACACACTATGATCAAGTTAAAAATTTCGTTCTTCTTATAGGCAATGTACCATTTGTCATATTCCCTTGGGAGGATAATTGAATATAGCGTGTGCTTTTTGCAAAATATTGAGATGAGACTTTCTTTAACAGAGTAGAACTCTAGTGACACGTAGCGACTTGAAAATTTGAATTATCTTGTCATTAGTCATAATTAGTGGGAAAAAAGGGATTTTTTGCAAAGAAAAGTGGGGTCTCTTATTTTGCTTATTGCAAACTTGTTTTTAAACAAATTTTAAAAAATTTATCGCATTTTACTCAGAAAAAAATTATCTTTTTAATGGTATATAATTTATACAATTTTTTTATAATCAATGGGGAAATTATAATTAAATATTGCTTAATTCTTGAAAAAACCCTTTTATGGAGCTGCTAGTGGACAAAAGCCCCGCCGTGAAAGAGTTAAAGACCAAAATTCTTTTTTGGTTTTAAAACTCTTATTATTTTATGTAACTGGACAGAGTTGGGAGCTGTACAGCTTAAACTACACAAAATATACCAGATAGTTTAAACAAAAATAATTTAAAAATCAAACAATCAAAAAACTTTATAAAATACTGTAACCATTTATAACTTGACAAAAGCAAAACCAATAACAAATACATTTTCACCAAAGCTCACAAAAGATACAGTTCAAGGGTAAAGCAACATGAAAATAAACCTGTAAAATTACTTAACAGAACTTTGAGCAGCTGTCTTACTTGCATACTGTACAAAAGTTATATATGATCAAGATAATTCCTGAACATAAATTTTTAGATTCAATTTTATGAAATGTTTAAGAATCTGTTGATCAAGAGAATGGTAATTAGGAAATTTGTTTCCATCATATTGAATTTTGAAAATTAATTTCTTTTCTTATTTTACACAGTCAACAGTTTTCATGCAGATCTGCAGTGTAAATATGAAATGCAGCCTTGCAAAAAGCATTGCAAATTCTGTTTTTAATTGCAGTTATTTGAGAGTTTGTTTGTTAATTATTCATTGTTTGTTCACAAATAAAAAATGTCCTAATTTTGACATCACAAAACTCCTTTGTAAATTCATGACCTAGTTTTTACTGTCAAGTGCTGATAGAGACATAATGCAGAGAGTTGCAACAGAAAGTAGTACTGTAGTCAGAGTTAATTTTTTGTAAAAGTTACTATAAAATTTATACAATGCCCCTTAAAAAAAAGTTTTGTCACGCAAATTTATCGTCATTCTTTCAAGCTCCTATTCATAGTCCAGGTGTAGGTGACATTGATGCCTCAATATCACCAGACTTGTCAGAAAATATAAACTACTAATGAATCATCAAGTTCATGGAGCTGCAGTTCGCATAAATCCATTTCGATAATTTTATTTAAATTTTTCTAAGTGTACGCTATTCCACCCTTAATCGTTATTGCTGATGTGATATCATAATGTTTGTTTGTGCTTATTTTTCAAAAATGTCAAAAGTGTACAATTTTTCATTGTTAATTGCTGATGTGATGTCATAATGTTCGTTTGTGCCTGTTTTTCCATTAAATGACACTGTTTAAATAGGTTGGCAGATTGGTGAATATTTAAATTTAGAGCTACTTTCCATAAACACGTTCAGGCGATTGCTTGTTTTCATTCTAAAAAAATACTTTACTTACCAAATCGATGATGACATCATATTTTATGACATCATAAATTTCGCACACCCACAAAAAAAGTCAAACTTGGTGCTTATGGCTATATGTATGTACACTTGAATTTTGTGCTTATATTGAATCAATGCTTGAATTTTGTGCTTATATATTGTATTTATCATATATATTATCTTTGCAAACATTTCTTTATTGCTGTGGCAGCATATTGGTCACCTTTTGTGACTAATATGTTTAAGTGATTTAAAAATCTGTTTTTTGTTATTGTTGTTGTTGTTTTCATGAGTGACTTAGTTTTACACAGTCAATACATTTTCTGAAAATAATTTTACATTTCCACAATAACACAATAAAATTATTAATAAATTCCAATAATCAGACAATTTCAAGATTTTTAAAACCAATTTATCTGTTGTTATTTTTAAAGCCATATTCAGCATTGAATTTGAATTTCTTTTCTGATTTATATTGTACTTGTGCAGAAGATTGTTTTGATAGACACAACATGGCGTCACTTTTTATATGCTGCATAACTTACTTTTTATAGGAACTTTTGAGTTTTACAAACAAATGTTGCTTACAGTGACTTCTTGAAAAGACCTGAATTTTTATCAAAAGAATGACTAAAATTCAGTGACATAAAACCAGTCAATAAAAAACCATCAAAGCTACCAAAAATATTTAACGTCTTTCCTGTTAAGCAATGCTAACAAGTATTTCAATTATTTTACCCTACTTGATCAGTGCATTATATAAATAAGTGACTTACCGTACATGGTTTCAATATTTACTTTTATTAATATTTTCGTCACTAAACACCAAATTCAAAAAGTATTTTATGTTAATCTAGAAGTAGAGACACATAACCTATAAAGTTCAAGTAAACTCTACCCAGGACAAAGAAGATAAATTAATTTTTAAAATAAAAAAAATCCTAATACAATTATATTAATAAGGCATCTGGTTTCCCAACAACAAAACAAAAATAAACGAACATTTAAAGGTGGCGCTATAAATTACGAATTAAAAAGAAAGTAATTTTATTAAAGGAGATAACATCAAGCACATCAAAACTATAGGGTGACTATGTATCCTATTTTTGGAGAATCTGTCTTCATTTTTTAAAAATATGTGGTGCCCTTTGAGGACACTGAAAAAATCGGCAGCGTGGTCGAGTGGTTAAAGCACCGGGATGATCAACATGTTCTCGGTTCAAAACCCACTTGCGCCATTCTGTTGTGTTCTTGGGAAAGACACTTTACGGCAGTTTTTCCTGCTTGGTGGTCTTGGCAAGCAGTTCTAAATTACAGTAATATCTCTACTAAATTACTAGCGGACAGCAATATCTTGGCATCTCCGGAAGCAGGTCGGGGTAATTGCTTACCCTATGTATTAGCGCCTCCGTCGCTTTCCTGCGAGTTAGGAGGATAAATATAGAGATAAAAATAAAAATAAAATAAAAAAAATAAAATAAAAAGTTTAAATGTCCCCTTTTTAAATTTATATATTTCAATGACTTAAACGAAAATTCTTTTTAGCAGCTTTTATTTTCAATAGGGGTAAAGTAAGAATTCAAATTAAACAATGGCAGCTGTTCATAGCGCTAATTTTTTTAATAAGTGCTAATTTGTCTTGACAGTTTTTAAATGGCAGCGAACGTGATTGCAGTTGCGCAAAAAGCTCGACGGCAAGAAATAAGTCGTATTAAGATGAAAGCCGTGTTTTAACCAAACAATTAGAGATGGTTGTTTCCCCAAATTTTCTTTGTTTGATTTTTACCGTATGCTGCTAAGTTGTGTGTCTTCCTTTTCTGCGTTGAAAATAGGGTCAATTTATCAAAGTACAAAATATCGCTGCTGATAAACTAAAACAAAACAGTAAGTAATGATGCTGCAGCCGATTAAATTTTTCTATAAAGAAGTCGAGATCCATATAAATCATTTATTTATTCAAGTAAAAACATTTTATTGTTTTGGTTATGGGTAGCTTGACTGAGTAGCTAAAAGCGCCTTCATGTTGGCAGATGTGATCAACACTATCACGGTTCGAAACCTACTATCGTTATTCTCTGATTTTTTTGGAAAGAAAGTTTGCAGCATTTTCTTCTGCTTGGCGGTCTTAGCATCTTAAAATTTCAGTCATATCTTTAAAATTAAAAATAAAAAATAAAACATTAAAAAATTTTAACTGGATAGCAATATCTTGCCCAGCAGATGTTAGTTATTAATTTATTAACATCGCTTTTCTTGTAAAAAACTTATTGATTCTTTTAATCTTTTTGCTGTGTGCACAATGCACATAGCCTAATTATTGCCATTTGTGCCCGTAGAAAAAAATATGTTCAGGCATGATTTCCACTTTCATTTTTTTCATTTCAATTTACATTAATTTTAAAAATTTGAATTTCTATTAGAGTAGCTAAATCAAATTTACTAAGTTATATATTCAGGTTAGGCCTACGTTTTAAGAAAAACAGTCCACACATGTCATCGCCAACTATTTTAACTAATACAACCGAAAAACTGCATGACTTTCAAATATCTGAAGCAGCAAAAAATCTTTTGATGATCTATTTAAACCGTCTGTATGATGACTATTATCAGGTTTTACTTTAATCCATATTTTTCAACAAAAGTTAAAGCTACTTTTCAAAACAGCTTTTTAGACTTTTTTGTATTGCACAAATCATTAAAAAAAACATTAAAATAATTCCCGGCCCCTTTATGCCTTTGTTGTTTTTCCTTTTTTATGATTTTTATGGTATATTTGTCTTTTTATAATGAGTTTACTTAATTGTGTCCACTGTCCAATAAAAGACGAAAGCAGGAAAAATAAAACATTAAGGCGTTTCCGCTGCAAGCGTGAAATGGAGTATTTCATATTTCTTTCATAAATTTTTTTGCTTCGCTTAGCTTTTAAGGGCGGAAAGAAGTAAAAAAATCAATAAAAAAACAAAGAAAGCTCCATTTAAGCACGTAGTGAAAGCGGGCTCAAAGTTTTTGGCTACCAAACTGGAACTTTGTTGCTTTTGAGTGGGACGTTTTACAAATTTCTTTTCTTAATCACCAGGTTTTGCTTAGTGGATCCTTATTGAATTTGAATAAACTAAACTACTGGAACAAATTGTACTCCGACGCTTTCCTGCAAGTTAGCAGGATAAATATAGAGGTAAAATGAAAAAGAAAGTTTAAAACGTTTTTATTTTTCAATATAGCTCGCTATAGCTGCAAAAACGTCGCTTAAACGATGTTTCTTTTTCTGAGCTTAAGTTTTAGAGATTGATAAGTACTGCTGATACAAAAAATATCATAAACCCGAGTCAGTCAAAAAATTTTGATTTTCTTTTTTAATTAATTTCTAAAACAACTAATGTAACTTTGAAAAAGACATTTTTAATTTTTTTTGTTTGAGTTACAGTATTTTGTTGCGGATTTTGATCTGTGTTTGCGTTTTAAATGATGACGTCACTGTGTTTGAGTTTATCAGTCACGTGAATCGCTTTTTTCTCTTCGCACTACCACGTCGCCCGTCTTTTGCAATATTTATTTTTACAAAGTTATCTTGCTAAGTTATGGCCTCCGCCATTTGTTAATTATTTTAATTAAGTAATGGACCAATTCAATAATTCCTTTGATGTCTAATAACCTTTAAGTAAAATTTGATCGCTGAATGAATACAAGCACTAAAATCCAACTGGACGATCGAAGAGGAGGTTTGTCTTGACAGTTTGTCTTGACACAAATTAGAAATAAAACCACCAAGAGGAGGTTAGGTACGCAATGTCTTATCTAGGATCCCATATAAGTTACTCAAGAACTAGCGCTCTTTGGAACAACCACCTAGTCTACTTCACAATCAGCTTTTGATCAATGAGTTTACTTGGTTTAAACTTCAGTTTAATTACAAGTTTAGAGAAAATGACTGGAAAACTGCAAAAAAGCGTTTTATTCCACTGGTGTTTCTTAATAGAGAAGAATTTTATTGCAAAGAAAATTGCAATATACTTTTCTGCTCCAACACGAATCTTAAAAAGGAATCGCAAGAAAATGTAAATAAAAAGCACAATTATTTTTAAAAATGAAAAGTACTTCAAGGATAATTTTTTTCTTTATTGAAACGTTTATTGTCTTCTTATTGATGAGTGATGAGTAAATATAATCACTTTTTTAACTAAATATTTAATCATTATATACGCAGTAAATACTGCCAAAATATTAACTCCATGATATGATCTTGTTTCACTTGTTTAACTACACCCAAGCTGTTTTTGGCTTTCCTACTTTAATTGGGGGCTGAGGGCGCCACTTTGTGTTAGGAAGTCTCGAGCCTGTTGTTGCCATTCTAAATTGTTTGGGGACCGGACCATATTCTTCTCTTTGAGTGTATCTCCGCCTCTGGTAATCAAACTAAAAATGGAATTAATGAGTTAAAAATTTTTATTTCCAATGGTAATGTTACGTAGCATTTATTCGTCGCTGCTGTCTCACCATTGTGAACTTACCTTGATTTGATTGGACAAATTCTGAGCGTTTGCCGTCGCTGTTCTTCTCAAGTAGTTAAAGTAGCCTTCTTTTGTTTGTGCCGCCTAAAAAACCGTGCATACTTATCAACTGAAATAAAGTTTACATCATAACTATTCAAACGCCTGACAAATAGAAAAAAATTTAAAGGTTTTCTCATTGGAAATACTACGAACATTAAAAAGGAGAGAAAGCATGCTGACGCAATGCAAAGGTACAGTTCAGGTTGACTCGCTGGTTCGCCACCATCATACCTACTTTTTGTTTGATGTCTATGACGTAATCGATTTCGGTAGGGTTGATCTGGAGTAAAGGAATAAATGGCGGATAATCTCCAGGTTTTGGATCTGTATAGGAGAATATCATACTTTTAGGATCCTTCTTTCCAGATATAGATTTACCTAAAAGATTAAATCATATTAACGTTTCACAAACATCTGATCAGTAATTGTGTTTGTTCTAGCGACAAGCTCGTTTCCCCCACGCAGTCACAAAAACAAACGGTTCGACACGTTGACCAAAGTAGAAAAATTCTTGATTCTAATCCTAGCACTATTCTTAGTGCTACAGGGAGAGATATTTTATGGCCATATTCTCTGTACATTTCTATAAAACTGATATAAATATAAAAAAGAATCAGCAGCAAATAGACATATGTTAAATTATTTCCCAAGAAAAAAGTGACAAAATTAACTATGCATGGTCAATCACTGACCCTCAGATCAAAAGTTTTGCAAAAGGGCGTGTGCACCGTGCAATGTTTGTGTGTTTGCAACTTTAACCCATAAGTACAGTCAGTGGTTTTCAACCTTTTTTGTACCGCGACCCATTTTGGCAACCCGATGACTTCCTTCTTTAAAATAATTTTTATTTTTATAGATTTGTTAAGTATCTAAAATATTCCTGAAAAATGTCAAAAAAAAATCACCAAAAAAAAACCTTTGTTAAATAAAAACTTATTTATTGAATTCACCATGCACAAAAAAACTTTAGTAAAATGACAGCTGTTGTATTTTAAAGACAAGTTTGTTCTGCGTGACGCTGTTTCTGTCAGTAGACCAGGTTCTAATATAGATGTATTTCTGGCCTTGCTATTTATTACAATGCCAAAAAACCAGTTTCGCACCACCACTTTGAGAAAAAACCTAAAAAATCGAATGGTTGCACTTGCATCTCTGGTATATGAAGAAGCTGCGGGTGGCCAGCATGCAAACAAAGTCTTCTTTTTGAATGCATCTTTCGTATTTACGTCATTTGGTAGAATTCACTAGTAAGCTTTTCTTGAGTGACATCATTTTTGTTAAACATGATGACAAAGTTTGTCATTACATTCGCGAACAATAAGGCGTTCTTACTTACTCGACCACAATTTGATTATTAAGTTAACAACCAGACCTACCTGGGTTAACTTCGTGAAGCCAGGGAGTCACATTTTTGGCGAATGCAATCGACATGGTCTTGGTTCAGCTCTTACTTTCGTGATTTTTTGTGTCCTTCAAAAAAGACACTTTACAGCACTTTCCCCTGCTTGGCGATCTTAGCAGGCAAATCTAAATTTCAGTTGTATCTCTATAATAAGTAAAAAGAAAAACGGAAAATTGCTGTTATTGACGTCATCAAACCGTGGTAAGTTTAATGTCAAAGTGAAAAAAGTTCCACCGACCGCCATGTTTTATGACTGCCATATTTCATGACCGCCATATTTCATCATCTCCAAAAGCAGTCCATGGTGATCGCCTGACGGCTTTCTTAGTTTAATGTTTCCGATGTTGTTCTTCGAGGAGGAGAATAAGTAATAATGATGATGATTTTTAATTAACAGTGATGGGTTTAGTACGGTGCAAATAGAGCGGCCGCACTAGCCCCCCCTAAAAAACGTCAAAAACTGGCCCCTTCTAAGCAAAATATTGCTCTGTTATGTTATAGTAGCACCATGACAGTGGTACCTTTTCAGTGATAATCTTTTTTTTAGAGATCACTTTCTTTTGGAACACTAAAAAGTGTGGTCTCTCCTAAAATGATGACCTTTTTTTTTAGGGATCACTTTGTTATGGAACACTAAAAGGTGGCCTGCCTATTTTTCTTGCACCGGGCCCTTTTTTGTTAGGCCACCTCTGCTTATTTAAGGCTTAGTTACTATGCTAACATGTACCAAAAGTAATACTGATTACATATTATATTATAATATTTTAGCTAGTTCTGTTATCTCTCCTCCTTCGTCCCCCCTTTGTATGGTACGTGTTATGACAATTTAGCTTACTTGCAGCCAAGCACTTCTCTAACTGAAGTTACTATTTTACTCATCATTGGACTCTAGTTTGGCCTTTAGCAAAAAGAAAGGGTTTTAAGCTAGTTATTAACCAGCTTTTCAGCCTTTCTTACACCAATCTGTTGATCTGCCAGATTACGCTGGCACGCCTGGCCTAACAAACATTTCCACCCAATCCAACCATAACTTCACAACGTGCTGACACAAAGCATTTCTTAAAATCATCCCGTCTAATTCACTGTGATGGTCTACAAACTTTCCGTATTTGATCAGCTCCACCAATAGGCTGGATTAAAAAATACTTTATGCTATAAGCTCCTGTGCGTACCCCACAGTTTTGCTCCCTGTTTCGACGTTTGTTTGCTCTTACCCGTCAGTAAAAATTGTGTTAAACCTACTTCTACTACATTATGACATAGTAAGCCATTTATACTAAATTGTAAGATTTAATTGCCCTCAAAAAACAAATTTAAAAAAGGATTTTTGTTGGTGGTCCTACTATTGTTACCAGGAATCAAATACAGTAGTTCCTAAAATAACTATTATGAATATTATTTTGCTTGAATATTTGATGAATGTTAAACTCTTGCGATCTCCAGAAAAAAGCCAAACAAACATTTCGCGGATCGTGCTCTAAGGTTGAAAAGCAGAGATGCTGGTCGACGAAGGCCCGGATTTATATCTCTAGTAGCCTACATAAAAAATTTGTTTAAAGAGTTTTAAGAAACGTCGAAAGCGAATGTTACTAAACACGACGGCGAGGACAATATCTGCATGACGTCTTGCAAAGCATAGCATAAACATTGCGTGGCATGTGGTTATACCATCAGCTTATGAGTTGCTTCGATTTGAAAATTTTTAAACGCAAACAACAGAGTTCTACTGATTACATAAATTTTTTATTTTTTTATTGACAAGTTATGGGTAAACAAAACAGATGCAGATAACGAGTCGCAAGTGCAAACACAGCAATTTTCTTGAAAACAAATTTTTCAGTGTAAACCCCACGAACGCGCCTTAATTACCTTGCTTCGTTGTTTCTGTCGTGATTCTTAATTAATTATAAATGAAAACCTTTTTGAAAATTTCAATAACGTTTAAGGATGTATCTACTCGGAATCAAATGCAAAGTTAATTGTTTTAATTAAAACCTGAAAATTTGGCAAAGATTGACAATGACCTAATAATGAAATGTCGATGGTATTCTTTTGCCAGCAGGTCAGATTACGCAAGAGTTGAAGCCCAGAAAAACGTAAGGTTTGAATGAGTGAATCTGAATGAGTGAATCTGAAGGTTTGAAAAAGTAAAAAACGTAAGGTTTGAATAAATGAATCAAGACTGGAAGCGACTTTTTGGTTGTAATATTTTTTCATGGCGAAAATCAATTTTTTAACTTCGCCTGATATTTTGTTACTCACCTCGTTCGTTGCTGCGTCGCGAGATGGCGCTGCTTTTTTCCTGCAAAATATTTTACAATGCAGGGGCAAAAAAAGTTTTTTTTATTGAACACAAAATTAATTTTTAATTTTTTGTGTGACTGTAGTCACGAGAGAAAATGAAAAGCTCATATTTTTGGGGGTGAATCTACCTGGCCACCGGGCGCAGCTCTGCTGATGACAAGGTCCGCTTGCTCCGATTCGCTGTCGTCCGCCCCCGCTCTTAAAGTTAGCTGGAAGTCAGGCATCCTGGGGTACCCTAGACCACATGTTAATGTTCATGATTGGTAGCGAATCATTGTCTGCACATCTCACTTTGCTTTAGCAACCTCCGGAACACGACTGTCTCCCTCCTTGCTATCTTGTCTGGGGGGAGATTCTGTTTAAATCAAATAACTTGTTAGAACAATCGGCAAGTTCAGAACCATATGTATCAAAACCAATATTTGCACCTCGAAAGTGACATGCAGCGGCGCAACGCGTTTATTTGTTTTTAATGAGGCAAAATCGGTGTTTTAAATAGCAAACACACTTATTATTCTTTTTTAGATTTTCATCGTTATTTTTTCTTTTAACTCACAGAAAAACTTCAGAGAAGTTATACTCAGGGCAACCGTCAAGCGATTTTCGCGACCTGTTTTTGGAGATACCAAAATTTTGTTGTCTGGTTGAAGTTTTTATTAAGAAATATGACTGAGATTCCCAGCTGGTTGCCAAGAACGCCAAAGCAAAAGAAAGTGCTGCAAAGTGTTATTGCCGAAGACTTAACAGAATGACCCCTGTAGGTTTTGAACCACTGCCGTATTAATTTCATGTGTTATTAAAACAGCGCTCACAACCACGTGGCCACTCTTCCGTTTGTACCAACTTATAACGGCGCGTTTGAAACCAAGAACGACAATAAAATCGCAAGAAATTGATTAGCAGCTTTTAGCAGTAAAGTTTTTGAATCTACGGGAGTATAATGACACGAATAAAATTCGTTCAAACCTCTATATGAGCTTTCATTACTAACTACTGATTCACTTACCTTTAAGAAATCCTTCAATAAATCTTTGTGTTGCCTTTCTGTCTCTCCTTCAAGAGCCTTCTGGTTTTTTAGAAAGTTTTTAAGAACTGGAACTGTTTTGTTTTTTTCTAAATTTAACGATGCATCAGTGTGAAGACAATCGAGGAATTACAAGTTCAAACCTTTAAGGGCCGACTTAATAGCTAAATCGTTCAGCTTTGTAATGACGTTAAAATAGAAGATGCGGATCTCCCGGAGCGTGTATTGAATGATGATGTTCCGGACCAAAAGCAGGAACAAGCTTTGGCACCTGATAAAGGAGCAACTCAGGTGGTTTAAAGTGTTCATTGTCAGCCGCTGTTTCGAGAGAAATAACGCGCGCTTCATTCGTTCAGTTTTATTTAAAATCAAGTCATTACGTTTTTGAATTGTTATTGACAAAGTGATTGGGAAATAGGAAACAGCGGCCTAACAATGCACCTTATTAGAAACACAACGTCAATTGTGCGCGGTCGCTGTACCTTTAAAACAATCAGTTAGTCTAAACAAGTATAATGTATTCTCTAAAGAGATCACAATGTAACCGATCAAATGTAAGTTCAACGAGTTAAATAGAAACAGTAAATAAGCCACTAAAACAAAATTAACAAAGAGGATGATTATTATGCGACAGGTCTGTTTTGGTCTTATGGACCTCATCAGGTATAACTTATCGTAACTTCTAAGGCCAATAGGTAGCGCGAAAGGATAAGGTGAGAATTTCATGAAGTAACTCTTTTGGAAATGGGAATTTTAATTAATAATCTGCAATTACGAGGTTAAATATTAACAGTTAACATCGAAAAAGCACCAAACAAAAAGAGAATTGAAAAATTGAATTTCGAACGGCAGCGAACTATTTGGAATAGATTTTATTGAAAAGGACGTTGAAGCAGCATCGAAAAGGTTTATGAAATTTGAATTTTGGACTTCGTCGAATTAAATGGAATAAGTTATATTGGAAAAATTTACAGTAGCCACCATTGAAAAAACTAATCGGAGAAGAACTGATAGAAAATAAATTTTGCACTAGAAAAGTTAAATTTGAAAAACTTTAAAATTCATAGAATTCATCGCTTCAAAATTTCTACACGATGAATTTTTGATTACTTCTTCTGGATTATTCTCTAAACTCAATATTCTTTGTAAAATAAAGACTGGAAAAGCAATGTATATAAAATGCAAAATTACGTAACTACAGAACTCAAAACATGAAGGGCGATGATAGAGGATTCAAGGCCAACCGGGTGCATCAGAGCGTAAAATAATTTTCAAATTACTGAGAATCAAAAAACGCTGCTATAACTTAATCAACACAGTTAATGTGAAAAAAAGGGTTCCAGGCCGAAGCGGATGCAACATGTGAAATTGTTGGCTACTGTAAATTTTTCCAATATACTTGAAACCAAACTGCTTAAAAATGAGAAGCACCAGATTCGAGTTTCGCTCTTATTAGAGCTCTATATGAGCTTTCATTACTATGTCTTACCACACAGTGGATTCTGTGTATTCCTTGCGCGGCAAAGCCGGGAATCATTTCCAGCTGCTTGAGATCGAGTTGTTGTCGGGCTCGCGTGGTCTAGTGGTGTTGTCTCCCGCGTGGAAGACCACATGTAGCGAGTTCGATGCGCAGTGAGATATCCATCACTGACTAGCTCTAATAAGAGCGAAACTTGAGTCTGGTGCTTCTCATTTTTAAGCAGTTTGGTTTCAAGTATTATCCAAAATACCTCATGTTATTTATAAAATCATAAAATTTTTTCCAATATAACTTATTCCATTTAATTCGACGAAGTCCAAAATTCAAATTTCATAAACCTTTTCGATGCTGCTTCAACGTCCTTTTCAATAAAATCTATTCCAAATAGTTCGCTGCCGTTCGAAATTCAATTTTTCAATTCTCTTTTTGTTTGGTGCTTTTTCGATGTTAACTGTTAATATTTAACCTCGTAATTGCAGATTATTAATTAAAATTCCCATTTCCAAAAGAGTTACTTCATGAAATTCTCACCTTATCCTTTCGCGCTACCTATTGGCCTTAGAAGTTACGATAAGTTATACCTGATGAGGTCCATAAGACCAAAACAGACCTGTCGCATAATAATCATCCTCTTTGTTAATTTTGTTTTAGTGGCTTATTTACTGTTTCTATTTAACTCGTTGAACTTACATTTGATCGGTTACATTGTGATTTCTTTAGCGAATACAATCAGAAGAATTTAAACAGCACTTTCCAAGCCATATACGACAAGAATGTTGCAGAATCATAGGTTGGAGATCTAACAAATTCCAAGATCAAAAAAGGCGAGGTAGATGAAGGCTCCCTGATTTAAATTTTGATAGTTTTTAAGTGACAAAAATTTAGTTTTTATTTGGTTTTGACAGGGGGGATTTAGTTGAAAGAACTCTCTGTGTATGTTTCTCAAAGTTGGCTTAGTGAGTTGTAGCGATGAATATTATTGGTGACTCAAAAAAGTCGGCGAGTACTGGTTTAAAAGGAAAAGTTTGATTATCAAGAACTACTTCAATACCCAAATTCAGTAGAAGTTGTGTGCTTAAGAAAAGGGCTTTTTGAATCTCGTACTTATTTCCTCCATGATTCCGCAATATGCTTTGTGGCGGCCTGGCCTGATTCTATGCTGCGTTGAAACCGCAAGAATTGAAGCGATCGGCTTGCTCGGATTGAAGAATTGGGCGAAAGCAATTTTGCTTTCATCGTTCTACTTTTTTACTGTATTTGCATTGTTTAATCACACAACCGTACTAAGAAATTTTACCCAAATACAGTTTCTTTGATGGTGAGATCAAAAAGGTTAAGATCGGGAATCAATCAAATCGTTTTATTCAATAATTGAAAAAAAAGATTTCAACAAAAATAAACAGGTTTGTCAAGTAATCTTTTCATCCAGGTCTTTAACCTACCTCATTGGTCGGCTTCCTATCTGTCGGACAGTTTTGAACTTGTACTTTCTCGATGTAAAGTCCTCCCAGACCTTTAGTTCAGCCTCCAGATACTGAAGATCCTGCCCTAAACCAAGCAAAAACAAATTTATTTTTGCTTTTATTAAAAAACATCGTTTCGTGGCAACCACTTCCATGACAACCACAAGGCGTCACAAGCGTATTAAGTGAAGAAAATTCTGGTTTTCGCTTCATGAGCTCAGCTAGAAAAGCTTCCCAATTTTTCCAATTGTGGAAAAATGAATCATATTTGCCAAAAGTTGTGAGGTACCCTCGAATCAGAATCGATCGATTTGTGGAATCGGGGTTTCCCCGCCAAAGTTTTAAAGAATGTCCTACGTCATAAAAGCATGACCTACTTAATAAAATCTTCTGGAAGTTGTGCGGCCGCGTCATTAAAGCAAGAAAGTCATCAAACTCGATCTTCCCGGACTTGTTGACATCGAGCTCTGCCACGATCATCGCCGCGTCGCGTTCTCTTATTGCGGTGCGCGGACAATATTCCTGCGTCGCGCCAAATTAGAAGTCATAGCGTCATCTCGCGAAATCAGTTTTTTTTTTTAATCAGAAAGATGTCACAAAGTCCAAAATTTCGGTCGCTCTAAAAACTTGATAAGAATCTGTTTTCATCTGTTGAAGATTTCAAAACAAGAGACTATCGAAATCAACTCATCAACTCAAAGCTATTTGCTTTTGCCTAAAATTATCTGAATAAATTTTGTTGCGAACACGCAACTAAAACAGTAAACTATTGAACATCTTCAGTCATTTCTTCTTTTATTTCATCTCATTTATCCCAGGAAGTGAACTCGTGCACTTTTGAGCGCGCGTTGGCTGGGTCGCGTGCTAACTCACCAGCATCAGTCCATCAACGCCCGAGAGAAAATACCGGGAAGAAAAAGGCGGCACCCGCAGTTGATTGTTCAATAGAAATGTTGCAGAAAATATTCTTTACACTATAGCCACACCGATACTTGAACTCGGCACCTCAAACGCGTTGCAGAGCTTTCTCCAATCGATCCCCCCGCAGCAAGGTCGGTTAATCTTGGAGAAGAGGAACTGGAACGCCTCCAATTGTGGCTGGCTCAGGTGGGAAATTAAAACATCTTCAGTTTCCTTGAAGAAAAAATAATTCAAATTTGCATTATTGACCAATAAAACTCGGGTTTAAATCTCAAGAAAATCATCGCATAAAAATCACAAAAATTTTACATAAATATATTTGCAATTAAACCAGATTATACAGGGTCCGGCAAAATGATCTCAAACATTTGTAGGTTTAATAAAAGCCAAATAAATGTTTTCATTTTTGAAAAGTACATATAATGCCATTTTGTTTCGTTTCTTTATAATGTAATGTTTTTCATTATATAATGTAATGTTTTTCGTTTCTTTATAACACCATAAGACTGTGTGGTGTGCAGTGGCAGAATTCGGTATATGGGGTCCGTACTTCTTCGAAGAAGACAACGTTACAGTGACTGTGAACTCTGATCGATATTGTGAGATGCTAGAGACATTTCTCAGACCAAAATTGAATATGCTCCACGATATGGAAAATGTTTGGTTTCAACAGGATGGGGCAACAGCCCACACTTCTCAACGTGCGATGGGGATTTTGAGGGAGATATTCCCTGGTCATTTGATCTCATTGCGTGGTGACATCGGTTGGCCCGCCCGTTCACTTGATTTAAATTCTTGCGATTTTTTTCCTCTGGGGATACCTTACGTCAAAGGTGTACATTAATCGCCCTCGTTCTATTGAACAACTTAAATATGAAATTCATGAAGAAATTACTGCCATTTCACATGAAATGACCCGCCAAGTTATAGACAACTTTCGTGAACGCCTTCAACAGTGTGTGGACAATAACGGATTCCATTTGATTGATTTAATTTTTAATACCTAATGAAACAAAATGGCACTATATGTACTTTTCGAAAATAAAAATATTTTTTTATTTCTTTACTTTATTTGGATTTTATTAAACCTACAAATATGTCAGATCATTTTGGCGGACCCTGTATATTCTATGTCGGTTTTGAAATAAAACTTAGCATCAGCAAAACCCCTCTTACCTTTAACTTCTGGTGGATTGGCTCCTCCTCTTCCATTTTTTCATCCTGTTTTTCTAATAATTTCTTAGAAACCTTCTATTAAAGCAAAGATGCGAGGTTAACCGAAATTCAAGTGAATGAGCAACACAATTACGCTAAAGCGCTTACTGGCTCTTTGATTCTAACTTCGGGCTTCCTAAATCCCCTCACAACTGTTCCCTGGACGGAAGTTCTGTATGTTTCCAAGTTAAGCGATAGCTCATCATCGGAGCACACGAGCTGCCGCAAACAAGGAAAGTTGAGCAGAGTAAACATGACACAAAACTCTTCACACTGCGCGGCTTAGTTGGTGAGGTAACACTTACTGTTATATTGTCTTAAACTTCAGAGCCAATTTAAAAGGAAGTCGATTTTCGTTGACAAGACCTTTGTATTTTCTATTTTTTTTATACCTTGATCTTTTACAAAAATTTATTTTAAGTAAATAATGATAGAAAAATAAGTCAATAAAAAAATCTAAAAAATTTTATTTTAAGTCGGAATGCCATACACAACTGGTGTCTTAATTATTCAAGAAGCGTCTAGCAATGAAACTCATGTTTTTGTGACGAAATAAAAAAATTGTCACCGGCGCCATGAAGTCGGCCAGCGCCTCCACTGACTCGCGGTGTTTGCTCCCAATCCCTTCGACCGCTTTCAATTTCTGGTCCAAGCTAAAAATAACTTTGATATAAATATGAAGTGAAGCTGCTCAGGAGGTTCACTTTTAAATTGCATAAGTGGACATGATTCCGTCTCACACAAGTAGCCTTTGATAATTTGTTGCGAGGATTGTTGCGTGATTTTCTCAATTACATAACAAAAAAAGCTGAATCTCTAATTAAAAAAACTTTTCAAGCTTAAACCCCGCATCCACCTGTATTTCTTGGTGATTTCGACCGTGTCTGCTTTCCACAGCGTAGTCTCAGTTTTGCGACGCGAAACATCGGTGCTAGTGGGGGAGGAGCATTCTTCTGTGTCGCTCTTCTTTGTCATTTTTAACTTCTTTATCTTCTTTTTCTTCCTCCTCCGCTGCATTTGAATTGCGTCATCAGTGCTGAACTCGGACACAACTTCGGATGTAAAGGACTCCGGGATGGAGGTCATGGAGGGGGGGGTACGGGTGTCGATGGTGGCGACGTCGGAAAATTGGGACGTGTACATACTCCCTGCCCTTCCTAGAAGACACATCAAGGTCAAAAGATTGTTTGTGGTGGAGGGTGTCCTTTGTTAACTTCATCATTCCCTCACTTCCGTCCTTGTTTTTCGAGCGTCCATGTTTCTTTCTCTCAGATATCAACGTCGAGGTCTGATGATGCTCGTCAGCGGAATGAGTTGCCGCTTCTTGCTAAAACCAAGGAGTGATCGATGCTTCCTCATATGGAGGATTTCAAAAGCTGGCATCGCAACATTAGTTGCTTATACTTGAGAAAGCATGATTACCTTCATAATTCCAGCGACCAAGTTTTCCAAAAAATTTCTTGCTTTTTTCTCCAGCTCATCCTCCTCTTTATCTGAATTCACAAAAGAAAGTTTGAATTGTGTTTGAACTTTTTCAATAACTGATTTAGCTTGGTTGTGTTTACGAACCAATTAAGCTAAATGTTTTTAGTGTTGTTTATTTCATCTCTAGTTATTTTTCTGACTTGTGTGATATGGTGGGGGCGCTGTATTGCAGGGACTGTCAAGCAACCACCCTGACCTCCTTTTGGAGTTGCCAAAATATTGCTGTCCGCTTGAAAATTTTTATTTTTAATTTTTTATATAAAAATATGACTGAAGTTTAAAGCTGGTTGCTAAAATCGCTAACCAGACAAAAGTGCTATAAAAAGTCTTCCACAAAGACAAAAAAAATGGCACAAGTAGGTTTTAAACCGCGATTGTTCTATTGCCTTTGTCACCAACACGCCAATCTTTTCTACACAGTTTTGATCAAACGCAATAAAATCTTCTGAGTAATCACAATTCTTCCTAGAAAAATTTTCTCTCAGTGGCTCCTACTTTACATTTACTTACCCTCTTCCTTTGGCTGCCAGGGACGACTCGATTTGACGTTGAACGCGGAGGAGTGTTTCAACCTGCGTCAAGTTTTATGATGAATCTATTTGTTGGTTGGTGGGTTTGAAACTTTTTAAACCAATTACATTACTTGTTAAATAAAAAAATACTTACTAACGAAACTGTAAATGCGAAAATGAAAGCAAAACGAATAGGTCAAGAAAAAAGAGTGTGTGCAAATAATGCAAGATTTGTTTTCCACAATATAAGCTTCATAATTACAATTTTATGTTCAGATGGTAAAAAATTCTAAAATGATCTTTCTAGTTATAGAGCAGATGGCACTAAAGAGCACCATCTGTGGCATTGTGCATCACGCGCGCTGAACCCGAGCCCACTACCAGACTATGATTACGTAATGCACAATGCCGCTTTTATCAGTTAGTAATGCATCTTAAATGCATCTCATTTTTTAACTAATCTTAAAAAATAATCTTTGTGCAATATTTGAATACACAGAATCTATAGAATAAAAAATAGCAACAATACGTTGGTAAGAATCTTTAATCAAGAGCACGAAGAACCAATAAAATAATTTTGATCCAGATGTACTTTGGAAAAAAATCTGTTATAATTGACGTCACAAACGAAATTATTGCGTAACTCACATGAACATTTCTTGCTTTTTGTCCAGTTTTTTTCCTTTTGTCTAAAATGAAACAATGTTGGTTCCATCGCGAGAGATAGTCGTTTTTAGCGCTTACCAAACGCTTTGCTCGGCTTGATGTTTCTTTCTTCGAATCTTCACTGGATGATTTTTCCTCTTCGTCTTCCTCCGTTCTTAGATCTTCAGATCTTTCTAAAACAAATACTTCTTCAAACTTCTCACCTGATTCAAACCTTTCCCGCCAGAGATAATTTAAAAAAACAGTTTTCCCAAAGATGTAAGCGCTGGCTTTTTAATCACCTTTTTCTTTTTGAAAAATCGGATCGACTTCATTGCTGGTGGGCGTTGTATGGCGACGCTGAGTGACTTCATCATCCATCAAACTGTCAAATGCAATAGAAACTGTCAGATCCCCGCGCGGGTTAGGCGCACCGCAGGGAGTATGGGACTCTGTGGCTTTAGAGAAAAGAAAATCGAAGGCAGGAGTTTGCGAATGACATTCCTCCTAAGAATTTATGCACCAACTGTATGTTGATCTTCCTGCATCGTGGAGGACTAATCAAAAATTTTTGTATTTCTTCAGAGCCGGCAAACCGTGTTTTACCAAAAAAAGAAAAAATAAACGAAATGAAAATTTTCTAGGTCCAAATGTTTATGCTTGTAAAATGACTGAACCAGTTTTTGTTTGGGCTTTGTTTAATAGTTATGAAAATACTTTTAGAATCACAAGAATTTTGACGAATAAAATTTGTCAAAAAGTTTTCAATAACTTTTTGACTTTTTTTTTTATTAGTGAAGGCCCAATTTTTTGGCAATATTATGGTCAGGATGGTTACTCACTCTGATGCTCGGGACAGCTGAACGCTGGCCAATGTCTGCCTCTGCAACACAAAACAATGAACATGACTGTTCCTGCGTTCCGGCGTTGGAGTACTCACTCTGCTTGCTTTGCTCTCTTCCTGGTTCTCCACGGAGTTGTGCGGAACCGTCTGGGTTTGGAGCTGAGCTGCGAAGTAAAAATGAGATCAGTTCACTTAATAGGTGCGCTGGTTGATCAAGCAGGCAGGTGACTCGCATTGGACTGGTAATGCACGAAATCACCGAGGTTCGTAATGTATACAGCTAGCTGAATTGAACTGATTGGTTTTCATTAGGTTTAGACTTAACAAAAATCACAGATTAATAATAAGACTTTGATATATTGGTATTTAAAAAATGCTAAGCATCTTTAGTTGGTTTATATATCAATAACTTTTTTTATTTGCCTTTTTAAACTTCATCCAAATCAGTGAAAATTTTACGGATTCTAAAAATACTGCGCAGGGAGCTGGGCGTGATAAACTATTGCAGCTAAAAGCTATTTATTAAAAATATCATAAAAAAATCGAAATAGAAAGATGTTCTCTAGATTTTTCTATTCTAAAACTGTTTAATTTTTTAAGTAAACAGGGCATCTGAATCTTAAACAGTGAATTTATGCTTTGTTTGAATGATTTAAAGCGATTCTTTTGAATGCTTATTCACAGCTTCCCTGCTGTTCGCTTGGCATATTAGAGGAGGATATTGAAAACAGCATGGCATGAAGGTCCATTCGGTGCTATAGTATTGTGGACAAATTATGGCCTTAATGTGTTTTAATTGCTTTTAAATAATAAATTGGTTCTAATCATCAAGGTTTTGATTTGAGGATTGCAACAATTTAGTTTATGAAAATAGTTTCAGATAATAATTAACCTTCTATTAGCATCTTCGACTTTTTTCCAGATGGTAAAACGTTGGACTTTGTGTGACGCACATTTCTGGAACGAAAGTTTTTAAGTTAGTCACCATATGGTTAAGAAAAGCTAATTTTTGTGACGTTGAAAAACTATTTAAAACTATGACGTTTACTATAAAACTAAACGTTGTTTGCGCCTTTAAAACTACAAAGCGTGTTCCAAATTCATTAAGATTATTTGCACAACGATGCCCTGGGTCAAATGATGACCAGCAATTGATGCCCGGTAAGATCAGCAGAATTGGCGATAGAACTAATTTTTCTGCGCCAAGATCAAAAATATCAAAAATGCACCAAACCGAAGGAACACTAAAACAACCTTTTTCTAAACTATTATAAAAAAACACGTTGTGTTTTGATGCAACTGAACATAAAATTTGATGGCCAAAAGTATTGGACAAGATGTGTGTATGGAGGGCCGAATTCTGCTCTGACCTCTGTTGTGTGTCTTCTCCTTCATTTTCATCCCATTCCTTGAAACAAAACAATTAATCGGGCAATGTTTTGCTAGAAGAGACAATTAGTTCGGCGATTAAACAGTTTTTCATCAAACCATACATGTTGGCACCGTCGCAAGTCACAGCGGGTTTTAAAAACTCGTTCGGTTTCACAATTAATCCTCTTAGGCCCAAGGGATATGTATTTCATGGTTTAGTTTATGGATTCTATAAGTTTAATCTAAAATGTAATTAATTTTTTAAGTTTTTTAAACAAAAACTTTTTTTATTTGAAAACATGAATTCTTCCCTTAAATTTTTAGTTGATAATTGTAGAATAATATTTTTTTTAAAAATGAGGTCAAGTTAGAAAGAAAACAACTCCTAACGAATTTCAAATTTATTTCCGACTGTAAACCATTTTTAATCTTTTGGTGCGAACGACGATTTTTTTTTATTCCGCAAGCACTAGTAAATCATATTCTAGTTTCAAGTTTATGTAAATAGTTGATTGTGACGAATGCGAGGACCAACTTCAGCATCCTTTATTCTGGTGTATCATGTAATCAACTTGAAAGAATTGTGTCCTTTATTGCTAGGAAATATCATAAAAAAAACAACTTTATTTATAAAAATAATCAATTGAAGGTAATGGTGATGGTGCAATACAATTAAAGCATAACGTGACAAAATATAAAGGATTTTATTTGTGAATCTGTAAAAAGACTTGATTAGCTAACGATGCGCTTTTGACAAATTCACAAAAAACTTCATAATGAAAACGCGTTTAAAATGCAGCTAAAGTGCGCCGAGATCATTCTTAACAGAAAAATTTATAAGTTTTGCTGAACAAAAGATTGCTTTGCACAAAGTTGGCTATTTGCTCGATATTTCAACATTTTATTGCAAGCAAATCTCAAATGAAAAGCGAAACCTCCGAAATTCTCACCTGCCTTCCTTCGCTCAGGAAGTTCGTGTGGCTGGCCGAATAACCTTCTGAATGGACTCGCAGTGTGTTGATGTCACTTATCACTGAACAAGAAAGATTTTAAGTGACAATCTAGTTAAAGAAGTGAAGCCGAGCACCTTCAAACATTTCGAGCGACGCGTCGGTTTCATCGGCTTTGGATCGATCCAAGTGTCGCTCAACCGTGGCCCTGCAACCAATCATAGATAGTTAATTGAAACGTGCAACTTTCGCTAAACGCAACTGATTTGCTGATTCACGCGCGCTGAGGAGGAGAGAGACTCGAAATAACTTTTTATTTTGAATCTTTGAGGAGTCAAAATAAAGAAACACTCCCGACCACGCCGATAACACTTCCAACCACTCACTACCACGCCGATTTTATTTTTTGCCAACGTCTCAATAAAAATAGTCCACGTTTAATTTTAAAGTGTGATTTTACGCACCTCATCAAACTTGTTGTCCCCACAACCCCATACCTCCACACACAATCAACTCGGGACCCTATTCTACTCACGTAGAAGTATTTTCTTCTCTGTTTTGTGTTTTCTGAAACATAATATTTTTCAATCGGTAAAAATTTAAAAGAATAGATAGAAATTTTAGAAGAAATAATAAAATGTCAAAACAATTTATTGGGAAGAAAAAATCTGTTTAAACCTACGAAAAAAATTTGCAAAAAAAACCTAAAAAATTTTTTGTTTTATGATCTATACAGCTGGCAACTATCAATGTCTTTGTCCCGTTTTTGAGGGAGTAGAAGGAGGCACAACGAATCAATTGTTCGTCAAACAACGTCGCACCATCAGAGTCAGGCAAACAGCTTTTGGTCAATTTGGTCTGGTTGCTGTTGGGTGACAATCCTCTACCAAATTTAAAAAAAATTGTTTGCTGTTTCACGACAAAAAGATTTTCATCTTCCCAAAAAAGAGATGGAATTGGAGGAACAATTAACGCACCACCAAGATAATCTTAGAAATTTTTCCTATTAAAACACAGTGATTATAGACGGCGGAAAAAAGTTTTTCTATTGTATCGTTAACCCTACTACTGTATATGCTGAAATGAATACCAATATAATTTCTATCAATATAAGCTCCAAGTGAAGGACAAAACATTAATGTTACTTCAGTCTTCCAATGCTCAGATGAATATCAAGTCTTTATTAATAACGGAAATGATGCTCTTCTACGCGTGCGCAAACTCTTATAATGATGACATTTCATTCACACGTTGAAATAAAATAAAATATCTTATATATTTTTTAATTGTTTTCGCGAATCGTTACATGAAAAACAAGTTGCTTTGAGCACCACTTGAATTTTTTTCTTCCTGTCTGCAGCAACTCATAATTTTCAAAATCTAGAAAAAAGTCAAAAGTGATGAGAAAAGGTTTTCAAAATGGATGAGGGCCGTAGATGACCGAACAAGCTATCGACCGATATTTTTTTTCTATCCCCACCGCACTACAAGACAGCTGCATATATCTTCAAAAAGATTTATTGAAATGGTTGAATTAATTCATTGCGAATACAAAGTTGTTACAAAAGGTTTAGTTTTTTTCAAAATTTTATTAGTTTATTCACTAATTTTAGCTTTTTGGTTTCGTCTGCACTCTTGGTGTAGACCTTAGACTGAATGCAAACAGTAAATAGTGCTTGTTCGAAGCAGGACCCTATCAGTGATCCTTACAAGTTGAATCATCATATTCACCTTCTCAACGCTGTCGAACAAAGAGGGAGAAGAAACTTCACTTCTCGCATCTTGTTCTATGCAAAAAATAATCTATTAGGACGTAATCAAAAAGCATTTAGAATTCTACTATTTGCAAAATATAGCCTATGTTTGAATTGAAAACATTTTTGACGTTTGACATATTTTGATCACTTCGATCTATTTTCTGACGAGAAAACCTTTAACAATTCACTTTCCAAAGAGCATTAACTGGCAGAAATAAAAGCATGCAAGCAAAAAGCTTTGATCAAAATCTCTTTAGATATTAAATTATAAAGTTTGATTAAAATTTATGGCAACATTATTAAATGATAACTCGATGAAATTAACCCTTATAACATTTATAGATGATTTTGCGTAATTGGTAACATCATCGTCATGGAAAACTCTCCAGACCTGCTTTGCTTGAAATCGTTGTAGCTGATTCCACCCACGTTGCGGGAAACACCGAGGACGCGGGAGTCCTGCAACGTCACTCTTATGTGAGCTTCATTATTTCGGATTTCAAAATGCAACAAAAATTATACGATATACTTTAAGTGGAGATTTAAAAAAAATTTTTTTAGCCAGGTTTTTATAATATAACTATTAATGAATATTCAAACGAATATTTTATTTTTATTTATTTGTTTCATCTCTATATTTATCTTCCTGACTCGAAGGAAAGCGACGGAGGCGCTAATACATAGGGTAAGCAATTTTCCCGACCTGCTTCCGGAGATGCCAAGATATTGCTATCCGCTTGTAATTTAATAGAGATATGACTGTAATTTAGAACTGCTTGCCAGGACCACCAATCAGGGGAATGTGCTATAAAGTGTCTTTCCCAAGAACACAACAGAATGGCGCGAATGAGTTTCGAACCGATGCCATGTTGATAATAAGGACGGCGCTTTAACACTCGACCACGCTGTCGACAATATTTAACAAACTAAAAGTAAAATAAATTCAAAAAATTTTTAAAACTCACTGTCCGTAATTATCCAAAGGCTCAGACGGGGTTCCTATCGACAGACTTCTCTAGAAACAAAAAAATTACTGCCAAAACTTAGAAATTTCTAACAAGCAATTCTGTTGCAGCTAAAACCATTTTTATTATCATTATCACCTTTATAGATGATGATATTAAGTGCCCTTCCCAGAGGCACCGAAAGCTGGGGGCAGAGGAGACAATTGCCACCCCTGCCAAGCATTATTTTTTAAAACAAGGGGTTACAGATAGCACGCTTTGAAATTCGCAGTACAGAAGCATTGGGCTCAGATTTGTCTCTTCAATCATATACGCTCGAATAAAATTAAATCTAACGAAGTTTTTAAATAATGATTTGACAACGCTAAATAACAGAAAGTTAGGGAGCAAAATCGAAGAAAAGAGACACTCTTTTGATTAATAAGGTACCCACAAGAAATGTACTCGTATATAAAAATTTTCTACAAGTATACAAGAAAATCGAAAGTCCGTTACGTGAATGAACTGCCATAAACAGGTTAGATTTAGGGTTAGGACAAGTGTTGACCTTTTTTATTTTTTAGTTTTCGATTATTTTCCTAGGTCATAGTTTTTAATACCTGTTCGAAATACAGTGGAAGGCAAAAAATGGTCAACACTCTAATTTAAACACCTGCACTAGGAGTTCAAACAAAAATTTTGGTGTTGAAATCAAAACGATGAGCTTTTTTTTGTACTTCAGCTATATTTTAAATACTTAACTTTCAATTTCAGACGATTCCATTTAGTTTTGAAACCTTAACTGTAATTTTTTATCTAACGAAAAAAGTTGCCTATCTTTTATATTTTGCCTTTCACGCCAAAAATTTTCCGGCGTCCCTGCCCTTGACTTTTTTTATTTTAAAATTGAAACTGGATCAGTTTAATTAAAAAAGTTTTGAAAGTTTTTTTGATAAGCCCATGCAATTATTGACCTCGTCTTTTTGTTTGAAATAAAACAACAACAACATTATGTTTAAAACTCGTTGAGGACGCGACGTGGCTTGTTTTCTGCTAAGAATTATTGTGAAGTTCAATCTGAATGGGCTTTTGTGTGATTTCAAGAAATACTTGAAATATTTTTGGTGGTGTTGATCATGGCGTATTCAAGATACCGCTTTGCAATTTGCCTTTTAATTCCTGAGAGGCAATTTAACTTTGTAGACAGAGAGAGAGAGAGAACGACTCAAACAGACAAATAAGGTGATTCGATTGTGATTACGCATGAACTTCTACATGTAAATAATTAGAAGTCTATGTGTTCACGCATGGCGGACTCACGTGCAATAATATAATCAAACATGCGTTCGCTCTCTCGTCGGAATCGTTGCATTAATATGTTGAACTAAATTTTTTATTAGAGTTAATTCGCGTTAAACTTTTCCAGTCGCGTTGAAAGTAATTAAAAGAAAGCAATGTTAACAAGAGTAACTAAAAATTACTTGCTTACTGTACAGATTTAAATATTACATTCTTGATATAACTCATAATGCAATGTTTAAGTACTAGACTTCAAAAATAATTACTTTCCAAGTGTTATCTTAGTTGTAGAAGTAATTAGCTATGTTTATTGACAAAGTAGATAGCATTTACAATAAACAAAGTGATTAAGTAGAAGAACGTTTCAGATAAAAGTCATGGTTGAAGATAAATCAAAAAATTGTTTATATTTCCTGAACAAAAGCTTTCAAATGAATCTTGTTTTAGAAATAATAGTTAATTAACTGGCAACAGCAAACAAGAATGGGATGCTCTATGTAGGCTCACAACATGCGCCCCGTTTTAGCCGGAACAATGCCGATTTTAAGGCTTTGTTCCTATCTCCCGCCCGGTTTACTATTATGTCCCGTAATTTTCGATTTGAAGTGAAGACCTTTTTTAGAGATCACTATTTTTTAGAGACAAAAATCAAGAAATTCGAGACAAATTTAATATGAAGACTTTTTTTTAGAAATCACGACTTTGAGATCTTTTTTTTTTAATAAACGACCCGACTCAACAATTCAAAAATATGATATGCTTGTTTATAATGTACTTATTTTAGGTAATTCCAATGATTAAACAATATACTTTTGAGTTAAGATCAAAAAGGACTAAGATAATAAAGATAACCAAAATAAATTACAATAGAGACACTTTGGTCCTTGCCGTCGTTGTTTAGAAGGAGGCCCATTCCGGGTCAGATGAAACAGGAATAAGGGCCGAGGTTTCATTTTTTTACAATCCAAATGGCATCGCCCAACACCGGTCTGCAGGCGATTGAGCCTGACCCAAGCTATTAGGGCAAGCTTAATCCAACAGGCCTGGCACTAGTTCTGGGTGTGAAAGCACGGAGCCTGGATGTATTCTCACAGTAATCCATGTTCCATCTTTAATTTGTTCACTCAGAAGTGAAGATACCTAGTCCTGCGAGGTTTTTCAATGAATTCAGTTCAGCTGGCACAAACGGGCGTCTAGATCTTAGTCTCTCTTGGCGAGCATCTGAGGACCCACTTACAAGACCATACAAGATGTGATTTGTTCGTTCGTCGTTTGAAGAGGTATCCACTCCAGGTTAGACACAAACAGGACTGGGGCCGAGGGTTTATTCTTTTACTACCCCAGGCTGTTGTACTGCTTAAATCAGATGCTGGCAGTGGTGTTATTAAACCAGGGTTTCGTCATACAAAACCGTCAGACCTCGTGCTCCATGTGGTGCCCGATGTATAGGACACGTTATTAGAACATGGTCTGCGGTTTGTTCAGAGGCGCCACACTCGCAATTCGGTGAAGGAGCCAGACCCCATCTGTGCATGGACGAATGGAATCGCCCAACACCAGTCCGCAGGCGGTTGAGCTTAACCCAAGCTGCTCGGGGTAAGCCCATCCCAACAGGCCTGGCACCGATCCCGGGCACAAAAACACGGAGCATGGCAGCATTTTCACAGTACTCCGTTTTCATTTGTAATTTGTCCATTCATAGGCGCGGATGCCAAGTCTGGCAAGGTTGTCCAAAAGATTAGTATGGCGAGTATCTGAGGACTCACTTAAAAGACCATGCAAGATACGATCAGGGTCCAGAGCAACGTTCCCTCTAAGAGCTTGCTTAGTGTGTGCGGAATGAAAAGCCATGTGAGCAGCGGTGGACATTCAAATTCAGGACCCGAAGCAAGAATTCATCTCTGATTTCCCTGTTTTTTTCCTAAAATCAAGAAAAAAAAAAGGTCTTCATTTCGATTTCATCTACGATTTCCCTATTTTGTTCCCGAAATCAAGGTGTTCTCCAAAAAAAAATTCTCCTAGAATCGATCTCACTATTTCCCAATTTTTGCCCCGACATTTCGAGGTTTCATTCAATTATCGAGGCGAAGACCTCGATAACTAAGCTGCGTGGCTTAGAGGGAACGTTGCCAGTAACTATGCACAAGGCGTCGTTCAAGACAATGTCGATGAGGCGAGTGTGAGCACTGCAACACCAGACTGGCGCACAGTACTCAGCTGTTGAGTAGACTTAAGATAAGGTAGCTATGCGTAATGTTTTAGCACCAGCACCCCATCCCTAGCCCACGAGTTGCCTCGGCAGTGTGACGCGCGAGGATAGTTTTTTGCGCAATGCCACTAGATGGTGACGAAACGTGAGCAATCTGTCCAGTTTTACCCCACGATAAGTAGGAGTTGGACAGAACGGTAAAAGTCTATCGTTGTTGTAGACTTTTAGCTCACGCTTTGCCTCTCGGTTATTTATAAAGGCTGCCGTCACCGTCTTAGTGTGACTGAGCTTCAACCTCCAAGTCTGGAGATACGCTGAAAGTGTAAATACGAGTATGTCTTGGCTTAAAGTCCCCTCCAAGTCCTTCCAGTTTCCAGAAGAGTAGAGCAATGCCAAATCATCAGCATAAGCAAACTTTCTGGAAATCATGGAAGGCAGATCGTACGTATAGATGTTAAATAAGAGGGAAACCAAGATCGATCCTTGAGGAACGCCGTTTTTAAGACGGCGTAGCCTGCTTTGCTTGCTGTCACCGGTGGTAAGGGTGAAACTTCGATTTCAGACAAGCTCCATAATTATTTTGACCATGTGCTTATCGGGAAGTAGTCTCAGCAGCTTGCAGGTACGGCCATGGTGCCAGACAATGTCATAAGCAGCTCTCAGATCGACAAATACGGCACCGGCCTTCTTTTTAGCCTCAAAAGAATCTTCGATGTTTTGGATTAGCAGAACAACTTGATCTACGGTTGACTTCCCGCGTCGGAACCCATCCTGCTCTTTAGGGAGCAGTGGATCAATATGTGGATCGATGGTGCCCAGATGGTAGATGCTTTCTCGCAGCCTGGGCCGTGAGTAAGTCTGCTCATTGATTTTAAAAATGACAGACCGAAACCGAACCTATCAAAACGGAAGGGTATCCACCCACTCCGATGTTCAGCTTGGGTCTGCTAATCGGCAAACGTCCTTTTCAGGACGGGACAATGCTAGGATAAAACTGCCTTTTTCAGGGCACATTGCCAACAAGTTCCGAAGACCCACTATTCTTCAGCTGAACATCGAAGGCCTCACTGCAAGCAAGATGAACGTTCTTCATCACCTCACTATGCAGTCTGAGGCACTTGTGATCCTACTACAGGAGACCCACTGCACTGATGCAGAGAAGTTGGTACTACCAAACTACCAACTAGCTGGGTCTTCTTTAAGCAGAAAGCATGATCTTGCCACGTTTGTCCACCAGTGACTAAGATACAACAATCTCCACTAACATCGGAGATCGAGTGGCTGTGTGTGGACGTTGATGGCTATAAAATAGTCAACGTCTACAAACCACCACCAACGCGATTGCGATCCCTGGATTTCCTAGTGTTTCCTCACCCCATGTCTTTATGCTGGCAATTTTAACTGTCGTCATGCTTACTGGGATTACGACGACAACAGTCCGGACGGTGAGTGCTTGGCTGGCTGGGCAAGTATTAATTGTCTTGCCCTGCTATATAATGCCAAGGACGCTGCCAGTTTTTATTCCGGCCTCTGGAACACTGGCACCAATCCAGATCTAGCTTTCGCTAGCGTAGGTCCAAACAGTCGCTTACCGGATAGACGTGTCCTTGAGAAGTTCCCCAGGTCACAACATTGATCTGCGCTTATTACACCACCAAGGTTTGCTCTGGCAGTGCCAAGCATGCCTGTTAAGCAATGGAACTTCCGCAAGGCCAAATAGAATCACTACATTGCTTTGACGAATAAATTCGCAAAGACTTTGTTGTCGCCTGATTCACTTGATGTGGATGCGGCTTACCAGGACTTCTGTAACACCATTAAGAAAGCAGCCAAAAAGACTATCCCACGCGGGTATCGAAATAACTATATTCCGTGTTGGGATGCAGAGTGTCCTCCTATCCCTCTATAAAATCCCTCTATAAAAACCTTTCTGCAGTCTCCTCAGAGAGACGACTCAAGTTTGACTGCTACAGCTCTGCTTGCCAAGCTTGACAGGAAGCGAAGGGATCGATGGTCCGAGGCTGTTCGGAGCATTGACATTCTAGTCGAAAAGAATAAAGTACTTTGAACAACCTTACTGGTAGGTCACAACATTCTCCTCGTCACTGTCCCGTTTCAGCCGATGCTATTGCATCTCAGCTGGTTAGAAATGGGAAATACGAGGCTTTTGATCGCAAGTCATCTCGACTAGTTTTTCAAGAAGTGTCTGACTTTTGGAGGGCCACAACACCAGACGCAGTAAATATCTCTGACACTTTTTCACAGAGAGAATTTACTGCTTCCCTCCAACATTTAAAACCAGGTAAAGCTCCGGGACCTGATTCCATCTTCCCAGAGCTTATACTCCATGCTGGAGCTGCTTTGAAGTCCTGGTTACGTGACTTCCTTTCTTCCTGTTTGCGCTGACTCAAAATTCTCAAGATCTAGAGAAGAGCGCTTGTAGTCGCGATCCCAAAACCAGGAAAGCCCGTGGGGGACCCAAAGAGTTATCGACCGATATCTCTGCTCTGTGTCCCCTACAAGGTCCTCGAGAGGCTTATCTACGCCTGCGTTGAACCGTTAATCGATCCACTGCTCCCTAAAGAGCAGGATGGGTTCCGACGCGGGAAGTCAACCGTAGATCAAGTTGTTGATCAACCCAGAACATCGAGGATTCTTTCGAGGCTAAAAAGAAGGCCGGTGCCGTATTTATTGATCTGACAGCTGCATATGACACTGTCTGGCACCGTGGCCTTACATGCAAGCTGCTGAGACTACTTCCGGATAAGCACATGGTCAGAATGATCATGAAGCTTGTCCGAAATCGAAGTTTTACTCTTTCTACCGGTGACAGCAAGCTAAGCAGGCTACGCCGTCTTAAAAACGGCGTTCCTCAGGGATCGGTCTTGGCTTCCCTTCTATTTAACATTTATACGTACGATCTTCCTTCCATGATTTTCAGAAAGTATGCTTATGCTGATGATCTAGCATTGTTGCATTCTTCTGGAAACTGGAAGGACTTGGAGGGGACTTTAAGCCAAGACATATTTACACTTTCAGCGTATCTCCAGACTTGGAGGTTGAAGCTCAGTCACACTAAGACGATGACGGCAGCCTTTCACTTAAATAACCGAGAGGCCAAACGCGAGCTAAAGGTCTACAACAACGGTAGACTTTACCGTTCTGTCCAACTCTTACTTACCTTGGGGTAAAACTGGACAGATCGCTCACGTTTCATCACCATCTAGTGGCATTGCGCAAAAAACTATCCTCGCGCGTCACACTGCCGAGGCGACTCGTGGGCTAGGGATGGGGTGCTGGTGCTAAAACACTACGCATAGCTACCTTGTCTCTAGTCTACTCAACAGCTGAGTACTGTGCGCCAGTCTGGTGTCGCAGTGCTCACAATCGCCTCATCGACAGTGTCTTGAACGACACCTTGCGCATAGTTACTGTATGCCTGCGTCCCACTCCAACGGACCACCTACCTGTACTTTCAGGCATCCAGCCAGCTGAGCTTCGCCGAATGGGACCGACACTCTCCTTGGCTTACCGTGGATCTCTGGACCCCGATCATATCTTGTATGGTCTCTTAAGTGGGTCCTCAGATACTGGCCAAGTGAGACTAAGATCCAGACGCCCGTTTGTGCCAGGTGCGCGGAATCTCTTGGACAACCTTGCCAGACTTGGCATCCGCGCTTCTGAATGGACAAATCACAAATGGACAACGGAGTACTGTGAAAATGCTTCCAGGCTCCGTGTTTTTGTGCCCGAGACCGGTTCCAGGCCTGTTGGGATGGGCTTACCCCGAGCAGCTTGGGTTAAGCTCAACCGCCTGCGGACTGGTGTTGGGCGATTCCATTCGTCCATGCATAAATTGGGGTCTGGCTCCTTCACCGAATTGCGAGTGTGGCGCCTCAGAGCAAACCGCAGACCATGTACTGTACTAACAGCGTGCCCCATACATCGGGCACCACATGGAGCACGAGGTCTGACAGTTTTGGATGACGAAACTCGATGCTGGTTTAATAACACCACTGCCAGCATCTGATCCAGGCAGTGCATCAGTCTGAGATAGTAAAAAGATAAACCCTCGGCCCCAGTCCTGTTTGTGTCTGACCTAGAGTGGATACCTTTCCAAACGACGACGACGACGATATAAAATTATTTTGAAAACAGACGCTCACATAATTGTAAATTTGCTTTGATAACAAATAAAAGTTTAAAAATAATGTAATAAGATAAGACCAAGTGGTTGACTTTAAAATAATTTCTGTGTTGTTTATGGAGCATAAAATTTGGAACGCTTAATTAATTTCAAAATAAAAAGTGTAGCCAATATATTTTGAAACAGTTTATTAAGGACGTTTCGGAACTATAACTTATTACATTATCAACTTGTAAAACCTGAGTTTTACAAGTTTTACAAGTTGATAATGCATGAGTTATAATTTGGAAACGTCCTTGATAAACTATGTTTCAAAATATATTGGCTATACTTTTGTGTTCTTGGGAAAGACACTTTACGACACATTCCAGGGGGGGGGTCCTGGCAAGCAGTTCTAACTTACAGTCATATCTCTATTACAAGCGGACAGCAATATCTTGGCGTCTCCTGAAGCAGGTCGGGGTAATTGCTTACCCTATGTATTAGCGCCTCCGTCGCTTTCCTGCGAGTCAGGAGGATAAATATAGAGATAAAATAAAAAAATAAAATAAATATTCTAAAATGTGTTGTTTATAATTTGCTTTAATTTCTTGTTATAGATTTTTTTAAAAATCTTTCCTATTTGAACAAAAAATCTGCTGCCATTAGATTTTATTTACATTTGCTTGTTATTTGTTTATAACTTGTAGATAGTTTAAAGGGTTTGAAGGGCCCGTCCTTTGCGGCATACAGTAAAAAAATAAAGTTATTGAAAAGACCAAATAAATGCTTTTCTGGATCACTAACCACCGTAGATGCGGATAAGTTTTATCCTGGTTTAATACATTGAAGTCGGCTTTTTGAAAATCTGTGTAGAAGAGAGTTGCGAAGTCGTATCTTGAGTAGGCCATGAGTTGATTACCTATCCAGCATCCTACAAATTCGTGTCCCATGCAAAACTTGTGTTTTCAATAAAGAATTGTCGTTGTTTATCAATAGGATCACAGATGATATTCAAGCTTAACAAGGTTTACAAAAATCTTTTTGTGTGACGTGTGCTTCATTTGTTGGGAAATTGTCATGGGAAGATTGGAGACAAGAAACAAAATCCCCCTATCCAACAAGCCATCATAAACTTAGGATCAGCGTCAACCGATCCAAGATGTAAAGGATATAATTCCACGTCCAAACGTAAATCAAGTTGCTATCACCAACGACGCGTTGCATCGATAGCGCAGATCTTACCCGCAGGACCGCTTCGTTATGTGACATCATAATCTCAGCGGAATCAGAGGACGGTATATCTAAAACAAAATGTTCCTGATCAGAATCACTCATGATCGGAGTCATTCAATTATTTGATCCTAGTTCTTTGCAACTGCGCTACAATCGAATACAATTTCCCAAACAAATGAAAAATGAAGAAAGTAAAGGAAAAAGTGAGGTTAAAGTGGACTTTAATATTTAACTTTCCGATAATTAGGCTAATTTGTCTTTTATCGATGAAGTTGCTCTTTGTGCGGGGACAGAAAATATCTTTTTCAACCATTGTCGTCCCTTGGTCATCAGCCGAACACAACTCAAGCTGCTGTCACGTGATTGAAGCGGTTTGTCGCAGCGCTTTTTCAGTTAGAAATAAATCTGCTGTCTCTGTGATTATTCAGTGCGATGATGCATGACGAGACGTGTAATCGCTGGTCACAGACTACTTAAGACAAAACGCGTTATTTCGAAGTAAACACAAAAATAACTTTGCGTAAGATGAGGTTTGGGTGTTCAATCACTAGCGTACCGAGGTGGAGGCCACTGTGCAATGGCCCTCCCCTCAGACCCTAAAAAGAAAAAACTGTAAAGCAAAACCAAGCAGTTTTAGCAAAAGCAAAGCTGGTTTTTCGCAAGTATTCGGGGTTCGCCCTGGATTTTGAAGCATATGCGAACGCAGTGGTGGATATTGGGTGAGGCGAATGAGGCAGTTGCCTCGAGCCTCCCTTTTTTGGCCCCCCTCGAAAATAGCACTTATAGTTTGAGTTTGCTGCAGATGTTAATTTTAGAGATTATGATGCAGTTGGGAGGAAAAGTAAATAGAAGATCGATTAAAGGTGAAGGCCATTTTTTTTTTAGAGATCACCATGATTTTTGGAGAAAAATGACGAAATCGAAGACGAAATCGAAGTGAAGACCTCTTTTTTTTTAGAGATTAACATGATGTTGGGAGAAAAAAGTGAAAGACGAAATCAAAGCACTTTTTTTTTTCTAGAGAACATCAATTTTTGGAAATTCTTGCCTCGGGTCCCTGAATTTGAATATCCACCACTGTGCAAACGCTTTTTTGGTTTTCGAGAAGTTTCCAATTTGACCGGTACAAAAATGCGTATTTTTAGGCGTAATTTTGCAAAATTTTTTCGGGGCATGCCCCCGGACCACCCTATAATGGTCGTGCCTTCGGCACTCCCCAAGTTGATTTGTAACATCACACGATTATGACAAAACTTTGGTCCCCCGTCGGAAACTCTCTGCGTACGCCACTGTGTTCAATCAATGTCACACGACACTCACGTTCTGACGTGCTGACTGGAGCGACTTCTAGATGCGATGAAGATTGTGTGGATCGTTTTCTAAATTCAATAAAGTTGATGAAATCGAAATCAATGACGTATTTACAACTATGTGCGTACTCCGGAGCCAAAGCTAGTGATAATACAAGTACTGGAAACTAACGTAAAATTTGTTTCCATGGTAAATTAAAATTTATACTAATTAACCTTTTGCATAGAAAGTTGGACGGAAGAATGGGGAAGTGACGCTCTTAACCGCTCGGCCCGTGACTAAGATAATTCGTAGGTAAGTTTCATTTCATGAAATTAAACTAAGTGAAATTATTAACTTTTTGCTCAATAAAAAAAGTGTTAAACATTATTTTAAATTATTGAAATTAATTAAAAATTCTAGTAAGAACTTTTTTACTTGAGCTTTATTATAGTTGTCGCTTATTTATTAAGTTCTATATTTTTGACGTAAAAGTTGAAAACTTAGCCGATTAAGATACTCACTCTGACAGTTTCAATGTTTGCTCAATGAAGTTTTCTCCAGAAGCGGTCTGCAACCAAAGCAGGAACGATTAATAAATCCTTAGTCCAATAACTAACAGGTTGGATGGATAACATGCCTTTTTTTACATTATTATCAATATTTTTGCTTTTTAAAGTTGCTTTGGTTTGGTCTACGAAAGTCGCAATTATTCGCAGCAAAAATACTGCAAATTTTTTAAAAGCACCGAGAAATTTTGATAAGAAGTTTTACTTTATGTTCAAGCAGATTTAACAACCTGTAATCAGTCTTTTTTGTCTGAAAATTTTCCTCGTTAAAAAAAGTACATCATAACCTTTTGATTAAAAATCTCTGCTAACTTGGATGCTGAGTAAAAAATACCCATTAAACAAATGTTCCTTCTAAAAGTCGTTGAATCTGTAACGTTAAAGGAAAATAAAAGCTGACCTTTGACTGAATGCTGGATGCGTCAGCTATCGAGCTTTTTCTGGAAAATTTGGCCTTGTTTATATCATTGATGGAATCGTTGTTGGTTCCGATGCTTGCTACGTCATCAACAGAATGCTCTTTACAAAATTAAAATAAAATAATCAAAGAAAGTGCGCGGGTCATCTGCAATTGATTGATGTAACGCAACAATCAACTTACCGATCTTCGCCCATGTTTTCAACCGAGAGGCCGACCGAGCGAGTTCGTCCGCTGACTGCTTTGCCTGGTTTCTAAAAAAGATTGAAATTGATATACAGAAATCCAGAAGTTGTTCAAAAAAAGTAAAAAAGAACGGAATCTTGATCCATGTGTCACCTGTCGTCTGCACCTTCCGATTCGATTGAGTCCGGATCTGAATCTGACCGAATAATCTGTAAAAAAAAAAGTTTTTACGGATTTTAAAAAATCGAAAAAAGCATATACCTATAGACAGCGTTGCCATTTTGTGTTTGTTTCTACGGTTTCTGTTTATTTTTAAGTGTTTAAGGTTTTATTAATAATGTTAACAATGTTTTAGTTTTCAATAGCATTTCCAGAAAACGTGCTTATCGTCGTCGTCGTCGTCGTTTGAAGGGCATCCACTCCAGGCCAGACACAAACAGGACTGGGGCCGAGGGTTTATCCTTTTACTACCCCAAACTGCTGCACTGCCTGGATCAGATGCTGGCAGTGGTGTTATTAAACCAGCATCGAGTTTCGTCATCTAAAACTGTCAGACCTCGTGCTCCATGTGGTGCCCGATGTATAGGGCACATTGTTAGTACATGGTCTGCGGTTTGCTCTGAGGCGCCACACTCGCAATTCGGTGAAGGAGCCAGACCCCATTTGTGCATGGACGAATGGAATCGCCCAACACCAGTCCGCAGGCGGTTGAGCTTAACCCAAGCTGCTCGGGGTAAGCCCATCCCAACAGGCCTGGAACCGGTCTCGGGCACAAAAACACGGAGCCTGGAAGCATTTTCACAGTACTCCGTTGTCCATTTGTGATTTGTCCATTCAGAGACGCGGATGCCAAGTCTGGCAAGGTTGTCCAAGAGATTCCGCGCACCTGGCACAAACGGGCGTCTGGATCTTAGTCTCACTTGGCCAGTATCTGAGGACCCACTTAAGAGACCATACAAGATATGATCGGGGTCCAGAGATCCACGGTAAGCCAAGGAGAGTGTCGGTCCCATTTGGTGAAGCTCAGCTGGCTGGATGCCTGAAAGTACAGGTAGGTGGTCCGTTGGAGTGGGACGCAGGCATACAGTAACTATGCGCAAGGCGTCATTCAAGACACTGTCAATGAGGCGATTGTGAGCACTGCGACACCAGACTGGCGCACAGTACTCAGCTGTTGAGTAGACTAGAGACAAGGTAGCTATGCGTAGTGTTTTAGCACCAGCACCCCATCCCTAGCCCACGAGTCGCCTCGGCAGTGTGACGCGCGAGGATAGTTTTTTGCGCAATGCCACTAGATGATGACGAAACGTGAGCGATCTGTCCAGTTTTACCCCAAGGTATGTAGGGGTTGGACAGAACGGTAAAGTCTACTATTGTTGTAGACTTTTAGCTCACGTTTGGCCTCTCGGTTATTTAAGTGAAAGGCTGCCGTCACCGTCTTAGTGTGACTGAGCTTCAACCTCCAAGTCTGGAGATACGCTGAAAGTGTAAATATGTCTTGGCTTAAAGTCCCCTCCAAGTCCTTCCAGTTTCCAGAAGAATGCAACAATGCTAGATCATCAGCATAAGCAAACTTTCTGGAAATCATGGAAGGAAGATCGTACGTATAGATGTTAAATAGGAGGGGAGCCAAGACCGATCCCTGAGGAACGCCGTTTTTAAGACGGCGTAGCCTGCTTAGCTTGCTGTCACCGGTGGTAAGGGTGAAACTTCGATTTTGGACAAGCTCAATAATCATTCTGACCATGTGCTTATCCGGAAGTAGTCTCAGCGGCTTGCAGGTAAGGCCACGGTGCCAGACAGTGTCATAAGCAGCTGTCAGATCGATAAATACGGCACCGGCCTTCTTTTTAGCCTCGAAAGAATCCTCGATGTTCTGGGTTGATCAACAACTTGATCTACGGTTGACTTCCCGCGTCGGAACCCATCCTGCTCTTTAGGGAGCAGTGGATCGATTAATGGTTCAATGCGGGCGTAGATAAGCCTCTCGAGGACCTTGTAGGGGACACAGAGCAGAGATATCGGTCGATAACTCTTTGGGTCCCCCACGGGCTTTCCTGGTTTTGGGATCGCGACTACAAACGCTCTTCTCCAGATCTTGGGAATTTTGAGTCAGCGCAAACAGGAAGAAAGGAAGTCACGTAACCAGGACTTCAAAGCAGCTCCAGCATGGAGTATAAGCTCGGGGCAGATGGAATCAGGTCCCAGAGCTTTACCTGGTTTTAAGTGCTGAAGGGCAGCAGTAAATTCTCTCTGTGAAAAAGTGTCAGAGATATTTACTGCGTCTGGTGTTGTGGCCCTCCAAAAGTCAGACACTTCTTGAAAAACTAGTCGAGATGACTTGCGGTCAAAAGCCTCGTATTTCCCATTTCTAACCAGCTGAGATGCAATAGCATCGGCTGAAACGGGACAGTGACGAGGAGAGTGTTGTGACCTACCAGTAAGGTTGTTCAAAGTACTTTATTCTTTTCGACTAGAATGTCAATGCTCCGAACTGCCTCGGACCATCGATCCCTTCGCTTCCTGTCAAGCTTGCCAAGCAGAGCTGTAGCAGCCAAACTTGAGTCGTCTCCCTGAGGAGACTGCAGAAAGGTTTTATAGAGGGATTCACACTCTGCATCCCAACACGGAATATAGTTATTTCGATACCCGCGTGGGATAGTCTTTTTGGCTGCTTTCTTAATGGTGTTACAGAAGTTTTGGTAAGCCGCATCCACATCTAGTGAATCAGGCGACAACAAAGTCTTTGCGAATTTATTCGTCAAAGCAATGTAGTGACTCCATTTGGCCTTGCGGAAGTTCCATCGCTTAACAGGCATGCTTGGCACTGCCAGAGCAAACCTTGGTGGTGTAATAAGCGAGGGTCGATGTTGTGACCTGGGGAACTTCTCAAGGACACGTCTATCCGGTAAGCGACTGTTTGGACCTACGCTAGCGAAAGCTAGATCTGGATTGGTGCCAGTGTTCCAGAGGCCGGAATAAAAACTGGCAGCGTCCTTGGCATTATATAGGAGGGCAAGACAATTAATACTTGCCCAGCCAGCCAAGCACTCACCGTCCGGACTGTTGTCGTCGTAATCCCAGTCAGCATGACGACAGTTAAAATTGCCAGCGTACAGACAGGGGTGAGGAAACACTGGGAGATCCAGGGTTCGCAATCGCGTTGGTGATGGTTTGTAGACGTTGACTATTTTATAGCCATCAACGTCCACACACAGCCACTCGATCTCCGATGTCGGTGGAGATTGGTCCAAAAGCGTGTATCTCAGTCGCTCGTGGACAAACGTGGCAAGGCCATGCTTCCTGCTTATATTACTAGCTATGTCAATAAAAACAAGAAACAAATTTTACATTAAAGATCGTTTTTTGAACATCACATGGAGACCTTTTTTGCTCTCTACCTTAACGTTGCCGTTAAAAATAGTTTCAAAATAACTACTCCTTGCAAGCAATCTCTGGTTCTTCCTCATTTTGGAAAGTTACTCGTGCTTATTTTTTTGAATCGATAGTAACCCTGCATATATATATCTAATTTCAAACAAATGTAAAAGAGCAGTATTTTCACCTTTTTCTTGCCACGACTGCTATTTCCTCCGGTTGACGCGTCATTTTTTGCACTAAAACTTTTTTCGTCACTTTCAGATTGTTTTTCATCATTCTCGCTTTTCTTTAAGTCTTCCGTTGTTACGTCAACGTAACCACTACGTTCCTCATTTTGCAATGCGTCTTCTACTTTAATATCTTCACTTCATGAAAAAGTATTGATTAAACTAGCGTCGCACTCATACGATGATATTTTCATCTAGTTTGATGCTGTGAACTTTATGTTAAACCGCATGAGGTCCGGTTGATTGGAGTTTAGTTTCTATTATTTACTGAGCGAATTTTTGAAACAATTTTACAGCGCCATTGAGTCATGTCAATAGCAAAAGAAATTACTGTTTTTTAAATCTATCTGGTCATTCAAGATGTGATCTTCTGACCTTTTGATTACGATTGTTTAACATCAAGCTAACTGACATTTTTCTGGTTGCATGGGCATCACCCTTAGTCCTTAAAATTTGACCGCAAAATCAATGTTTGTTAAAAATATGATAAGAACTTAAGGTTATGTGGATGAGGCATAAAAAAATATTCTAACCTTTTCCCCAGGTTTTTGGACAAGTTTAACCGAGAGGGCGTCAGAGGAAGAGCTTCATCAGGAGATAATTTCTGGAAACAAACAAAAAAAAAAACAAAAAAAATTAATGCTGTCTGCAGAATTGATCGAATCCACCTGATCCGCTCGATTTTTTTCCAAAATTTCTTCCTCTATTTGATCTTCCAGATCATCTGGGGTACTTGCATAAGTACTGAAAATTTTTTCACTTTCACCCTTGCTGCCGTGTTCAAGAGCTGTTTCTCTTTTTGCACCCCCACTGAAAATACAAGTTGCATGGTTCAGTTTAATTTATTTGTTTCCCCTGTAATAATCATCTATACCCTAAGATGAGTTATGAAAAAAAGCAACAAGGTTTTACATCATGGTTTTTTAACCTTGAAAAACAGGTAGCCAAGACCCGAAGGTCACCAGAGTTAGCTGCCATTCTTTTTTTATAACAACAGCTACATTAAGACAACTGTAAATTGCAAGCAAAGAACAAAAGAAGCTAAAAACAATTCGACTAAAAAATCATTAGATAAGAAATATCTGGTAAGGAAGATGTTTTTTTTTATCATGATGAAGATATAACGTTAATGTTTTCCACTACCCCCCTGTTGCAGCGACATGAACCCTCATTTTACTTCGCCTACAAGTTCCTTACCATAAAAACATTCATTCTTAACTTAAAAGAATGTTATCTAACATCAGTTCATGCAAATTGAAAGTAACCGCAAAGTTTTTTCCAAGTTCAGTAAAAGATTGGTGAATTAGATCCAGCTTACTCGAAACTCTCTTCAGCTTCCCTCCCAGCTTCAGCTTCCCTTCCAGCAAAGCCCGTGTCCTAAAGTTTATCTTTCATTTTATTACTCTCAATACTCTGCTAACATTCTTGGGAAAGAGTTAAATTGGCCATCAATGTTAAAATAATTTAATTAAGAAAATTTCTCACAACCTCTGCTTCATCCACCTCCTTTCCATTATCTACAACATCATGCTCCTGGTGGCTCGGATCAACTTCTTCCTTTTTGGATGCAATGGTTTCAACTGGAAAAGTGGTTTGTATTAATGGAAAATGAATTGACAATCAAAATTTAACAAGTTTGCTTTCTTGTAAATCACTTCCTATTAAGAAAATACGTAGCAAAGTTATTGCAGACTTGAGTTCAAACCAAACCACTTATTACGTCTTGAAGGTTATAAAGATACAGGATCAGCTGGTTGCTGAGAGGTTTTTATAAAGTTATTCAACTTTATGCTTCGGTATATTTCAAGAATCCATGCGGCACCTTCCGTGATCCCGATCGCCTCGGCCTCCTCAGATTTTTTTTCTTCTGTACTTCCCGAGTCTTCTTCAATCAGCATTTCCTCCATTGAAATTTTACTGGATTTTAAAAAGTTTTCTCTGATCGATCTTTCCTTTAAAGCATCCTCCAAAGCCAAAGATGAGTCCGTGCTAAAATTTTAACAAAACAACAAATGTTCGCCATTTAGTAAACTTAAACAACTAAAAAACTTGATTTTTTTAACAAGACCAAAGAATGTTGTCCTCATCATCATCATCATCATCATCACCACCATCATCAACATTTAATTATTAAAACATTTGCCTTTAATCTATCAAATTTTAAACACACTGTTTTGAAGTATCAATTTAAGATGGTGCAAAAATTTAATTAAAAAATAAAAAAAAAATAAAAATTTTTTTATAGTCCGACAAAATTTATTATAATGATTTGTCGGAATTCAAATAAAAAGCACTGCGTGGTGGTATCACTGCTGTACAGGTATCATTGTTTAAAATAAGTTGTACGAGGGGCGTTCAGAAAGTAATGCAAGTATATAGCATGAGCATTTCATAGTTACTTTTCGATGTGATCTCCCGCTTTCCGAACCGCCTTTTCCCACCTTTTAATGCGTTCACATATTCCTTTATTGTAAAATTCTACAGGATGCGTTTTTAACCACTTCTTAACAGCAGTTTTGATCTCTTTATCACTGAAGAAATGTTGCCCCCTCAAACTTTCTTTGAGGGGCCCGAACAAATGGAAATCAGACACTGCCAGGTCCGACGAATATGAGGGATGTGAAATTGTTGTCCAGCCAAAGGAGCTGATTACCTCACAGGTTTTGAGGCTAGTGTGAGGCCTAGCGTTGTCGTATTGCAATAAAAACTTAGACATTTCCAAAGCAGGTCAAACTCTTTGTATTCTTGCTTTCAACTTTTTTAATGTATCGATGTAAACATCTGAATTGATTGTTGCTCCTTTGGACATGAAGTCTACCAGTATCACACCAAAACTATCCCAGAACACAGTCACCATCACTTTTCCAGCAGACTACTGAGATTTGAACGTCTTCGAGCGTGATGAGGTGGGATGGCTCCACTCCATTGATGGTCTCTTTGACTTTGGTTTGAAGTGGTGAACTTAAGTCTCATCTCCGGTGACTATTCGCTGCAAAAAGGTTTTGTAACTATGGCAATATTCTAGAAGTTCAGAACAAGCTTCTAGGCGGGATTGTTTATAAGCCTCTGTGAGCTGCCTTAGGACCCACCTTGGACACACTTTCGAATACTCCAGGGTATTCATAATCTTTTCAGCACTCCCTACACTTACTCCTAATCACTCAGCAAGCTCATTAATAGTGATGCGCCTGTTTTCCTTAATCAATGCATCTGTCTGATCAATGTGAGGAGAACTGTAAGCAGAAGATGGCTACCACTTCTTGGCTTATCGCAAAATCGCTTTCAGTAGGTTCTTCCTGTCCATCATTGATTCGCTTCACCCACCTCGTCACTGTGCTGTAGTCTATCGCACCGTCAATATACACTTGCTTTAGCTTTCTGCTTATGTTCTGAGCTGTTTCTCCCTCCAATAGTAAAAATTCAATAACAACTCTTTGCTTCTGCCGAGATTGCTTTGGGGCAATCATGCCAGTTTTATCTTCTAACAAAGAAGACATAGTAGGATTGCTTAAAATTTGAATTGCAGATTGCAGTAATTCAAACCCTTATTTTTTTACAAAATCTGTAAACCTTAGTTATCAATCTATAATTTTTAAAAGAATCAGATGTTAGTTAAATGAATGCTGCAAGAAATTAAATCAGTTGCATTACTTTCTGAACGCCCCTCGTAACAACCATCGGGCGATATTATAATAAAAATTTTTAGAATTATACGAGGACTGAGGCCTTGTTTTCACTTCATATGGAATTGTATGTTGGCGGATTATTCTTTGTTTGTTTAGAAATTTTTTTGCTTCTCTTTATTAACATTAAACTCTTTCTTACTTATTTTCTTTATCTTCTACATCGTCCGAGAACGACACTTTTCTGCCAACTCGGTTTTCGCTTCTGTCTATGCCGCTATCTTGTGACATGGTCGGTTATACCGGTCTACAATTGTTCATTATCGCGCCATTTCGAGCTCCCTCTTATGCTGCTGCAGAAGACAAAAATTTTATTAGCGCTTAATTTTTAGTTGGAAAGGGAACTATGACATAACGCAATTGGTTTGTCACAAAACAATTAACCTTACTTACCGTAGTCAGCAATTTTTCTCATTTTAATTTATTAAGTTGGCAACTAAGTTCCTGTCGTTTTGTAAAATTTTATTTAATTTTTTAATTTTTTTCGAGATTAATTTAACCTTCTATGGACGAAGTTTTTTTTTAAAAGCATTTTAAAGAATTGTTTACAACAGTGACTGTTTAGAGATCAAAGTAGTTAAAGGTTGCTATTAAAAATGTCGCAGAAGCGCAACAATTGTCTTTTGAGCGAAAAAACCAAAGTCTAGTTGAGTCAAAATTTAGTTATTTCTACCGAAGAGGTATTGAAAAACTTGTTGAATGTTGGGAAAAGTTGTAAACAGCAAAGGATAATAGATCATTGATTAAATATTAAACAGTAGACTCCGCTTAACTGAATCACTTTGGGCAGAAAGCTTTTTATCCAGTTAACCGAAGAGATATTTTAGAAAAGATTAAGCTTATTATCATATCATAAAGAAAAGAATCAAGTTATACCCTTTCATAAAAAAATTATTTCTGATCAAAAAAAAGATCGTGGTTTGTTTTAAATTCGATGTGAGAATTTGACTTGTAACTTTTCCCAACTTTATCAACAAATTGTCGGAAAAAGGAAAATTGTCGGCTCAGATGGTAGATGCTTTCTCGTAGCCTGGGCCGTGAGTAAGTCTATTCGTTGGTGTTAAAAAGTGACAGACCGAAACCGAACCTACCAAAACGGAAGGGTATCCACCCATTCCGATGTTCAGCTTGGGTCTGCTAATCGGCAAACGTCCTTTTCAGGACGGGGCAATGCCTGGAAAAAACTACCCTTTTTAGGGCATATTGCCAACAAGTTCCGAAGACCCCACTATTCTTCAGCTGAACATCGAAGGCCTCACTGCGAGCAAGATGAACGTTCTTCATCACCTTGCTCTGCAGTCTGAGGCACTTGTGATCCTACTACAGGAGACCCACTGCACTGATGCAGAGCAGCTGATACTTCCAAACTATCAACTAGATGAATCTTCTTTAAGTAGGAAGCATGGTCAGTTCAGTTCAGTTCAGTTCAGTTCAATTTTCTTTTATTTCTGCTCCGCCACATAATAAAAATGCAACTATAATTTAATAATAAACATTAGACTGCGGATTAGAAAAAGGAAGGGTCTTGCCACCAGTGATGGAGGTCTCGAGACTGGTCTTGGTAGCGGCCTTTTGCTGGCGGTCTCGGTCTTGATCTCGTAATGACCTGGTCTTGACTCTCGTACTTTTTAAATTGGTCTTGAGACCGGACATTTTTTGATATTTTTGTTATTTGATATGGTTATGATGATTTACTGATTTTTTCACCATGAACAATTCCCCTTGCAAAATGAAATTGAAAGCCTTTTATTGCCTCGTAAAATTTTTGAATAAATATAGTCAATAAATGGTTTAATTCAGTGGTTTTTAACCGAGAAGGCACGCCTCCCTTGGGAGGCGTACGTAAATTTTCAAAGGGGCGCGATTGTTAACATGTTTTACAACACATTCTTTATTAATTTTGACAATCAAAATGACAGAAAACTTGACCTGAGCAAGAATCAAATTGAACAACGGAATCCAGCAAGCTCTTTTTAATTCGATTTTGCACTCGCAAACGGTAACTGTGAATCTCAATTAAAGCACAAATAAAAACTCATTTATCTGATTTAAAAAAAAATTAATCAAATAAGATTATTCTATAGATGAGAAGCAAGAAACACATTACAGTGCGAAATAGGCGACATTTTTGATGAAGCACAAGAACAGTTTCTCAAGTTAAAATTTAACTCAGCAGCCAAGGACAAATTTAAAGTGCAGGATCTTGAGGCGTTTTGGGCCAAATACCTTCCCATTTTCTATCTTATTTCTGTGAGTCACCGAAGATTTCCTGTGAGTCAGGGAATCAGGAAGATAAAAATAAAGATACATAATAATATCAAGAATAAATAAATAATTTTAATTGTTTTTTTAAGTGAATATTTGAAAGTGGTTCCTTTTTTTTGTTGCTTCAGGCCTTCCTTTTGTAAAAAACATTACGAATTGTAGCGATTGTGTTTTCTGCTCTCAACCGCCCCCATAACAAATTTCTGCAAACGCCATTATATGAATCTAATTGCTTAAAACAAATTACCAAATTGCTAATAAGACGAAGTAGAAAAGAAGAAAATAACTAAAAACTACTTTGATTAACCTACACAAAGACGAACATAAAATAAACAGGGGTAATACAAAAAGAAAAGTCAGCGAGTTGTTAAGCAGCTTTTACTGGTTTGTATAATTTGTCCTTATTTCTAATCTTTTTTAAGAGATTATTAGACTATATCTATTGATGTTAATCAAACATAGCCAACAAATACAACGCACCAACACAGATAACCAAGCTAATCAAATATTTGAATGAATTTTTGGTTCTAGGTATATTCTATTGCGATAAGTCCCACCACGACACAGTTCACCGCGGCAAATTCAACCGCTGTAGTTTATATTTTATCACTGTATATTCCACTACAATATAACACCATGTTGACTATTCATTTTATTTGTAGATTTTTATTGATTTATCTCGCTATAAGCTGCCAAAACAAAGTAGGGGAGAGCCTCCAACAGTGCGCCGGTGCAAACAGTGCGCCTTTGCGTTTTATTTTTTTATTATTGCGTAAAATAACATCGTAATTACATTATCAAAATTTGTATTTAAATATCAATTTCTCTTTGTATTTTCAGAAATGCTAAAAAACAGAAAATTTTTTAAAAAGGTTTTTCAATTTTTATGGAAGTAAAGTTAGTTTTTACTGATAAAAAAAATTTGTTTTTTTCCATTGCATAAAAGCACTAGGAATTAAGTCAAAATGACATCAATTTCTCCATAGCGTAAAGTAAAGCCTGGTAAAAGATAATAATCGATTATTGTAGCTTTTCTCTGAAATCAAGAATTAAAGTCAAAATGGCAGGTGTTCCTACAGTGCGCCACTCAGTAGAACCTAACAGTGAGCCCCCTGGCGCACTGTTGGAACAAACATTTTACATATTATTCTATTACTAAAAAAAAAACATACACAACAGAATCTTCATATATTCGGCTTTACAAATGAGCTTTTTCTTCTATGCTTGTATTGCTATTCACAGCAAGAGAACTTTTTCTTTCAAAGAAAATTTTATTAAAACGATACGTGTGAGAGCGATTGTGACCTTAGTTCAGAAGAAGATGATCTAAACGAAAAATACAGTAGTTACCGAATATTGGTGATTTGTCGGGAACGTGGTCGAGTGGTTAAAGCGCCAGGCTCGTGACCAACACAGTCTCGGTTCAAAACTCACTCACGCCATTCTGTTGTGTCCTTGGGAAAGACACTTTACAGCACATTCCCCTGCTTGGTGGTCCTGGAAAGCAGTTCTAAATTACAATCATATCTCTATTAAATTACAAGTGGACAGCAATATCTTGGCATCTCCGGAAGCAGGTCGGGGTAATTGCTTACCCTATGTATTAGCGCCTCCGCCGCTTTCCTGCGAATCAGGAGGATAAATATAAAGATAAAAAAAGTCAAATTCGAAATGAAAAAGCCTTATTCAATTTTTTATTACCTACCGTGGAAAAATTCTGGATGAAGACAACGAAGATAATGAATTTGAAGTAAATGTTTTGAAAAGAATTATGACAAAAATGTGGACGCTCATATATCTTCTTTTTTATCTGAAGATGACGTTGCTGGCGTTGATAAAGATGATGTGGTTATGATTCTACCAAGACTTTACTCCCTTGACACTTTTTTTCGATGTGAAAACTTATACCGATTTCCTTTCAACTTGTCACACTGGAGGACAGTGGCGTGCGGTGACCTCTGAGACTGATCATGCAACTGATACGCCAAAAACTAGTCATGCAATGGGTATTTTATGGGTAGTTAATGGGTAGGGTATGCAATATTTTATGGGTAGCAGAAAAAACTGTATGTAAGATTCTTTTAAGACATAGACCAATTATCGTCCTATAATCATGTTATTCTCCAAAAAACAAATAATCATCACTTGAAATAAGTCCCATTTTTCTTACTTTTCGTCCAAAATTGATGGTGTTCTCTAAAAAAAAAGGTCTTCACCTGAAATCTCTCCCTGATTTTCTACTTTTCGTCTCAAACCAGCTCACCTTTTCTAATTTCGTCCCAAAGCAGAGCTGTTCTTTATTTCGTTCAGAAATAAAGGTCATCGTGCAAGAATTCGCTGGTCATGCAGCGCGTGACTTGCATGCCCTGACCGCACGCCACTCGTGTAGGATACCCACAAGTTAAAATGTATATTATTTTTTTAATTTCAAAAAAGTAAAAGTTGTTTATTTATTTATTTTTTTTATTTGCTAATTAAAATAGTTTTATTTTATATGTTTTTGTGTTTTATTCATAAGTTACATGTTATATGTTGACTTATTAATGGTAAACTTTGCATTTGCTTGTTTAAATTGGTTTTAAAGTTGTTTTGTCTTTTTATACAAGAATAAAAAAATATTTTTTGACGTAAGAGCTCCACGTATTTTGCTTTTTTTTTATTTTTTTATTTTTATCTCTATATTTATCCTCCTGACTCGCAGGAAAGCGACGGAGGCGCTATACATAGGGTAAGCAATTACCCCGACCTGCTTCCAGAGATGCCATCATATTGCTGTCCGCTAGTAATTTAGTAGAGATATGACTTTAATTTAGAACTGCTTGTCAAGACCACCAAGCAGGGGTAAGTGCCGTAAAGTGTCTTTCCCAAGGACACAACAGAATGGCGCAAGTGGGTTTTGAACCGAGACCATGTTGATCATCAGTCCGGTGCTTTAGCCACTCGACCACCGCCATGCTGTTACAACGAAGAAAAACTTATGAACAAAAACAATTTAAAAATTTTATTAATCAGGTCTAATATAAAGCTATGTTGCTTAAAAAAAATTAAGTGGTGCAGTGTTAGAACCGTAATGGCGCACTGTTGGACCTATGCTCCAACAATGCGCCATTTTTTTACTTCATTTTAAAATCAATTTTTTTGGAAGATAAAGACTTTCAACAAAAAGCCTAATTATGCACTTTAAATACCAAATAAATGAGATTAAAATGTCATAAAAATTTTTCATTCATAGCTTTTCAGTTTCCGAAATTTTGAAAAACTCCGAAAAGTGGCGCACTGTTGGAGGCTCTCCCCTACAGTAGTTGACAAGCACATTTATTTCCCTAACTCTACTAACCCTAACCCCTAATTCTAACTGTAACCCTAACACCTAACCCTCTAAACCTAACAAATTTCCGTGGTAGAATATACTGTGTTAGAATTTAACTATGATGGAATATACCGGGGTGGAATTTACCGGTCACTCAAGTTTCAACCATTTTCGTGATTAGCGTGCCTTCAGCATTTTTGGTTTTTGAAAAAAATTTTTTAATAATTTTTTCTTAAAGTTTTTTTGATTGCTGTTTTCAACATTGTTTACCGCCGTGCCTTGTATCTTTCGGCTTTCTTTTGCTCTAGTTGAAAGGGTTTTTAAAGCTGATTGTTTAATGATGCAATTAAACTTGAGCAAAGCTCTTTTCAGCATCATCGAGATGCTTGTTCAATTAAAAAGTAATCTTAGATTGCTGTTTAGAAAATAGAAATTTATGGTTTTTGAAATAATTATATTAAATTTTATTAAATAGGAATAATTGCTCTGGATAATATTATCGTCACGAGGACGTCGATGACATGTCAAAAAGAAAAGAAAAAGTTTTGAAGATTAGCAGGCTTTTGCTCCTTAGGTTTTCACACTAAACTGACTTCAGCTACATTTTTTTAGTACAATAAATAATACCTCCCCCTTACTTTTCTTGCACTAGGCCCCCTTTTTGCAAGGCCATCACTGTACATACATACATACATACAGCGGGCAGCGTGATCGATTGGTTAAAAGCACCGGGCTTATGATGTTGATCTCGGTTCAAAACCCACGCGCCATTCTCTTGTGTCCTTGGGAAAGACATTTTACGGCACTTTTCCCTGCTTGGTGGTCTTGGCAAGCAGTTCTAAATTAAAGTCATATCTCTATTAAATTACAAGCGGTCAGCAATATCTTAACATCTCCGGAAGCAGGTCGGGAAAATTGCCTACCCTATGTATTAGCGCCTCCGTCGCTTTCCTGCGAATACATACCAGACATACATACATACCATACATACATACATACATACAATACATACGTCAAGGTAGAGAGCAAAAAAGGTCTTCATGTGATGTTCAAAAAACGATCTTTAATGTTAAAATTTGTTTCTTGTTTTTATTGACATAGCTAGTAATATAAGCACGTTTTCTGGAAATGCTATTGAAAACTAAAACATTTAAACACTTAAAAATAAACAGAAATCGTAGAAACAAACACAAAATGGCAACGCTGTCTATAGGTATATGCTTTTTTCGATTTTTTAAAATCCGTAAAAACTTTTTTTTTTACAGATTATTCGGTCAGATTCAGATCCGGACTCAATCGAATCGGAAGGTGCAGACGACAGGTGACACATGGATCAAGATTCCGTTCTTTTTTACTTTTTTTGAACAACTTCTGGATTTCTGTATATCAATTTCAATCTTTTTTAGAAACCAGGAAAAGCAGTCAGCGGACGAACTCGCTCGGTCGGCCTCTCGGTTGAAAACATGGGCGAAGATCGGTAAGTTGATTGTTGCGTTGCATCAATCAATTGCAGATGACCCGCGCACTTTCTTTGATTATTTTATTTTAATTTTGTAAAGAGCATTCTGTTGATGACGTAGCAAGCATCGGAACCAACAACGATTCCATCAATGATATAAACAAGACAAAAAGACAATGACTAATATCACAGATGAAATATATAAATAATGAATCTAACACGCGATGAAAAATATAAATCTTGTCATTAAAAAAAATCTCTTCTTTGTTTCCAATTTTTCTCTTTCTTGAAACGGGATATATTTTATAAAAAATGTGGTTGTTAAAAATCAAAATACAGTTTTAAGTTAACAAACAGAAACACAGCCATTTAGCCCACTTTCTATTGCAGTTTTAACCAATGTACGTCACAGGTGGCGAAAAATTTTTTTACTGGTTGCGTATTTGAGACCCTTGCTCCAAGTCTCCACCCGCGGCACTAACTAGTAAAATTGTTTGTCTAATAAGTGCATAAGCCTAACTTTAATTTTTTTAATTAAGGAATTTTTAGAAATCAATTGTATAACAGAAAGCGCAATTGAGAATTATTACAAAGGGTAATTATGTAAGTTACTATTACCAAGTGATAAGATTAAAATTAAAAAGTAAAGGTATTGAAAAGTATAATTTGCATGCAAATAAATGAAATTTATTTTTTGATTTTTGCAGAAAACAAAATTTAACTTTTAGGATATTTATATAGGCTGCATTACCGCAGCAATTACTGATTGTGTATTAGGGTTTAAGAATAACGACGATGAAGTATTTTGCAATCACTCGGTTATTATTTGTTCTTGGTTTTACTGGTTTCGTGGTACAAAAAATTTGATATTTTTTCACCAATTTAAGTGCACAATTTATTTGAAAAATCATCGTAACAAAGCAATTGTCATAGTTGATTACGTCACAATAAAGAGGCATCACTTTTCAATCAACGAGTCGTCAACCGTTTCAACAATTCCGCTCGTCACTGCATCATCCATTGGAACAAATAGAGCAATGTATCCCGAAGTGAAGGGAGGTAAAGTTTTGGGTATTTCCTGGGAGATGTCAAGATTTGAGTTTCTGCGAATAAACAATAGCAAAACTTTAATTGACAAGGTTACGCGTGGTGGTCAATATTTGGGGTAATGAGCACTTTAACGGCCTCTTTTTTGTAAAAGTTTGGGTTATTAGACAAAAAAAATTTAACATAAATCAATTAAACGGTTAAAATTGCATTGTTTTATTATTTTTGTAGAATGTTTGTAAAGAGCTCCTTTTTCGTTTTCATTTCTGTTATTGGCAATGATGCGAGACGATGCAATTGCAAGGGGCCCCGACCTCATATTTCCCTTAAATACCCATTTCCCAATTTTTAGAAAATAATTAATTTTATGTTCTTCTCCAATTTATAAACAAACAATCTATTTATTAAAAACTAATTAACGAGTTAGGCCACTGAGGCCAGTGCACCAGAACCCATGGGTAAACGTTTATTTGGTTAGGTCATCGTTTATTTGGTTAGGTCATCGTTTATTTGGTTGGGTCGCAAACGTTTCGATAAAAAGATTCTGAAATAAACCTGAAAAAAAAACAATTTCTGCTTTCATCTTCGAATCTTTTTCAACATTAACTGAAAGGTTATCACAGTTTTCATGGAGGTACAATATTGCGGCATCCAAGTGGTAAGCAATGTGCTTGCGAGATCAAGATTTAGTGGCAACAAGAGCCACGCAAAATAAGTTTGCCAACATTAAATTGAAATCTAAAACAGAAAAATTTTTTTTACTCTTTGCTGGATCTTTGCGCTTCATTAATTTTCAAATAAAAGTTTTGGAAGTTGACTTTAAAAAGTTGATCTTCCAAAATCTTAAGGGAAAATCGCTGGTTTGTTTGATCTTTTAAGCTTTATTTTAACTTCTCGATTGTTACATCTTCCAACCGGAAACAAATAGATCCCGAACGCTAAAGTCCCCCAAAACTCACCGCTTTCCCAAGAACCGGTTCTGCAGGAACCTTTGCACGGCCGCCTTATCGTAATGCTTTGCTCTCAGATTGGTGAAATATTGGCTGGCGAAGCGCTTGCTCCGATCCTCAAAGGACTCTCGGGATCCGGACAGACTCCTGCGGAAACCACCATTGAATAAATCAGTGTTTGTCACAAACTACAAAGCTAATTTATTTTGTAAAACCACAGGACGTCACACCTCAGCGCTTGGGCGTCATCTTCTAAAGGAATCGACGCTGCGTTTCCAAAATGAAAAAGCGTCACGGTTGCTACGACAACAACGTAAATGGGAAGTTGCGTCATGCTACAGTGCTAACAATTAGTCTAAACAAAACGTCACAATCAATGTTACTTCAATGTGAATTCATAAATTTGTAAATCGCAAATGTTTGTTTCGATATAAAGCAATAATCCCACTCCAACGGACCACCTACCTGTACTCTCAGGCATCCAGCCAGCTGAGCTTCACCGACTGGGACCGACACTCTCCTTGGCTTACCGTGGATCTCTGGACCCCGATCATATTTTGCATGGTCTTTTAAGTGGGTCCTTAGATACTGGCCAAGTGAGACTAAGATCCAGACGCCCGTTTGTGCCAGCTGCGCGGAATCTTTTGGACAACCTTGCCAGACTTGGGATCCGCGTCTCTGAATGGACAAATCACAAATGGAACGCGGAGTACTGTGAAAGTGCTTCCAGGCTCCGTGCTTTTGTGCCCGGGACCAGTGTCAGGCCTGTTGGGATGGGCTTACCCCGAGCAGCTTGGGTTAAGCTCAACCGCCTGCGGACTGGTGTTGGGCGATTCCATTCGTCCATACACAAATGGGGTCTGGCTCCCTTACCGAATTGTGAGTGTGGCGCCTCTGAGCAAACCGCAGACCATGTACTAACAATGTGCCCTATACATCGGGCACCACATGGAGCACGAGGTCTGACGGTTTTAGATGACGAAACTCGATGCTGGTTTAATAACACCACTGCCAGCATCTGATCCAGGCAGTGAAGCAGTCTGGGGTAGTAAAAGAATAAACCCTCGGCCCCAGTCCTGTTTGTGTCTGGCCTGGAGTGGATACCCTTCAAACGACGACGACGAAGCAATAATTATCAACCTTGCTACGTAATAAGCGGTTTACATCGAACAATCTAGAAGTTTCTCAATAAATTTAAAATTTATCAAATAGCTTTGTGTCGTCTCAGTTGTACCAGAACTCCCACCAAAAACGCTGGTCGATTCCCAACGGGAGGTTCTACTTTCTACTCATCTCGCGCCAAACTCAAGGCAAAGATTTCAAAATGTGTCAAAAGCTCTAGGTGATATCTTATATATGGGGGCCAGTGATAATAAATTACTAATGTCCACCTCCTCCAAGCTAAAGCGGCCATGGTACAGCTGGTTTCCCGGATGTCCGGGTCTTTGTTTTTGTTCTCAATTAGACAATTGAGGAAATAAACGATTTTTTAATAATTTGTTTAAACATTGAAGAGAGAGTGGCATGTGGGCTGCTGGGCGAGAAACAACAAAAATAATTGATTACCCTTCGAATCGCTCGTCGTTCGACAATAAAAAAAAAGAATTTGTAATCTTTTGTTTAACATCTTATACGTCATGATTAAACTGGACTAAAATGTAACAAAAAATAAATAAATATTAAGCACTAAAAAAGGGTTTAAAAGTTAGTCTCAAATTTGTTTTGTTAACAACCTAGGTTTTTGTTTCTTATTGCAATGCACAGTGTTTAATTTATGGGTGTTTTTGGCAAAAAATAAAAAATCAAAAATTTTGACTGCATGAACTCGTGTAAACAATGTATGAAGATTTTAATAAACATTTCCTATATTTTTCATTTTTTACTTATTTTTAAACCTACAACTGTAAAACTTTAGCTTTTTTTAACTTATGACCGTCTGTGACGCAACAAGAATAAAAATAAGAATTAAGTCAAAAAACGCGTAAACAACTTTCGGCTATTATTCGTATATTATAAAACAATCTTTGCAGTAGCTTTCCACTTTACTAACACCTTGCTCTTTTACTATCAAACAGCTAACATCGACTGCTTCCTCGTTTTCTTTCAGCCACATTTTGCTCGGCGATAAGCCGATTTGTGCTGCTGCTTTCAGTCCAGATACCGGTACAATTATTTAGAAGTCTGCAGTACGCATAAACAATAAAAGGTACCGGTAATTAACCTAGTTTTTAAATGGTAGTTACACTTCAATAGTTCTCAATTCGTAGCGAGTGTTTAAATGTTCACTTATGACAGTGCTTCTCAGCCCCTGGGTCGCGACCCAAAAGTGGGTCGCCGTTTGATTTGATTGGGTCGCCGACAAGTGTAGTTGTGTAAAAATTAAATCATTTTAATTGTGTTTCGATATTGCAATGCTTCTTTATTAAGTAAAACTTTTAGCTCTAATAGTGGATCTAAAAGTGGGCCGCGACTCAAGGATTGACCCAAAAGTTTTATTTAATAAACAACACCGCGGTTTTGGGACGAAAAATGAGAAATCTGAGATTGATTTCAAGTGAAGACCTTTTTTTTAAAGAACACAATGATTTTGGGACAAAGATTGGTCTTCGTGTTGGAATCCCACACAATTTTTTGTCCTACCCATAAAGTATTGCACGTCAATTGTATGACCAGACCAGCTTTGGCATACCAACTGCATGAACAGCCTCAAAGGTAACCACACGCCAATGCAGTATGGTTAGACCTATTGTAATCTAGTCCCTTCAAACGCTTGAAGTTTCGAGTGGTTCTGCTCGAAAAAACTTAGGGAGAATTTTAACACCAAATCTTCAAGCAATCAGAGTACTTCAATCAAATAGTGTATTTAATTTTATTACGTCAGAAAGCCAATTAAAGATTTAAAGGAGGGTTAAATTCGATTATTCCATTGTCTACATAAACATAATCAAAATTACTACAATTTATAATTGCCACATTATGTCGCGCACGTTAACTTACTAACTAATAGTTATTTTACTTATTTTACATATTCTGGATTGCTTATCACGCATTACTTCGTCGCTCCTAGCCACGACCAAAGTAAGACACCGGTTTCAAATCTGGCCTTTATAGCGATGAGTCACATGAGGTCCCATGATTTTTGTTCATGTGTGCCTCGTGCGGTCTTGTGACCATCGCGCGATCCCGTGACACTGATGTAGTCAAATTTATAGGTCGAATCGTAAGTCGTCGTGGCAAATTCTAAAAGCCAATCAAATTGCCAGTTCACGTAACACCTATGTTAAATGGTCTTGTGTTTAGTTTACTTTTTATGCTTGCAATAACGTCCATAAAAAAGATTGGGTCGCCAAAGCTTTACTCTCTATTTCCGCTGAACATTTGGGTCGCCACAAAAAAAAGATTGAGTAGCACTGACTTATGAGGTCGTTACACTTTGTGTGATTCGTATTTTCACTAAAATGCTGCGATGAAAAAAATTGTAAACCGCCCTTAAAAGTAAGCTGCACAAAATGAAAGCAGAAACCAATGTGAGCTGCGGCTTACAATCGGATAAATACGGTATTAAAAAAAATATACCAGTGATCCAGTAATGGCGATGAGCAGATTAGAGCAGAAAAACAAGATAAAGAATTTTAATAATCTTTTATAAAAAAGGAAATTTTTTTTTAGCTTGTGCAATGAGATGCAATGAATTGTATTTTTAATAAAGCATGTATGAGGAAGTTTTTTTTTTATTTTTTAATGCCTATCCCAAATTTTTTTGAAAAAAATAAAATTTAAGATATCATAATTATTCCCAAGTGCACTTTAAAGAAAAATCTGACACAAAAATTTAGTATATAAGTATAGAAAAAAGACACTTTATTTATTTAATTGATTTTTGGCCACGTTTTAAACAGTGTGCAATGGTTTGGGGTAATATGAAAAGCTTATTCCTTACTTTTGCTTCATTGCAACAAGTGGTTTGTGGTACAGAATTTAAATATAGCCAGAAAAAAATTTATCTCAAAAGTTTTTGTCTCACACTTGTCAGGAGATAAACGTGAGAACAGAGAAAAAATACAATTGATTTTCAAATAAAACTGAACGAAATTGATTGGATGTTTGACAAAGGTGTCAAAATGCATAATCAGTGCAAAATTTTCATGTTGTAAACAAAGTTTTTTGGCGGCTTCAATTTGGTTTTGATAATTGATGTAAACCAGATTTTAAGTAGATTCTAAAACAGATAAATGAAAAAACGAACGGCCAAATGAAAGAATAAATCTTTATCTCTGTAATTTTGGGCGCATATACGGTTATCTAAAAAGTGTAGACCAAGTTATAAATGTGTTGAATCCGTAATTGGTCAACACCTTTTTGGATAACCCTTTGTACGCCCAAAGTTACAGTGATGAAAATTTAGTATTCTTTTATTTGACCATTCGTCTTTTCATTTATCTGGTTTAGAAGCTGTTTACATCAAATCATGTAAGCCAAATTTATGCCGCCAAAAAGAGTTTCTTTACAACTTGAAAATCTTGCGCTGATCACGCGCTTTGACGCTTTTCTCAAACATCCAATCTTCTTCGTTCAGCTTTATAAATCAATTTATTGTATTTTTTCTTTAAAGCCACGTTTATCTTCTGACTAATGTGAAACGAAAAGCTTAGAAATGAGTTTTTACTGATTTTATTGCAACTTAAAAGACGACCAAGCTTTTGCAAATATTAAAAAAAAAACTCTTTTAACACCTCTGAAGCGTGTATTTTGACGTTGTTTGCTTTGTTTCTTTATTTTCTAATAGAAGAAGAAGAATGCGCAGGCGTGATCGCGGCTGTGGGCGCTGCCCGAAGCACGAAAACTTGCAGCAGGGGTTGTGACAAATGTGGCGCCATATTTACATGGCGTCATGTGTTAAAAAAATTTCGCCAGTAGCCATATCTTAACTGTCCGTCCAATATCAATGCTTTGACATCAGATTCTGAGACATAGACCAGTTTTCGTCCTAAAATCATAGTGTTCTCTAAAAAAAAATAAAGGGTAATTGCTTGAAATCGGTCCCAGATTATACACTTTTCTTTCCAAACTCGAGGTGTTCTCTAAAAAAAAGTCATTATTTTAAATCAGTCCCAGATTTTACACTTTTACACCTAAAACCAAGGTGTTCTTTAAAAAAAAAAAACAAAAAAAAACAAGTTATCGCCCCACATCGGCCTCACATTTCTCCACTGTTGTTTTTTGTTCGCTTGAAAATTGTAGGTCATCGCGCACAAATTCGTTGGTCATGCAAAGTTGATGGAATGGATATGACAGAATACTTGGATCCTGAAAGTATTTACTTCTATTACAAAATTAGTAAAAATAAACAATGTCACTATGCAATCAAAATCAAAGTCATTGTATGGTTCATTTAAATTAAACAGCTCTTCTTTACTGATAATTAAAAAACTATTATTTACGACACATACGTTGTAGAAAATTACCAACGCACGTGTTTTATTTTATTTCTCTTGAGTTTCTAATCATAATTTGCGTGAGCACTCGCTGCCAGCGCCTTTTTTGTTTTACGCTTTATTTTTAATTAATCTCACCTTGAAGCATAGTTGTGTCTGCAGCGCGTTCATTTTAGAGGTGGCTTTTTGCGTTTGTACACACTTCTCAATTTGTGAGGCGACCAGCTGCAATGTTTGTGAGCGGCTGGTTGAAGTCTGAGTAGACTTAGCGTGCAGTTTAAGATACGTACCGTAAAACGGGGTGACAAAAACCACTTTTGGGGCTATTTTAGTTTATAGTTTCTTTAACTTTGCGTAAATTGTACTGTTATTAGTTTTAGATTAGGGGGAAGGATGAATGCTGTCGAATTAAAAAAATTTTCAATTTTTTGATCGCATTTTCATAACATGTGGGGTCATAAACCGTGGTGGTTTTTTTCACCCCGGCATGGGGTGACAAAAACCAGTCAATGTTTTCACTATTTTTGGTATTTGTAAACCTTGCTATAGGAGACAAAAGCTTTAAGAAAATCTCTTGCCTTGACCTAAGTTAAGCTCAAATGATTTTAACCCTAATTTACCTAAGGGGGGGTCCTCAAAGGACCTCCCTTTTTTAAAAACATTATAACTTGAAAAGTTCTGATGATAAAAACCTAAAATTTTATGACTTTTCCTAAAATTTATTCTTGAATATTTTGATATTTTGCTTGAGCAAATCCGATGTGTAGTTTTAGTGTAGCAGGCTATTTTTTTCACTTACCTCATGATTTTTGTACACTTTTTGCTGTGGCATAAGATAATCCTATTTACACAGAGTCACGTGAGCGGCAACGTGAAGATTTACTGCGGCGACGTCGGTGACGCAGATTAACTTTTGTTTGAACAACTTTAGCAAACAACGGTTCTGCACAACTAATTTGTTGCTGTTCAATAGTTTCTTCACTCCGAGTTTAGTCGAGTTCTTTGACTTTCAAAAAATTACATATTTATTTCAGACCGATTTGATAAAATCTTTTTTTTTCCTTCCATTGTTTTCGTCTCACACTAAAACTTAATGAAATTACTTATACAACAAGATTGATTTACCAAATTTTCGTAACAAGCCAGTTTACTGTTAGCTTATTTATTATTTATTTTTTCTTGTCAACTTACTCTGGATGTTTGCATTAGCTTTATCTCATGCAGGTACATCAAACACCTAATATGAATACTCATACAAAAAGATTTGATTTGTTCAGTCACTTTGTTTTTTGATTATTTATTTTGTTTTCATTCAACTTTCTTAGGATGTTTGCTTGAGCGTTATCTCATGCAGCTACGCAGAGCACATGAAATAAATAGGCACAAAAAAAGATTTGATTTGTTCAGTCACTTCGTTTTTTGGTTATTTATTTTGTTTTCATTCAACTTCCTTACGATGTTTGCGTCAGCGTTATCTCATGCAGCTACACAGAACACCTAATACAAATATCCACACAAAAAAATTGATTTGCTCAGTCACTTCATTTTTTGGTTATTTATTTTATTTTCATTCAATTTTCCTAGGATGTTTGATTGAGCGTTATCCCATGCAGCTACGCAGAGCACATTATATAAATAGGCACAGAAAAAGATTTGATTTGTTCAGTCACTTTCTTTGCCAGTTATTTTTTTTGTTTCATTCAAATTCCTTATGACGTTCACATCAGCGTTACATGCAACTATTATTATTTTGGTATAAATAGGTCCGTAGAGCTGATTGAAAATTTGTATAGAGCCGTAAAAATTGACTAAGGAAGTTCGAGTCAAAGAGTGTGTTGGTTCAGTTGAGCAGAAGAAGGTGTGGTATGTGTTTTGTACCTATTTCGATAGAAAATTTGCTATTATATCTTTGACATCGCCTTATGTCATGATTCAAACATAATGCCTACAGCTAGTTTTTATATTTTTATTACGGTATTACCAAAATATCGGAGCAGTTTTGTAATAGTGAATAAATTTATAATATAGAATAAAAAATATTATAGTTTTGAGACTAACATAAATTGTTTTTGTGACAGATTTAATAATTAATTCAAAAAGATTACTGTAACTAATAAAAGCATGTCTAGGCAATTTTATACAGCTGATGAAACGGTGGATATTATTCTGTCTGACATCGAAGCCAGGTTAGATCAGATTTCTGAGATAATTTCCGACACGGAAAGCTCATCAGAGGAAGAAGATGATCCAACATCTATTGCCCAAAATGAAGATATTGAAGCAGCAGATACATTGTTTTACCCACAAAGACGAAACACACCTAACTCGTCCAGGTTAGTAGCGACATCCGAAGTTTTGTAAATAAATTTACGCTGCTAAAAGTGTTGACAAAACAAAATTTCTTTTATATTCAAAATTTATATGATTGAAATTTTATCATAAGCTCCAAAAATTTGGCATATGAAACAACCATTGAATAGATTAAGTATCAGATTACAAAACACTAAAATTTTAACCAAGTTGTGTCAAATGTGTGGCAGTTTTTATGATAAAACTGCGCAGAAGAGGCATTAAATTAAGAATAAATAAATCTTGACCAAAATTTTCAAAAATTTGTAAGTTTAAATTGTACAATTAAGAAGCACGTCTTCATTTTGTTAGGGGAGACCCCTTTATAGATGGCCGAGGAATCCGTTTTATTTGTCTTGAATAAAATACAAAAGTGTTGACAAAATAACTCTTTTTTTTAGCTCTAATCCTACTTTTTTTAGCGTCATGTGCTTCAATGACTCTCTGGTTTTTCGAGGTTATTATGAAGTCGGGACGAAAAGTGGGAAATGCGAGATCGATTTGAGGTGAAGACCTTTTTTTTTTAGAGAATACCTTGATTTTGGGAGCAAAATAGGGAATTCAGAGATCAAATTGAAGCGAAGACCTTTTTTTTTCTTTTTTTTTAGAGAACACCTTGATTTTGGGAGCAAAATAGAAAAATCAGAGATAAAACCGAAGTGAACACCTTTTTTTTTTTATCTTTTTAGAGATCACCATGATTTTGGGAGAAAAAAGTGAAAGATGAGATCAAAGCTCTTTCTTTTTTAGAGAAGATCAATTTTTGAAAATTTTTGCCTCGGGCCCCTGAATTTGAGTATCCACCATTGCGGGTGGCATAGCCAGGATATTGTTCGTTGAAGTGAATATTTTTTTGGTTTTGTGTTGATAGTTTGGAGTAAATTTTGAATTCGTGGTAGGTGACTTAGTTATGTGATGTATCGGAATGATAGTACATCATGTGGTTGCCATTAGGACGAATTGAGATAGGTAATATCTTGAGGCAATGTTGTGGTCTTTGTAAATATTATTTTAATTAAAATCAATATAGAAGTTCAGCTCTGAAGCTAATTAGGTAAGTTCAAGGAAAAGGAAAGTGATCATTTTCTTTTCCAGTAACTTATAAACTCTGCATTTTTGTAAGGTGTAATATTCGTTTATATATAGATTTATTCTTTACTTCAAAGCATTTTAAAAAACTAAAAAAAATATTGGCTGCAGGTTGGTCTGCGACTTGGAATCGGCCTTGAACCCTCAAAACTATGACGACGTGTTGCTTCCTCAATCGAAACCGAAAATGTATACAGCAATTATAGAGAAAGCACCTAACAAAAAAATTTCGTGGACAAATCAGAAACCTCAATCTGCTGGATGGCAACCTAGATCGGCTGTGATTATTGGACAACCCGGTCCAACTGGAGTTGCAAAACAAGCAACTGATGCTAAATCATCATGGGAGTTGTTCTTCTCGCAAAAAATTCTGGAAATTGTGGTAAAATGTACAAACCAACGCATCGAAAAAGCAAAACAAAATTTAAATTTAAGCAGCAAAACTTGCGTATAATTTTATGGACATTGTTGATGAAACTGAAATTTTAGCATTTATTGGGCTGATGTACTTACGTGGTCTAGCAGGGATGTGTAATCACGATGTAAAATATTTATACAGTGCTCTCATGGGTCCTCAACCGTTTGGAGCTACCATGAGCAAAAATCGATTTCAGTTTTTGTACGCTTGCATTTCCTTTGATGATCTTTCTACTCGCCAAGCACGATGGAAGCACACAGGTTTGCCGCAATAAGGGAGCTTTTTGAAATCTTTTGAAAAAATTGTTGCAAGCACGTTATTCCCGATGAATACCTTTCACTGGACGAGACTTTGTACCCAATGGGAACAAGCATCGGATTCAAGCAATTTAACCCAAGCAAGCCCGCCAAGTATGGTCTGCTTTTTAAATCTATAAATGCAGTGAGATACAGTTATACTTTTTCAACAACCCCATACTGCGGAAAACCTCGTGATCAACCCACAGCCTACTACACACAAGGAACGGAAAATGTTGCAAAGTATTTGGTTATGCAATTGCAAAAACATGTTGACATACAGGGTAGGAACATATCTTTTGACCGACTTTATACAAGTATTTCGTTAGCCAAGTGGCTACTTTCAAACAATATAACTTGTGTGGGCACATTGCAAGCAAACCGAAAGGGAATACCGATGGAGTTGGAAGAGTACGAGCGGTCGCCAACCACTGTCTTACGAATGTTTCAGGGAAAACGAAAATAAAAAACTTGTTCTTCACTCTTATGTTGTAAAAACTAAGAGCACAGGCTTACGAAACGTTCTTCTCCTTTCTTCTATGCAGCCGCTTCTGGGAACGACGAAAGACGATGGAAAGAAAAAACCTGCCATTTAAAAATTATACGACTTCACTAAAGGTGGTACGGATGTTATGGACCAACGAATGGCCACTTTTAGTTGCAAAACAAAGTCAAATCGATGGACAATAGCAGCATTTGCTTATATTCTTGATATATGCCGTGTAAATGCTGCTACAGTTTTAGCTATGAACCGTGGTTCCAACCCCCGCAAGGTAAATTCCTATGATTTTGGAATGGACTTGGCTCTAAGGCTTATCCGGCCACATGTCCAACAACGTTCCCTCACTGAGCTTCAAATCTCGATACGTTATAAAATTGATTTGCTTTTAAATGATGGCGTTTTCAGCTCACGACAACAAGATGCTTCATCTTCAAATAACACACAATATCCGCAAAAGTCCGAAAACAGAAAACGGTGCCGTGCCTGTGTTTCAGAAATATCTGGTCCTGGTCAGAAGAAAAGAAAAAACGACATGACAAATACAAAAAACCAGTGTCAAATTTGTGGCAAGCCTGCCTGTTGCCAACATTCTATACAAATGTGCGTTGAGTGCTACTCGTTGAACAATAACTAGCTTTAGCTCTGCTGTATCCCTTTAAATATATCAAACATGTTTATTTTTACTGTGTGATTTCAATAATTTTTTTGGGTTATATTCGCAATATTCTTGCTGTACATTCATGCAGCTTAATTGTAATTATTGTTATCGCCCAATAATGAAAAAACAGAATGTTGTTTGCCTGAGAGAGAAAGTTTTTATGCAATGCTAGTTTTTTATTTTATACTAAAATAATTTATAAAAAAATCACACTAAGAGATAATTTTGAATAAGATTTTCCGGAAATGTATACACAACGAATTAGAAGCAAAGCAGTTATAAAATTAATATCACAAGTACATTCCAAGTTATTCCGAAAACTGACCTCTGAAAATTGCTAGATTTACTAAATAAAATATACGCGATACTCGTAAACGGTTTTGACGTTGAGAGCAATTCAAACTTTATTTACCAACATGCGTCTGTCTTGCTGTGTTTGTCAAGATTACTGCGTCACGTAGTAGTTATTTGTTTTTGCAGCAGCCGTGACAAATCCGATTATGTCGGCAAAACAAAGCAATCAACGAAAATTTGAGGACCATCAATTTTATGCAAAATAAGAAGAGACTAGTTGCAAATATATTAAAAGTAAAGACATTTGACTAAACTAGAATAATTTTTTTCCAACATATCAAAAAATCAACTGCGTAGCTACTGTCTATTAAGAGTATTGGACATGTAAACTTAGGGTCCTCCGAGGACCCCCCCTTAGGTAGTCAACAGAAAAAAACATCCTAGGTAGATAAGGGTTAAGTTCTTCTTATGCTTTTTGCAGGGTATCAGGCAGGGTTGTGGAGTCGGTAAAATAATTTCCGACTCCAAATAAATGAAACTTTTCGACTCCGTCTCCAACTCCAAGTGATAAAAATTTTCAGACTCCAACTCCACACCTCGGAAAGTTTCTTCTCCTACTTCATCTTTAGAAGACATCTGAAAATGTTTTTGACACCAAAATTCATAACTTTAAAAAATATCATTTACAATTCACATATTAACTCTAAAAAAAAGCGTGGCATCTATGAGATCTTCTTTAACTGGCTTCCGACTCCAGTAACTAAAAACCCTCCGACTGCACCTCACCTTCAAACTACCGACTCTTCGACTCCGCTCCACCTCACCCTCAAACTACCGATTCTTCGACTCCGACTCCATCTCACCCTCAAACTATCGACTCTTCGACTCCGACACCACAACCCTGGTATCAAATCGCCCTGCTAGGTATAGCCGAGCATCAGGTTTTGTTTTATACAATCTTGGCATGATGAGAGCGCAAGCAATTCCAGCACCAACGTGATGAGGCTCGCTAAACTTAAAAAATATTGTAAATATGATATAGAGAAGAAAATTACTTCAATTTATTGGTGGTTTTTGTCACCCCATTTTTGCTCATGCAGTCCGGGGTGACAAATCCCACCCCATAAATGACCCCTAAGGGGGCTCATTTACAATATCTAAAAACTAGCTCACTTTCGTTATAATTAAAGCTACGAATTAACGCAGAATTAAATGTAAAAATTTGAAAAAATATTTGAGATACATATCAAAGTTTCCAAAAGTCAAATTTTTAAAAAATTTTTCGAATTTGAGCCGGCTGTTTTTAATCTATTGTAGTCCGATGCAAAAGAATTACTGAAACTCTATTTTTTTACAAAGTAATCTAGAATAATTACATTCAATTTTAAAATCTAAAAAACATAGATTTGAAAATAAAATGAAGCTTAATTTTAACTTCGAAAGTCGAGAAAATCATTTTTTGACCAGTGGTATTAGTCACCCCGGTTGGTATTTGTCACCCCGTTTTACGGTAATTCCCGTTTTCCCCGTGAGTCAGCACCGAAGTGAACTGCTCGGTAAGACACCTATGCATTTTCTTTTTGTGTTTAATTTTTAGTTCGTTTTTATTTATTTACAGATTATCGTTTCCGCTTTCGTTTCCGCTTTCGTTTTCGCTTTCATTTCCACGTTTCAACGTTTCAGTTGTAACTTATTTTATATTAAATTATTTCCTTGGTTATTGTCCTTTTAAATTTGTCGAAGCCGGAAACGCGTTGATCGACACTTCACTTTGCGGCAATCGGCAACTTGAGCGCCATTTACCTGATAATTAAAAAAGCTATTATTTACGACACATACGTTGAAGCAAAAAGCAAATGTTTTTACCTAATCGTATTCATTGTACACACACAATGGACAAATCTGAGTACTGTGCGCCGGTCTGGTGTTGCGGTGCTCACACTCGCCTCATCGACAGTGTCTTGAACGACGCCTTGCGCATAGTTACTGGATGCCTGCATCCCACTCCAACAGACCACCTACCCATACTCTCAAGCATCCAGCCAGCTGAGCTTCGCCGAATGGGAGCGACACTCTTTTTTTTCTTCAAATTTGGCAGACAAAAATCCATAATCCCGATCCAAGCAATTATATTAAGACACAAGCATTAACATTATACATTAAACAATTGCTTTGATTAGGACTTAAAACGATGCTTGTCTTTTGAAAACTTCAGTGAAAGGCCATGATGCTTTGGATATTATTTTGTTTATAGGCAACCTTTGCTCGTGTAAATTTTTGTGGTTCTGATTATTATTGACAAAAAAAAAACTTTATTGAGGCAATAATAATTTTAGTGGCTTTACTTTTTCATGGCGATGGTTCCGCACAGATCGTGTTTATTTCATGCATTGCTCCGTCATGCTCGCACAAGTTATGCTCCTTCATAACAAAAAATAACAAAAAATTGTGCACTGGAGTTAACTTAGTTTTTATTAATCGCATGAGCTTTCTTGAGCTACTGCTCACTTCATCAAGTGCAACGGAAACTTTGTTGTTTGTGCATGGTTTGAAGTGGACAAGTAAGCAATAGCTCACGAAAGCTTGTGCGATTGATAAAAACTAAGTCAACTTCAGTGCACAATTTTCTGTTTTTTGGATTGATTTCAATAGTTGACACATCTTTCCCAGTTTTTATTACTTCCAATTCTTCTTCGTAACAATAATACTTTTCGGAAAGATATCGTTTTTACTGCTTCCTTTTTGTCACCTTTTAATGTGTTTTTGTGCTGGATTTGTGTTGTTGCGACTGAGAAATAAAAAATATACATACATGCACAATGATGGCTTTAATAAGGTGCGAACAAAGCGGCCGCACCAAGTCCCCCCTAAAACGCATCAAAAAGTGACCCCCTACACCAAAAATTGGTCTATATCTTCATAGCAGCACGAGGACGTCGATGACATGTCAAAAAGAAAAGAAAAAATTTTGAAGATTAGCAGGCTTTTGCTCCTTAGGTTGTTGTGTCACTTATGCATGTGGAAGTAAAGATCTTTTTTTTAGAGATCACAATGTCTTGAGATAGTAAAAAGTGCTTCTTCATGCTTTGGATCACCTAATAGTGGCCCCTCCTAGATTGAAGACTTTTTTTTCAGTGATCACTTTGTCTCTCCATGCTTTGGATCACTCAATAATAGCCCCCCAAAATTGAAGACCTTTTTTTTAGAGATCGCTTTATTTTCTTACACTAAAACTGGCTTCAGCTGCATTTTTTTAGTACAATAAATAATACCCTCCCCCTTACTTTTCTTGCACTAGGCCCCCTTTTTGCAAGGTCATCACTGTACATACATACATACATACATATATACATACAGCAGGCAGCGTGGTCGAGTGGTTAAAGCACAAGGCTTATGATGATGATGATGATGATGATGATGATGATGATGATGATGATGATGATATTTTATTCACGCTTAGTAACAATATTTAAGTATATGCAATGTACATTAAGCAAAGCATGAAAAGGAAACGCGACACAACGACGAACGTTAAACATGCAGAAAGTATAGAGAGGGGGTAAGAAAGAGAAAAAATAAGAAGCACGGCCGCGTTACCTAATTCAAACTAAATATTATTATTTAAAAAGACAAAAAAGACACAAAAAAATGACAAGACAAAAAAAAAAAATAATAATAAAAAAAAAAAAAAAAAAAAAATGTGCAGTGCAGGAACGGTTATGTAAATCATTGGGAAGAAGAAAGGGGAAAAAGAAGCAATGATGTTGGTCTCGGTTCAAAACCCATGCGCCATTCTCTTGTGCCCTTGGGAAAGACACTTTACGGCACTTTTCCCTGCTTGGTGGTCTTGGCAAGCAGTTCTAAATTACAGTCATATGTCTATTAAATTACAAGCGGACAACAATATCTTGGTATTTCCGGAAGCAGGAGGCAGGTAATTGCCTACCATATGTATTAGCGCCTCCGTCGCTTTCCTGCGAGTCAGGAGGATAAATGTAGAGATAAAAATAAAATAAAAAATACATACATACGTACATACCAGACATACATACCATACAAATAAGACAAAAAGACAATGACTAATATCACAGAACGCGGTGAAAAATATAAATCTTGTCATTAAAAAAAATCTCTTTATTTGTTTCCAATTTTTCTCTTTCTTGAAACGGGATATATTTTATAAAAAATGTGGTTGTTAAAAATCAAAATACAGTTTTAAGTTAACAAACAGAAACACAGCCATTTAGCCCACTTTCTGTTGCAGTTTTAACCAATGTACGTCACAGGTGGCGAAAAATTTTTTTACTGGTTGCGTATTTGAGACCCTTGCTCCAAGTCTCCACCCGCGGCACTAACTAGTAAAATTGTTTGTCTAATAAGTGCATAAGCCTAACTTTAATTTTTTTAATTAAGGAATTTTTAGAAATCAATTGTATAACAGAAAGCGCAATTGAGAATTATTACAAAGGGTAATTATGTAAGTTACTATTACCAAGTGATAAGATTAAAATTAAAAAGTAAAGGTATTGAAAAGTATAATTTGCATGCAAATAAATGAAAATTTATTTTTTGATTTTTGCAAGAAAACAAAATTTAACTTTTAGGATATTTATATAGGCTGCATTACCGCAGCAATTACTGATTGTGTATTAGGGTTTAAGAATAACGACGATGAAGTATTTTGCAATCACTCGGTTATTATTTGTTCTTGGTTTTACTGGTTTTATGGTACAAAAAATTTGAAATTTTCTTCACCAATTTAAGTGCACAATTTATTTGAAAAATCATCGTAACAAAGCAATTGTCATAGTTGATTACGTCACAATAAAGAGGCATCACTTTTCAATCAACGAGTCGTCAACCGTTTCAACAATTCCGCTCGTCACTGCATCATCCATTGGAACAAATAGAGCAATGTATCCCGAAGTGAAGGGAGGTAAAGTTTTGGGTATTTCCTGGGAGATGTCAAGATTTGAGTTTCTGCGAATAAACAATAGCAAAACTTTAATTGACAAGGTTACGCGTGGTGGTCAATATTTGGGGTAATGAGCACTTTAACGGCCTCTTTTTTGTAAAAGTTTGGGTTATTAGACAAAAAAAATTTAACATAAATCAATTAAACGGTTAAAATTGCATTGTTTTATTATTTTTGTAGAATGTTTGTAAAGAGCTCCTTTTTCGTTTTCATTTCTGTTATTGGCAATGATGCGAGACGATGCAATTGCAAGGGGCCCCGACCTCATATTTCCCTTAAATACCCATTTCCCAATTTTTAGAAAATAATTAATTTTATGTTCTTCTCCAATTTATAAACAAACAATCTATTTATTAAAAACTAATTAACGAGTTAGGCCACTGAGGCCAGTGCACCAGAACCCATGGGTAAACGTTTATTTGGTTAGGTCATCGTTTATTTGGTTAGGTCATCGTTTATTTGGTTGGGTCGCAAACGTTTCGATAAAAAGATTCTGAAATAAACCTGAAAAAAAAACAATTTCTGCTTTCATCTTCGAATCTTTTTCAACATTAACTGAAAGGTTATCACAGTTTTCATGGAGGTACAATATTGCGGCATCCAAGTGGTAAGCAATGTGCTTGCGAGATCAAGATTTAGTGGCAATAAGAGCCACGCAAAATAAGTTTGCCTTGAGGTGAAGCTTAGATTGTATCTGGTTAGGCTTATTACCAAGTTCAAACATTAAATTGAAATCTAAAACAGAAAAAATTTTTTTACTTTTTGCTGGATCTTTGCGCTTCATTAATTTTCAAATAAAAGTTTTGGAAGTTGACTTTAAAAAGTTGATCTTCCAAAATCTTAAGGGAAAATCGCTGGTTTGTTTGATCTTTTAAGCTTTGTTTTAACTTCTCGATTGTTACATCTTCCAACCGGAAACAAATAGATCCCGAACGCTAAAGTCCCCCAAAACTCACCGCTTTCCCAAGAACCGGTTCTGCAGGAACCTTTGCATGGCCGCCTTATCGTAATGCTTTGCTCTCAGATTGGTGAAATAATGGCTGGCGAAGCGCTTGCTCCGATCCTCAAAGGACTCTCGGGATCCGGACAGACTCCTGCGGAAACCACCATAAAATAAATCAATGTTTGTCACAAACTACAAAGCTAATTTATTTTGTAAAACCACAGGACGTCACACCTCAGCGCTTGGGCGTCATCTTCTAAAGGAATCGACGCTGCGTTTCCAAAATGAAAAAGCGTCACGGTTGCTACGACAACAACGTAAATGGGAAGTTGCGTCATGCTACAGTGCTAACAATTAGTCTAAACAAAACGTCACAATCAATGTTACTTCAATGTGAATTCATAAATTTGTAAATCGCAAATGTTTGTTTCGATATAAAGCAATAATTATCAACCTTGCTACGTAATAAGCGGTTTACATCGAACAATCTAGAAGTTTCTCAATAAATTTAAAATTTATCAAATAGCTTTGTGTCGTCTCAGTTGTACCAGAACTCCCACCAAAAACGCTGGTCGATTCCCAACGGGAGGTTCTACTTTCTACTCATCTCGCGCCAAACTCAAGGCAAAGATTTCAAAATGTGTCAAAAGCTCTAGGTGATATCTTATATATGGGGGCCAGTGATAATAAATTACTAATGTCCACCTCCTCCAAGCTAAAGCGGCCATGGTACAGCTGGTTTCCCGGATGTCCGGGTCTTTGTTTTTGTTCTCAATTAGACAATTGAGGAAATAAACGATTTTTTAATAATTTGTTTAAACATTGAAGAGAGAGTGGCATGTGGGCTGCTGGGCGAGAAACAACAAAAATAATTGATTACCCTTCGAATCGCTCGTCGTTCGACAATAAAAAAAAAGAATTTGTAATCTTTTGTTTAACATCTTATACGTCATGATTAAACTGAACTAAAATGTAACAAAAAATAAATAAATATTAAGCACTAAAAAAGGGTTTAAAAGTTAGTCTCAAATTTGTTTTGTTAACAACCTAGGTTTTTGTTTCTTATTGCAATGCACAGTGTTTAATTTATGGGTGTTTTTGGCAAAAAATAAAAAATCAAAAATTTTGACTGCATGAACTCGTGTAAACAATGTATGAAGATTTTAATAAACATTTCCTATATTTTTCATTTTTTACTTATTTTTAAACCTACAACTGTAAAACTTTAGCTTTTTTTAACTTATGACCGTCTGTGACGCAACAAGAATAAAAATAAGAATTAAGTCAAAAAACGCGTAAACAACTTTCGGCTATTATTCGTATATTATAAAACAATCTTTGCAGTAGCTTTCCACTTTACTAACACCTTGCTCTTTTACTATCAAACAGCTAACATCGACTGCTTCCTCGTTTTCTTTCAGCCACATTTTGCTCGGCGATAAGCCGATTTGTGCTGCTGCTTTCAGTCCAGATACCGGTACAATTATTTAGAAGTCTGCAGTACGCATAAACAATAAAAAGTACCGGTAATTAACCTAGTTTTTAAATGGTAGTTACACTTCAATAGTTCTCAATTCGTAGCGAGTGTTTAAATGTTCACTTATGACAGTGCTTCTCAGCCCCTGGGTCGCGACCCAAAAGTGGGTCACCGTTTGATTTGATTGGGTCACGACAAGTGTAGTTGTTTTACACAAATCAAATTAATCATTTTAATTGTGTTTCAATAGTGCAATGCTTCTTTATTAAGTAAAACTTTTAGCTCTAATAGTGGATCTAAAAGTGGGCCGCGACTCAAGGATTGACCCAAAAGTTTTATTTAATAAACAACACCGCGGTTTTGGGACGAAAAATGAGAAATCTGAGATTGATTTCAAGTGAAGACCTTTTTTTTAAAGAACACAATGATTTTGGGACAAAGATTGGTCTTCGTGTTGGAATCCCACACAATTTTTTGTCCTATCCATAAAGTATTGCACGTCAATTGTATGACCAGACCAGCTTTGGCATACCAACTGCATGAACAGCCTCAAAGGTCACCGCACACCCCTGCAGTATGGTTAGACCTATGTTAAATGGTCTTGTGTTTAGTTTACTTTTTATGCTTGCAATAACGTCCATAAAAAAGATTAGGTCGCCAAAGCTTTACTCTCTATTTCCGCTGAACATTTGGGTCGCCACAAAAAAGATTGAGTAGCACTGACTTATGAGGTCGTTACACTTTGTGTGATTCGTATTTTCACTAAAATGCTGCGATGAAAAAAATTGTAAACCGCCCTTAAAAGTAAGCTGCACAAAATGAAAGCAGAAACCAATGTGAGCTGCGGCTTACAATCGGATAAATACGGTATTAAAAAAAATATACCAGTGATCCAGTAATGGCGATGAGCAGATTAGAGCAGAAAAACAAGATAAAGAATTTTAATAATCTTTTATAAAAAAGGAAATTTTTTTTAGCTTGTGCAATGAGATGCAATGAATTGTATTTTTAATAAAGCATGTATGAGAAAGTTTTTTTTATTTTTTAATGCCTATCCCAAATTTTTTTGAAAAAAAAATAAAATTTAAGATATCATAATTATTCCCAAGTGCACTTAAAAGAAAAATCTGACACAAAAATTTAGTATATAAGTATAGAAAAAAGACACTTTCTTTATTTATTTAATTGATTTTTGGCCACGTTTTAAACAGTGTGCAATGGTGTGGGGTTAATAATGAGAAGCTTATTCCTTACTTTTGCTTCATTGCAACAAATGGTTTGTGGTACAGAATTTAAATATAGCCAGAAAAAAATTTATCTCAAAAGTTTTTGTCTCACACTTGTCAGGAGATAAACGTGAGAACAGAGAAAAAATACAATTGATTTTCAAATAAAACTGAACGAAATTGATTGGATGTTTGACAAAGGTGTCAAAATGCATAATCAGTGCAAAATTTTCATGTTGTAAACAAAGTTTTTTGGCGGCTTTAATTTGGTTTTGATAATTGATGTAAACCAGATTTTAAGTAGATTCTAAAGCAAATAAATGAAAAAACGAACGGCCAAATGAAAGAATAAATCTTTATCTCTGTAATTTTGGGCGCATATACGGTTATCTAAAAAGTGTAGACCAAGTTATAAATGTGTTGAATCCGTAATTGGTCAACACCTTTTTGGATAACCCTTTGTACGCCCAAAGTTACAGTGATGAAAATTTAGTATTCTTTTATTTGACTATTCGTCTTTTCATTTATCTGCTTTAGAAGCTGTTTACATCAAATCATGTAAGCCAAATTTATGCCGCCAAAAAGAGTTTCTTTACAACTTGAAAATCTTGCGCTGATCACGCGCTTTGACGCTTTTCTCAAACATCCAATCTTCTTCGTTCAGCTTTATAAATCAATTTATTGTATTTTTTCTTTAAAGCCACGTTTATCTTCTGACTAATGTGAAACGAAAAGCTTAGAAATGAGTTTTTACTGATTTTATTGCAACTTAAAAGACGACCAAGCTTTTGCAAATATTAAAAAAAAAACTCTTTTAACACCTCTGAAGCGTGTATTTTGACGTTGTTTGCTTTGTTTCTTTATTTTCTAATAGAAGAAGAAGAATGCGCAGGCGTGATCGCGGCTGTGGGCGCTGCCCGAAGCACGAAAACTTGAGTCCGCTTTTCATAAACTATTTGTTGCCGCCTGACCAGTGATCGAAAAAAATTATTGTCTCAAAGACGTGCTGGTGTAGCTACTGCGCGCTCAATACAACGGATGTGATGTTTTTGTTTCTGGCCACGATGGGGAAGGTCCTGGTTCCAATTCTGGTTTAGCCAAATCTGATGTGGCATCACAACCACGTTTGCTATAACTCCATCAAGTGACAGCGTTATCTAGGCGCGCTGTTGCAAGGTTCGAAACGTTTCAAGCTCGAGGCGAGATCCGGATAAAGCGAGTGTGAAGTGGATACGACATGAAGTGAATCGTGGATTGTTTCAACCGGACCAGCCGGGCGGTGCCGAAGACCTGTTTGTCTAGATAAAAACCAACACTTTGGAGCAGGCATCAATTGCTCCGGATCCGTTTCTGGAGCTTCATGTTATCGCAGCTTCAGTTTCTTACACTTAATCCAAGATTTTGGGGCAATTAAAAATACAAAAATTTCATTGATTTTTTGCTATAAATGAATTTGCAACGTGTAGCTCGAAATCGCTGGGTCACAGAAGGTGCGGCATTTGTTAATTTACTTTAATCTTTTCGGGTTGTTTTTGTTCTTGATACAAAAATCAGTAGCAATTTTTACCTTTCTGTCACAGCCATACGAGACGGGCGGGGTGGGGGAGGTGGAGCAATTGCCTCTTTAAGACTAAAAAAATTTTGGCACAAACAGAATTTTTCGGGAAGCGACAGTGAATTATATGGGTAAAATTAAATTTTTTATGACACAACAATGAACTTCTTGGGAAGGATAAAGTTTCCCAATTTAGTACAATTCAAATTACAATCAGCAAATACAACTAAGATTCGATATAGAGACCTTTTTTTGACAAAAATGGGCAAATGCGGCACAGGTTAAAGTGAAGAGGTTTTGTCTTAAGTATTTTTCTTACTGGAAAACCATCGAAAACACTGAAAGAAAGGCACTTTTAATTGGTTAGAGAAAGAGGGTACGCGATTGATTTCATGCTTATTTACGCCACAAGTATATATTGTTTAGTTGCCGTCTCCCTATTTGCAACCTTTGTTCTATTTTGTCTTCAATTATTATCATTTGTTTCTTTTGGGTGCAAATAAAAACAAACTACTACTACTACTAAACAAGCGAGAAAGCTTCATTTCCAATACGAATTCTTTCTTGCGACAAAGAGAGGGCACAAGAGATTCTACAATTGTATCTATGGCTGTCTTTTACTGTATGAAACAGTCTGTAGCAACCCTACATTAGAGAGGTGTCTGGTTCAATGTTGCTTTTGTTAAATCTAAAAATAAAACTTTTAACAATTTTTAAATTAAACTTTGTTTTACATGAATTGTTTATGCAAGTGGTTTGTGGTACAGAATTTAAACATAGCCAGCAAAAAAACATATATCGAATCTTTTTGTTCAACACTCGTCAGGAGATTAACGTCGGAATGAAGGAAAAATGCAATTGAATGTCTAATAAAAGTGAACGAGGAAATAATTATTTGTTAAGGAAGGCGTCATAACAAACATGTAATCAGGGCAAGATTTTCAAGTTGTAAGCTAACTCTTTTTGGCGGTATAAATTTGGCTTGCATGATTTTATTTAAATGGCTTCTAAAACAGATAAATAAAAAGACGAACGACCAAATAAAAGAATATTAAATTTTTCATCACTGTAATATTGGGGGCACATAGGGTTATCTAAAAGGTGTTGACCAATCACAGGTTCACTAAACATTACTGGGGTTGAAGATTTGTCAAAAACGAGTGGAGGTGTTGCGAGAGTTAGGAAATTGCCAGTTCCAATAAATTTTGGCACGTGTTGCGTGTTGATGAATTCTGTCCTGTAATCGTTGAGATGTGCGGCCTACGTACCGACTACTACAGTGACACGAAAAATTGGGGTATTAGTCCTACATTACATGAAAACGAAGCAAGCAACGCATCTTTTTTGTTACAGGAAGAAGTGGGCGTGGTTGTTTTTTCCAATAGTTTTGATTTTACTTTCATATTTAATTGAGCGAGTTTGTAACCAGGGCAGATGAAGATAGACAAGACATTTCTTCACCGTATGTAAAGTAGGTGATGTAAAATCTTTTTACCTTCGGGGGATTGTTTTCTAAATGATGTAATTGGGTTAGCCAATCACAAAAGATATTGAAAAAGATATTTCAAGTTGAACTTGCAGTCTAATGTCTGAGCAGGCCAGGCTCAACGTTTAAGGGTGGGGTGGAAATTAAACTAATTTTCTTTTTTCCTGAGTTAAAAGAATTCTAGTTTAACTATTGCTCTGTAAATCTGATTTATGGTAAACAGATGAGTATTTTTCCTACATCCTGCCGCCTATTTCCTGTCGAGTTTCATACCAAAAACTTAAAGATGAAAATTTGTTTATTTAAGGAGTGGCAATAAAGGCAAAAAAAGGCTTGTCTAATCTTAAAAATGCTAAAAAAATTTTTTATTTTCATTTTTATATTTATCCTTCTGACGCGTAGGAAAGCATTGAAGGCACGAAACATAAGGCAAGCAATTACCCCGACCTGCTTCCGGAAGTAACCAAAATATTGCTATCCAGTTGAAATTTTTTTGTTTGTTACTAAAGATATCACTGAAATTTAGAGATGCTTTCCCAGAACATTAAGCAGGGAAAGTACTGGAAAGTGTCTTTTCTAAGGACACAACAGAATGGCGCAAGTAGGTTTTGAACTATGATCATGTCCATCACAATAATCACGCTCTTAATCACTCGGCCACGCTGTCGACAAGTTTGTTGTCAATAAAAAAGTTGTTTGGGCGGGAACAGCATACTTCTGTTGTTATTGTTACTCCTCCTCGAAGAATATCTTGTAGGAGCCATCCCTTAACCTCTCAAAGAAGCTAATCTAGATTCTCACTCTTGGATTACTTAATTCTGCTGCTTCTAAAAGCTTTTTTCACAAACTAGTGGTGTTGTGTTGTGTTGGTACTTGATTACAGTTAAGAGATGATTAACATCATGTCCATTAACGTCATGTCATCATGACCACAATTACTTTACTCAACGATGCAGTCAGACATTGTTGAGTAAAGTAATTCTGGTCGTTGGCTCAACGGTGCAGCCAAACGATGCAATTGCAAAACGAAATTTTCCCATTTTTTCTCTTGCGATCTACAAACTCCCTCCTTAAAACTACCACACTGAACCAAATCACCGAACCACTGGATAACTAAACGACTGAAAGGAAATAAATTTACCTAAGAATTCAATTTATAGTGTGCTCGCCACGTGTAAGTGAGCCAATCAAATTTCATTAGAATTACTGTACGAGGCCTGCCGACAAGCACAAATTATTTTCACTGGGAACACCGCCATAAAACATAGACCAAAAATAATAGAATTAATAGAGATTTCAAAAAAGACTTCTATACAGTTAATTAACTCTTTGAATAAAATTGCCAGTTTTATTCCATTTTTTTAATGATTTTAGCACATAGTAACGTATAGGGAAAAAAAGTGAATACATCACTTAATTGCTGCTTGGACTGACGGCCAATAAACTGATTTGTGTAAACTTTTGTGGGCAGAGCTTATCATAAAGACGCTTCCCCCAAGCATTATTTTCAGTATTCACATTGTTTTGCGATTAAATCTATATTGAATATGTTATTTCCAAATATTTTTTACAAATTCAAGTAATAGTTGTGAATGACTTCAGTAGTAGCAATGATAGTAACTTTGAACCAAGGTGGAGTGATTTGGAATAAGATTACAGTGGTAGCAGCAATACTTCTTTGTGGTAAAAAAGAGATCATGTAGATTTATTAGGAGGGTGAAAAGAGAATCAGACATTTTTAGAGATTCTAGATCCAATATAGGAATTTAGCATTTTTAAAATTTATTTTATCTCTATATTTATCCTCCTGACTCGCAGGAAAGCCACGAAGGCGCTAATACATAGGGTAAACAATTACCCCGACCTGCTTCCGGAGATACCAAGATATTGCTGTCCACTTGTAAATAATAGAGATATGACTATAATTTAGAACTGCTTGCCAGGACCACCAAGAAGGGGAATGTGCCGTAAAGTGTCTTTCTAAGGACACAATAGAATGGCGCGAGTGGGTTTTAAACCGAGACCGTGTTGGTCACGAGCCCAGCGCTTTAACCACTCGACCACGCTGCCTATATATGGTCAAACATATGGTCAGGCTCCAGAGTTGCACCGTTGGTCAAAGAGAGTGTTCCAACTAATCGGCTGGATGTTTCAAACTATTGGTAAGTGATCAATTGGAACGAGAAGCAGGCGTTCAATGACAATGCGCAAGGCATCTGTAGCAAACTTTTTAAAATTTGTTAAAGTTTTTGAAACTTTGTTGCTTCCACAAATTTTAATTTTTGAAATTTTGTAGAAGTTAATTCGGTCGCTCAGTACGTTATTTAATCGTCTAACCTTTCGGCGCCTGTAAGGAAGGCCTCGCCGATAACGCAATTTTGGTGTCTACTAAAGATAAAATTCTTAAATCTTCTCGCTGGATCTGACCTTCGAACCAGCGACAGCAAAAATATAGTCTAGCTAAACCACAGCTCAGACTACCACAATATCTTCTTTATTAATAAATTATGCTCCAATCAACTTAGGAGCCCAAAATAGTATAAATTCAACAGAAAATACAGATTCAGTAGCTTAACTCTTCAGCTCTTCACAATAACGTAGACAACCAAAGACTTGCGACCAAAAAAGTATGAATTTACGCAGCTAACAATTTTCCAATTCTAAGTTACCACAACGAATTATAATAATGCTTCCGAGCGAACCTTATTTATATCACTCGGTCGTGAGTATCTCGAACGTTCTGAAAGTTACTAAAATCAAGTTAATCACACAATCAGCATTATTGCGTCACATGTGTCACAATAGCGAACCAGTCAAGCGAATAGTTTTGGATCTTTCTCCAAGACTCAAGAAACTAAGCAGTGTTGCCATTTTTTTATAACTAAATGTAAAATATTTAAATTGCTTATAAAACCGTTATTTCTTAGGCTATTTGAGCCGGACCAAAGCAAAATCAAAGAGATTTTTTATGAGATTGTGAATATACATAGTGCGGGCAATTTTTAGGAACGGAACAGCATCATACAAGGCACGGTCTATAAAGCGAGTGCGAGCGCTACAACATCAGACTGGTGCTCAATACTCAGCTGTTAAGTAGACCAGTGATAAGGCAGCTAGGAGCAGTTTTTTGGCACCAGCGCTCCATCCTGAGCCTGCCAGTTGCGTCAACAGTGTGACGTGCTTATATAGTTTTTGGTTAATGCCACGAGATAGTGACAGAACTTGAGCGATCTGTCCACAAAATGGTAAAAGTCTAATGTTGTTGTAAATATATAGCTCACGTTGGGTCTTTTCGTTAAATAAATGAAAGGCTGCCATCACCGTCTTAGTGTGAATGAGCTTCAGCTTCCAAATCTGAAGATCTACTAAAATTTTAGTCGTGTTTTGATTTAAAGTCCTCTCAAAGGCCTTCCAGTTTCCACAGGAGTGCAACAATGCTAGATCGTCTGCGTAGTTAAACTTTCTGGAAATTGTGGAGGGAAGATGTAAATGTAAATATAAAGAGGTCAAAAAGGTAGAGAGCCAAAACCGATTCCTGAGGAACACCGTTTTTTAGACGGCGAAGCCTGCTTTGCTTGCTGTCACCAGAAGTAAGGGTGAAACTTTCGTTTCCGATTAGCTTTATAATCATTCTGATCATGTGCTTATCTCGCAGAAGTCTCAAAAAGTTTGCAGGTAAGGCCACGGTGCCAGACAAGTCATATGCTGCTGTTAGATCGACAAAAAAATTCTTGATGTTTTCTTTTAATAGAATGACTTGATCCACGGTTTACATTCCGCGTCAAAATTCAGCCGGCTTTCTAGGGAGCAATGGATCAATAATTGGCTCAACGCGGGGGTAGATAAAACTTCCAAGGATCTTGTAGGGCACACAGAGAAAAGATTGGTCGATAAGTCTTTGGGTCCTCCACAGGCTTTATCGGCTTTAAAGATTGTGACTACAAGCGCTCTTCTCCAGAACTTGAATATTTTGAGTCGGTGCAAGCAAGAAGAAAGGAACTCACGCAACTTAAGACTTCAAAGCAGCTCCAGCATGGACATTTTAAACACCAATTACGTAATGATTTTAATAGTTGCACATTTTACTTAGATTCCTAAATTGGCTAGTTAATCAGTTTTAATTTATGTTTTAATACTCGTCATTTGATCATGACATTTAATTCTAAAAAGGGAAATTTTATATACCGTACATGTAATTTGCCAGTCCGCTGAATTTACTAAAATTTATAATTTGGATCATTATGAAAAAAAGTTGGACATCCCTGGTTTAGCCGCTGTTTCCTATTTTGCAATCACTTTTTCAATAACCATTTCGAAAAAGTAATACCTTCATTGCAAATAACACTGAATTGATTTATTAACCTGCCGTAGGCTATACGTTTAGAGGCTATAGGGACAGGAATAATGCAGAGATTAGGAAAAAAAGTCATTTTTAGTAGAGCAATGCTGTAGATTGATATGATTAAAGTTGTTAAGAGGTAGGCTAATAGATCTGAGGAAAGGAGCCATGTCAAACAAATTTTTGTCTAATTGGTCCTCAAGGCTGTGAGAGTCCCAGGATGAGTGGTGGCAGTTAAAATTACCAAAAATAAAGGTTGTAGGCAACGAGGGTAAGAGGAAGGTAGGGTGAAAAATATTTAGAACGGAGATCAGAAGAGCGGATAGATGTGACATAGACATTGAAAAAGGTGAATAGGAGAGGCCTCTTTTATTTTTACTTTGATATATAAATCATTGGAGTAGGGGTTGAGCAAGGAAAGATGGTGAGTAGAGAAAGAGAGGGAGCAGGTTAGAAGTGTATGGACATCTCCGTAGTTTCCCGTAGCGTTGGTGGTCCCTCTCCTAGTTACAGAGCGGTCCTTTCTGAGCGTTTTACATCCTGGGACGTGAATAGTGAAGTCTGGAGAAAGGGGTGACTCCTGCACAAAGATTAGTTAGCATTGGTTTAGTAAAGAAATAGGATGAGTTAAGCACTGCTATGACGCGGTCGAATAACCTTGGCATTTCACTGGAGGATTCGTACGCAGTTTGAGAGGGAAAATGATGAAAAGTAGATTGGGTGAGAGGAGAGAGTTGAAGTTGTGGAAGAGGGAGAGACAAAGCTGAGGGTGGAGAAGTACAAATCAGTTGAGGGTGGTTAAGAAGATTGAAAGAATTGGCAATGGTGTAGTAAAGACTTTTAAAATTGCTTTTTTTTTGGAGATGAAAATAGAGGAGTTTGAGGAAATGGGCACGTTAGAGAAGTCCAAGAGCGTCCTGGAGAAATTTTTGCGAATTTGGTGAAAAACCGGTGCACCATGAGAGAACAGTTGACACATTTCACTGACCTGCTTCCCCAAGTGGCCCGCTGGTACAGAGCAAAGGTCTATAAGACCAGGATTTGGGTGAATATCGCCGCTTGTGACCAGAACCGACAGAACAAATATGTATTAATACGTAGAAAGGTTCAGTTCAGTTCAGTTTTCTTTTATTTCTGCTCCGCCACATAATAAAAATCTAACTCTAATTAATTAAGACTGCGGATACAAGGTAAAAGATATTTTGAAATAAAATAGTGGTTATCTAAGATATAAGGGGTTTCCGAGAGCGGTAGGTTGGTAAAAGTGCATGGCGAAAAACTATCGGAAAGGGAAGGGGGGCACACAACCACAATTAAATATGCTTAGTGGAAAATTTGTCAATGTTAGCTAAAGGAAAAAGGTGTTTACTTTAAATCTGTCACGATTTTTTGTCCAAAAACATTGTAATCTCTAAAAAAAGGCTGTGGGGTAGGGAGGATTATTGTCGGCAGCGTGGTCGAATGGTAAAAACGTCGTAATTGTGATCGACATTATTTTAGTTTAAAACCTACTCTCGCCATTTTGTTGTGTCCATGAGAAAGACACTTAGCGGCACTTTCCCCTGCTTGGTAGTCTTGGCAAGCAGTTTTAATCGGGGTAATTGCTTGCCCTATGTATAGCGCCTCCGTCGCTTTCCTGCGAGTCAGAACAATAAATATAAAGATGAAATAAACATACCACTCCCTCCTTACAAGCTTATTTCATGTTCTACAAAAATCTCAACAATTTATTAAAACAATTCGATTAAATAAAGGTGCGCACCAATGTTAACAAATAAAATCTTAATTAAATATGATTAAATAAACCGCCCGGGAACGCGAGCAAACGCTACATTTTGGTTACAAATAGATTGCGAAGACGTACCGAGGTTACATACATCTCATGACAATGGGTACGATCTTAACGCGCCATATACCGACCGAACTGGGTTAATAAGCAAAAAAATGGCGGCAGAGTTACAGAACAGGACCGAGTTTCTTTAAATAAAGATCGTGGTCGGCAATGGCGGCGAGCAGTCCTCCTTTGTTTTTTGGATCACTGTTATGAGAGAAGTCAATGTCACTGCCATCTAACGTCGTCATCTTTCCGCCAGCTTGGCGTAAGATGGCGCTACCAGCACAAATATCCCACTTCTTGATAAGAGTAGTGTGAACGTAGACAGAAGCCTTCCCGTTAAAGAGGGCAAGACTCTTAAAACCTGCAATCAAAGGTAGCAAGGAATCCGATGTGAAATTTACCGTTGTGCAATTAAAATTAAAAATAATTTAACTCTTGACGTCAATGACAAGACATTTATTATCAACTCACCAGCGCCACCTGCTGGCTCAATTTTAACGTTATGACCAAACGCTTTTGTCGCCTTTTCCTTCACATCGCCGGAGTGCGAGCGGGATACGATAACTGTAGGGTGGTCGCTGCCACGGGGTTCGACCTCAATGTTGGAGCCGTGCCCCACCCACGACCAGTCTGGAAAACACATCGCTACTCTTAAGCGCAAGTCCATCGTTCGATGCACGGTCTATCGACATTTGCAGAAACCATCATGAGCACCAGCATTCACACTAGCCATTATTATCACCAACACCCACTGCTGCCACCATACGCACCAACACTCACATGTTTTCTTCTCGAAAGGTTTGTGAATAATCCCGATCATGGGCACTCCCCGTACTGCCACGCATACCATGGTTGTGACGTATTGAAGCAAGTCCTCTGCAAGACAATGTTTACGTCATCATCCGGGCATGCATCTGAGACATTGAAATACAATGACCTGTGTATTCTTTCGTGGCATCAAGGGGGTCAATCCACACGGTGACGTCATCGGTGCTCACCACGTCATCAGGTTCGGTGACCAGAGAGTCGACCTCCCGGTTGTAAAGGGGGGCTTTTTTCACGAAAGAAGACTTGGCGACTTCCGCCTTCTCCTCTGAAACGACCTGCGCAGACGAGAAACTGAAGCGACAGGTGGAGCGGGTGTGAAACCGCTGCAGTAGAAAGATACAAACAGCGCTAACTTAACTACAAGATACAAGTAGAACCTTGATATGAGGAAACGTGTTTTGAAATGCTTCCATCATCGCTTGGTGAGAAAGAAGGTCGCCTTTGGTAAGTGGGTCATCAACCCCTTCCTGGGTTTTCCCCTTGCTTTTTTCTTCAAGCTCATGCTCATCATGGACAGTCTTCACCTTTTAATTAAAAAAATCAATAAACAACAACACACAACGACACTGTGCCGACAGTCTTAAAACCAACGCAAACACTAAATTTTCAGGCGCAACATTTCGAAAATCACTACAAGCTATTTGCAATAAGGTTGCTACAAAAAGTACAAATAAACTGATCCTATCTTTAAAAAATTATAAAAACAAAAGAAAAACGCAGTAATTTAGGATTAAATTAGAAATAAATTGGCAGCGTCAGCAGCGCAGCTGAATGATAATGGCTTGTTTCCACTACGAGCGTTGGGTGGAGTATTCATTGCTCGTTCTATTTTAGCGCTTATATTATTTGGTTTTTAAGCGCTTTAACACTAGAACGGCCGGAGTTGCGATAAGCCTTCAGCGGCCAGCAGCGGTCATTTTGACCGCTTCTCCGAAAACGCATTTTTACTAGTATATGCGTGGTGTGGTTGCAACTTTAGTGTTGAACAAATACTCAGGTAACATAACTCAATCAATCTATCCATAAAAAACAGTTTTATTTGAAGGAAGGAGCACAAAGTGGACATAAAATTGAAAAATGTTTCATATTTGCGATGTCGCACATATAACGCATTTGAAAAGCTTCGTGGCGGTACACTTGCCACATTCAGTTTTGTTGCACTTAAAACAAAGTTTGCTGGTTTTGTTTTGAGTGCAGTTTGCAGCTATTTGACATTGTTTAAGCTTCTCGGCTTTGGTGTTTTTAGGAGGTGTCGATAGTTGGTAAGGTTTAGCAATAGTAGTGTTTCTGCTTGATCTTCAACGATGTAGTCTTCACGTAGTTCTGTAGTAAACTTGAACAAGAAATCTCGTCTTGAAATCTTGTCACCTGTTTGTTTTTTATGGAGCACAAATGCATTGATGCCTGCCAAACCCAGAATGTTGTAGAAAACAGCAACGGGCCACCAACGGGTGCCTGCTTTGACTGAACACTGCCTGGCCATTTGATTAGCCACATCAACATCACATTTGCTTTTGTTATAAAATTTCATTTTTTCCGGTTTCTTTTTCTCAGATTCGCCAAGCTCAACAGACATATGCAGAGAACTGAGAACACAAACGTTTTTCTTAGGCTTACACTGATACACTGTTGAAATTGCCCTATCGCCCGTCTTCGTGAGCTTACTAGAATAACGTTCCTGTGAGCGTTTTGCAGATGCAGGCAGCTCAAGTCTAACCTTGTTCATAGTTTGAACAAGGCCGGCTTTCTTCGTTTTCAGTTCTTTAGCAAGTAAAAACAACGTGAAATAGTTATCGGTGGTAACGTTTCTACCTTTACTCATGAGTGGTTTCATGAGAGTCATGACAACCTTGTCACTAACTAAGCCTTTGGGTGGATGGACGTGACTCGTCTTTGCCCAGATATGGAATGGCATTTCGGATATACTTGGATTCCACGTCAACCGCTAACCAGAACTTCATGCCAAACCTATCTGGTTTGTTTGGCATACATCTACAGTATACTGGATAAACCTACAACGAGATTTTGTTGGGAACAGCTTCTCATAAATCGTAATATTTTCTCCAGGTTGGTAACAACTGATGCTGTTATCTACAAACCTATTCCAAATATCTGAAATAAGAGCAAATTTGTCAGTTTGCCAGCGTGCTGACTTTGTGCTACGCAAGTCGAACTGTAGAAAACGCATAATTTCACGACAACGATTTCTTGACATGGTTTGTTGAAAAAATGATACGCCCCATTCTTCATTCCAAAATTGTAAAGGGGAAAGTTTTTGCCACCATACGCTGCTCGTACATATAGCAGAGCAATAAACGCATTGAGCTCACAAAGTGAAACCTCCCATTCTTCAATTGCCTAAGACTCTTTGAGCTTCTATATTGGTACATTATTGAATGTATTTGAGCATATGGTTATCAAATATGATTTGAAAAGCACCAACAGCAGAGTCTGTCATTCTAAGGGTAAAGCGGGATAAACCTGATTGCTCAGTTGGGACATTCTGAGCTGCATGCCTTCCTCGTGCTTCTACACAAAATTCCATAAATTCCCATTTTGTGCCATCTCTTGCTGTCTCGTTTGTGTTCGAGCTTTCAGCAGCACCCGAACCAGAATCATCATTATAACATGTAGCAGAATGGATTTCAACGTTAGTATCAGAAGTTTGTAAATCACCTATATGAACAATGGGTTGTGCATCATCAAATTGCTCAGCTTTTCATCGTCGCTCATCTCATCTGAGGAGCATAGTTGACAATCTAACACGTCGCCTTTTTCAGTTTCACTTTCCCCTCCAAATTAATTCTTGTCTATAGATGTGAGCATAGCAATAACTTCAGTAAAACGTCTTGGTCTTTCAGACATGATGTCATAGATTTCACTATGTTATATTTGTTAGTCAAGTAGCTTACTTCACCTGTGAAACCAGAATAGGTTAGCACTAATTGGGCATAAACACCATGCTTTTATTACAAAAGATGATGATCAACTTACTAACTTATGCTAAAGGCTAATTGCTTATGTTCCGCTGCTTTTTCTACCTGAGTAAGTGGGATGGGTGCTGTTTGGGAAGAATATCCGACCATCACCGTGGGCTGAAAGTCAATGAAAGCCCTTAGTTGTCAACAATATAGAATAGCCTATTTCTGTTTCATAAACTCTTTTATAACCTATTTCTGTTTCACAAACTCTTTCATAATGCGAAGTCAGTATATTTCCAGTGCTAACTGATAATTGGAAAAATTTTTTATATCTGCTTTCTGAGTTCTGCATTTCTTTCTGGTGACTCTATGATGTCACAAATAAAATCAATTTATCGGAAAATAGAGAGACAATGTTTGAAAATGAGGCATACGTGTCATAGAGACGATACGGTCTCATAAAGTACAGCAGGAGGTTCAGAAATAATGATTTTCGTATAGCGGTCAAAATGACCGTTAATGGCCGTTGGAGGTAAACCACCTTCTAAAATATTTGTGAAAGCAGTTTTCGGTTTGATACTCAGCATTACAGTTCCTACCAATTAATTAGGAAATGTCAAGAAATTTTACACCAATGCGATTTTCGTAAAATAAGCCACGTTAAAATTCCAAAACGGTCAAAATGACCGCAGCGGCCGTTCTAGTGTTAAGTGCGGAAAAAAGTAAAAAAATCAATAAAACAAACAAAGAATGCTTTAGTCAACGCTTATAGTGGAAACGAGCCAGAGCCAAGTATTGATAGCAAACATGATCAACACAATCAGGGTTCAAAACCTAACCCTTGGAGGTGCTGTCAAAATGCCGCAAAACTGATAAATAAAAACAATTGCATAAAAATTTTGCGGGGAAAAAGGAAAACAGATCTAAAAATGCTATTCACAAAATTGTGCACACCTTCTCTAAACTAATAGCCTAATCTTTGTTTCATGTATCTGAGCCTCATTAGTACAAGTTGCTTACACAAGAGTGGTAAACAAAGCTTGTAAATAAAGGAAAAATATTACGGTTAGATTCTGCACCAGGCAGAGCAGCATATCGAGCATAAACATTGGTGACCATCTGCTTTTATCACAATAAAGTATAGAACTTTTCATTTTATTTGATCTTTGGCATCCACTTGCAAACCAATCCTGGGATTTCCCCCCCAACTGGCCATTCTATATTTTGTTTAAGCGCTTCTTTCATTTGTCATAAATTTCAATTTTTTTAAAGCAGAGTCACCATTTTTATCATATGCAAATCTTTGCATTCTATCAACTTTAGCCAAAAGTGCTATTAATTACCTTCATAATACTTTTTCTTTGCACACATAATTTATACTTTTTCATATGATACAAATCAACAGAAAACATTAGCAATTAGTAAATTGCTTTGGTTAAGAAATAAAATGATGAACGCAATAAATAAATTTGTAAGAATATTATGTTAAACTGAAATTTTTCTAACCTGGACTCCACCTCGTTCAGCAAAATCGACTCCTGCAATGAGTAACTCTTTCATACTTACTTCCTCAAATGAGCTAGGTGAGCGAACCATTACAAGATAATACATGGAACCTATAACTAGCAGAACCACAAGGCCAATTCCTAAAGGGGAGGGATGAATACCTAAAAAAACAAAAATGCAAAAAAATTTATCTTTACTTCCTTACTTGCATATATGCTACAGCAGTGCTTCTCCACAAGTGGGCTGTACAGCTCTTTTAAGTTGTGCATTTTCTCCTAAGCTAATGCAGCTGTGTTTTTTTCATCTTTATATTTATACCTGACTAGCAGGAAAGCAACAGAGACACTAATACATAGGGCAACCAATTATGCCGAACTGCTTCTGGAGATGACAAGATATTGCTGTCTGGTTGAAATTTTTTTATTTTGGTTTTTTAGTTTCATTAAGATATAAAATTTAGAACTGTTTGACAAAACCAACAAGCAAAAAAACTTTATTTTGCTTTGATTAATTTTTATCTGAGTTAAAACTGATGCTAGCAGTAAGAGGCTTCTGGTTTTTTGAAATGCAAATAATTTGGCAATGCATATTTTCTATTATGTCATTATCGCAGTTAGCAATAAATGAGTTTTTGAAAAATTTCAGCAAATCAGTAGAAGTAGTAGCACTATAAAAAATGTAGGATATTGGTAGCATAGATTATATTGTTTAAAATATGATCAAGTAGCAAGCAGGTTTTACTGTTCAAATAGACAAAAATTGATGAGCCAACTTGTTATTTGTTGTTGTTGTTTGGAAGGGCATCTACAAACAGGACTTGGGCCAAGGGTTTATCCTTTTACTACCCCACACTGCTCTACAGCCGAATCAGATGCTGGCAGTTATGGTGTTGAGCCAGCATTAAGTTTTGTCATCCAAAACTATCAGACCTTGTGCGAGGCAGGCTATTAGGATGTGCTCTGTGGTTTGTTCAGAGGTGCTGCATTCACAATCTAGTAAAGGAGCAAGAACTCACAGGTGCATTTCGAATGGAATCACCCAAAACCAGTTTGTAGGTGATTAAGTTTAACCCAAGCTGTTCTGGGCATGCTCAATCCAACAGACCTGGCACTGGTTGTGGGTATGAAAGCACAGAGCCTGGATGAACTCTCATAGTACTCTGTTTCCATCTTTAATTTGTTCACTCAGAAGCGAGGATGCCTAGTCCAGCAAGACTATTTAATAGATTCTGTGCAGCTGGCACAAACAGGCGTCTAGATCTTAGTCTCTCTTGGCAAGCATCTAAGCATTCCTTTTTGAGAGAACATGCAACATATGGTCATGGTCCAGGAATTACAGTAAGCCAAAAAGTGTTGCTCCTACTTGGCAAAGCTCAGCTGGCTGGATGCTTGAAAAGTATGGGTAAGTAGTCTGTTGAGTGGAGCACAGGCATCCAGTCACCATAAGCAAGGCATCATTCAGCACACTGTCTATAAAGCAAGTATGAGTGCTGCGATGCCAGACTGGTGTGCAGTACTCAGCTGTTGAGTACACCAAAGATGGGTAGCCATGAGCAGTGTTTTGAAACCAGCACCCCATCCTGAGCCTGCAAGTCATCTCAGCAGTGTGATGTGTAAAAACAGCTTTTTGTACAATGCCACTAGATGGTGACAGAACATGAGCAATCTATCCAGTTTAACAGTAAGATAAGAAGGGGTTAGAAAAAACAGTAGAAGTCTATTGCTGTTTTAGACTTTTAGCTCATGTTTGGCCTCTCTGTTATTTAAACAAAAAGCTGCCATCATCGTCTCAGTGTGACTGGAACTTCAAGTTCCAAGTCTGAAGATGTGCTGAAAGTGTGGTCATGTCTTGATTTGAAGTCCCTTCCAGGTCCTTTCAGTTTCCAAAAGAGTGCAGCAATGTTAGATCATCTGCATAAGCAAACTTTCTGGAAATTATAGAGGATAGGTCATGTATTTAGATGTTGAAAAGAAGGGCCAAGACCAATCCCTGAGGGATGTCGTTTTTTAGATGGAGTAGCCTGCTTTGATTGCTATCACTAGAAGTAAAGGTGAAACATCTGTTTTGGACAAGCTCCATGATCATTCTAAACATGTGCTGATCTGGCAGAAGCCTCAGCAGCTTGCAGGTAAGGCCACAGTGCCAGACAGTGTTATATACAGCTGTCAGATTGACAAATATGGCACTGCCTTTTTCTTAGCCTCAAAAGAATCGTTGATAATCTGTGTCAACAGAACAACTTGAGCAACAATTGACTTCTTGTGTTGAAACTCAGCCTGCTTTTTGGGAAGCAGTAGATCAATAATTGGCTTGACATGGGCATAAATAAGCCTCTCAGAGATTTTGTAGGGGACACAGAGCAGATATATCAGTCAAGTAAGTCCTTGGGGTCTCTTAAAGACTTCAGCAGCTTTGGGATTGCAAAGTGCTCTTCTTGAGATATTAAGAATCTTGAGTTAACACAAGCAGAAAGAAAGAAAGTCATGTAACCAGTACTTCAAAGCAGCTCCAGCATGGATTACAAACTCTGGGCAGATGGAACAAATAACAATAATAAACAGCAGCCAAAGAAGAATTATAATCTTTTATTTTATTTAATGATCATTTAAAATCACAAAAAAAAACAAATGTTTTTGGCTTACTCATGCCCTTATCAGGTTTCTAAAATACTAACAATGTACTTCAACTGCAGTAATTTTTCTTTCTTAAATTTAAAATCTCAAAGTGCACAGACAAAATTATTTTGAAAACGCAAGCCATAAGTAACTGGGGTAATTTTAGATTAAAAATAAATTTTTACAATAATACAAATTTACAGCTCTTAAGATGTCAACAAAAAAACATTATGGTCAAAATACAGAATATTAGTGAATTGGGCCTCTTAACATTAACTACCAAAAAATTGAAGGAACAAAAGTTGAGTTTCATAACTGATAATCTGAATGCTACTTGTCTCCTATCAAGCCTAGACTTGATTCTATTACATCAAATATGTAAGCTAAAGTTTTGCATTACAACTAATTTCATGAGTTTTTTTTCTGACATAATGTAAAATGGGGTAGCTTTGATCAGTTGTGGTAACGATAGTAATATTTGACTTTTAGTCAAGAAAACACAGCTGAAAAAAGACCTCGGGTTTCTGTTGACCTCCTGCATCCTTTCAAAAAACAGAAAATTACATATCCTCTCAAAAAACTAAAATTTGTATTTCAATATTTTAAAAATAAAAACAATGATCAAAATTACCCTAAATGTTGTTCACTCTATTCTTATATTAGTTTTTAATGTGTGATCAAAGTTACCCCAAAGTATGGGGTTCGGTAGTTTGTTTGAAAGCATTCAGCTGTAAAGCTGTTATGACATCATCAAAATATTTTTTGATGACTCAGAGGCAGAATAAGAAAAGAGTTTTCTTAATGACACTGTCAGGTTATTAGAATCTAGAAACCTCCAAAATTGATCAAAATTACACCGTTTTACAGTACCTATTTGTGGACCCTACAATAAATTCTCAGTAAAAGTGACAATAAGGTTAAGAAGGTTGAAAAGTACTGCACTGCAGCTAAATAAAAAAGTCCTTGTTCACTATTCACTGCTCAAGTTTAGTTGATTACCTTAAAATTTTGAGAAACCCCTGAAGCTTGCAGGTTAGTAATGGCAAACGGTGAATGAGACTCTAAAAGTTAGGTGGGAAGCCAAATTCATAATGAGAAAATCACCAATTTGTATAGATAACAAATTAAGACTTACCAGATACTCTTCTCATCCTGTCACAATGTAGGCTATTAAATCCAGCAGAAATTACTGATATAATTCACACTTTAAGTTAAGGCTATTAAATCCAGCAGAAATTACTGATATAATTCACACTTTAAGTTTAATTATAGACACTAAAGACCTCTACTTCTTGTATTCTGTCAAAAAATATTGTTTGACTGTTTAAAAGCAGTCTTTGTTGCTTTGAATAAAATTGGCAATTGTCTAAAACATTATGAGACACTAGAAAAATTGAGAACTATGTCTGCTAGTAAAGAGAAAACATGACAAAACAGGCTTTTAAATAATTAAGCATGCAACTAATCAATAACCTATATTTTATTAAACCAAATTTGAGCTTGGGCCTATTATTATCATATAGAGCAGTGTTCTCCAAACTTTACAAAAAGCGACCCAAGTTAAAGAATTTATTAACAATACCAATACATGCGACCCCAAAGCAAATACAAAATGGTTCAACTACAAATTTAAAATGTTAATAGCTATAGATCAGCGGTTCCCAAACTTTTTTTTTCACGGCGCCCTTTGAAAACTTAACAATACTCGTGGCACCGTAATGAAAAAAAGGTATTCAGTTCAATTACTTCTTTGAACAATCTTTTTTTCTCTGAAACTTATAGTGTTCTCTAAAAAAAAAGTCTTCACTTCCCTATTTCCATCCCAAAATCAGGATGTTCTCTACACATTTTAGCTCAGGAATTTCAAGTGCAGAATTCCAGTAATAAAGCGACCCCACAAAATATTCAGGCGACCCCATTTGGGGTCATGACCCACAGTTTGACGAACACTGATATAGAGCAGTGGTTCCCAACCCTGGTCTGCAGACTGCTACCGGTCCGTGGATCTATTGATACTGGGCTGCACAGGCTGCACAAAAAACATTTAATTATTTCTGTTTTCTTTTGTTGCATAGTTTATTCTCTTACACGTAATTATTTAGCAAATTACTGAAAGTTTCTTTCTTTTGATGATGCTATAAGCCTACTTGTTACATCATAAAGACGCTTGATAACAGAAATTCTCTGGAAAGTTTTGTGTGCAATTCATCTAAATTTGTTATAGGTAAACAAATAGTAAGTTCTCGACTATTCTTTTGTTTTAAGGAGAGTTTGAACATTTCTTTTTATTTATTTTGTAGATTGGAAAATGTTTAGAACATGATCCTGTGAGTTGTTATAGAGATATTTGTAGTAATTATTTATTTGTAATGGTTTTATTATAGGAGGGGCATTCAAAAAATATGCGGAATTCTCCCGTGACAAGAGTGCCAGCAAGAAAAAACGTATTTTAGCATGTTAGCCATAAAAAGCATGTTCTTTGTGATAGAATAATTGGTATCACTCATTTTGCACTTGTAAACGAAGTTGTCAAGAGCTAGTTTATTCAAGGTAGTTTTTTAACCCATGGAGTGTAAGGATTTTGAGGTAAGAACCAACATCAAATTTTTGGTAAAGCTTGGTTGGAAAGGAACGGAGATCATTCAAGCTCTGCAGACTGTTTATAAAGATGATGCTCTGAAGAAAACTTGTGTTTACAAGTAGATTGAAAGATTTCAAGATGATAGAGAAGCTGTTGAAGATGATGAGGGTAGTGGAAGACCAACAACCTCAAAAAACAATGAAAAAAATGATTTTGTTAGGAACCTAGTCAAAAAAGATGGACGATTGATGGTTTATCAGATAGCTGAGACTGTGGGATATCAGTTGGTTCAGCTCATTCGATTCTGCATGATGATTTATGCCTCAGCAAGCTTTCAGCGCGATGGGTGCCAAAAGCGTTGCACCCAAATCAGCTCAATCTTAGATGTGAATTGTCAACGGCGATTTTGCTCAAAATTGAAGCAGATGAAGACTGCTTTTTTGATTGAATTATTACAGGAGATGAAATATGGGTCTACCAGTATGAAACAAAACAGCAGTCCAAACAGTGGCTCCCACGTGGATCATCTGGCCCAATCAAATTCAAGTCTCTGAGAGGTCTGTCAAAAAGGTAATGGCAACTGTTTTCTGGGACTTTGAAGGAGTTGTGCTAGTGGATTTTTTAGAAGGTAAAAAAACTGTTACAGGCGCTTATTACGTAGAAGTTTTAAGGAAATTGAGAGCAAAATTAGCTGAAAAGCATCCAAGAAAACACCATTGTGGAATTCTTTTCCATCATGACAATGTCCCAGTGCTTTCTTCTCGAATCGTAAGAGATGTTTTGAGAGAATTTTGGTGAGAATTGCTGCCACATCCACCTTATAGCCCAGACCTTACCCCATCTGACTTTTTTTTATTCCCAAAACTCAAAGAACACTTGAAAGGCATTTATTTTAATGACACTAATGAGGCAAAGCAAGCAGCAAAAACATGGCTCACAAAATGGTCAGCAGATTACTTCAAAAATGGGTAAAAAGATGGAAGCACCACCTGGAGAAGTGTATCAACCTTGGAGACTACGTTGAAAAGTAGATTGATTGTATCAATAAATTATAAAGAAAGTATAAAATTCTGCGTGTTTTTTGAATGCCCCTTGTACTATAGGTTAATGGTTGCAGTTATTTAAAGTGGTTAAATTTTTGTAAAAGAAGCACTATAGTTGAATTTTAACCCACAAATTAGCAAAAATGAGTACGAAACAGACATTGTTAGAACGTTTTCTGGCTTAATGGGAAAAGGCCCAGTAAAGAGATAGAAGAGCTTTTAACATAAAAAAAAACAAAACTTTTAAGAAACTATACCATAAGTCCTACTTAAAATATGTATTTATCTGGACAGGTGATTCCCACACACCAACCCCACTCTGCATAGTTTGCTGCTACCGGCTCTCTCATAAAGCAATAAAACCTTCAAAACTGTTTTGCCACTTGAACAACAAGCATCCTGGATTAAAAGACAAGCCCTTGGAGTATTTTGAAAAAAAAAACAAGAACATGAAAAATAGAAAAAATTTCTGAGTGCTAACACATCAATAAACAAGAATGCACTGAAAGCATCATATTTAGTTGCTAACCGTATTGCTAAGGCAAAAAAGCCATTCACTATCGGCAAAGAATTGATCTTGCCCTCCACTAAAGACCTTTGCCATGAACTTTTAGGAGAGGTTGCTGTTAAAAAGATAGAACATGTGCTTTTGTCAGCTAGCACTGTAACTAGATGCATTGAGGAAATAGCTGAAGACATTGCGACACAATTGTCAGAGAGGATTAATACATCACTAAGGTATGCACTATGCACTCTAGGTTGATGAATCTAAAGATATTGACAAGGCACTATTATTTGTCTATGTGCGATATCTTTATCAGTAGGATGTGCATGAAGATTTGCTATGTGCATTACCTTTGGCAACCAACACAACAGGAGCAGAATTGTTCAAGTCACCAGATGGCTATATATCAGGACAACTAAAAGGTCCATTTGTGTCAGCATATGCACAGAAGGTTTAACTGCTCAGATTATGAAGGTTGCACCTGAGAGTAAATCTACACATAGTGTCATTCACAGGAAAATGCTGGTAAGCTGAAAAATCACACCAGAATTTAATAGCATATTGATTGATGTCGTTAAAGTTATTATCCACATCAAAGCACATGTGACAAGAAATGGATTGCAAAACTGGCTAACCTGTGTGACATATTCAGCTGTTCAATGAGTTCAATTTGTCTCTTTAAAGGAAAATGACTGTTTTCGAGTTGGCAGACAAAGTAGCTGCATTTATGGCTAAACTGGAGTTGTGGTGATGGTGAATAAACAAAGATATTTTGGACATGTTTCATGCATTAGAAAGAATTTTGTGTGAGCCTGGGCCTTCATTCTCCCAGTTGGTGCATGATCATCTGTTGTTGCTTTTTAAAAAGTTCGAGCACTACTTTCCAACCACAAAAAACCCACAAATTGGTAAGGAACCTGCAACCCATTTGTCAACAAACCACATGAATCTAGCATGTCTCTGGAAAAAGAAGATCAATTGTTTGAGATTGCAAATGATGGCTGCCTTAAAACTACATTTGAAACAACAACTTTGCCGGTGTTTTGGATTAAAGTCATGACGGAATACCCTGAGATCGCAACCACATCACTTAAAACCTGTTGTCATTTCAGACATTCTATCTGTGTGAAGCATGGTTTTCTGCAGTAACAGCCACCAAAACAAAACAAAGGAGTAAACTGGACATAAGCAACACACTTTGGGTGTTATTGTCTCCTATTACCCGAGATGGAATCGTCTTCTTGCAGAGAAACAAGCTCAGGGTTCTCATTAATTTAGCATTCTACTGAGTTAAAGTGATATATCACTTTATATTTGTTTTTTTGGTGTAACTGTATTTTGTTTTGAAGGCATGTTTAAAAACAATTAAATTAAAATTACTAAATCAAAACAATCTGAAATATAAACAATCAACATCTCTTCTTACCAAGCCACAGTTAAATTATCAAACCTTGACCGGTCCATGGCAATATAAAGGTTGGGGACCACTAATATAGAGAACAGTTTAAATCCTTTGAAATGTCTCTTACTTAATTTGGCTAAAAATAGACAAAAATTTTTTTGAAACTTCAAGGTATAACACTATTACATATATCAAGGCAACAAACATAGTGGCAAACAAACAAACAAACGAATCTTTTCAAGAAGCCATTATAAGCATTTCTTTGGTGAAACTAACCTGGAATCCCCCCTACAACACTAAAATAAAATAAAAAATGATGAAAAAGATCTCTTAAAAAGAAAAGGTAACCAGGGGGATTCAGATTAATTTCACAAACAAAAGTTGCTTATTGTGACTTCTTAAAAATATAAAAAAAATAAACTATGTTTTTTTTAGTTGCATGATCACAACCCAGCCTTTAAGGTTGTTCAAATCAGAGCAGCCTTGGTGTGATCCCAAGCTCAGATAAATGGGGAGGGTTGTGACAGGAAGGGCATCAGGGGTAAAACATAGCCATCAGCTTACTTTCAAATATGTCCAAAATTTTAGAAAAAATAATGTATTGTAGAGTAATCAACTTTTTACAAAGACATAACTTTTTTTTGAGAATCAATTTGCTTTCAGAAAAAAAAATGTTCTACTTCCCAAGCTATTTCACTTCTCATAAATAGCATCACCAATTCATTCAACAAAAACGAAAAAAGCCTTGTTATTTTCTTGGATTTATCAAAAGCCTTTGATACAATTAGCATTGAAATACTACTAAAAAAACTTGATCACTATGGAATAAGAGGACAAGCATATATCTGGTTCAAGAACTATTTACCCAACAGAAAACAACAAGTTGTGTGTTCTGGTATTTTATCATCCACAAACAATTCATCAACCATGGGTTTTCCACAAGGATCTATCTTAGGTCCACTCCTGTTTCTTATATATGTTAGTGACTTTAACAATTGCTTGACTAAAAGCAAAGCCATTATGTTTGCTGATGATACAACTGTTTGGACTAACCATAAAAATACATCAACTCTATTTCAACTCATGCAATCAGAGATGGAATTAATTGATTGATAGCTAGTTTCTAATAAATTATCAATAAATATTAAAAAAACTAAATTTATGCTTTTTAGTACTCCAAACTCAAATGTTGGAGGTAAACATTCTTTGTCAATAAGAAATAGACAAATCGATCAGGTAAATTCTCTAAAATTTCTGGGTGTATTCATTCACAATAATCTTTCCTGGAGTCTACACATGAAATACTTAATTTCAAAGCTAAGAAGCTGTTATGGTGTAGTGTGCAAAATAAAATCACTTGTAAACAAGGATTCACTACTCCTTCTGTATCATTCTCTAATTAACAGTCACCTCCAATATTGCATTTCAAACTAGTGTTTTGGTAATTCAACTCTAATTACAAAGCTTCAGCAAATTTGTAACAAATTCTTGAGAATGGTATTCCAATTGCCCTATTGTTCCAACATAAATGGCATTATGAAACAATGCAACATTTTAAGAATAAATCAACTATATAAATTGGAAACTGCATATACAAGGTGGAAACACATCTCCTGCTTATAGTTGTAATTTGCATTCAAACCCATGCAAATACAATACAAGAAACAAAGCTCAATACATAACACATCATTGTAAAACAACTGTTGCACAACAATCTTTTTCTTATCAAGGTCCTTTCATTTGGAATTCTCTCCTAGCCAATTTAAAAACTAGCAACCAGACTTTTAAATGTTTTAGAAACAATCTCAAAAGATTCCTACTTAGCGAATCAATAAAAGATTTTACAAATTAAGTTATAAAACTATGACCATGTCTTAATGGCACTTTGTCTTTTTGATGCCATGACTCAACAATGCATGAAGGTATTGCCGGCTTTATGCATGGTTGTTGTGGTGTGGGCTTGCAGTAGTGCATTGCTGTGGGGCAGCTTTTGGGCCTATGATAAAATATATAAACGGTTTGTCTGATAATCCATGACTTGCATTTGTTTTTATGTGTAGAATGCCAGTGTCCATCAGTGAGACTTTATATACTTAGACTGTATCATATTTATGGAAGTGTTTTCTTTAGGGTGATTTGGCTGGTGTCAATGATATGGCTTCTAAAAATCCAAGTCCATTCTCAACATTTTTATACATCTATAACTAGAAATAGTGTATAATCAAATATTCAATAAGGCCTAAATTTAATAATTTTTAGTGAGCTACTTCTTGCAGGAAAGCATTTCTATTTCATATAATATGAATTCAGGAAGTTCAAGCACATGTCTTTTCTAAAGAGCAATCATCAACATTGGTTCCCTTATCAATTCTCAACCAGGCCACAATCTTCAAAACAGTTTCAATCTCTATCAAGAAAGAGTGTATGCTACGCAAGGGAATTGGAATCAATTGAGATAACAAATTCAAATTATTGAATGGACAATCAACCTTATTTTTTAACTGATTATTGAAATCAATTTATACAGTTGGCATGTTCTACTGTTTTCTAAACATTATACTTCTTATGCTACTTTATTCTCTCTTCAAATTGTATATTTATATATATATATATACAAAGTGTCAAGAAAGTTCCCGATCCTAAACAAAATTATATAGGGCTAATGACAGAAGGTTAAATCAACAAAAGGTTTATTGTGGTGATAGAACAAAGCTCCATAAACATAAAATCTGGTTTATTCAAAATGACCCCCATCTGTATCAATAACACGTTGGAGCCTCTGTCGGAAATTCTGACAAGCAGCACGAAGGGCATCTTGAGGAATTTTCTCCCATGCTCGTTTCAGGGAAGCTCGAAATTCCTCCAGATTGTTATGGGGTGAAGAACAGGCTTCTTTTTCCAGAATACCCCACACACAGAAATCCATAGGATTGAGATCGGGCGAAGATGGTGGCCACAAATCTTTGGTCCAGAATGAAGGAAAGTGCTCTTCGCACCACTTCTGCGTCTTCTTTGATGTGTGAGAAGGCGCGCCGTCTTGTTGGAAGGTGAAGGACTTATTTTTGAACTTTTCCTTCATCGATGCGAGGGCAGGGGTTAAAATATCATTGACATACGAATCTGTATTCACTTTGACCCCCTCTTTAACAAAAATGAGGGGAGATTTCCAAGATTTGGAGATCGCACCCCATACCATCACAGACAAGGGTTTCTGTCGGCGTGAAACGAATCGAAGATGATCAGGGAGGTCCTTGGGCAACTTTCCGAGAATCCTGTCATTCTGGGTGTTGAACTTCGCCTCCACCGAGAAGAGTTTTTCGTCTAAAACAATTTCGCCTTTCTCCGTGCCTCCCTTCAGACGGTTCAGCAGAATTTTGGCCCTCTCCTTTCTTTTTCGCTTCTGGAGGTCAGTTAGGAGTTGTCTTGTCCTGATTTTGTACGGGGACATTTTGAGATCCTGTTCAACAATTGTTCTGACAGACTCATGGCTGATATTCATGTCTTTAGCTGTTTTCCTCAAGGATGGTTTGGGGTTCCTCCGAATTCTCTCCCTGAGGGCCTTGATCTTCGCTGGAGTGCGAGTGGATTGAGGTCGTCCACTCCTATCCTGATCCTCCATGGTTCCAAGTTCTTGGAAGCGCAAGATTGTATCGCAAACAGTCAATTTTGGTGCTTTTAGCAACTTCATAATTTTAGAATTTGAATGTCCCGCACGATGAAGTTGAATGATTGCAGCTCTTTTACTCATTTTATTATTATTTTAGCCAAAAAAATTTGAAAAGTGTATCTGAAACATTGAAAAGGAGGATTAAGTGGAAAAATGACGTACAGAACTTCTCATAATTCATTGAAGTTTTTGAATTACATTAAATTTAAAAATCGATCGGGAACTTTCTTGACACCCTGTATATAAGTATATTTTGTTTTATTTTCATGTTTGTATATTTGCAGTGCATCTAAAAAAGGTTTCTGGACCTAGTGAGGTTTCTTTTTGGGAGGTTTTCTTTACTTACCATGCTCAGTTGAGCTAAATTCATAGTTAGCAATAAAGGGTGGTTGTGCCTCCCAATGATTTACATAACTGTTCCTGCACTGCACATTTTTTGTCTTTTTAAATATTAATATTTAGTTTGAATTTAAGGTAACACGGCTGTGCTTCTCATTTTTTCTCTTTCTAACTCTCTCTATACTTTCTGCATGTTTAACGTTTGTCGTTGTGTTGCATTTCCTTTTCATGCTTCATGGTACATTGCGTATTACTTGTTACTAAGCATGAATAAAATATCATCATCATTAAATATTTTTCAATGCGCATTGTAAAATCTGACTTCATACGGGATCAGTTGAGGCTCAGGAAAACAACGACCATTACTGACTGGGCACCAAGGGTCACTGGTGAACATGCTACTTGGATGCAAAGAGGTGGAAAGCAGTGGAGAAGGAGGGAGAGAAATGAAGAGAGGAAAAAAGCTAAGAAGATCAAGCTGAGGGTTGCTACATTTAATGTTGGAACCATGACTGGTAAAGGAAGAGAAGTGGTGTGTGTAGGAAAATCTCATGCTACTGTGCAGTTTTTATACAGTTTGAATATTTGATTTTTGGTAAACAGCTGTTTCTTGTATGGCTCAATAAAAAAGTAAGACCAGCAGATTACCAGAAGTTAATTGCCATTTTATAAAACAAAAAATCAATGGAAAAACATGACCAAGAACACATAAATCACCGATATTTTTAATTTATAAAAATCTTACACATGTTAGCTAACAAAAAAAGAAATCTTGATGGTCACATCAATACCATCACATCAATACCTTTTATAATTGTTAACCAGGCATAGTATGTAAAACCTGTATATATAGAGATACAAACTTTAGTAAGAAGTGAACATTAAAAGAAATGAAAAAGGAAAAAAAGTAACAAAATATAATTGTTACTAATAAAAATTCATGCAAAAAATTTTTTTGTAATATAAGCTTAATTTGCTTGATTTCATTTCCTATAAGCTATCAGTACATCTAGCACTCATGAGCTATTATTATTATTTTATAAAATCCAAGTTTAACTCACACCTCAAGCTGCATTATTTGACTGCTTTACAAAAACTAATAAGTCGCAAATTTAATTAGAAAATCTGATTCGCTAACAATATCAGAAACTACCAAAAATTTTATGAGTCAAATCTGCCTTTCATACAGTAATACTGTTACTTGCCAAAAAGTAAATCAAATTAATCAAAATACAAATGCATATGAGCCAGCTTCAAGCATTTGTGTTAACTGATAAATATTGAGCTGGTCAAACATACTCAAGAAATACTAGTATTTTGTCTTGATTAATCATAGACTTTAGTATCTCCATTTTAACTTGATTTAAGTTTGTTTTTTTATACCAATACCTAAAATATAAAGCTCTGCAAATTGTGTTTTCCAAGAATAATAAAAGTAGGTTTTAAACAGAGATTATGTTGAACACATTTACCTTCAATATAATGTTTTATTTACTTAGCCACATTGCCAACAAACTTATGGTTTGTAGCAACTATAATGGCACAGAAGAGCACAAAATAACTGAATTCTATTGTGAAAAAATAATTTTAATACTGGCATTCCAGTACATACCAGGATAAATAGCAATACTTATTTAAAACTACATCAACAAGAGTTTGGTTTTTGTATATTACCAATAACTTTTTCATCAATTAATGTTGTGCATGTAATAATGCATTTCATCTGTTTGCTGCCTCCTTATTCACAATCTTTTTTTCTATTTACACTATGAGTAATTTTGAGTTGATTATGAATAGAAATAAAAATAAATTAATTGTAGATATTGTATTTTTTATGATTTTTTAAGGTAAGTAACTACAACAAAAAATAAAAGGTTATAAAAATATCTTGTCGAAACGACAAATTTTGTAAGATATATTGGTACGGTATCAAGCAAACACTTCAAAAATTTCTTGAGCATACTTCAGTTTACTAGACCCCAAAACTTCAAATTTCAATCAAAATAACAGTTGTAAATTTACCAAACTACAACAAAACAGCATATTTATTCAAAAACGACAATTGGTCTATCTTCGAGACAATACATTCATAGATCAGCAAATATAGAAGATCTTAAATTGAAATGAGAGAACTACCGTATTTTTCCATGTGAAAAACAAAGCTGAAGACTGATTGCTGAATCATAAGAGCCCGTTTTTACTACGAGCGTTGGCTGGAATATTCTTTCTTTGTTCATTGATTTTTTTACTTGTCTTAGTGCTTAATTGTACAACTTATGTTACACATTCCATCTCTGTGAACTACAAATCAGCTACTGCATAGACCCTACAATAACTTTTTTTTATTTATATAGACTTTATTTTACATAGACTCTACAATATCATATTTTATTTACAATATTACAATAAGTTACAATAAGTTATTGTAGAGTCTATGGCTACTGTCACCTTACTTTGGAAATCAAAAGTATGGCTTCATATTTTGCATGACTTGACAAACAAAAATTCGGATCCAGATCCGCAAGTTTGGTAAAATCATAGACTCCACAATAACATTATTGTAGAATTTAAATCTGGATTAACGTTAAATTCGGATCCGCTCCGGATCCGTGAAATTTAGCAAATATCCGCTCCGGATTTGCTCCGTAAACACCTTTAGTTGGTCAAGTCTAATTCGAAGAAAAACCGATTGGAGTAAGAGTAAAAAAGAAATAAAATTAGTTGTTCCAAGAGATAAAAAGAGAAAAAAAAGCCGCGCATATTGTTCTCGCGGACTTAAACCAGGCCCAAAATTTTTTAAATTTGTGGAGATGCTTGAGGAGAACTTAGTTTCTTTTCAACCAACTAGTTTCCTCCTAAAACTAACTCCATTCCTCTCTGAAACTAACTCTCACTCCAATCCGTTTTTCTTCGAATTAGACTTGACCCTTTTAGTTTACTGTTTTATAAAAACTGCGACGTTACGGATCGGGATTAATCGGGATAGTCCTAAATGTCTTTACGTCATGATCAAAATTAAGATCCTGCTGAATACCTTTGTATTTCTGGTCAGGTGATATTCAAATCACATCATAAAAATAGCAATTTATTCTAATTGCAAGATGACTTTGGGACATTAAGCTTGGTTAAACAGTCAAAGATTACTCCTAGAGTACTTTTCAAGTAGTTAAGTAAATTACTTGTTACTAAACCTTTACTTGTTACTAACTTAAGTAATTTTCCCTTCACTTGATTTTTTCAAGTAAATTGTTTGTAAAAAATTAAAACGTATAGAAAGCGTTATCTTACATAAGACAGCCATTGAGAAAAAATCAATTAGTGTCAGTGTGGTGAATCGAACTCAGCTATCAATATGAACAATTTAAAACAATTACCGCTCTCAATGCTGTTACAAGAACTTTATAGAAACGGAACATTTGAAGCGACGAGGCCAGACAACAAGTAATGCAAAAAAAGAGGCAACTCGAACAAAGAAAAGGAAAAGGAGGTTTTGAACAAAAAAAAAAAAATTTTTTTTGGGTTTTTTTCGGATTTAATCAATAAAAGGAAAATTATATAGAAATAAGAGACTTTTTTAAATTTAAAATATAATAAATAGGGGAGACTGGGGTAAGTCGGGACAAATTTTTGTTTTTGGACTATAAATCGGAAACAACATAAACTACTTTAAAATAAAACTTTCGATAGAAAACTTTAAAAACTAATGAGCAGTGCCATTTGTTTTCAAAATTGGAACGCACTCAAACGTCCCGACTTATTGCATACACGGGGTATTTCTCTCTCTTGAGGTCCGGACCTTGTCGTGTGGATGGTCCTGAATGAGGATGGCCCCTGGGGCGCGACTGGGGTTGCTTTTACTTACTGCGGCGACCCGTTTAAGATTATGTCGAGCACAGGGGTCAGAATCACGAAAGGCTCTCCCGGTGAGAGAGAGCAGTGGCCCTGTTGAGAGTGAAGCTAACTCGGACCGTATTTTCTTGCTTTCATTTCATTTCTTTTTTTATTTTTTGGTTTCTCTTAAAAGGTGCTGCAACCATGCACACTTGTTCTTAAAAATCTCTTCTTATCTTGATTGCATGCCACAACGTTCATCGTTTTGTTGCCTCTTCCTTTTTCTGTTCTGCTTTCTACTACTTACAAATTTCCTATTTCACTATGTTTTTTATGGCGGAATTGAAATAAAAGATACTGATACCGATACTGAAACTGTCAAATTCCTGCTATTCTCTTTTTTTCCCCAGTTGTCCGGTATCGTGATATTATTTTGTATTGCAATTCGAAAGTTAGTCGGCGGCATTTGTTTGTTAAGAGTCCATAAAACATGTTACTTAATGATCTGATATGGTTTGCGAGGTCTTTCTTCCATTTTTGTTGAAAAAATGCGGTGCCTATCACCCACACGCTTGTAGCCTGACTTTTTTACTGTATCCTCATCAATTGACATCTGATCGACAAAGCGCTTCAGTGTGGTTTTACTCACGTTAAGCTCTCGAGCAGACTACCGCAGCATACCACTTTGCCGTAAGGCATCTGCTGCCCTTTTCAATACATCTATTGGAGTCTGTCCTCTGTTGGTCTTCCTTGTATATCTTCAAGGCAAAGGCTTTCACTCTTCGATATAAGAAATTAAAAATGAGCATTATTTTTATTATTTGTTTTGATTCTACTTGTAGATAACATCATAAAAGTAACTTTTTACCGGTAGGTTATATTTCTTGCTTTTAATCAGATTTGAACACGTGAACTTTCTGATTAGCTAGATTGAAAGGTTACATTATCACATAAACTTGCATGTAAATGGCTTAAGGTTATTGAATATTTTTCTTTATTACGCAGCCAACATTACAGATGCTTACTACTTGGAATTAAGTTATAAGTGTAATGGGGTAAGTTGGGACAGTGGTCCCACTTGACCCATGACTATGTCCCAACTTACCCCAAAGGCGCCATTTTGAAACTAAGTGTTATATCTTTACTTTACTTAAGATCTAGGCCAGCTATAGATTTAAAATTACCACATTATTCTATCATGATCAGCATTGTTATCATTAAGGCATTAAGCCATATTCATACAGAAATAGTAAGCAACATACCTGCTTCTTTAAAATTAACTTTTTTGGCAAAAAATTGAATTTTTTCTTCTCAGCTTTAATAAGTACTTGCTAACGACCGTATCGCATAACTAGTATTGTTGCTAATGCAAGATATGGCCAATGTTGGCGCTATAGATTATTTCAACCAACAGTATAAGCAGTACATAGCTAGGACCAACTTACCCCATGTCCCGATTTTCCCCAGTCTCCCACTATTCTATTTGTGTCTGTTGTATAATTGTTTTTTATAGTTAACATAAAAGTAAATTTTAAATTACAAAAGCCACAAAAGAGATTTTATTAAAAGATTGCTTGAAGTAAAAGATTTTTCTTCCCAAAGCTTTTCATCTGACACTCTTCAGGGGAAATCGTCAGAATGAAGCAGAATTGAAACCGAACTAATTTATAAAGGAAGAAAGTAGAGTTCTCATTGGCTGAAAGAGTCAACCAATGAGAGAAAAGATTAAGAAATTTTCAAAGAGCATACGAATTCTTTTTGCTTACACAGAAAGGGATTGAGAGATTTAATGAAAGTCGCTTCAAGAGCAGAAAGGCATTAAGATCATTCATCACAGCAATGTTATTTACCAGTTTTTGTGCCACTGCGATAGTCGGTACGTTGGTCGCACGTCTCAACGGCTAGAAGAGCGAATTAAACAACACGTTCCTAAATCCATCACCAATCCTCGTACCTCGGCCAACCGCCAAAGTCTTTCCCGCTCTTGTAAAAACAACATACGCCCACAACAATTTCACGAATCCGCTATTGGTCAACATCTTCTTGACAACGCCCAATGTGCCCTCCATTACAGCAACGAAAAATTTTCTATTCTCGCTCGAGGTCGCTCTTCCTTTCACCTTTCTGCTCTTGAAGCGACTTTCATTAAATCTCTCAATCCCTTTCTGTGTAAGCAAAAAGAATTCGTATACTCTTTGAAAATTTCTTAATCTTTTCTCTCATTGGTTGACTCTTTCAGCCAATGAGAACTCTACTTTCTTCCTTTATAAATTAGTTCGGTTTCAATTCTGCTTCATTCTGACGATTTCCCCTGAAGAGTGTCAGATGAAAAGCTTTGGGAAGAAAAATCTTTTACTTCAAGCAATCTTCAAATTCTGTACCACCAAATGTTTATTTTATTAAAACCTCAACAGTGTGTTTCGCCTTTTCGGCTCATCAGGAAGTGATTCTAAACGCAGACGAAAAGTTAAGAAAAAACGCACGAAAAAGCTAATTATTACCCAGCCAACAATGCTATGCAGGGCCCATGCGGGCCCTGCAAGGGATGCCCGTACGGGAACCGTACCGATTTGGCCGCGGGTGCTGCAGTGGCCCCGCATGGGTTTACCGCACGAGTTTCATGTGGTTCAAACTATTTATGCAAAAAATTCCTTTTTAAAAGTAATTTAAAATGTTAGCTTATTAGCATTTTTTAATTTTTGATTACGGCTTAAAATTGAAAGCCTGATTAAACCCGTGCGGTTAGCCCATGTGGGGCCACTACAGCGCCCGCGGCCAAATCGGTGCGGTTCCCGTACGGGCAGCCCTTGCAGGGCCCGCATGGGCCCTGCATAGCATTGTTGGCTGGGTATAGTTAAGAGCCAAAAGTAATAATATTACGGATAAAGTAAATATAAGTTAATTAAAACAAAATATAATTGAAATTTAAAGTTTAAAAAAATTTAAAATTTAAAATATTTGAGTAAGCAAGCTAGTAGTAAGGCTCAAAATTTGGAATTTAGAATTTTGTAATCAAACTAAAAATTTACGTATCTGACGCTGCAAAAAACTGACTGGCGATCAAATTACAAATGCGCGGTAGATAGTGGGAGAGAAAGAACATTGTAAAGGAAGGAAGTAGCGAGGCGTGAACGGACAGCGAGGAAATGGCTATAGAGGAGATCAGGGGGTGCAGGAATAGATATAGTGAGAACATGACAACAATGAGTAAACACGGCGTAAACGGGGGGGGGCAAAGGATTGCAAAATTAAAAGCTCAAACATCGGAAAATCGAATTAAGATTAAAATTAAAATTAAATAAAATTTGAAAAATATTAAATCAGGCTAGGCTTTCTTTAATTTAAATTTGTTCCGGTGTCGGCATTTGGAGACAAACTCGGATCGCTTGTTCAAGAGCGTGCGCTGGTCGGCTTGCAAGATGGCGAGTTTTTCTGCTAAGCAGAGATTGCAGCGTTTGGCCCCGCTGGTGTATGCAAATGATTTGCAAACAATTGACCAAGTTATTGGTGGTTTGATTCCTTTATCTTTATATTTCCATAATGTTTTGGAGAGTTCGGTGGCGTTTGCTTTTTCTCGGTGATTGAAGGATTGTCGATGATTATAGAAACGGGTCTTGAATTCAGTTTCGCAGCAGCAAAAATAGTGTTGGGTCGGTGAGTTGGGAGCACTGATGGATGCTTTGTAAATGATAGATTTTGTTCGGCATTTTCCATTGAGTGGGCAGTCGTGAAGGTTTTTACAGTTGCATGGTAAATCTTTGTCGTTGGTGTGGGGGTGCAGAAGTTTCTTATTGTGATTGTTGATGATGCTTATCATGTTTGGCATGCAACTCTAGCTTAATTTCACGTTAAATTTGTTACATATTTTGTGGAGTTTGTGGTGTGTGCGGAAATGTTTGTTTATGAGGTTGAAAAATGCTTTTCCTATGTTGGTCTGTACTTCTTCGTTGTAGGGAGGGTTGAACCAAATAACGTTTCTTTTTCTTTTATTTTTGTATGTGCATTTTTTTCTTTGTTCGTCGTTTTTTGATTCTGCTGAAACTGCTTTGTTGTATGTCATGTTAGTTTTGTAACCATTGTTCTTTAGAGCTTTGGTGTATAAAGGGGATGCTTGGTTAAATGAGTCTTGGTTGTGTGACAATTTTGAGATCCTGTCGTTGATCATGTCTGGTAGTTGTTTTCTGATTGATGGTGGATGGTTGGATTGGTTGTTGATGTATAAAGGGTGGTCGTTGGGTTTACGATAAGGGAAGAATTTGTTTGATTTGAGGTTGAAGGTTACATCTAGGAAGTCTGTTTGAAATAGGTTGGTTTCGGCTGTGATGTTTAGTTCGATTTCTTAGAAGGCTTTGATTATGTTTTTCCTGGTTCGTTCCATTTCAGGTCCGGATTTATTTCTAAGGACGGCGAGTCCGTCGTCGCGGTATAAACCGAGGTCTTTTGTGGGGATGATATTTGATAGTTTGTTTAAGATAAATAGACCAACTAATTCGCATATTTAAGCACCATCGAAGGATCCCATAGTGACGTCAAATAGTGAATCGGTGTTTTTTATCCAAGCTTCTTTTTCGTTAAACAGAAGTGATTTTCTTGAATGTTCGATAATTTGGATAGCATCATCATCAATTTGGGTGAATAATTTTGCAAAAGATTTTCTTACAATCTTACAATTTGCAAAAGTAAATTTTAATATTTGTGTTATTAATCTGCAATTATTATGTCCGGAAGACCACACCTGAGCAGATCTTAAAAATTGAAATTCTGCTTTGATTCAATTTCACTTTTTCAGTGGAATCAGAAAGGGTCACATCTAATTCGAAGAAAAACCGATTGCAGTGAGATTTAGTTTGAGAGAAAAACAGAATTAGTTTTAAAGAGAAACTGGTTGGTTGAAAAGAAACCAAGTTTTTCTCGAGCATCTTAACAAATTAAAAAAATTAAAAAATCTCGGGCCCGCTTTGGGCCTGCGAGTATTATTTGGGCGGTTTTTTTTCTTTTTATCTCTTAGAGCAACTAAATTAGTTTCTTTTTTACTCTCACTTCAATCGGTTTTTCTTCGAAATAAGCTAGTCGGCAGCTTGGTCGAGTGGTTAAAGCACTGGACTGATGATCAGCATTGTCTTGGTTCAAAACCCACTTGCGCCATTCTGTTGTGTCCTTGGGAAAAACACTTTACGGCACTTTCCCCTGGTTGGTGGTCTTGACAAGCAGTTCTAAATTGCAGTCATATCTCTACTAAATTACTAGCGGACAGCAATATCTTGGCATCTCCGGAAGCAGGTCGGGGTAATTGCTTACCCTATGTATAGCGCCTCCGTCGCTTTCCTGCGAGTCAGGAGGATAAATATAGAGATAAAAATAAAAAAAAAAAAAAAAAAAAAAAGCTCGACCATTAGAAATTATTATTACACGCACAATTGACATTGTGCGTGTAATGTATGTCCTTTAACAGCTGTTTCCTATTTTGCAATCACTTTTTCAATAACATGTGTTCGAAACGTAATACTTTGATTGCAAATAAAATTGAATTGAATTGAATTGAATAGAAAGTCTGATTCGAAGAAAAACCGATTGGAATGAAAGTAAAAAGAAATAAAACTCGTTGTTCTAAGAGATAATACATGTAAGAAAAAAAATCATGCAAATTGTTCTTGTGGGCCCAAAGTGGGCCCAAAATTTTTTAAATTTTTTTTAATTTGTGAAGATGCTCAAGAAGAACTGAATTTCTTTTGAACCAACTACTTTTGCTCAAAAACTAACCCTATACCTCCATAAAAACTCTCACTCCAATCGGTTTTTCTTCTAGTTAGACTCGACCATCAAAAAGATGCTTCAGTGCTGCCGGGCTCTTTATATCAAAGCTGAAATTTTTTTAAGTGATGAGATGATTAGTAGTTTGTGTTTTGTGCAAAGTTTTTGAAAAACGAATAAATTCTTTTTGCATTTTGATATGATTTTATTTTTCGTTTATTGAATCATGACAGTCAGCCTGATTTAAGTAGTACAAACATAGCTTCAAGTTTTAAGGAGCTATGTTTGCACTACTTAAATCAGGCTGGCAATCACGAATTTCTATCACCTAAAGAACGCTTTTTCATATTACTTAAATCGCTTAACCTACTTAAGTAATCTGTTATAAATTAGGTCTATTTAACCCTCTATCGTCTGCTTTTAGGTTTTGAATGAAAAAATTTTATTTAGTGTGTTTTTGCAGTTGATATGGCATTAGAAATGCAGCTGAAACAAAATTTTTAACAAATGAAGTTTTTTCTGGCTTCCAATTAGAATGATAGAATACGAGCTGTATCAAAACTGTTGATATGGTCAATCAAGAAAAGAAATTTTTTGAAGGCCAAAAAAAATACAAAATTTTGAAACATGACAAATTTGTTGAGTTGGGCGATAGAGGGTTAATACTTAAACAAAAATTTTTTTACTGAAAACTAGGGCTTGGGAGCCGGAACCATCAAAGTTTTGCTTGCTCCAGCTGCCAGCAATATGTGTTTTTTTACATTTGGAAATTACTTAATTAATTCGTGGATCTAAAATTGCATCAAGGTAATGTAAAGGGTGTGTTTGCGTTTGAGTTAGTTGTTTAAGTTGAGTAGCATGGAGTTTGAGATGGGTGCCATTGGTATAGAACACTGATGGTTTCGTCGTGTAGGCGTTGAGTGTTTGTATCTCTGTGCAGCCAGTAGCAATACGCAAAGCTGTGTTTTAAATGGTTTACTGTTTCTTGATGTTGGTGTTTGATATGATAAGGCTTCATAAAATACTTTTACATTCCAGTGTGGACAAATGATAGCTTTAAATTTAGAGATGATTAGTTCTTTTTGTTTATCCCATTTGGTTGAAGTGAGTGCTTTCAGAAGGTTCAGCTTTTGTTTTGCTTTAATAATGATGAAATTTACTGTATGTGTTGTGAAAATATTTGTTTGGGGTCAGAAGTATTTTCAAAAGCTTTTGGGTGTTTACTTGTTGGTGGTGTTTGATTGTTTAATTAAAGTGATAGACTTGTGTCGTATTCAGCTGGATTTGGTGTAAAAAGTGTAAGACTATGCAAAGGTATGGCTAAATGAGTTGTTGGGGCTTAAATGGTGTGCTATGCTGTAATTAAATAGTGAGTGGCTTATGTTGAAATATGTAGCCTACGTCTTTTGGGGAAGGATAATTTCAGAGTTGTAACTTTTAAATAGAAGGTCGAACTGCACCTTGTACTGAAGATGTTGATTTATTTGAATTTTAAGAGTGTGTCATTGATTTGAGTGCATGCTTGTTGTTATTTAAATGCAGTTGGCTATTAAACTTGATGATAATGTTTGGCATGTTTGATAGTATAATTTTGTATATGTTTACTGTATCAAACGCCTTGCTCATTTCCTAAGTTACTGCTACAGTGTGATGTTGCCTTGGATTGTTGAAGCCTTCTGTGATTTGTCGGTAGATGTTGTGTAAAGCAATGTATGTTAAGTGTTTATATTTGAAACCATGTTGATAAAAAATAACAGGAATAGTTTTTGTTATGTATGGTAATAGCACTTTCTTTGATGTTTTGGCAGTGGGTGATAAAAGTGATATGAATCGGTAGTTTGTACCAATGTTGTGCTCCAATTTGGTTTTAAAATGAAAATAGTTGTGCACCTTTCCTAAGATGTAGTATTGCATTAGTGTTGAGGGCATTGTTGTGGATCTACATGTTTGTAAGACATTTGATGGCGAATGATCCTAGGTGTTTCAGGTGTCTGGTTTTCATACCATCAAGCCCAGTAGAGTTGTTGTTTGTGCTGTGTGAGAAAGCTAGTTGTACTTGAATAGGGGTTAGTAATATTTTTTCAATGGGAAGGTTTTTGATTTTATGGTCTGTGCTATGGGTGACGTTCGTGAATTAGTTTTTGCTTCACATGAGATGGATGTTTTAGTTCCAAAGCTGATGCTTTTGTTTTGTTGTGTAGGTGGTTTTATTGTTAGATAGTTTTGTTATAGTTTGTAACTAACTATGTCAAGATGTTGGTTTTGGGTGTTTTTTGTTCATGAACTTGTTTGTTTATGTGATTGTTAAAGTAATGATTTGGGGATCTGATCTATTTTGTTTGCAAATGTGATTACGTTGTTGAATGAGCTTGCGGATATGCATGGCTCAATGAGTGGAATTTATGCTGTTTTGGTTTTCTTTAAAGGTGAAGAGTCTGTCGGCATCCAGTATAGCCTCGACACTTGTTTCCTTCATGGAGATTTTTTGAATGGGGTCTGTAGAAGATGAGATTATCAGCATGATGTTTAAATGATATCCAACTGGATTTTTGGAAGTTTGTTATTGTTTTTGTGAAATGAAATAGAACTGTTTTGGTCTTATGATTTATTCTGAGGTTGATGAGTAACGATAAATGATTTAATATGAGGAAGGGGATGGTTTTCCAGCTATAATGCAATCATGCAAGTCTGCTGAAGTAGTAATGATTTCTAGTAGAGTAAGCTGTTGTGTTTGATTGGGTGGTAGACGTGGTGACTGTTTGTATTTAGTGTGATGTGATTCGAGTTATTCAATCAGCTCTCCTCCATGGTTTTTGGTCCAAGAGTACGATAATGGCAAATGAACATTGACGAGCATCTGCGGTGATGATTGTGTTTAAAAGATTTGTTTTGTTTGTGAACGTGCTGGATATAATCGAGTCTTCTCTTTTGTTTGAAATATATAATTGATCGTAGGATCAACTGAAGTAATATGTAAGATGTTGTATTTTAGATAATATATAGGATCCTTAAAAACACAGAACTCTACCCATTAGATTCTTAGGTAAGATTATGCCCTTAAATAATATAATTGATTTTAGGGTTGTAGCAAAGTTAACAAAATTTCGATGATCGATATTATCTAATTAGCCTATCCCTTATTGGCCAATATTTATATATGTATTATCAAATTGGAGCCGGAGCTGAGCTAGAGTCAAGCATTGGATTCGGAGCCGGAGCCCGAGCTGCAAGTTAAAAATAATTGGCTCCGGAGCCGGAGCCCAGCCTAAATTAGGCAAACTCCCAATCCCTGCTTAAAACCCAACCCTAATTACTCCAACCGCTTTTGAAGGGCAGGCTTACGGCGATAATTCATCAAAACAACAGTTTTTCAAACAAAATTTGATTTGTGGTCGAGTGGTTGGTGTCTCGTGATTGTGATCTTCGTGGTTTCGGCTTAAAACCACTCGCGCAATTCTGTTGCACCTTTGGAAAAGACACTTTACGGCACTTTCCCTTGCTTGACGGTTTTGGAAAACAGTTCTTAATTTCAGACATATTTCTACAAAATTAAAAAACCAAAATAAAATAAGTTTCTATCGGACGCAATATCTTGGCATCTCTGGAAGCAGGTCGGGGTGATTGCTTATTGCCCTACGTACTAGCGCTTCCGTCGCTTTCCCGCGAGTCAGGTGGATAAAAATAGAGATAAAATGAAATCAAATGAAATTTCTAAACACTCTTCTTGATATTTTAAATTAAGAATATTATTTCAATTCGGCTATTATTTAAATTAGAGAATTTGTTTTAATTTAAAATAGAAAAAGTTGGAAAAAAATGATTTATAAACGTAAAAGGACAGCTGTGATGTTGTGACGACTGCGAGATTCGAAAGTGTTTTTTTTTTCGTTTATCCTTTGTTCTTTGATGATTATTTTAACTGCCTTTTTCAACATTTATTTTTATTTTTTTGTTGCGCCCAATGATTTAAGCTTTGTTAATTAATCTTTAAGATTTTCAAGTTGAAGTAACAGAACAACTTTATCTTATTTATTTTATTTTTTTATTTTTTTAAAATTTTATCTCTATATTTATCTTCCTAACTTGCAGGAAAGCTACAGAGGCGCTAAACATAGGGTAAGCAATTACCCCGACCTGCTTCCGGAGATGCCAAGATATTGCTGTCCGGTAGTAATTTATTATTATAATTTAGAACTGCTTGCCAAGACCATCAGGGAAAGTGCCGTAAAGTGTCTTTCCCAAGAACACAACAGAATGGCGCAAGTGGGTTTTGAACTGAAACCATGTTGATTATCATCCCGGTACTTTAACCACACGCTGCCGACTGTTATCTATATCGTTCTTTTTGAATTGCAAAAAGAATCAAAGAAAGAACAAGCAATAGGTAGTAGCGTTCTTATCTTTTTGAATTAAATAAAAAATTAATAAAAATTCTTGAACGTTAACACGTCATTTGTCCCCTTGAGCAGCGTCAATAAACTGTCTTTCGATAAATTGTTGGAGATGCCAAGATATTGCCGTTTAGTTGAAATTTTGTACTTGTTTTTTTTACTCTTGGAGTAAATTGGAAAAAGTGAGTTATATTTGTTTAAATAAAAATCGTGAAAAAAATAAAAAGAATTGTAAATTAAAACATTTGCAATTCTATGCCTGAAAGCAAGATAGTTCATGTGAAAAAGCTTGATTTTTAAAATACCTTGATAAAATTTGATTAATTCATTTCTTCTAAAAAGCTTCCCAACAAACCCAGATTCCCCTGAGTAGTTGCAATTTATGTGAAACTACCTTCTGCCAAGGACACAAGAGAATGATGTAAGTAAAAGCCGATTTTCATTGAAAACTGACCTCAACGAAAAAAGAATTATAGATATTGTTTCGATTCGACAAGAAATTAAATAAGCTAATCGAGAAACTTCTTCCACCCTATAAAAAGTTTTTAATTTTTTTGAAACCAGCAAAAAGTAGAATTTAATTCTACTCGTCGTAATGACGTAACAGACAGTTTAACTTGACGTAAAATTGTTTCAAACTTTTCTTTATCAAGAGTTATTTTTTTTATTGCGTCAAAATGACATCAAGCATTTGAATTGACGCGATAGCGACGGCAGTGCGAATCCGGTTTAAGAATTGAACCGAGCCATCGGTCGCCGTGCCATTAAAACAGCGCTCTTACCCTCTCAGCCTCGCTGCGACGTAATAATGGGTTTGCTCAACGATGAAAAGAAATATTTTGAATAAAATCAACTCTAGAATTGCCGAAATTCCCGTGCAACTTATTTTTTATTGTCTGCAATTTCCGCTTTCTATTGAAAGGTTTTGCTTTAATTCTAATTTTTTTATTTTCATCTCTATATTTATTCATCTGACTCGCAGGAAAGCGACGTAGGCGCCAGTGCATAGGGCAATAAGCAATTTCCCTGACCTACTTCCAGAAATGCCAAGATATTGCTGTCACATTAAAATTTTTATTTGTTTTTTTAGTTTTATATAGAGATATGACTGAAATTTGGAACTGCTTATTAAGACCGCCAAGCAGGGGAAAGTGCCGTAAAGTGTCTTTTCCAAGGACAAAACGGAATGACGGGAGTAGGTTTCGAACCAAGGCCATGTAGATCACAAACACGGTGCTCTCAACCCCTTGAAGGAAAATAAATTTATTTTAAATTATATTAACTTTTGGAAATAATACTAATTTTTAAAAGTTTATATTATTTAAATCAAATATCTACAAATAATTTTAGAAAATGTTAGTTTTGGAGGCAAAGTTGTGACGAGAAACTTTGTTGACGTCCACGCACAAACTTTAATAAACACGGAAAGGAAATTGTGACGTTTAATTTTGTTTTTTTATGTAGAATTTTGGTGCAGGGCTCCCAATCCTGAGTTTTTCCGCCCTGATCTGGAATTTTTTTGTTCCATCTGGGTTTCTAGGTTTAATTTTTAAAAATCTCTTCAAATCCGGACTTTTCGAGAAAATAAATATTTATGATTAACTTGTTTCTTTCCGCGCATCTACAGTATGTAAAATGATGCGAAAAATATTTTTTTGCGTAGTATCAATATTTCTCGAAAAAAAAATTTTAACAAAGCTAATGTAAATAAATATTTAATCGCAAAAAAGCATCATTGATATGTTGGACGAAAAATTTCAATTCGCTTTGAATATATGGATTCAACAGCGTTAACTGTATTAGAGAAATAATAAAGATAGTCCTATTAACATTTTTGTAGAATATTACTTATGTGTGTTAATATTTATACTGTTTAATATTTTTCCAAATTTTTGCCATTTGCAATTATAAATAAATTTGTATCAAATTTGATGTATTTTTTGGGAAAATATAACATCTGTTTTTTTATAAAAAACTTTTTTTTCTCAGGCAATCTGAGCTTTTTTAAAATTCATCGCTAAAAGTCCTGGCTTACTGTATCATGTAAATGTGAAGTTCAAGGCCGGCGCAAATTTAACCACGGCCGCTGAAAACTCGAGTTTGGATAATTGCCATTAATACGTTTTAGCAGAGCAAAAATGGCTAAAAGCAAAGATTACGTTGGATATGGAGCCCACTGTATTAGCTAAGTCCACCAAAGGGCGCCAATCTGAGTGAACACAACAAACACGAGTAAAATAAATGAACACACAAACTATGAAGTTAGTGTTGAAAATACAAACTTAAATTTGAAACAAGGCGTGTACTTTAGATAATAAAAGCAATTTCCCGACGTCAAGAACAGGATTGTGGAACAGGATTTCAGGCTTAGAATTGCAGGAGCAGGAATTTTTTCCGACTCCATCTATTTATAATTTTACAACTCCGACTCCACCCTAAAACGAGCGACTCCGGCGACTCCGGCGACTCCAACTCTGACTGCCAAACCAGGAGAGCGGGGAGAGCTAACTTAGCATAAAGCAAAGCCTCCAAAAGCGACTTCGAAAACCAGGACAAGATCCCTGATATGTTGGAAAGTTTACAAGAATGTCGAAAGTTTAGAGAAGAGTTTGATTGAAAAAAAGGCCGAAAAAAGGTTTTGCGGAGAAAGACAATTTTGCAGCAACATTTACAAAACGAGAATATCTTTTCTTTTTAAATAGGAATTTTTGCTGTAAATCTTTGCTGATTTTACTTTTCTTGAAAATTTCTTCTCGCCTAAACACGTATTTCCTTTCATATAATTTATGAATTCAATTAAAAACAACTCAATGATGGACTTAATCCTTCTGAGAAACTTAACGGTAAACCAAGACTCAATCGACTCTTCAGTTTATGATTGAATTGGGACCTTCGTGATTTTACAGGTTTCTGAAATAATTACTTCAAGTTGAACAGCATTGATGTCAAAGTTTAAAATTAGTTTATTTATTTCACAAGGAATAAACATTCATAAATTCAATATGGAAAAAGAAACGGCCCTGAAAACTATCTCTTTCGTCACACACGATATAAAATAGCCTACTTAATTAAATTAAGTTGTAGAAAAAAATCTATTCGATTTATCCTCAAAAATTTATTCCAATTCTATCTTCAGGTCATTCTCAAAAAATTTATCTTATTTTTGTTTCCATTACGGCAAATATTAGACATTGCGGATAACTATTTACTAATTAGTAGGAACCCTAATTTTGACTACATTTGATAGAATAATTTAAACGTTACTGTAGGCAAACAATAATTAGGCTGCTTATCTAAGAAATTAGGTTAACTCTATTTTTTCGCCACAAATTTTATTACAAAATTTTGCAATAGCTCTTCAATTTTTTGGAATATTGATTCCATATTCTTTTAGAACGCACGAAGGTCGGCCGCATCTTTGCTGCTTTTCGAGATTTACTTTATGCAGAATCTAACTGAGGAATCTTTAGTGAAGTTTAAAAAATTTTGTATGAATTCCATACATTGACTTTAACAAAGAATATTTAAAACCTCGTAGGCTAATATTACTCTTAGTTTGATAAGTATCAATCAATTAACAGTGCGACTTTTTTTGTTGTTTTATTCCTGAAAAAACATCTTAACCCTGCATGTAGTAACCTAACCTTTGATCTTAACAAGCTGCATTAAAATTATAATAATCTCTGTAAAAAAACTAAAAAGTAAATTTATTTAATTTCTTTGATATTCAAACTCGTCTCGAGGCAACCTCTGACAATTTTTCATTTTCAATTTTGTTTTGGTAATTTTTGAAAGCAATGATGATGTAATGTTACTTAAGCAAATCTGCTATTTAAAATCAACCTTTTATCTTTTGCTGCTGATATTAAATTATAAGCTTTTGTAAAAGAAGTTCAAAAGTATCTTATACACGCTACACCTCAAGTTGCACTTGTGTATTATATCAACCATTAGCAAAAAAATTAAAAAAAATTAGATCAATAAAAATTTTTAAAATATTCACATTCTGTCAACATTTATTTTATGTTTACAAAAGTTCAAATTTAATACTGTCAAACCAAAATATTTAAAAAATAAACAGAACAATGTCACAAAATGAATAGATTGGGATTTGTAGTAAAATTGTATTAAACCTGCCCAATTATGAAAGAGAAAAAGGTCTAAGGCCAATGAGTCTTGGCAAAAGTTTCTGACAAGAACCTCAAATTGATGTTTCTATTTTAAATTATTTTAAATGGACCGATTTAAGATGTGATAATAAACTCCGAGCCGCGTAACAATGTGGGTTGTTTTCTGCTTTTGCGTGTGAAGTCGCTTCTGGTTATTAACGGCGACCGTGTTGGGTCTTGTATTCTGAATGAATTTTTTAATCTTGATCAGACATTGGTGAATTCGCATGAGCTTAAGCTAATTACTTGTAATAAAAAAAGCTTCAAGCGCATGAGCCGCTGTGAAAACTTTCTAGAAAGAAAGGAAATATTATATTTGTTGTTTTGAAAATTTATCTTAAAACACCCAAACGACAAAGATATGAAATTACTTCTATCACAAGATTTCGTTGGTAAAAATTAGAAAATTGTTTAAAAAACCATAAAAACATTGAAAATAAGCAATGGCGCGATTTGCTCGTTCCACTGTGGATATGGACTGCGCCCCCTGCTGGATTCGATGGTGGTGGGGATTTTATAATAGAATAAGAATTAGAACGTTCCCTCTCCCGACTCCTGGTAGTTAGCTTCGGTAGCAATAAAATAGTCTTCTAAAAATACCTGAAACAAAAATAAAAACTTTAAAGAAACAAAAGCGAATATGACCCGTGACCCGGCCTGTTACGTCACCTTGATATACTCGAAAGTCGGCCGTTGAACGGGGTCAGTGTGCCAGCACTGCAGCATCAATTCGTAGAGCGACTCCGGACAGGAAAGCTCCGAAGCTGGCTTCGGCATTCGATATCCGGCCTCAACTCTTTCAAGAACCTCCCGGTTGAGCATCCCTGCGGCCCAACAACAATGGGGTCGATTGTTTGTTGTTTTACTTCGATTCAAAGCTTGATAAGATTTGTTTTTACAAATGAAACTAATATTGATGTCATTTCAAATAAAAACGTGATTAGCATTACTGGTAGTGACGTAATGAGCCTGCGCACTTATTTGGAAATGTCATAATTTAGAAAGATTCACTGCGTTTTTTACAAATCAGACAAATCTTAGCTACTGTATATGAAGCGCAATGACAAAAGAGACTTCTGCTGTAATCTGTTTGAACGCCTGGAAAAGTCATTTTGTTTCAATTTTTTCTACTTGACTTTTCACAAACAATTCTAAAATTATTACATTTATTTATAAAAACTAAAAAATTCTGACTGAGCAACAGTAGCGTGCAGTCAGGCATTCAAGTTATGCAGTGCATGAGCAACGAACTTTTCTGAATACAAAAAAACAATTATAAGTATTATATATAAATACATATTTATTGAGCAGATTCATTACATATTGAATTCAGTACATTGCGGATTCTGATGAACGCATATTTCAAGTCATAAACTCCAAAGCAATGTTTAATAAACATGACATGCACCAAAGGAATGCATTACTTTACTCGTATAAATGAGCTCTATCGTGATGTCATTTTAAGCACCCTTTTATACTCGCTCCGGCATGCAATTCTCAAATTGCATATAGACTTCTAGATAAATTTAGATATTTGTAATAAACAACCCCAAGCAGCAGTGCTGTTTAACGAACAGTTATTTCCATGAACTGCACACGTGTTTAAACAAACAATATACACTGTATGTATTTCAGAGCTTAATTTTATGTTTTTTGCACATTTTATTTTAGGTTTGTTCAGGAGGAGTTAATATAGCAGAGTTAGGGATGAGATAATTACATTAATAGAATTTTGAAAATGATGATAGATATAAAAAAGGATCTTTACCGTTTGCCTTGAAGCCATTTTACAATTTCTTTAATATTAGGTGTATAACTAAGTTTTTGCCCTTTGATAGCTTCAAATGTATCTAATAATTTACCAACTTATTTTTCTAACTGAATGAAGTTTTTAGTACCTTGCATAAGTGTTATTAAATTTTTTCATTTTTATTTTTTTTTTAGATTAAAATTTATAAAAGAATCGACACTTCATGAACGGAGATAAATTTTTTTTTAGAAATATAGTCTTACACTCTCAAAATAAAGTCGCCTTTCTTCATGATAAGGCCCGGCCACATGTGACCAAAAAAGTTAAAAATTTACTGAAAGAGTTTAAATGGGAGGTACTCACTCATCCTCCTTACTCTCCAGATCTTGCTCCTAGCGATTATCATCTTTTTCAATCTTTATCTCATTCTCTAGATGGCAAAAAATTTGAATCGAAAGACCAGGTTAAAATTTTTTGGAAAAATTTTTTGAGAAAAAAGTGAAAGAAATTTATAAAAGAGGAATTAAAAATTTGATTGAAAGATGGCAAAAAACAATAGATGCACAAAGAAACTACTTCGATTAAAAATCATTTTTTAATTTCATCTTTTATTATCTGATATTTTTTATTTTTAATAGAGGGCAAAAACTTAGTTATACACCTAATACATTTAATGAATAGGCATACCAATTACATTACCAACCTCAGAGGTCACCGCACGCCACTGCTGAGCAACAAAATCAACTAACCTCAGGTTTGCGACAATTAAAAGCGGTTTCCCTTGGGAAAATCCTCAATTATTTTCCTGCTCGTTCATTGTTTGGCAATTTAAAATTAGCTAGGGTTTAGAGCACTCGATGTCAAAAGCAGCCGCTGCTGTCAGGCATGAGTTCACTATACAAAGGTTTGTTTATTTGAATTCATGATATTCAGATCACTGTCTCCGTACTTTTGTAAATCAAGATGAAAACTAACAAGATCTGATGGCAATTTATTGAAATGCCAAACACTCTGCCCCAATTCAACTGGTTAACTTTTATTTTTTGCTGTCGATTTTCCTATTTAGTAAGAAGACATGTAAAGGTCATTTCTACGCCTGTTACGTCTTAAGAGTTGTGTACAGAGAAACTATTTATTGTGACCGAGAGAAACTGAATTGAAGGTTCAAGACTAATAATTAAAAAGCAAATACCATTTCCCTAAATAAAGCCTCTCTTACCTGGGTAAGGGGTCCTTCCCTTGGTAACAATCTCAGTAAGTAAGACCCCGAAGCTCCATACGTCCGATTTTGTGGTAAAGAGCCCATAACTTGATGCCTCGGGCGCGGTCCATTTGATGGGAAACTTTGAACCTGCGTCAGACAGTGACGTAACAGAGTAATTACTTTTAATCGTTTGTCTGAAAGCGCCACAACTTCGCGACGCGGTGCTTTGCGTCAAGCATCATCGGACTTAAAAAATAAAAAGAGAATTAAGATCTCGATTAAAACAAAATCGCATTTTCAAGCACATTAAAGCTTATATTGTGATGACATAATGATCGCGCGCAAGCGGCTGATTAAAGGTTCGATTCAGCAATTCAATTATCCGGATTAATTTGCTGATCAAACAAACATCAAAGTGTTCTTATGTTCATTTGTAAGTTATGAATTCTCTTCTTTCTAGATACGGGTAACTAATGCCTGTACGTATTTTTTCATTGATTTTTATAATAGTCAAGTGTTTGAGGCGTCCTAACTTTTTGTGCAACTTTAAAAGACCTGATTTTTTTTGCAACACAAGCCGGTCAAAAATGCTGCCAAAGCACAGCCATAAAATATCATTCCAATGACATAGGCAAGTTGTACAATTTTAAACAGCTGAAACTGAAAGCTGTGAAAAGTTGAAACAAGTGTTTGTTTCGTTTTTACAATTCATCCGATCTACAGTTCACCTCAGGTTAAAACTTGTTTCAGGTTACCTTGGGTCGGACTGTACACTTCCTCCGAAATCAACCGCGCTAACCCGAAGTCGGCCACTTTGCAGACCTGCTGCTTCCCAACTAAGATGTTGGCCGCTCTGAGGTCTCGGTGAATGTATCGTTTGTGTTCGAGGTAAGCCATACCCGAAGCAACCTGTCAAAACGTAACAGTATATTGTCGAAACGGTGTTGAACGGTTTTTGAGATTGTCATTTAGATAACAAGTAAGAAACGTAAGTGAATTCGCTGGTATTATTTGCAATAAATGTTCCAGTCTTAAAGGGTGTTTTTTATTAAATTAAGTTTTTTTTTGCTTGTATTCTTCATTTATATCTTAAGAATACTATTTGAGGAAATTCAATAGAAAGCAAAGCCATTCATCACGAAGTCGTTTAAACAATTTAATGTTTACGTTAAATCAACTGCCCAATACCTGTGCGGCCATGTCTATATGGTCAGTCAGATTGGTTTTTGTCCCCTCCCCTTGCTTGAGATAATCCAGAAGACTTCCGTGGCACATAAACTCCGTCACGATGTAAATGGGTTCCTCGGATACCTGTGGAGATCAACATCTTGTCTTCAAAATGTTAATCATTTAATTTCTATGGAGCAATGCGACTTTTTAAGCTGTGTCATGTAAAACCAAAATAAACTAATCCCTATCCCATGACCCTTTACTCATTTATCACATACTTGTTTATTATCATTTTTAACACGGACGTTTTTAATCTTTAATCAGGTGTTAATACTGGTAGGCAGGGGCGAACTGAAAGTATTATAGGCCCTCGGACAGAAAATACCATGGGTCTCCATCTCCCGCTCTTTACAGAGACTGAACTGAGTTAACATACACTTTTTAAAATAATTTTTTACATTTTAACACACCCTAATATATGATTTACTATGGTTTACAATAATACGGAGATAAACGTTTCAAATATCAACGTTTACAGATTACAGTAACAATATTATATTTATTTCATATGACATAAATTTTCATATGCAGCTGCACACAGCCAGTACTCTTATAACAACTTGAAAGGATATGAGAAACAATTCTTACATGTTGTCTTCTCAAATAATTTACCAACTTCTGTATACTCCTCCTCTAACTTTAACCTGTCTAAATCCTTTTCATTGTCATTTATATTCTCTAGCAGGCCCTTCTTCAGGTCTTTGTAGCTCGATGCAAATAAAATTAGTTTATTTTGCAGTGCCACTCTGTCAATTTCTGGTGACACATTAGCAATCAAACTTAGCTCCACGTTTTGTGGATATGCCAAGATTTCAAAAAACCTGTTTGAGTTAAAGCGTAAAATCTGCTAGTATTTCGCATGAATTTGCATGAAACGAAAAATCTAGCTCGTTTGCTGGAGAGCACAGCATCAGTTACTGCAGTATGCTATGAAACTTCAAAGTTTGTTTTTTGGTCAGTGATATCTTCTGGTGCTAAGCGACTGAATCTGATGATTGAGAAGCTTTTAGGGACAGAAATGTTTACCTCTTTTAATTTCAAATTTGCATGAAGAGCAAAATTAGATGTTGTTTTAAAAATATCACTGGAATTTCTTATAATTTTTTCAACGTTTTCAGTGGTTATGTTATTCACATGCCAAGCTTGCGTAATATCCAGGCCTGATGTCTGCAGATAATCTGACACTGGTGTGGTAATATCAAAAATATCAATGTCAAAAATTGCAGCTGCCAAACAATTTTTAAAGTGCTCTACTTCTACGTGACCACCTAGTTTGACCAATGCGCTCTAGTTTTAGGCGTTTCTTATTTTTTGGTTTTGTTTGCATATGCTCTTTCCAGATCTTCATGCTTTTGTAGAAATCATTAAAAAATGTAGATAGTTCAGTAAACAGACCACAAAGACTAACTGCTGCAACGCATACACTGCTTGCGTCACTGATCACCGGATTCAGAACATGTGCATAGCACCAAGTATTAATGTGATTTGGGTAAGCTGCTTTCATAAGTGCCGGAAGACCAGAGGAAACACCAATCATATTAGCTGCTCTATCAAATAAATCTCCTATATACTGTTTCACGGTCAGTCCTATCTCTGAAAGGGAATTTCGGAGCAGGGTATGCAAGCATTTTTCTCTTGAATTGTCGTCGTCGTCGTTTGGAAGGGCATCCACTGCAGATCAGACACAAACAGGACTGGGGCCAACGGTTTATCTTTTTATTACCCCAGGCTGCCCTATTGCCCGGATCAGATGCTGACAGTGATGGTGTTAAGTTAGCATCGAGTTTCGTCATCCAAAACCTTCAGACCTTGTGCTCCATGTGGTGCCCGATGTATGGGCTAGAACGTGGTCTGCAGTTTGTTCAGCGGCGCCGCACTCGCAATTTGGTGAAGGAGCGAGACCCCATTTGTGCATGGACGAACGGAATTGCCCAACACCAGTTCTGAAGCGGTTGAGCTTAACCGAAGCTGCTCGGGGCAAGCCCATCTTAATAGGTCTGGCACAGGTCCTGGTCACACAAACTGGAAGAATTTTCACAATACTCCGCATTCCATTAATGATTTGTCCACTCAGAAGTGCTGATGACAAAAGTCCGGCAAGGTTGTCCAAAAGATTCCGCGCAGCTGGCACAAATGGGCGTCTGGATCTTAGTCTCTCTTGGCGAGCATCTGAGGACCCACTTAAAAAACATTACCGATCAGGGTCAAAAGATTCACGGTGGGCCAAGGAAAGTGTCGCTCCCAGTCGGCCAAGCTCAGCTGGCTGGATGCCTGAGAATACGGGTAGGTGGTCCGTTGGAGTGGGACGCAGGCATCCAGTGACTATGCGCAATGCATCGTTTAAGACACTGTCTATGAGACTTGAATTATCCACGTTTATCAGGCGAACTAGTCTTTTCTCAGCTTTGTCCCCAACAATATATTTAAGGACTATGGCACACTAATCATGAGCATAAATGTCTTGGGTAGAGTCCATTTGTACTGAAAACATCCATCATTTTTCATCTCCTTCACAATTCAATTTTGCTTTCGACCATGTCTGAAATAATATTTATTATCTTAGTCACAGTTGATTTGCTTAAAAAAATCACAAATTTACCATGCCCTTTCTTAGATGGATCTTTTAATTTGCTTCTTAAAATGACCTTCTGAAAATGTTACTGTGATTGTGCATTGTATTATCCAAGAAATTTTATAACCTCTAGAAAATTGTCTCGATTTTCAGATTACTTTCATCAAATAAAGTTGCAACAGCTTTTGTATGTTTGCTGCGATAAAGCAAGACTTAAAAACCAATATAAAATATTACATCAATTACACACGTTAAAACAGAGCGACGCTAAACCACATGTTGAGTTCTTAAAAAGAGCTGTTTCTTTAACAAATTGTGCTTGATGGATCTTTCACAAGCATTCAGAAAATATGCATCAGTAGAATGCTTATGACAGTAGCTCTTTTTATACTGTATTTAAACAGTCTTGATGTGATGTGTCTCCAGTCAGAACAGCCCTGGTCATCTGCATTTTTCGAATCTTCTCAGGAGCGTATATCTACTGTAAAGTCTTGTTTTCTTCATTGTATGTCATCCACTCTCTGTTAATGTTCACGTCCTGAATGTTTTGTCGGTCATATACAAAAGCACTACTGAATGGTATGTTATTTGCAGACTGGTTTGGATAAAATTTTCAGAACATCTCCAGTGAAATAGAGGCATTATGGCTGGTATGTGGTTTAAGAAAATACACACTTTTCGCAGGTGTTATCTGTGTATTGGTTGTCATAGAATCAATTCTTGAAACCTTAGCAGGTGGCCTATCGAATTCAGTCTCATCTGGCTGGGAAAGATCATGAGGTTCAGCAGAACGAGGAGTAATTTCAGATTCACAAAGTGCTTCTGTGACTGTTGATGCTTTATCTTGTAAGCCAAAATCAGCTGCATCTTTGAGTTACTTGGAGGATGTAGCTTTTTTAGCAAAAAATGTATCAATTTATGTGTTGTCATCCTTTTTTTAAATATTCTTTCCTTTTTCTCTTTTCTCTTTTTAGTACCACTTTTATGCTTGTAGTCAGACATCATTAAATAGGGTTTAGGTATCTGGTAAAGATAAAAAAAACAATATTTATTAAAAATAAATAATTTATACAATTAAAATTTTAAAATTTATCCAAAAAGCAATGAGCATGTGTAACACCAAACTTTTAAAAAATATGTGAATGTGTATAACAATATTCTTATACAATATAAAGTATATATACCAGACACACACACTATAAGTCTTTTCACATATAAAAAATATTCATTGTTGATAATAAAAAATATAAAAAATCCGTTCCGGCTGATATCAAAATGTAGGTAGCTAATACCGGTGACTAGTTACTGGACATCGGCTCTGGACGTTTGCGGTTGCGCTAACGCACCGGTAGGCTACTAAAACAAGCAACAGAACCTGTAACCTAGTGTAAAGAACTGTGTATAAGGATTGTAACAGTACAATCGAAGAATTACAGCAGTTACGTTTCTCTATTAACCTTCCATTTTCCAGATTCCATCTCTCTAGCTTCTAAGTGGGCTTGGGATATAACCGAGCCAACCCAGCTATCATGAGTGAGTTAAAACTTGCTTCCAAAGTTGCAATGCATACTTAATCACTCAAGTATGACGTGACTTTGCAAAATTTTCAATTAACGGGGTTAAAACTCGGTGGAAAGTGGAGAGGCTTTGTGACGTGCGGCTGAGTGACCCGGTCAGACCGCATGCATTAGAGCAGTGTTCTCAACCGCCGGTCCGCATTAGCTTTTCTGCCGGTCCCCAACAATTTATTTCAATTTTACTCTTTAAGGAGGCCTTACGAGTTCAGAAGTAGAACAATGTCAGAAGAATATTAACAATAATTATTGATTTTCCGTAATAACTAAATGCAAGATCAAGACTTAGATTTGGGAAAATGTGTATGGTTGTGTACTGACCAAGCTGCCAACATGGCTGGTTGTCATTCGGGTGTAACCGCAAAAATAAAAAAAAGGTTGCAGACAAAAACCTGCTGTCTACACATTGCATGTATCGCTGTGAACACATAGCTTCCCAGAAACTGTCACCGGAATTAAATGACATTATGATCCGACCAGTTATTACATGCATTCTCACACGTCTTTTTGATTTGAGGGAAGAAGCAAATCAATTTTTACGTGAATGAACATTCCCCATTAAAAGAATTTTTATCCGATAAAATGTGCATAAGTAAACTTGTATATTTAGTGAATATATTCAGTCGCTTGAATGACCTTAATAGCTCTCTTTAAAGTTATTGCATCAATATATTTACAGTGTGCAATAAAACTAATGGTTTCAAAAAAAGTGGTGAAGAAAAAGTATGAAAATGAATTAAGAAGTCAGTCTCTAGTTATTGAAAGAAATGGTGCCAGACTATCCTTCAGCTGAGTTAAGACAGTCATCCGAAAAGACTAAGCAGGAAAAGATAAGAATTCCACAAAGTAACTGTTTTGGAATTTTGGAATTGTAACCAAAAATCTACAATTTCAAACTTAAATATAAGTAATAAAGATGGAAAGTATACCGGCATTGTCATAAAAGAAATAATCAGAAATCAGTACTAATCGAGAAAGAATATTTCGAAAGCTTGATTTTGAAAAAAATATATCAAAAATTACCTTGTACCTTCTTATAAATTTTCTACCCCACTTTTTCCCCCCGTTTCTGGCCCCCCTGACTTTGCCATTCAAAAACTTCAATAGAGCCACATTTAACTACGTATTATATCAAGAAGACAGCAGTAAATTTTACATTAAATAGAGTTCTTCTGATGCTAAATGCTTACTTTTGTTTTAATAAAAAAAATTTTGTAACAATTTATTGCGTTTATTACGATTTTTTCAGACATTAAAAAGATTACCGGTCCGCCAAATTTTTTTGATATATTACCAGTCAGCAGGCTTAAAAAGGTTGAGAACTACTGTATTAGAGTGTATATCTAAGACATCCTTAATAATTTTATTGGCAGCCAGGTGGGCCCCCTAGCAGTGCCGAGTCCTTGGGCATGGTCCGGTTGGCCGATGGCTTATTCCTCCCCTGACTATTTCATATTGTAACTATTTCAATATCGAAGTTGAAAAAACTGAAAAGGAAAATGCGTGAAGCATTTTATTTGATTAACATAACAAAGATTAATTAAAACAAAAATGTATAAGTGGCGTTTGATGAGAAAATGTATAAGTGGCGTAGATGACCCCCGCATCTCTTATGAAGCGAGAAGCTCAGACAGTTGCCCGTCAAATGCCCCATCAAGTTCCGTTTATGGTGATAACACAGATGCAGCGCAATCAAGCGATCGTTTGCAAGAACCACCTAAGACTCGAACCATTTGACGTCACAACTCACCACCGCGTACAGTCGAATCAACTTCTCGTGTTGAAGCTTTTTCATGACGTCAGCTTCCGAAAGGAAAGCTTCTGGCGACATGGTTCCGGCCTTCAAAGTCTTGACCGCGACCTCGATGTTCTGGTTCCACACACCTGCGACCGAGTTAACATTGCGTCACATCACGGTTTCCATTGTTTGAGTTTATATCAGCAACGTTATTTTATTTCTGATTGATAAGATTCAATCATCTGCTGGTTATTAACTAAGTAACAGTTAGATGATTCTGGATCAATGTGTTGAAGTCAATTTTCAAATTTGTCGTCACTTTTTGCAAAATAATACAATTTTACATTTTAAAATATTTCCAAGTTTTGTATTTAATTGGGGTCCAAGTTAATTTTTACCTTTCCAAACCTCCCCAAACATCCCGGATCCTAGTTTCATCTGGAGGGTTAATTCACTCCTGTCAATTTCAAACACATCCTTCCCCAGGGTCTTCATTTCAATCGTCTTGGGGCAGGGAGTAGACAGCCTACAGCACAGCCCATCTTGCATATCTACAAGCATAAAAATACTTTGTTACGTCATCACTGCGTGTCAAAAGAATGTTTGTAGCGCTTTGATTTTTTAATTTCTAATTGAAGAATCCAAAGCAAAACTAGGGCAGATAAAAAGCAAAATTAAAAAAAAGTTTTATAAGAGGTTCTATTTTACACACACACACACACACACACACACACACACACACACACACACACACACACACACACACACACACACACACACACACACACACACACACACACACACACACACACACACACACACACACACACACGCACACACACACACACACACGCACACGCACACACGCACACGCACGCACGCACGCACGCACACATATTCTGATTGTCATCATTACTTTTGTAATGGGCCACCAAGTCGAAAAGATCAAGGAATTGAACTCTCGTTGTGATGTAATAACCACCATTGTCCAATTTTCTGATGCGATAATGCTTCACAGTCTTGCCTTTCATCGGGTCGTCGTCCCTCACCGAGAGCGAGTAGGACCCTGAACACCAATTGTAACATGAGCATGACACTCGATGTAGCTGCTTGTTGAAAATATACTCCAACACTTCCAGGTTTATTCAATATATTTTATAACAATTAACTCGTATGTATTTCATAGAGCAGATTGAAATAAAGATTGTGAATACGACTAAACAAAATATATTATTATACGTACAACAATAGATGCATAGTCGCTGTGTCTTTAAAACGAACAGATTTACAGCGTTATCGCGTTTATAACAATTCTATTCGAGTTAATTTGAATCATTCGGTTAGAACAGGGGTGGGCAAAATTCTAGCTCGAGGTTGCATTCTGAAGTTAAGGTTTTGCATACAGAACTTGTGACACCCGGCCGCATTGGTATTCACAACATCATCTCGTGCCGCAAATTTATTCAAGCCCCAAAAAAAGTTTCATTATTCTGGGATGCTAAAGACCAAAAAAAAAATATATATATATCTGCAGTCCTACGCATATCATTAAATACTTGGCGAGCGTAGTTTTGCCATACTAGACTAGATGTTTTGCCATAACATTTTAATATTTGTTTAATAATGGCCTCGTAATCTCGACTTCTTAATATGTTATTTGTACCTGGGGACCCATTTTTTTAGCATCAAATAGCATCACGTAAACAACCCAAAAGCTGCTTAAAAGATGTCGATATACCTATGAGCAATTGTTAGTTTATTTTTTCATCAATTCAATTTATAAAAGAATTCACATCACAAAGCAGTAGAAATCCCCCCTAAACATTATTGTTTGAACCCTCAAACCACTTTTAACTCAGTGGGGAACCAACCCGGAGAACTTTCGCTTTCTCTGATGATGAAGGAACCGATGGGGAGGTCCAAGCCGTTTAGGTGGCGCTCGCATTCAATGCGTGGCAGCTTTCCGAAAAACCAGCTAAAAAGGAAGCAGTTAGTTGCTTGTGTTTCATCATGGGGATTCTTGCAACGCAAAATCAAGCTCTTACTCTTGTGATTCAAGACCCCCCATGGGGCCAACGTAATTGCTTGGAATATAGCCTTCCATTTTTGTCAACACCGAGCGTGCAAGCCACCAGTCCCCTGAGCTGCAACAAAAAAATATTTTGAGCTGGAAAAACTAATTTGACTAATTTGACCAGTCCCCTGAGCTGCAACAAAAAAATATTTTGAGCTGGAAAAACTAATTTGATTAGAGCGGTGGTTTTCAACCAGGGTTCCACGGAACCCTAGGGTTCTGCTAGAACAGTCCAGGGGTTCCGCAAGTTTAGATTCAAATCCGAGAGTCTATTTTATTATTATATGCATATTATTTAAATATACAGTGATTTTTGATCTATTAAGTCCCATTGCAATTATATAAGTCTCTGTTGCATTCAATTAAGTCTGTGTTAGTTTTTAATAGTATTATATTTTTATAGTACAGACGACTTCGGCTAAAACACACAGCAGGTCACAATGCCGATTGATAATTATCAATTATGCTACATCACAATGCGAACTAACTAGTAATAAATAGGGAATTACAGTACACTAGGCTACTTTACTGTACTGTACTATAATTCCCTGTTCATTACAGTATCATTACAGTATTAGTTAGTTTGCATTGTGATATGGCAAAAGTGATAATCAATTTTTAGAAGAAAGTGGCAATATGGAAGAAACGCATAACTGCAGGAAATTTGGAAATGTTTTGAAGTACTCCAAGCAATTGTAAAAAAATTGTACAACTAATCTTGAACCACTTGGACACTTTGTTAATAAATCTTGACAAATATTTTCCATCGATATCTCTTGACCAGTATGACTGGGTTAGAAGCCCATTTATGGAATTTGAGCCATCTGAAGAACAATTTACATTTACAGAAGAAGAACTTGCCAGTGTTTCAAGTGTTAGGACATTACAGTTGAAGCATTCTGAGCTTAGCTTGGATGCATTCTGGCTGTTGGTTGATAAAGAATATCCTGCCACTGCTCAAAAAGCGCTTCAACTTCTTGTGCAGTTTTCAACCTCCTACTTTTGTGCGTTTGGATTTTCAGCTCTGACAACAATCAAGTACAAGAGGCGAGCACAATTGCTGTCTGTGGAAGATGAACTTTGTGTGTGTCTATCAAAAACACAACCCAATCTTAAAGAGTTGTGCAAGAAACATAAGGCTTAAGTTGCTCATTGAATTTTTTACGAGAGTAAATATAATTTTTTACAGTTTGTATTAATATTTTTATAGTAAATAAATCTGAACATGAGTGTTTTAATCTCATTTTACTAATCAAATGATGTTTTTTGAATAAGACAATCAAATTATTGCACAGGGGTTCCTCAAGCCTTTGGAATGTTTTATTAGAATTCCGCTCCACCAAAAAGGTTGAAAACCACTGGATTAGAGTTTTTGACCTGGTACTCAAGAACATCGCTTTGTTTTCCTAAAAAATTATTTTGGTTGGCTGTACTGCAAGATTAATACTATCCCCACTTTTGTTTAATATGAATCAAGGTCCAGAAAGCCAAGGTTTATATAATTGTACTTGCAGTTAATATAATTCAATCTATTTGTTTAGAGAAATTCTTCTTTTTGCCGACAAAAATTTTCGAAATCATAAATTATAAAAATTGCCTTGGTATTTTTTACATAAAAAGACCTCTTAGTAACGTTATTTGTTTGTTTGTTTTAACCATTATCAACTTTTGCTGACCCCTAATAGCTGTTATTCTGAACGTCTGCTCAGAATACTTCGTAAACTTCAGTACTCGGCCATCCGCTTTATGGTCGCGACACCTAGGGGCAAGAAGCACCCTCATCACACAATTCACCAACAAGTTTTTTTTATATTGATTTTCTGCTTTTAAAGGTTTTTCGATTGCATTAACTAATTTTTCATAATTAAATTTTAGTTTTGTAGAATTGACTCGAAATTGACACGATGTAAGTGATTTTTATCATCAAAAAATTTTGCTAGCCTAGATCAATGACAAAGAACTTCAGCTACAGATGATTTGCAATCTCGCCAGCGTAACAAATCCAAATAAGTTTTTGTGAGTATTTCTAAAAATTTTTTAATTATTCACTTTTTTGAGAGTCATTTTTAATTTTCAAAGTTCAATGAAATTTGGCAATAGAATCGCTACTTGCTTCGACTACTGCAAGGTTTTGAATCAGAAAAGTTACTAGCTACTTAAAAAAAGCTGAAACATCAACACCCAAGGCGGAATGTTTGCATTTGTCTATAATTTTAAAAGTTAAATATTTTATTTACACTTTGCATAGGACAGCATTTTGAACCCTTTTACAACGAAGTTTAACTAACTTAAAGTCTTCAAACTAAAACAAAAAGTTTCATTCTTTATAAATAGAAACTGAAAAGTGTTTTCATTCTTCAAAAGTGAAATAAAGACCTTATTTTTTAATCTTTACTTCACTGTTAAAAAAATAACACTTTTTGGTTTTTAATTTGAATCCAAGACACTATTTTATCGTCAGAAAGAGTTGAAAACAAAAAAGCAGAAAATCAAACCACAAATGGAATCAAAACAGATTTTTGTGGAAAAATTTCTTTTAAAATTCATCTTCCCTAATAAAAAAGTAGTTTGGATGCCATTAATTATAGGGCCTGTTAACATACTCTCTTAAAATTGAAGTCAATTAGACAAATTTTCAAATTATGATTGCACATTCACCAAATAATAAAATTGCAATTCTAAACTTTTTTTGCTTTTATTTCGCTTTGCTTTTATTTCACTTTGGTATGTTGGAGGGAGGTGGTTACAATGGCCATAAAATGGTTGCTGCAGAAAAAGTTTTAAACAAAGCAAGCTTTAAGACCGACTCCCACACCAGATGCACGGTTAGGGTTCGATTGTTGTTTGCTTTACACCACAACCCCCCCTTACATACAAGTTTTCGGGAACTCAAACACTTACAAATTCATTATTTGAAGTTCGTCCCCTTTGTTGAAGGTCAAATCTCCTCTGTTGATAGCTTTGTAATTGTATAGCGCCACGTAACGTGGGTACGAACCTGAAATTGTATTTATTTTATTTGAACTCGAATAATTAAAAACTTCATAAAACAATCTAAATATCCACTGAGTGAACTATTCCGTAAGCTATCCATGCGGCAATGATGCATCCCACATTAAACAATCCTTGTTCGGGTAAGTAGAGACTTTAACTATAAAGCGTCATACTCAGTAGACCGGGGTTTGGTTCTGGATGGTGTTAAATCAAACCATTGTTTGTAACTTGGCGTTCAGTATTGCAAAGAAACCGAGTCATGGCAGCATGACAAAGTTTTAGAATCGAACATTAAATATATGGCTCTGATCAACACAACGTCACCATGTGTCTTGCTTTGCAAAATATTTAAACGAAATCTTATTGATGAAACCTTGCCTGAATCGGGGCGCGGTGTTGGTGGGAGGGCGGGAAAAGAGTGGGAAGGTTGCCCCATCTTTGTTCTTGCTTGATCTGGGGGTTGATGCTGAATTATTGCGTTCATGGGGACTGATGCTTGAGCATTCCTTTCCTTTCTCTTTCTCTCCCCTTTCGACTTTCCGGTGCAGGAGCAACGGAAGCACTTGGCCAACATTTTAATCTTAAATAATCCTGATCTTACAGATAAGAACTAAGTTTAAATGAGTCCATCGAGATCTGAAAAACATCGACTCTGAAGATTAAAACATTGCTAAGCTTTCTAAACTAACAACTATGATCCAAATAAACTTCAATATAAATCTGCAATTATTGCTAGCCTTGTCATACAAAGCGATTTCTACATGCTCATAGCTAAGCCAGGTTGAAAGCAAGCGAAGAGGTAACGACCTGCCCTGTGTACGCCGCTGGAAGGCAAGGCGCGACTATAATTCAGTTTTGTGTCTTCGATCAGCAGTTGTTTCTATTTCGGAGATAACGTGGCACGTTTTGATGATTTCTGCTGCGCGAGCTGCACGAACTTAAGAAAATAACCGAACAGTGACATCGAGTTGTTTCGAAGTTCCCTTCATCGCTAAACTCTTCTTTATCGCACGCGCCGCGGATATATCGAGTTTTGTTCTGAAATATTTTGGGGAAGCAAGCTAAAAAATGCCCGCCACCGTTAGTAAACAAAGAAGTCATCTGCTTGTGGGTGGCAAGTGTGCTGCCGCAGAAGAGTGAGATCGTGTTCTTGGTTTAATAGCAGCAATTGTAAGGTTACTTGCGTCACAGGAAGTTTATCTGTGAAGTCATAATTAGACTTTCGAAGCACGAATCTTCAAAAATAACGGGGAAGTGTTGTGTAAATTATTTCTTTATGCAACTTATTTTGTCTTGAAATTTTTATTCGTTTTTGTTGCTTTTTCACCACTGCCGATCGGTGGCGCTGTTGTATTGAAGCACATTTTCATTTTTATTTTTTCCTTTTTTCAAAAATAATTAAACTTGCAAAAAACAATAAAGCTCGGAAAACCGGAGCCCGCTGAGCAGGTGATTAACACGGATATGAAACTTTAGCTGGAACAAGTCGGTGAATTTGAATTCCACCCAATTTAACCACTCAGCCTTCAATTGAGGTTTACCAGCAAAGACTCTTCTAAGTTCCACTCGATGAAATTCTGCGGGAAAGGATTACATTCAACAATAAATTCATTTTTGATTACAGACCAGATTTGAATAAATTATACCTCTATAAATTGAAAGTTGGGCCTTTTTAATTCATCTTCGTTCCAGCATTTTAACATCAACTGGTAGACTGACCGCGGAAAAGGGGGGTCCGTCATCGGAAAGGGCATACGATATCCGGACTTTACGTTAGCAATAACCTGGGAAGTGCTCAACTCTAGAAAATAAAAGGGCGTTTTATAGCATTTCCCCAATATAAATATAAAAAGAAAAAACAGAGGCTACTGTTTCCTTTTTCCACAACCTGCGTACGGCCTCTCCCCTTGAGTAAAAAGTTCCATCAGTAGAATTCCAAAGCTCCATGCATCCGACATCGGAGTAAAGCTCCTTTGTTTCAGTGCTTCCGGCGCTATCCAACGAGCCGGAATCAGCTCCCTAGTTGCTGGAACAAACGCGAAAAAGTGTTGGCAACTTATTTCCCAATATTTAGATGCAAAAAAAAAAAAAAATTTAAGTGTTCATTTGTCCACCTTCAGGCTGATAGACTCCATTGATCAGCTTTCGCGCCCAAGTGAATTCGGAAACCTTGCAGACACGTGATGACGTCAACCAGACTCCTTCGGCCCGAATAGCTCGCAGGACCAGGCCACAGTTTTCGATATAGGCCATGGCGCTGGCGATCTGGATAATCAAAAAGCAAGAAAATCAGATTGACTGGTGTGGGGTCCCTGAATCGAGCGCTTCAAATTCGATTTTAAGTCTATTCAAAGCGAGCGATTTCACATCCAACTTTTTGCGCAAGCATTGAATGTGCGAGTTTCAAGAAAATTAAAAACCTGTTTTTCCAAGATCCAAAATTTATTTTCCTACTCTGATCGGCTCAACATCTTGTGCTTATAATACAAGCAAATTGATAAGCGCCTTGCAGGCCATTGTTACGTCACGTCCAACTACAACTTACTTGTTTGGCGGCGTTGAAGTGAAAATCACGACTCGGTCTTTCTGTTGATAAATAGTCAGACAGCACGTGACAATATTTGCCTTCTATTACAATGTGGTAGAGAGAGCTAGAAAGAAACTGCAACAAGAATAAAGTTTTTTTCGAGTTGAAACAACATTCGAATACTTTTTGGTTTGAATTGCGTAAAAAAATACGGTTCACAACATGACGTAATGCAGCTTACTTTAAAGTTTAATTGTTCATTGATATGAGAAATAAATGTTACTTGCGCTTTTAATCTCTTGGTAAAATACAGAATTTTACAACTTGATTATCGACTCTGATTGACTTAATCAGACTAAAACTTATTGCTTGAAGTTGAAAACCTACTTTGCCCAACAATTTTCACAATTTAATATAGACATAGGAGTTTATAAAAATTCAAAAGACTTTGATTATACCTTTCCCAGATAAAGCGGAACATTTTTATGACGTAACTCTTTAATCAATTTGGCCTCGTCTTCGATCTCATTGTTCGTCGTTTTTCCCGATTTAAATTGCTTCACAACTACATCAATCCTCTGTGTCAGTTGGCCTAAAAACAGTAACAAAAATTTTGCATTTTTAATCGACCTCAAAACTCAGAACCACCCCCCTACCAGACCACAGCTGATAGTACTTTCCATTCTTGATAAGGTTGTTCAACTTTATGTTGTTCTCATTCCATGTAAAATCATTATCAGAGTCACCAAATATCGAAAATGATTTCATCAAATACTCCTAAAAAAGTTGAATAAAAAAATATGTCACTTCAACCTCCCTTTGCCCACCTTTATTTCGTTGGGTGTTGGTCTTTCATCCGGATCCTCCTCCCAGCATTGCCTCATTAAAGCATACAAAGGTTCAGGGCAAGACTTTGATTGAGATTTTACTTCTGGTTTGCTCATCCTAAAACCAGAACTTATTTGTTCCACAATCTCCCAATCTAGAAGATCTGAAAAATAAAACCCAATTCCGTTCAAATTAAATGTTCCACTATCGTCAAGTAACAAAACTTCTCCGAAATATTCAACAGATTTTTTCAAAAACTTTCACGTTTTGGAATCTTTTGGATCGTTGTAATTAATTATTTGATTCATCAAACGAAGGGGAGGTGCTTCAAGAATAAATTAAAAATTTTAAGGGTAAATTTGCTCATAGAATTTACTTGTATGACATGTAGAATTGCGAATTCATTACTTAAATGCAATTTGCAACTTGACTTTGTATGATCTTGGCATCGAAAACATTACAGATTTGTCGTCGTTTGAAGGGCATCCACTCCAGGCCAGACACAAACAGGACTGGGGCCGAGGGTTTATCCTTTTACTACCCCAGACTGCTGCACTGCCTGAATCAGATGGTGGCAGTGATGTCATTAAGCCAGCATCGAGTTTTGTCATCCAAAACCGTCAGACCTCGTGCTCCATGTGGTGCCCGATGTATAGGGCACGCTGTTAGTACAAGGTCTGCGGTTTGCTCAGAGGCGCCACACTCGCAATTCGGTGAAGGAACGAGACCCCATTTGTGTATGGACGAATGGAATCGCCCAACACCAGTCCGCAGGCGGTTGAGCTTAACCCAAGCTGCTCGGGGTAAGCCCATCCCAACAGGCCTGGCACCGGTCTCGGGCACAAAAGCACGGAGCCTGGAAACATTTTCACAGTTCTCCGTTTTCCATTTGTGATTTGTCCATTCAGAGGCGCGGATGCCAAGTCTGGCAAGGTTGTCCAAGAGATTCCGCGCAGCTGGCACAAACGGGCGTCTGGATCTTAGTCTCACTTGGCGAGTATGTGCGGATCTGCGGACCCACTTAAAAGACCATGCAAGATATTATCGGGGTCCAGAGATCCACGGTAAGCCAAGGAGAGTGTCGCTCCCATTCGGCGAAGCTCAGCTGGCTGGATGCCTGAAAGTACAGGTAGGTGGTCCGTTGGAGTGGGACGCAGGCATACAGTAACTATGCACAAGGCGTCATTCAAGACACTGTCAATGAGGCGAGTGTGAGCACTGCGACACCAGACTGGCGCACAGTACTCAGCTGTTGAGTAGACTAGAGACAAGGTAGCTATGCGTAGTGTTTTAGCACCAGCACCCCATCCCGAGCCCACGAGTCGCCTCAGCAGTGTGACGCGCGATGATAGTTTTTTGCGCAATGCCACTAAATGGTGACGAAACGTGAGCGATCTGTCCAGTTTTACCCCAAGATAAGTAGGGTTGGACAGAACGGTAAAAGTCTACCATTGTTGTAGACCTTTAGCTCACGTTTGGCATCTCGGTTATTTAAGTGAAAGGCTGCCGTCACCGTCTTAGTGTGACTGAGCTTCAACCTTCAAGTCTGGAGATACGCTGACAGTGTAGACATGTCTTGGCTTAAAGTCCCCTCCAAGTCCTTCCAGTTTCCAGAAGAGTGCAACAATGCTAAATCATCAGCATAAGCAAACTTTCTGGAAATCATGGAAGGAAGATTGTACGTATAGATATTAAATAAGAGGGAAGCCAAGACCGATCCCTGAGTAACGCCGTTTTTAAGACGGCGTAGCCTGCTTTGCTTGCTGTCACCGGTGGTAAGGGTGAAACTTCGATTACAGATAAGGAAAAGAAATTATCGATTTTAGTGAGAAACGTTTTAACAAACACCAAAGTTGTTTACGTTATTATGTAAAATGTAAATTGCACAAATGAAGGCATTTTCATGCTTACCGATGATAAAGCGAAAAAAGTAAACAAATTTAAGAAATATAAAATACGACAGATCAGTTAAAATTTTTTTGAAAAAAATTAAAAAGTTGTATAAATGTGAACTAAAACTTTTCAATTTTTGTCTTTTCATTCTAATGCAAGAAACGAAGTTAAAAAAATTCTTCCATTCTGTTAATGTTATTTTTGTCTTAAAATAACTAAATTCTCTTCATAGTTCCACCTGGGTAAGGTAGCCTTCCTTTCGTAATAATTTCGCTCAGGAGGACTCCATAACTCCACACATCCGACTTAGTCGTGAACCTGCCGTCCACCGCCGCTTCAAGGGCCATCCAGCGAATGGGACTCTTTGTAACTGAATAGATAAAGCTTGCAAAAACAGTACATGAGTTTGATTATAGTTGTTTTAAGACCTTTTACTACGAAAGATAAAGTTGACTACCTTTTGCTAATAACAAAAAGCCAAGAATTTTTTTGGTTTGCTTTTCTAAACTAACAGCGAAACGTGTCGCTAACCAAGGTCGACCCAAGCAAGTTCACAAAATTCGCTTACCCTGCTGCCAGAAAATAATTAAAATTAACTAATGTCGAGAAGGGATCACTTGTGCAGTTTTTGAATCTCATCCTTTGAGTGAAAGTGGTCAGCCAGACTGACCACCCCTTTAAATTAAGATTTTGCCTCCTTAAGCTAGTTTCAGGTCGTAGAGTATAAGTGGTTAGCAGCACTAACCACTTTGGATAAATTCTTTCTTCAAAAAACAACATCGAACAAAAAATTTAATTTTGTTGTATGTATACCAATAGTAGAATAGAAAAAAAAGGCCAAATTTTTCTAAAAAATTACTTAAGGTTACTCAAAGGGTTAATCAATACTAATTCACTCAAAAAATATGGGTTTGAATCTTATGTTTGCGGTTATTTGTGTGTCCTCAGTATCTTTGGAGTCGCGACTTCGAATCAGATTACCTTTACTTCCGTTGTATTCGCCCTCCTTCGTCGTCACTGCCGACTCAAATGCCGTGATGCTGCATTGAAATCCCCCCAGCACTACGACATTGATTGCCCGGATGTCTCTGTGTAGGACGTTGTGCTGATGTAGGAACGCGAGTCCAGAGCAGACCTGCGACGCGTCTATTGTTATCACAAAGATGTAGCGTGCACTGGGGATTCACCTCGATTGACTGCCGAATCTGATCGTGAAGGGTCAGACTCCTCCCCAAATCTTCTTTCATAAAAGTGAGTAGGTCCCCATGGCAAATCAATGGCATTGTGACGTGGCAATGCGATAATGCCATCTGTGCGAATGATAAATTCAAACACAAAAAGATTTCGACACAGACTCTCTCTACCTTGCCAATCCAGTTCTCAATGTTTTTGTTTTTGAAGTCCTCGTCATTCTCGTCATCTGCTGTTTTCTTGTCACCATCAGGTTTTATTTCATTCGAGGCATCACGTAGTGTGCTTGGATTGCTTTCTAAACAACAAAGACAGCAGCTACATGAACTATTTGAATAAATTACAGATATTTTGTACCTGGGATGAGTCTTTCATCATATATAACGTCATCAAACTCTGGCTCTAAGTTCAAATTCCAATCTATTTCCTGAAAATCCACGTATCGTGGTTCCGGTTCCGATAAATAAGAGCAGTCATCCAGGTATTTCTACAAGATTTGCTGCACCTTAATAATACTTTTGTTACGCCTTAGCAAAAACAACAGCCGACAAAGGAAAGTATCTGCCTTTGGGTACAATAAAGTTGCTTCAAGATCTTTGTAAAACGATTATTAAACGTCAAACAAAAATGTCCGTAAGAATGAAAAAATATCCTTCTTAAATGAAGTGGAAGAAGTGTTTGTTAAATCTCAGTAAAGTGTTACGTAAATTATTAGTTTGTTACAAAAATAATGGCCGCTTGAAGTACTGTGTTTTGCAAAACTATTTTGACATTGTATTTGTTGTTTATTTTAGGTTAATTTTGGTATACATAATAATTGATGTGCACTTTTAAATATTTTTTAACTTACTTTCAGGAAAAAATATTTTTAAATAATATAAACTCTTAATGATGAATACAAAAAAACATGACCTTTGCTTACTTATGTTGCATGAGTTCAAACTCAGTCACAATGTCTTCTAAACTGTTGCCAATATCAACAGAGTATGGGGAGATGGGTATACAATGATTGGACAGTACGAAGGTGCTTCCGAAAATTTCGCAGTGTATATCAGAGCCTTGAAGATGAAAAAGGCAGAGGCGGGTATGCAGTCTTGACAATGAACAATTGCAAGCAATTGTAAGCAAATTGTTGAGCAAAATTCTCGACAAAATGCATGGACGATAGGTTAGGCTCAACCGCCTGCGGACTGGTGTTGGGCGATTCCATTCGTCCATGCACAAATGGGGTCTCGTTCCTTCACCGAATTGCGAGTGTGGCGCCTCTGAGCAAACCGCAGACCATGTACCAACAGCGTGCCCTATACATCGGGCACCACATGGAGCACGAGGTCTGACAGTTTTGGATGACGAAACTCGATACTGGCTTAATGACATCACTGCCAGCATCTGATCCAGGCAATGCAGCAATCTGGGGTAGTAAAAGGATGAACCCTCGGCCCCAGTCCTGTTTGTGTCTGGCCTGGAGTGGATGCCCTTCAAACGATGACGACGACTCGACAAAATGCCAAAGACCGTCTGTGACTGAGACTGTGACCCTTGCTGTCAGCACTGCAACAGCACTGCAACAGCTTCATTTACAGGATATTTGAAAGGAATCTCAAACATTTCTTTGGCACTTTGTTGTGAATTTTGCTCAACAATTGATTGCAATTGTTCATTGTCAAGACTGCATACCCGTCCTCTGCCTTTTTCATCTTCAAGGCTCTGATCTACACTACAGAATTTCTGGAAGCACCTTTGTACTGTCCAATCACTTGTATACCCATCTTTCCATGCTCTGTTGATATTGGCAACAGTTTAGAAGGCATTGTGACTGAGTTTAAACTCATACAACATAAGTAAGCGAAGGTCATGTTTTTTGTGTTTATAATTAAGGGCTTATATGCTTTAAAAATATTTTTTCCTGAAAATAAGTTTATATTTAAGAGTGCACATTAATTATTATGCATACCAAAATTAGCTTAAAATAAACAACAAATACAATGTCAAAATAGTTTTGCAAAACACAGTACTTCAAGCGGCCATTATTTTTGTAACGACCTAATAGAATAAAGTTTTTTAAACTTCAGTTGAGTGTTTGGAATAAACTGTTGGCTATCAACAATAACCTTGTTCGTTAAACATTTTATTGCTTGTTATTGCTCTTTGGTGGGATTTTTTTAAACATTATGACAATCAATTCTAGATCAACTTATGTTTTCAATGAGCATTCTTGATTTACCATAAACAATTGGTGACAACACATTTACTAAAAAAAATAATACGTTTGACAACGTATTTTCACGATTCTCTACAGTCTGCTGCTGTGATAAACTTTTAAGTTAAAACTTGGGTTTCGGCGTGCGTGAATGGAGCTTTTCAGCGCTGCTGTCCACAACTCGGTACGCTTTGATGTAAACTTTGAAAAGCTTTTTGACTCGACAATTTTGAAAGTGTTGAGGGAACAGCAGTTTGTCTGCTAATTGTCGATGATTCCCAAAGTTTAATCAAAATTTCACCTAAAAATATTCACCTGAATGAAGTCGAAGGTAGGCCTGCTGGTCGCGTTTCGGTGCCAGCATTGCAGCATGAGCTGGTAAATCTCCTCCAGGCAGGGGGGGGAGCAACGAGGTTTCGGCATCCGGTAGCCCCCTTTGATTTGCGTTAAAGTCTCTTCCCGCGTCATACCTTTGTAATCCGTGCACGAAAACGTTTCAATAAAAGATGCCTTTTGCTTTTTACTATAGCAATCTACACTATTTTGTTGTAATTGTACTTGTGATTGATACGCTGGTAAAACACTGGTGTATTTGGTCTTCCTACCTTCGTATGGGGGCTTTCCCCTGGTTACTATCTCGGTCAGCAACACACCGAAGCTCCACACATCAGACTTGACAGTAAAGCGGCGCTCTTTGTAGGCTTCGGGGGCACACCACTTCACGGGGAATTTTGTACCTGTTGGGGGCAAGATAAGTTCGTTGGTCAAAGCAAATTTTTCACTTGACACCGATGCAGCGTCATAAATTTTGACAAACAAAGAGTTTTTTTTACAGTTAAACACAATTAACTTTTTTATGGAAGTTAGGTGTTGGAAGCCTGTTGACGTTTAATCAGAAAAAAAAGTTTTTTAATGAAATTTTTTAATCATAATTCGGCAGCGTGGTCGAGCGGTTAAGAGCGTCATGATTGTGATCGATATGGTCTCGGTATAAAAGCTTCTCGTGCCATTCTGCTGTTTTCTTGAAAATAGACTTTACGCCAATTTTCCCTGTTGGCGGTCTGAGCAAGCAACTTTAAATTTCATACATACCTCTAAAAAACAGGACAGCAATATCTTGTTATATCTATAAGCAGGTCGTGGTAATTGCTTGCGTAATGTATAGTGCCTCCGTCACTTTCCTGCTAATCAGGAGGATAAATATCATTATAAAATAAAAATGAATAATATTCGATTGAATTAGTTATCTTTGTTTAATTTAATGCATAAAGGCAGCAATTTTTACTTACAAAAACCGAGCGAGACAATTGACAAAATATTCTAAAAGAACTCGAAAAACTTTGTTTATAAAACTAACTCTCCTTGTAAAGAATTTTTTTTGGATAACTTTTATATTTGTTGTATAAAATAAATCACTTGAAAAATAAGCTTTATCATTTCAATAACCACTGAAAACTCTTTGTTATTTCCAAAATTCACATAGGTTAACAAAGGTTTTTTGTTACAAACTATGCGTGTAACAACCTACATTGGGTTAAGTATTGCTAGTAGTTGTACAAAGGTACAGCAAAGCACCTTGAAATGGGTTTTGGGGTATAAAGAAGTTTGTTTAGCTTATTTACTTTATGTTTAATGTTATTTGATAATTTTCAAGTTTATTTTATTACTATCTAAAACCTGCTAATTTATCTTATTAAAAAAATTTGGGAAAAGGTAAGAATTCGAACTGGAAACTCTGACTTGTTATGATCAGTAAACTCGACCCGGGACCGAACTCCCGAACGATCGAATGTTGCAATCCTGGCAATCGCTCACCGATGGCAAGTAATCTTTTTTGATAAACGTGGTTGACTGGTTCAGAACGCCGAGATGGTGGTTGACATGGTCTCAGTTAAAAACCTACTCACACCATTCTGTGTGTTCTTGGGAAACACACTTTGCTGCTTGGCGAATTAACAAGCAGTTTCAAATTTCAGTCATATCTCTATGAAACTAAACAAATAAAATAAAAAATTTCAACCGGACAGCAATATCTTGGCATCTCCGGAAGCAGGTAGAAGTAATTGCTTGCCCTATGTATAGTGCCTCCGACGCTTTCCTGCAAGTCAAGAGAATAAACATAAAGATGAAATGAAAAAAAGTGTCAATTAAAAAAAACAAGCCTTTTTATTACAATAAACTGGTTTTTCACACTCTCTTCGGGTCAGATTTGCAAAAGAAGAAAAAATTTTTAAAGCTAAAAGCAAAATTTCGGGGCATGATAACGGAAAAGTTTGAATATTTCAAAAAAATAAAAGAAACAGCCGATACTACGGTTATCATTTTATTATAATTTTAAAGTTTCGAGTATATTACTTTACTTATTGTCAAAAAAATAATAAGAAAATGTAAAGCCAATATCAGTATCAGTATCTTTTATTTCTGCTCCGCCACAACAAAAACAGAAAGAAATAAACAAACATATAGGACAATAGCAGAAGAAAAAGGAAGAAGCAACAAAACGTTAAACGTTATAGCATGCAGACATTAATATTTGATATAGTAGTTATAAGAATGGTGCATGGTTGCAACACCTTATATATTTGGGAACAGTTTATTTAGGATGTTTCGGAATTATAACTCTTTCCATCATTAACTGCATTAAAATATTTAAATTTAGATAATTTATGACGTTCTTATTAAATAAAGCGGAGTTATCTGCTCGTAACTTTGAACTTAAATTGATACAACAACAATTTGGGCGTATGCAAAATAAACTGGTTTGAAAAATTTGAAACGAATCAATATCGTAAAACACCCAGTTTAAACATTCACTGGCCTGTACGATTATAAACGAAGTGTCAAGTGTTAAGTAAAAACAGTGAAATAGATTGTTTGTTGATATTCATAGATAGATTGTTTGTCCATATTTAACTCTTAATGCTTTTTTATTTTACTTTAACTATAGTACCATGCAGTAAATATTTAAACTCAATGTCACATTTGATCCGCAGTATAATCTCAACCGCATAAATTTATATTTAATTTTTTGTCTGTTTTCCGTAATTTTAATTTTTAGTAAGACGTGATCTTTTTCATTAAATAATTATTCCATAATTGGTGAACTCCCACATAATTTAATTTATTTGCAAGCTGTTCTGTAATTATTGGTTGTTCGTTTTATCAATTGTAATTTGAAGCATATGTCATTAGATTAAGAGCACTATACCGTTAAGCGTCTAGCGTTTTCTTTTTCTCTGAAATTTTTGGCGAAATCGATGAATTAAAACTTTTTCCACCAGACTTCATCATCATCATCATTTTCGGGAAAACATTGAATTATTTCAGTGTATTTCCTTTTGGCCGCTTGTCCATTTGAGGTTGCGGGGGCAGTAGCTCGAGTTGGGATCTCCAAGCATCTTGATCTCTTGCAACTAGCGGAAATTTCGCAGGTGGAATTTCAAGACGAGACCGGCCATGTCTTCAACATAATTCCGCCAGCGAGTTCTGGGTCGCCCTCTAGGCATTTTGGCATTCGGAAGAGCATCCATTAGTTACTTTGCTGTTCAATCATAGAACATCCGCATCACATGACCATACCAGCGTAGTTGCGATCGTTCTATGCGGAGTAACAGCGGTTTGAAGTCCAGAGATTGATGAATATCAATGCTTTTAACCTTGTCAAGTAGGGATAAACCTCTGACTTTTTGCAAGAAACCCATTTCGGCCACTTGTACTCGAGATCTTACTCTTTTTTAGTCACTACCTAACACTCATAACCATAGGTGAGAATAGGGATAAAAACTGATCTGAAAACAGAAAGCTTTGCTTTTGTACACAGCTCACGTTTCACTGCAACTGATTGGCAAAGCTGGCGCATTACTGCACTTGCTTTTCCAATACGTGTGTCCAGTTTGTTGTCCTGTCTACCATTACTCGAAAATATACTTAAACTTCTCTATCTTTTGAAGAGTTACTCCACTTGTTTGGAAAGAACACTGGACAGGCTGCCTTGACATGCACATAATCTCAGTTTAGCCGTACTAATTTTCATCCCAGCATCCAAGCATGCGTCAGAAAACTGATCAAGTGCATATTAGAGATCACTTTTGTTTGGAGCTTAATAATGCAAAGTGATCTGCAAACAGTAGGCACCGAATATAATACTCCCCAATTGTGACGCCACTACTGGAGGAGCTGTCTTTGTTTATCTTGTCAAGCTACTTGGAATATACGAGTCATCCAACAAACACCAAAGTTGTTCATGGTCTTTAACATTTCGGGTCGAATATCATCTTCACCAGGGGCCTCGCCAGCTTTCAAAAATTTAATTGCTGTGCTCACCTCTGCTGCGGTTAGATAAATTTCTTCACCATTCTTTCACCATTTCTTCCTCGGATATTTCCAAATGTTGGACTGTTAAGAGCTTACAAAAGTATTTTCTTCAACAATGTAGGATGTCCTTTTGATGCTTTAGAAGCACACCATTAGTATTCTTGATAAAGGTGGCAACTGGTGTTTGTTTGCCGTGCAAACGACGTATAATTTGCCAAAATATTTTGTTTACCGCTCTGTAGTCTGTATTTAACTTTTGTCCGAATTTTTCCCATCACTTTTTTTATACTCTTCGACAATAGTGGTGGCAGTTCTATGTGCTGTAGAGTACCGCAATTAAAGCTGCTTAGATGACTTGTTTGTTAACCAAGCTCTAAATGCAATTTTCTTTGCACGAATAGCTTCTTTAACTTCTTGGTTCCACCAAGCAGTCTTTTTCTCGTTACCATTTGACCTCCCACACGTTTGCAACCACAACTAGCAGCTGCAAATGTAATGACTTCTGATTTAAATAAATCCCACTCAGTCTCAACATCTTTGTAAAATGTAAAGTCACGCTATTCTTTGAACAAAGAAGCCACTTTGTTTGCAAAAGTATATCTCATCTTTTGTATTTTTTATACTGTTTCCACTGAGCATAAGCATTTAATATTTTACATAGTAACTTTTTCACTAAACATTAACAAGCCTATTAATGACGCTTTGTGCATTGTGAATGGATGCCTGCACCCTACACCAATCGAAAAGTTTTTTGTCTTAGCAGGTGTCCTTCCATCTGCACTTCGCCGCAAACAGGCCTTGTTGTCACTAGCTTGCCGAGCACAAGGGTCTGAACAACATACTTAACGAAAGACCCTAGTCTCCTCTTATAGAGGACACTGGCACAGAGCTCAAATCAAAATCTCAAACTCTCAAAGCTGCAATAGAACTTTTAAAAGACCCTCTAACTCGTACACCAGTGTGAAATCTTGGACGAAAATCGAATGTAATACGGAATGGCAAAGCTATACCTCCGGCCTTCGTACTTTCATCCCCGACGTCAACATCTAACCACTGGAAATATATCTATTCAGATCATCCTAGGTCTGTTTTTACCACCTTTGCACTGGGGTTATTTTATTCTGTTCCACAGTGCACGAATGGAGTATGGGGTCCCCACAGTAGCCGGTGAGTGTAGCGTGGAGGAGCAAACCGCTGACCAGATCATGACATCCTGCGCCATTTCCATCATCCAATTAAAGAGCTTGGTCTGGAATCAGTTGACGAGGAGGCAGTGTTCGTATTTTAACTAACTTGTTAAGAAAGAAATGGAAAAATTGTAAAAGGCAAAATATTTATATTTATGTTATTTATGAGGCGAGTATAGAGGAGCAAACCGCTGACCACATCAGAACATTTTGCCCCATTTTTTATCATTCATATAGGAGGCTTGGTTTGGAAGTAGTTGATAAGGAGACAGTGGTCTCTCTGAACAATACTGCCCTGCCATTCAAAGAGTCTTTCCGAAATTAGCATCTATTCCATACGAAGAAGAAGAATTAGCAAAAAACACATTTTCATCCAACCAGATTTGCAAACTACAATCGATTGGCTATTCCTTTTTTCCAAAGCGATAAAACTCCAGCTGTTATTAGATCACATGGAACTCTATTCCCCGAAAACTGAGATTGCCATGCCTTAATAGTTTAAAAAAAACTATAAAAAATTTTTATTTAATTTACAAAAATTTATCTATTGACCATAGTCTTATGATATTCATATTGATTGTTTTTATTTTTCGTTATTATAACCTAGTACGTAAAAATAAGTTAATTTAAACGTGTTTGTTCTTCGACGCGCATACATCACTTTGGTATACAAAGGGAAGCTACTTGACTCGAAGACTTAACAGTCTCTTCGTTGTCTCCATGTTATTTCAATTAACTCATTTTAATATATGTGTTTTTTGTTTTTTTCCGTGTTATTTATGTTCTTTTTTTATTTGACTTTGACAAATAAAAGGCTTGTCCGTCTGCCTCGAAGTTTCTAGAATAATATAGTGTCACGTGACGTAATATTATAAATATTATCTCGCCTTTCGTTTTCAAATCATTCCAGTTGCGTTATTCCTGTAAAAGTGCTTCTGTGGTGGTGGCTAAGTTTGAGTCAAATGTGAAATGTTGACGGCTTGGAAATTAATTTTATAAAAAGATTGAACTGATTTTGCTTGTGTAGCGGACAAATTGTTAAATTTATCTTCGCCATCTGAGTGCTAATTCATTCTTATAGTTTGATAACAATAGGGTTTTTGGGGGAAAGCATTTTGCCATCCCCCTTGGGGATCTTAATACGGAGGCTTAACTTACGTAGGACAGTACTATTAGTGCCATGGCCTTCCTTGGAGATTGCTTATACTTTAAGGCTTTGTCTCGCCCATTTGGATAAAAATCCCGCCAGAAATCGAAGACAGATTTCATGTGCAGCCGCCCTTTTTGTTTTTTTCAAAGATTATTAGTCTCCGGAGACAAAAATCATGAAACTGTAACTGATTTAAAGTGAAGAATTTTTTTTATAGAAAACTTCTTTTTTGGGACAAAAATTTTGAAATCTGGGTGATTCAAATCAATTCAATCATTCTGACTGATTTAAAGTGAAGACCTTTTTTTTAGTCATCACTTGAATAAGTTTTTCCACTAAGCATAATTGATTGTGGTCGTAGAGCCAATCTCCCTTTCAAAATTTTTTGTACGTCACTGTTTGAGAGTGTAAATTTGTGTAAAGACTGTGTAAAGAGAAAGCGTAAAGAGTGCAAAGTTATTTGTAAAGTTATTTGCAATTGTTAGCGCTGTGAAGTGTTTTGAAGTTGGTGAAACTTGGAAGCCAAGTTTTACTTGAATCGATCAAATTTTTTTAATTTTGTGAATATATTCTTTATAGTTAAAGACCATGGTTTCTTTCTATCCGTGGAGAGAAGTTTTTAGCTAATCAATTATATCTGACCAGAACCTACTGGTAAAAGAACTCTTGCGGCAAACTACAGTATGTCTTGAGCCGGAATAAATATAAAAATAGACACAGCTTAACTTTAGCGCAGTTATTCGGGTTACCTAGTTTATTTTGGATTCCCGAGTAAAGTTTTAAGTTCTAACATTAGTAGATGATCAAATATTTTTTATTGCTCAATAATAAGTTTTTTTGTAATTTCTGCCTTTTACGTTATAATTTTTAGAAATATATTTTCTTATTATTTTTTAACAATAAGTTAAGGAATGTACTCAAAACCTTAAAATTAAAATAAAATGATAACACTCGTATTGGCTCTTTTTTATTTCTAAGAGTTTTTAATTTTTGATTTTTTTTAATTGAAATTTTCAATATTTGATTTGTGCTTTAATTTTTAATATTATAATTTAAATTCATTAGTTCTTCTGGTACAAGCAGAGGCAAGTTAAATTTCAACAAATACAACAAAAGGCGTAATATATCTTTTAAAGAAAACTTGTAACACGACCTTTCATCCATTGTATCGCGCGGAAACGTCGTTTTACAAGTTTCTTCAATTTTCAGTTTTTTAATTATTGAAAAATCTGGGTGAACCTCACCTAGGGAGGAGGCATAATACGCCCCATCGGTCATGACCTTGGCCAAGTGGAAGTTGTCGATTTTGTAAGTCCCAGTTTCTGAAATGCTTACACTGGCCGCTCGAAGGTCGCAGTGGACAATGTTACATTCACCAATAAACTTCATTCCTTTGGCAATCTGTTGATTGTTTGAAGGTAAATAAAAAATTCAAGGTTATTTCATTTTTAATTTATCAAAGTTTAGCCCCCAGCACATCAAAGTTTAGCCGCGAACTTGACCTGGACCGCAATTTCCAGCTGCTCCTGGAATCCAACTCGCTTGTTCTTATCTTTTAAGCGGCCAAGCAGGGTCTGACGTTGCAGCATTTCTGTGACGATGCACTTGTCGGGCGACTTTGATATCTGCAAGAAGGAAATGTTTTTATAAATTCTCTTTATTATATTACCAACCACCATGTGGCAAGCCTAGTAACTGGTAAATGATCAGGCGAATGGTGATGAACTCGGAGTGCTTGCGGGTTGGCAAAAGGATAGAACTTCGGCTTCCGAAGCAAATGGGACTCGATAAGTACACAAATGCTCGATGTGGGCCATTTGTGCCCATAATTTGACATTTAAATGTTGAAGGCCCAAGCAAAAATAAGATCTGCATTATCAGCCAATTTGTCACCCGAAATACGGCTCTTGTCATCCTATTACAAGAGACCCATTGCACGAATAATAGTACCAGCTAGTAATACCACACTTCATACTGGCTGGTTGGGTCTCAAGCAGGAAGCATGGCCTTGCTACGTTTGTCCATGAAAAACTTAGCTGGACCATGTGAATCAATCCTCAGAGAGATTAGCTATTGATTGGTTGTGTGTGGACATTGATTGTTGCAAGATTGTTCATGTCTAAAACTACCAACCTCGCAACTCACACTCACAGCCATTCCAGTGTTCCTATAATCCCTTCTTTATGCAGGTGTTTTAACTGCCAGTACACTGACTGAGGCTATAGTTACACCAACCCAGATTGAGAATGTCTGGCTGCCTTGGCAGCTAATTGGAATTTTGAGAATTACCATCCCTTAACTCTAGCTCTATTGATGAGGCATACCAGGACTTCTAAAATACTATCTTTGCAGCAGCAAAATTGTCAATTACACGCGGTTGCAGAAGCAACTATAGGCCATGTTGGGGAGTGGAGTGCAAACACCTCCACCAGGTTTTTCTAGGGACACCACGAATTTTCCTCTAATTTTTCAAAGTCTCTGTGCGCAATTTTTTGGAGTTGTGCAAAATATTACAAACAGAAATTAATTTTGTGTACTGTGCGCACAAGAAAACCTAGGTATGATTAAAATAAAGTAGACATTTTGCAATTGTGCGCACCTTTTTTTCTTGTGTGCGTGCGCACACGCACACAACTTACAGGAAACATTTCACAGGGTAAAGCAACTAATTCAGCAGCTTTTGCCCTACTGTCCCATCTTAATGAAAAATGTAAAAAGCTGGTCCTAATCTGAGTAGTTCGAGGCTGTCAATAACATCGACTACACGCTCTCCAGTCAGTAGGCATGGAATATAATAAACTTCGCGCAGCCATTCTTGTCTTAGGTTACAGGAAACATTGTACTTTAGGTTACAGGAAACACAGGAAACCGCTTAGAGGAAACATTGTGCTTTACAGGGTAAAGCAACTAATTCAGCAGCTTTTGCCTTGCTATCCCATTTTAATGAAAACCGTAAAAAGCTGGTCCTAATCTGAGTAGTTCGAGTCTGTCAATAACATCGACTGCACGCTCTCCTGTCGGCAGGCATGGAATATAATTAACTTCGGGCAGCCATCCTTGCCATGGTCTATTCCACAGTTGAGTAATGTGCACTTGTTTGGTGTCGTAGTGCCCGCACTCGCCTCATCGACAAGCCCATTAACGATGCCTTGCGCATAGTGACCGGATGCCTGCATCCCACACCAACGACAACCATTTTGTCTTATCAGGCATCCAACCAACTAAGCTTTGCCGCCAAAAGGCCGTACTGTCTCTATCTCGCCGCGCTCAAGAGCCAAAAGCGACCGAGTCATTAATGAAAAGGGCAAGCAATTACCTTGAGCTGCGTCCGAAGATCCCAAGATATTGCTGTTCGGTTAAAATTTTTTTTTGTTTTTGATTTTATTTTTTCTGAGAGGGAAGTTTATATAGTTTTTGTGGAATTCAGCATCAATTGATATTTCTTCTGTTTTTTTTTGTGCATTGTGAGTTGCCACGTTCGTCGTCAAACAAACTTAATAACTCGCATTATTACGTCACCATGAGGTAAAGTTTCTTTTTTTTATCTCAAAATATTACAATTGATACTGTGAGATTACAATCCGAATGAAGAGTCGCGCAAACGACAACAATGTGTCTTTCATACTCACAATTCCATAGAAATAAACAACGTTCTCGTGCGCTACCAACTTCATCACGTCAAGTCCGCTGAAAAACTGTTCTGAGGAATCGTTCTTATTTCGCAAAACCTTTATTATGACGTTTACTTGTTTGAATTCTCCTAAAAAAATTTGAAAAAAAGACGCTTTTGTGGTATGTTAATGGCAACCTGATCTATGTGGATAGATTTCATGAAGCAATCATATGGTTCCTTTGTGTTGTTTATCATAAAAATTGTGAAAAGAAATGTTATAAAAATTATCCATTGAAGCAATACATGGGCGATTCATAGAAAACTGTCAGCGAATATATCCTCGTAACGATTGCTGTGTAATTTCTTGTATATAAAAATATCAAAGGTACTTCATCTGAATGAACGGTATCTACAATATTTATCTTCTTCAATTACAGGATAATGATAAAAGCGTTATGCTGAGATTCACTGCCCAGAAATTAGCGCAACATCACTATCAGCATCTGTTATTTCAAATCCTCCATAAAAAGGTACTAAAATGCTTAAAATTTGTTTGTAAATTATTTGTTAAGGCAGCGTGGTCCAACTACGGGCCCGCGGAACCATTTTACAGAATTTAAGTCTTGTCGATTGTAAGCGGCGGCAACCTTTTATAACAAGGCATGGCAAGCTAATGGGACTGAATCTAGGGTTGATTGAGACCGATTCCAAGTGAAGGCTTTTTTTTAGAGAACGCTATGATTTTGAGACAAAAATAGGAAAATCGGAGGCTGATTCCAAGTAAAGATCTTTTTTTTTTTTTTTTGAGAGAACACCACGATTTTAGGACAAGAATAGAAAAAATCGAAGGCTGTTTCCAAGTGAAGGCCTTTTTTTTTTAGAAAACACCATGATTTGGAACAATTTCTAGCCGGCTGAGGCCCACAAGCTCGAACAAATTCAAAAAGTGGCCCGCAAGAGTGAAGAAGTTGGACCACCCTGTGTTAAGGGATAACAATGTAATTTAAAACTGTTTTTTAAAACCGCTATACAGAGAAAAATCAGGAAAAGTGATGTCATTACAAAGATTGGAGCTCAACATAGGCAGAGATGATTATTTAAAAGGTGCTTTGTGCCCCTTTTTAGCGCTGCTTATATTAAAAATTGTACTTAGTATTTTATTAGTTAAATCATAGAAACGGGATGGCAATGCGTTTTGTCTTTAGCAGAAATTTTATTTTTACATTAGCTGCTTATTTTCTTCAATTTTTCAAGCAAAAAATCAACTATATAGCATTTGACTACAAAAGTAAAATTTGAAACAACACCGACCAACAAATCCAGTCAATCGAAAAATCAAATTAAAAGCTTGTATTCAATTAAACTTGTCGCTCCCGAAGAAGTTTAAAAAGTTTTACCTTTCCAAAGATCAATGCTATTCTTGGTTTCCACTCGGTAGTGAAGGCTCAAATCTTTTCCGTCGATCTCATATAACTTTTGCCTTGCCTCCAGCTGGTCCTCTTTGACAATCTCGAAATAATTTGCAAAGAACATCTGACAAAAAAATCACCGTGAACCTATGTCACGGTATTTGTATAACTGCATGTCGGCGCATTCTAAGATTACCAAAAACCTTCAATTCTTGGGTTCCAAAAGGAGCATTTTTGTTAAGAAAATGTTCTACTTAAATTTTTTAAATTAGGTTTATAATAAACTAACTAAAAAGCAAATCAGACATAAATTTCTTTAATTAACTTCTTAGTTTAAACTGTTTAGAAAATTTATTCAGTAAATAATAAGACGACTTTTTGCTTTTTGAACACGTTAACTACCAGAGCAGATTATTGGATGCCAGCTGCCAGTTCGTTGTTTACCACCGGCGGTTAACGTGTTAAAAAGGGATGCGTGCAAACAAAGTTTTAAAAAGAACTTCAAAGACAGTTATGTCTTCATATATTGACAACGAATTGTTCCCATTTCGAAAAAAACTCGTTAGTAATTATGATTTAACAAATAGAAAAATTGATGCAGTTTACCGTGAGATAATAAAATGTAGGCCGCTGTTTAGGCTCTTCGTGAAAACATTGAAGCATAAGTTCATAGATGGCGTCAGATACAGGAGCTTGAGGGGGTGGAGGGATTGGCTTTGGCATCCGATATCCTTTAGAAGTTTTTAAGACTACACTCTCGGCAGCGAGATCTGCAGAACATTTTGTGTTTTTCAGAGCAACCAAGGAAAGCTCTGATCATCATCTTGGTTTTTAATGCAAATGTAGCTAACCAATGTTTGGCCATCGTCCACTAGATATAGGTCTATGACTATGAAAAAACAGGATATTTCAACAAAACATGCGTTGCGAGTAATAGATGTATATATGAAAAAGCAGTGAAAAATAGCCTAAACTAACTCTGGTTTAAGGATTCTTAACATTTTTCGTTTTGTTATCCACTTTCAGTTGCGAGGGGACCGCCATCACCCACTTCCTGAAATCCTAAAACTAAACTAAACCAGATTGAGTCGCTCCTTCCCTTGCAGTCGTTCAAATTCAGCAAATAGTATATTACAATAAAAACGAAAAAACGGTTAAAATTCATATGAAGTTGTTGGTGCGATTTGGTTCTTGGCTACAATTGACGCGATGTCGAGACCGGGTTTGAGTATTTTAAAATTGGTCATCACAAAGCTGGGTCCCAATTCAACAATTTATTTCTTGCTTTTGTTATCAAGGAAACAATGCTTGAAATTGTTCATGCACGGAGGTAATCGGACGGGAGTAGAAGCGCCGCTAAACGTTTTGCCGTAACTTTGAGAAATGTCTTGCATCTTTGCGTCATACCGTGTCGACTACATTTACGACACTCTCCATTACTTGACTACGCTGCCGACAAATCTTGAAAGGTTAAAGGTTATCAAATACAAAACAACTTATGGCGAAAAGCTTGAATTATAGTATAAGGAGCGCTTTATGGAGTAACCTGAATAAGGTGTTTCTCCTTTGGTTAAAATCTCGGCCAGCAGCACTGCAAAGCTCCATACATCCGACTTGACTGTGAAACTCCCGTTTAGTCCTGCCTCGGGCGCCATCCAACGATTAAAATAAGTAGGAACTGCAAAAAATTTATTTCACAAAAACAAATCGGCAGTTTAATAAGCCAAATAAATACCTTGCAATTTGTATTCTCCATTGTCCATTTTTTTGGCAAGGCTGAAGCCTGCTACTTTACAGTTCCCCTTCCAATTCACCAGTATTTTTGATGCTCGGAGGTTACGATGAACAATATCGGATTTCCCGATGAAATCCAGACCAGCTGTTATCTGTAATTAGTAATGAAATCAAATGATTTTTACTGGATTTGAAATCAATTTTCACTTTGGTCATTCAAATTCACTCATTCTTCAGATGCTTTATTGAATTCCGACAAAGTCAAGAATATTTGTGGTTACCTCTTTCGCCGACTTTAACTGTTGCCTCAAGTCCATATATCGGCCCCTCCCATTATGCAGGAATCCCAACAAATCACCTTCGGTCTTGAAATCAAACACAAGATAGGCGGGGTCCGCCGACACCTTTAATATGTCATTAATTAGTTCTTGTTATGTTACAGCGCCAACACGTGACGAAGTGAGGAGGGTGGACTGCTTTTATATGATAATCACATAGGCGTTCGGCCCCAAATATCCTCATGCAACTCTACATTTTACGTCACTTTCATCAGATTGATGTTCTAAACAAATAGTTTTTATCACAATCTTGCCGCACCCCCCTCAAAAAAGAAACAAGAAAATTTCATTCGTAGAGCAGAATATCTTGATGTTTGTAACACTCATTATCCACCGGGCTACACACGACCTCCGCAAGTGGCAGCCAACAGTTGAAGTTTACGATGATCGGCTTTCAATGGGTAATATCATTGACGTTACCAAAGCGAACTGATAAAGACGCGCAATGGCCTGACAACCGGAAGTGTGTGTAGGTGCGGCCGGAAGCGAATCGGAGCTTTTTTCCAAGTTCCAGAATCAATTATTGTGGATCTCACCCAAAATAACTCTATGACGTTGGGGTGTTGGAGTCCGATTAGCAAGGCCGCTTCTTCCATAACCAATTTTGCCCCATTCTGGCCGCACGGCTTCTTCACACACAGCATGCTTCCGTCGATATTGCCTAAGACACAGAAAATTTCTTTGCCTAACCATTGATCGCTGGTCGTTAGAATAAACATTTTCACAGACCAACGGAAGGATAAACCAGCTCCTCACGAGATAAGGATTTCACAAAAATTTAGAAACCACAAAATCAACGACGAAACAAAGGCACTTACCTTTCCACACTTCGTACGAAAACCCTTTCTTAAGTTTTGCGTCGATCTGAATTTGATGATCTTCAAAGAAAAACTGCTCTTCGTTCATTGTGATGTAATTTACTTCCGTTTGAGTAAAATAGTCTTCTAAAAAATTCTGAATAAAATAAAAACAATTTGAAAAAGATCACAAAAACTTTTATTTTTTGCAGATTAAAAGCAATTTAAAGCTGACCATCGACTGATTTTCTTGCTGCAATATAACTGCTCTTAATCTTTTCTCATAAAATATTTTCTTGTTTTAGTCAAATATAACTTTATATTGTAAATACTTTGTTCATACTTTGTTCATACGTCGGTAGCTGGGACGCATGGTCAGGGAGGCAAGTGAGGCAGTGCCTCACCTGTTGTGGTGATTTTCCCTCTTTACGTGTCACTTTATTAGTTGCCTTTTTCTTTCATTTCTTGTGCAGTGTTGGTGACGTCATAGGTTTTGCCTTGCATGTTTCTTTTTCGTTATTTCAGTTAGTTAGCAATCATCATGGTGTCTGTTGTATTTCTGTTTGTCTTAAATTTAGTCTTTTAAAGCCTTAATAAAAGGTAATAAAGTGTGAGACATATAACAATTTAAAAGACTAAAAATGGCTAATGCTGAATGGAGGTACTTGCAGCCAGAAAAGCTTACTATAGATCCATTTAGTACACATTTAGCTGAAGAGGAATGGAAATTCTGGCTTAAAACGTTTACTAACTTTGTCGAAGCTTTGCCTAGAGGAGAAAATACTGTAGATAAACTAAAGGTACTGACAGCTCATTTATCAGCTCCTATTTACAAACTTACAAGTGAAGAAACTACGTACGAGAGCACTATAACTGCATTACAAAATTTATTTGTAAAGCCAAGGAACGAAATCTACGCGCGGCACATGCTTGCAACAGCCAAACAAGACGCTGGTGAATCAGTTGATGAGTTTATTTTGCGTATTAACAAACTTAGTCAAAATTGTGACTTTACCGCTGTAAGTGCTCAAGAGTATAAAGATGACATGAAAAGAGATTCTTTTATAAATGGACTTTCTTCAAACTTTATTAGGCAACGGCTACTTGAAAACATTTACAGAAGCCCATGAAAAAGCTCGTTCAATTGAACTGGCAAAGTTAAATTGCAAAACGTATACCTGCCAAGATACATCCTCCCGACAGATGTGCGCTCTCCAAAAAGACGAAACCAAATCGAATGAAAACAATGTTAGCGTAATAGCTTCAAAAAACAATCTCGAAACTTTACGTGTTATTTTTGTGGAGAGTCTAAATGGCATCCCCGCAGTCGCTGTCCTGCTAAAAACAAAATTTGTGATTTTTGCCAAAAGGTAGGCCATTATGCGAAATGCTGTTTAAAACGCAAAAATTCTTTGAACTGCGTAGATCAACCTTGTTTAGCTCCGACTACGGCTATGCGATCCACATTCTCACAACATGTCTTAGCTAAAATTACTGTGAATAATATATCCGGCCAAGCTTTGGTAGACACCGGCAGTACCAACAGCTATCTAAATAAAGAATTTATGAAGAGAAATAAACTTCCGTATAAAACTATAAAATACTTTGCTAATATGGCCGATGTATCTCTTAAAACTGAAATTTGCGGCGTTTCTTACATGGATTTAACTTTTCTTGAGCACCACTATAAAAATTTTAAATTTTACGTTATGTCAAACCTAGTCGCCGATTCAATCATCGGAGATGATTTATTACAACAACATAAGAGTGTAACTTTTGAATTCCGTGGAAGGGTCATTCCATGACAAATCGCCATAGCCGTTTAACCACTACATCTCCGATTTTGATAAAAATTGGTGTATGTGGTTATCTTATAGCCAAAACCCACTGGTGCAAATATTTTGTTTCTACGACTAATACTTTTTGAGTTATGGGGGGGAAAAGTTTTGGGGGAGCGAAAAAATCCTTTTCAAAAAACGCTTATATCTTCCTCAAAATATGTTTAAATTATAACATGTTATATATGGTTGAAATCAGAAAAGAACAAGGAATTCAAATATAATATCAAACATTTTATAAATATTAATATAAAAAAGTTATTTATTTTTAAAAAATATTTTTCCCCGCCACCCCTCCAAGAATTTTGAAAATCCCCAAAAACATTTTTTGGAAAAAAATTTTGATTCATAAGCCTTAAAAATATGCAATAAAAACAATGGGTATAGACCGTTTATTATGTTTAACACTCAATACAAATGATTCACTAAAGCAATTTTTAGGAAAAATTTTACTCAATTTAATGGATTTTTTAAAAAAATTTATCCATTAAGTTATTATCTCAGTCCTAAAAACATAAATATGGCAATACTTTTAAACAGCATTCACTTTTTATTGTATTAATAGATAACTTGAGATAAATAATGTTAGCCCTACCTAAATATAGAATCGATGTCCCTCTCATTTTGCTAAAAATACAATGTTGTTGATCGGCATCGGTTTTAAAGCAGGGAGTAGCAAAAGTAACTTTAATGTTTAGTAGGTATTTAATTCATAATACCGTAAGTATTATGTTTAAACATTTTGTATTTAGCAACCATCTGTGATAAACTACTATCTACCCGTAATTTTAACAACAACAAATTTACATGCTCCGTGTTTTTAGATCTAAGCAAAGCTTTTGACTCTATTAATCATGATCATGATATATCAATAGAAAAAATTTAATATATACTTTAGATTAAGAGGTACGGTCGTATTTATCATAAAATCATACCTAAGTAATAGAATTCAATGTACAAAAATAAAAAATGTTTCATCTGATTTGACTACACTTAAATGTGGAGTACCACAGGGTTTAATTCTTGAACCCCTGTTATTCCTACTCTAAATAAATGATCTTTCAAATGTATCTAATATGAAGACTACTCTATTTGATATCTGTGCAAAATAATGTTAATAAAGAATTGTTTGTAATTGATGTATGGTTGAAGTCAAATAAACTATTATCAAACTACTCTAAAACCTATTTTGTACCATTCAGTAACAAAAGAAAAATTTTACTGATCCCTTTAATATTACAATCAGTGGTCATTTTATTGAAAAAAAAATGAAGTTTGAAGTACTTTGGGTTAACTTCAAATGAGCACTTGACATTTTTCTAAACTTTGTGGCACAGTATGTAAACTCAGACACTGTGCTACCCTAGCGACATTAAAAACTCTCTATTTTGCAATATTTTAATCTGACGTCTAAAACTCTGTATTAAATTGGAGAAGAGCTATTAAATCAATGCTGGCTCCTATTCAGGTCCATAAAAATAAGTTCATTCGTTCTTGTTTATTTTTACCAAAATCAACGAATATAAATTATTTCTTTCATAAATTTAATGTCTTAAAAATAAACAATGTTATTAAATTTACTTATGCAAAGTTCATGTTTAAGTATATGCATAATATGCTTCCAAAAACTTTTTCGGATTACTTTCAATGAACATTCAATAAACAAATTCATAATTACATATAATACTCACCACATAAAAAATTGATTTGTTTTTACCAGGGGTGCGGAGCTAGCAATAAAATCTATGGCTCCAGCTCCGGGATTTTAAAATGAATGGCTCTGGCTCAGCTCCAGCTCTAGACTCTAAAACTTTTTCCCACTCCAGGCTCTGGCTCCAGCTCCAGTTCCACACCCCTGCCTTAAACGGTTCATTTATGTGCGCTATGATCAAATTCAATACTTTATTTTTTCTTTTATTTTTTACAGTTATCCTTCTGACTCGCAGGAAAGCGACGGAGGTGCTATACATAGGGTAGGCAATTACCCCGACCTGCTTCCGGAGATGCCAAGATATTGCTGTATGCGTAATTTAATAGAGATATTACTGCAATTTAGAACTCCTTGCCAAGACCACCAAGCAGGGAAAAGTTCCATAAAGTGTCTTTCCCAAGAACAGAACAGAATGGCACAAGTGGGTTTTGAACTGAGACCATGTTAATCATCAGCCTGGTGCTTTAACCACTTCACCACGCTGCCTACTTGACTTTTTTTAAAAATGTTTCACTCTAAAAGTGACCATGATTCTTAAAAGTCGGCAGCGTGGTCGAGTGGTTAAAGCACCGGACTGATGATCAACATGGTCTCGGTTCAAAACCCACTTGTGCCAGCCATTCTGTTGTGTCCTTGGGAAAGACACTTTACAGCACTTTCCCCTGCTTGGTGGTCTTGGCAAGCAGTTCTAAATTACAGTAATATCTCTACTAAATTACTAGCGGACAGCAATATCTTGGCATCTCCGGAAGCAAGCTGGGGTAATTGCTTACTGTGAAAGTGTATTTCATGCTTCTCTGGGAGGCAGAATATTAACCAACTCAAGCAAAGGATAATAGCACTATATATTTCTGATTTACCAAATATACTAGAGGCAACTCTAAAACATAATATTTAATTTGAATAAAAAAATTTAGCTGTGTTCTTTTAATACAATACAAAGCTGGAACTTAAGCTGGTGCAACTTTACTGGTTCCAAGCCTTTCAAAATATCAGGCTCCATTTCCAACCTATTAAAAAATTGTCTCCAGCTTTAAGTTTTTGAAAATATGTAGCTCCAGCTTCACATTTTTAAAATATGTGACTTCGACTCTGACTACACTTTTTTAAAATATGTGGCTCTAGCTCCAGCTCCAGCTCCAGACCCTAAAATTTCTTCCTGTTCCAGGCTCCGGCTCCACACCCCTGGTTTTTAACTGTATGTATCTTCTAATTTTACTAAAAGATGTTAAATTTCAATGGTGTAAAGATATGGTCTAAAATTCCTAAAAACATTAACGAAAATTCATTGCATAATTTTAAAAATTTGTATGTATTTGAATTGTTTTAAATTGTGTCGGTATATTGTAATTTGCAACAATTTGTAAATTGTAATGTTTTTGAATTGTTTTCATTTTTATCAGTACATTTTTTCATGACCTGACAGTTGATCGAACGACACTTGATCAAACGACACTTGATTGAAACATCACTTGATCGAAATGACATTTGATCGAATAAGAAAAAAGAAAATTTAAACTTTGAATCTGTCTTAATTTTTCGTCCCAAAAACATTGTGATCACTAAAAAAAACTGTAAGTTTTCACTTTGACTCTGTCCCGGTTTTGTCAATTTTTTGTCCCAAAAGCATAGTAATCTGATCTTTCCTTTTAGTCCGTCTCTTATTTTTGTAAGGGTCTGCAAGGGTGGGGCCATCACACAATGTCCCCCCTAAATAACTGACTACAATTTAAATTGAATACAAAGGAATGGCAGCAATAGGCATCTAACAAAACATAACTATGGCATGAAATCTACTTGTTTCCCCCCTAAAAATGCTGAGCCCAGGAAACTCTTTAAAATCCCTGACCTTGACATTGACCAAAAATTAAAAAAATAAACACAAACTGTTCTCTTACCGATGACCTCTGCTTTTTATGAATCTAATTTACAGTAACAAAGACATTGTTTAATCGCAAAAACATACAAAAGTAAATCTTTTTTTTTATCAACTGTCAATTTCTATCACGTGTCATTTCGGCCAAGTGTTGTTTCGATCAAGTGTCGTTTCGTTCAAGTACCGTTTTGATCAAGTGTCGTTTCGATCAAGTGTGTTCAAACAAGTGTCATTCAATCAATTGTCATAACACCATATTTTTTATGATTAACCTTGATAAATATTATTTTTTTATTTGGTTTGTCTTTGTTTATATTGCAATTTTATTTTTTATATGTATGTATAGCATCTGATTCAAATAGTTAAAGGTGCTAGCTCACATATGGTAACACAAAAGGTCTTTTCCTAGCATCTTCTTCTGGCAGCAATTGCATTGTATTATATACGTGATTTTTCATTCTTTTGTATGTGTCTTTTTATTTTTGTTGTCAATGAAGAAAAAAATATAAAAAATGTATAACTTGTATATGTATTTGTGATGTATAATTGTATTACATTAACAATGGAGTTACGGCTAGTATTGCTGATAGCTATACAAAGATTTTAATTTTTTACTATAATACCTATAGAGTCATATTTATCAGAGGTATTATTTTTATTTTTATTTATTTATTTTTTATTTTATCTCAATATTTATCCTCCTGACTTGTAGGAAAGCGACGGAGGCGCTATACATAGGGTAGGCAATTACGCCGACCTGCTTCCGGAGATGCCAAGATATTGCTGTCCGCTTGTAATTTAATAGAGATATGACTGTAATTTAGAACTGCTTGCCAGGACCACCAAGCAGGGGAATGTGCCGTAAAATGTCATTTCCAAGGACACAACAGAATGGCGCGAGTGGGTTTGAACCAAGACCATGTTGATCATAAGCTCGTCGCTTTAACCAGTCGACTACGCTGCCATATTACACATGCTATTTAGTTTGCACATTCCCACAATATCTGATACCTACATTGATCCCCGTTAAATGTTTTTTTTTTACATATTATAAGTTATTTTAAACTATTTAGAATCTAAAATGCCAAGAAAACATTGCCAAGATCCTCAATGTTAAAATTGAGGTATGCAGGAAAATCTTTCACATTTTAATTGAATTTTTGGAAATATTTGCCCTAAAAATTGCTTTAGTGAATCATTTGTATTGAGTGTTAAACATAATAAACGGTCTATACCCATTGTTTTTATTGCATATTTTTAAGGCTTATGAATCAAAATTTTTTTCCAAAAAATGTTTTTGGGGATTTTCAAAATTCTTGGGGGGGTGGCGGGGAAAAATATTTTTTAAAAATAAATAACTTTTTTATATTAATATTTATAAAATGTTTGATATTATATTTGAATTCCTTGTTCTTTTCTGATTTCAACCATATATAACATGTTATAATTTAAACATATTTTGAGGAAGATATAAGCGTTTTTTGAAAAGGATTTTTTCGCTCCCCCAAAACTTTTCCCCCCCATAACTCAAAAAGTATTAGTCGTAGAAACAAAATATTTGCACCAGTGGGTTTTGGCTATAAGATAACCACATACACCAATTTTTATCAAAATCGGAGATGTAGTGGTTAAAAAAAAATTTTTTTTGTGGCGATTTGTCATGGAATGACCCGGAAAGAAAAAAGAACTTCATATTTCATCAATTATGCCGACTGCTCACGTACCATATCCAGATTTATTTCGCAACATTAACCGAAACTGTAAACCCATTGCAATAAAGACTAGAAAATTCTCTTTATCCGACCAAGCGCTCATAAAAGCGGAAACAGAAAGACTGCTGAACGAAAATTGAATTGAAAGAAGTAATTCACCTTGGCGAGCGCAACCACTTGTCGTCGATAATGGGAAAGGTAAGAGAAGGATGTGCATTGACTACAGCCGTACAATTAATTTGTTTACAGAATTAGACGCCTACCCTCTACCAAGTATCGAATCAATTGTTAACGAAGTTGCTAAATGGAAACGTATGAGCACTCTAGATTTAAAATCGGCTTACCACCAAATTAAAATCCATCCAAAAGATCGTCCTTACACCGCATTCCAATCCGGATTAGAATTATACCAGTGGAAAGTTATGCCATTTGGCTTAACGAATGCTGTACCTGCTTTCCAGCGCGTGATGAACGAATTTATCGACCGTTACAAACTAAAAGGAGTAAATGTATATTTGGATAATATTACAGTTGGCGGCATGGATCAAGCTTCCCATGACAAAAATTTATGTGCATTAAAGGAAGCTGCAAAAAAAGAAAATTTTACTTTTAATGAAAACAAGTGCCAATACAATCGTTCACAAATTCAACTTTTAGGCCATTTAGTGGGAAATGGCGAGATCAAGCCCGATCCAGAGCGCATTGCACCGCTGAAAGATCTAGAAGTGCCAAAATCAAAAAAAGAACTCCAAAGGATTCTTGGTTTATTCAGTTACTATTCAAAGTGGGTTCCTAATTTTTCAGAAATTATAAGGCCTTTAATTCAAAACGAAGCCTTCCCACTATCAAACGATGCCATTTCTGCCTTTCATCTAATGAAAAACAAGCTTGCCGACGCCACTTTACAGCCGATAGATGAAGCTGTTCCATTTACCATTGAAACCGACGCGTCCGATTTTACCATTGCTGCAACCTTAAATCAAAATGGAAAACCGGTAGCCTTTCACGCTAGGACCCTTTCGACATCGGAACAACGACATTCAGCCGTGGAGAAAGAGGCGTACGCTGTTGTCGAAGCGCTTCGAAAATGGAAGCATTTGCTTTTAGGAAAACATTTTACACTGATCACAGATCAGCGTAGCGTATAGTTTATGCTTGATATGAGGCATACATCAAAAATCAAAAACGATAAAATATTACGATGGCGATTAGAGCTTGCCGCTTTTGATTTTACTATAATCTATCGACCGGGTAAACTTAATGTCGCTCCAGATACGCTTTCTCGCGCTATTTCCGCATCCGTATCATTTTCATCATTGAAGTCGTTAATCAATTTACATAAATCATTGTGTCACCCTGGAATTACTCGATTGGCTCACTATGTCAAAGTTAAAAACTTGCCGTTTTCGTTAAGCGATGTCAAAAATGTTATACAGTACAAGCTTGCAAAGATTGCAGCGAAGTAAAAGCTTCTTTCCTGAAACCAGAAGACAAAATGAACTTAATAAAGGCAACCCAGCCTTTTGAACGAATTAGTATCGACTTTAAAGGACCACTTTTATCCGTTTCAAAAAATAAGTATCTGCTTGTTATTGTTGATGAATTTTCACGTTTTCCTTTTGCGTATGCGTGCCCCGATATAAAATCAGCGACCGTTATTGAAAAACTTACTCATTTGTTTAGCATATTTGGCTTTCCTGGTTATGTGCATACCGATCAAGGATCTAGTTTTATGTCGTTTGAACTAAAATTGTGGCTTCATAATTTTGGGGTGCCGACAAGTAGATCAAATAGATACAATCCCGCAGGAAACGGACAAGTTGAGCGTTGTAACCGCACTATTTGGCAAACTGTGTTATTAGCTTTGCGTTCAAAAAAACTTCCTCTGACTCACTGGGAATACGTTCTAACTGATGTACTTCATTCTATGCGATCTCTGCTGTGTACCGCTATCAATTGCACACCACATGAACGTATGTTTTCGCACTCTCGAAAGTCATTTAACGGTGTATCATTGCCTTCCTGGGTGAAGCCTGGGCCAGTTTATATGAAATGTCATGTTCGCAACAAAAATGACCCGCTAGTTGAAGAAGCTGAGCTCATTGAGGCTAACCCGCATTACGCCCATGTAAAATTAAATGATGGAAGAGAAATTAATGTTTCTCTACGAGATCTAGCTCGAAACCCTGTTGCTGATGCTGCGAACGATACAAATCTTTCATCGCATTCTGACGATACCGAAAACACAATTTTACCGCAAAGTGATAATGAATCTAATTCGTTTTTGCAACCTGACATAACTAGCAACGGTCGAGCAGCGCCGGACGATACTGAAAGCATATCATCTGATGCACCTTGCGAAACTCCTAATTTACGTCGTTCTTCACGTATTCGCCGACCTATAGACAGATATGGTAATAACATTTATTCTTAACGGGGGGAGATTGTGGTGATTTTCCCTCTTTACGTGTCACTTTATTAGTTGCCTTTTTCTTTCATTTCTTGTGCAGTGTTGGTGACGTCATAGGTTTTGCCTTGCATGTTTCTTTTTCGTTATTTCAGTTAGTTAGCAATCATCATGGTGTCTGTTGTATTTCTGTTTGTCTTAAATTTAGTCTTTTAAAGCCTTAATAAAAGGTAATAAAGTGTGAGACATATAACACCTGTGGAAATCAAATGAAGTAGGAATGAAATATTGAAGTAATAGTCTTTGCAAAAATATACGCAACTTGCTATTGGTTGAAAAATAATTAATAAAAATTATACCATAATTATAGTAGTTTAATTAGTTTTGCTTTTTAACCTAATTTTTGATGGCTTAATTGTTGAATTTTAAGTACTTTAAATCATTTCGTCAAGCGTTTTTGTCAACAAAAAGCAGGTCGGGGTAATTGCTTGCTTTATGTATAGCGCCTCCGACACTTTTCTGGAGGAAATGCAATAAAAAAAATGTTTTTTAACCCAGAAAGAGTTATAGCTAAACGTAAGAGAATGCTTCAAATAGCATCATTAAATAAAATTAGTACTAACATCATTTCAAAAAATTAGTGCTACCCCAACCACAAGCTTCGCGGCACGTCACTGGTTAATAGCATGGTCAAATGGTGAAAAGCGCCGTGATTTCAATCGAGACCGTCTCGGTTCAAACCTACTTGTGTCATTCTGTTGTGTTTTTGATAAAGCATTTACGGCATTTTCTCCTGCTTGGCGGTCTTGTCAAGTAGTTCTAAATTTTAATCATATCACTAGAAAACTAAAAAGCCAAAATAAAAATTTCAACCGGACAGTAATATCTTGGCTTCTCTAGAAGAAGGTCTGTGTAATTGCTTGCCTCATGTACACAGTAGTGCCTCCGTTGCTTTTCTGTGAGTGAAAGAAGATAAATATAAAAATGAAATAAAATGATTGAAAAAAATCTACCGTGATTACATCACAAAATATTTCGGTACAAAAACTTTGTCTATAATAAGCTCTTTCGAATTCCTACAATCCATCTTCATACCCGAATGTAATGCATTGTTGGCCTCTGGTCGGGATCCATATTCCAGCATTGCAGCATCAATTCATAAAAAGAATCAGGGATTTCAGGGTGAGTGGAGGGCTTTGGCATGCGGTACCCCTTCAGAATCATCTGTTCCACCTCTATATTCATCATTTCTGGAAAAATATCACAAAAAATGTTTTAAGCATTAGTTGTACGAAATGCCATCGTTTATAAAAGTGTTTCACAGAAGTTGACTTAAAGCAAAAACTTCAACTTATTATCAATTAAAAATTAAGCATTTGAGTTTGTTAAAGTCAAGTTTAAAACACAAACGCAATTTTGAAGAAGAATAAAGCGTTCTTTTACTGATGCAACTTCGGCCACAATTTACAAAAGCATATTTTCGATGAGATTATTATCAAACCAAATGTAAGCTTACGTTTACTAAATTTGCTGCTAAACTTTAGTCAACTGAATAAAGGTAAGAGACGGCTATGAAATCATTTTAGTTGAAGAAAAAAATTAAAGTGACAAGTCAAGAATTATTACTTATACATGTTCTCACTGTAATAAGGGATTTCCCCATGAGTGACCAATTCCGTGAGAAGAATTCCAAAACTCCACACATCGGATTTCATGGAGGAGACTCCATCCAATATTGATTCAGGAGCGGCCCACTTAATGGAAAACTTTGTATCTGGTAAATTCCAAAAATTATTTTGAAAAGTAGAAAAAAATATCTTGAAACAATTTTAAATAAAATCAAAATTTTTATATAAATATATTGTTTGAAATTTTGCTATTTTTAATTTGACTAAAATCTTTTATTGTTTAAAATGAAAAACAAGTTTATCGGATTCAATTTATTAAAGTTTCCCAAAAACGCTTAGCTTTAAAACAAACTACTGTTTGTAATGTCCAGATTTAGGCACTATATTGTGGCTTATACTATATTACTATGTGATGGGGGTAAACGACTGACCTGCAGGGGATTGATATTTTCCTCCTTTCATTGGTCTAGCCATCTCGAAGTTCGATATTTTGCACAACCCATAATTTCCAACCTGCACGTTGATCGCGCGCACATCGCGGTGGACAAAATTCTTCTGATAGAGATAGTTCAGTCCAGAGCTGATCTAATGTGACGGTCATGTGATAGTGATAATGTCCAGCAAGTGATAAATAAGTTATAAAAGAAGATGATGATGTTAATGTCAAAGTCAATAAATCAAAAAACGTTTTAAATCATATCTGGCGCATAAGATAAAAACAGACTAATTAAAAAAAATTGTTTCTTTTTTGTCACTTTTCATCTTACGGTTTCGCGGTTTACAAAGTTTTCCGCAGCAATCGACATACTTTATGTCCACACCATAACATCTGCTTATTCTCCGTTTGCCCTAACATAAATTTGTTTTTATTTTTCTCTTTCTCCTTCTTGGATGTTTATATAAATAATTTTTCCTCCATACTATATCTTTTATATATCTACCCATGTAATCACATATCCATTCCTTTCAATTTCATCTTTCTACCTTTGATTTCCTGAGTTGCAAACTTGAGTTAACCTCTGACATTTTCACTCTTCTTTCTACCGATTATACTTCAGCACAAGTTCTTTCGCCATAAATTGATCCAGAAACTCTCCTCACATCTTTTCTTCGCTATTGAATTTTTCCAGAAAATTGTTTCCAACAGACAATAAATTTGATTTTCCTGGACAATAGATTCCAGAACGAACTTAAACTTTTCCTGCTCTCTTCTTCTCATCAACACAGTGCATTCGGCGGGTGGTTTAGTGTGACAATACCCTGGTTTGTGAGAATAACGTCATGACTTTGGTTTAAGTGTCAAACACGACGTTGGGCAATCCGCTCACAGAAGAGTCATATGTATGTATTTTTACTACAATTGGATTTTATTTATGTTTTATTCGAAACTTGCTTCCAAATGTTTAAATTCTTTCTCCTCTTTCTTGCTCTCGCCTCAGCTCGTAATGTTTATCATTTTTTTTTATGTTTCTATCATATAACCTAAGTTTATAAACATTTTTAATTTTTAATTCTTCTCACATAAGCTTAAAAAAAATATCGTTTTTATACTTGATTTTTCTCACCTGAGAAACAAACGTATAAGTTATAGCTCCACCTCTGGATGGACTTTTCCACAAACCAAACCTGTTTAAGACAATCATGACAACTGTGTTGACTGATCATTACAACTGTCAGTTCAGTTTAGTTCAGTTCAGTTCAGTTCAAGTTCTTTTCTATTTCTGCTCTACCACATGTGTAATCAAAATACAGCAAAACATTAAAAGATTTATCAATTATTTGAAGACGAGATTAAAAAAAGGAAAAAAGCAACCAAAGAAGTTGAATTTAGGACTATAGAAGCTGGGTTGCCACATCTTATAATAAGAAATAAACTTTTCACAAAAACTCTGCTAACTCTTCATGAAGGTGAAAATGGAAGAAATGCCAACTTCTGCAGCTTTCTTCAATACCACCTCTTATTCATTGCATTTTTTTACCAATTGATTTCACGAAATATTATAATACATCATAAAACATCAGCTCTTCCCTTGTAATTGTGTGCTCAGATTTAAAGTCGTTACTTTTATTTTTTGATTATTTTTTTCTTTCAATTTTCCATCACTCTGTTCATTTTCAAAAAATTTGATTCTCAGATTCAGTCTGCTCATTTAATCAATTTTCCATAAAATGCTTTCGGCAACACCACCAGTAGCAATTGCTATTTACTGGCCTCAGCCAATCAGATATGGTCAACCTTTTTCCAAGTAAATGCTTTAGCCCAGAGGTGACAAACATACGGCCCGTGAGGGAATTTCGTGCGGCCCGCGAATCGGTTTGACAAAATTAACCCCCTAGATTTCAGGATATGAAAAGCAAGCAGCTGGAGCTTGATATCTTTCTATCCCCTTCAATGTACACGCACTTCTGCACCCCATGAGCTCTAAATCGAACTCTTAAAACTACAGAATGTGAAACGCTGAAAGCGATGCAGCTGAACAAGCCGTAGCTTGAATTTTATCGTGTTCATGTATCAAAGTAAGAGTTTCCAAACTTTGATAGCTTACGCTCTCTATTGGTAATCAGTTTTTGAAAGCACGTACCTATGCGAACCATTCTTTTTTAAATTGTACATAACAAAAAGTCATTATAGATCAAAGCTGGCAGATGAAAATTTTAGTGCTCCGTTGAGAGTTGCCACATGGTCAGTTGGATTTAATATTAAGCGTTTCGTAAAACAAAAAAATTTCCAAAAATTTAGTAAAGCTAGTTAAATTTTTGATTAAATGTTTTTTTTGTTACTTTCTATTATTTCATACTTTAGAACCACGTTATATAACTTCTGCTGTATAGTTCGCATTTTTCTACTATTCCCGGTACATTTTTGTAATTTGGATTTCTTGCATTTATTTAAGGAAATTTTCAACATACCCACGCCAGAGTCTTAAGGCAGTTTTAAGGCTCGTTTCCACTATGAGCGTCGACCTGATTATTCTTTGTTCATTTATTGATTTTTTTACTTTTTTCCGCGCTTAAGCGCTAAGAGAAGCAATAAAATAAATAAAGAATACTCTTGACAACTTTCGTAGTGGAAACGAGCCTTTGTTGACAAACTAGGTTTTTATTGTTTTTGTTTGTTGTTCATTGCTATTGTTAAACAATTTCTTTTCTGCAAATTCGATAGATTTTTATTCGAGTTAAAGTTTGTGTTTGAATTCTATTATATGCTGTAAAAATTGAAAACTCGACTAAGCCTATATACTCAATAACTAAAACCTCTTTATAAAATTGAAAGACTACCACAAAGAGAAAAATAAAATAAAAGAAATAATAAAACTGCTGTCAATAACGAAATCAAACAAATTTATTTATTGGGTTTAAGCTAAACAGAGAATGAATATTAATTGACAATTCAGTTGTCCAATCGAAAGTAAATGAACAACTCAGTTGTATTTAAAATTAAAAATATCAAAAATAAAATCCAAAATATTATTTCTTTTTTCAAAATTCTTCAATTAATGAATTCAAATTTGATCATATATTAAGCTCAAGTTGAAGCTTCAGTTTAGCAATTTTTAATTTTGGAGTTCAAGTTCGAATTCGGCAAAAAAGACTAAATTTTCGAGTTTGAATTTGTCACACTGGTTTCAAAATAACCTACATGACCCCTTTTTGTTGTTAAATTGTAAAAAAAAAGAATTTCTAGTATGAATAAAAACATTCTTTGGGAAAAATGCCCACCTTAGGCTTTTTGCCCGGTGGCAAAATAAGAATATATACGACCTATATTATGTTTCGCCTACATTCATTTGTCAATTAAACTTGTCCTGTAAAAACAATTTTAAAAACAAAACTGTTCAAAAGTTAAAGAACAAGTTTTGTCTATTCACTGGTTTGTCGTGATTCGTATATGCCGAATGCGTGGTTGCAGCATGCTCAGCTTATGCTTTATTTAACAATCGTGCCCCCTTCTCATAATACGAGTATTTATCGTGTAAAATTTTGTGCGACGGCATTTCTGTGTCCCACGGTCGGTGATTTGTATATTCGGTCATGCTCACTATATATAGTGACGTGTCTGTACCACTAGTAGATAGGCGAAGAAATAATGCATAACGTGATAGCTCTGCTCTGAGATAGAGACGTGAGACACTGAGACAGAGAAGAGTGAAGAAATTACTGATGTACTATCGCTATGTGGACGATAGTTTTGCTATCTTTGATAGTGAAAATGATTGCGATGAATTTCTTTATCAATCAAACTCCTTGCACTCTTCCTTGCGGTTTACGATTGAAAAAGAAGTTAATCGATCTTTTCCTTTTCTTGATGTACAGATGGAAAAGGTGGGCTCTAAACTTATTACATCTGTTTACCGTAAACCCCGTGATGAAAAATTTACAATTCTTTCATCTGGTCGTTCGTCTTTTCATTTATCTACTTTGGAAGCCGTTGACATCAAATCATGCAAGCCAAATTTATACCACCAAAAAGAGTTTGTTTACAACTTGAAACTCTTGCGTTGATCACGTGTTGTGACACTTCTCTCATACAACCAATCATCTTTGTTCCGCTTTATTGAAAAATCAATTGAATTTTTCTTTCATTTATTCCGACGTTTATCTCCTGACGAGTGTCGGACGATTTTTTAAAAAATTTTTTTATCTCTATATTTATCCTCCTGACTCCCAGGAAAGCGACGGAGGCGCTATACATAGGGTAAGCAATTACTCCGACCTGCTTCCGGAGATGCCAAGATATTGCTGTCCGCTAGTAATTTAGTAGAGATATTATTGTAATTTAGAACTGCTTGCCAAGACCACCAAGCAGGGGAGCGCCATAAAGTGTCTTTCCCAATGACACAACAGAATGGCGCAAGTGGGTTTTGAACCGAGACCGTGGTGGTCACGAGCCCGGCACTTTAACCACTCGACCACGCTGCCGACCAAAAAGCTTAGAAAGGAGTTTTTGTTAGCTATCTTCAAATTTTGTGACTCGACTGTGAATCTTCAAATTTTCGACCAATCACTCGATTAAATACATATCGCTTGTTTAAAAACTAATTGCCACTTGAAAAGACAGAAAAAATAAAAGAACAAAAAAAATTGGCAGGCTCAGACGTTGTGACCGTATCAATCTTAGACTTCAGCTTATATGAAATAGGGTGACTTTGTCTGATTTTTAGTATTCGTATGCCAAACCGAAAGCCAGAATAGTTTTGGTGCGCTACTATAGGTATCGAAAATGCATTCTTTGCTTGATCAAATTTACTCTAACAAAACATCTGGAATTTACTACACCAGGGTTTCCCAAACTGCGGCCATTTACACCCCTTTTACTTAATCCGACCTGCTCATTCATTTATCTCAACTATTACGTCATTTGATAGCATTGCTTTTAAATATAATTTAAAGAACTTGTTAAAATTAAATACTCTGTTTGTGCTATTCTGGGCCGTCTACTAAAATTAAAAAAATTGGCTCCCAACATAAAAAGTTTTTCTTAACCCTGTACTATAGGGACAAATAATAAGAAGCTCCTTTGGGGACGCATTCAAATGAGCCTAAAACTTGCCATTTGTTTTTTACAAAGTATAGCTTTATTTTCAATTGCAATTTCGCCGTTTTGTTTTGCAATTTAATAAGGCTAAGGTAGTTAAATCATTTTTGTTTCTTTGTTTGAAAAAAAAATGACTTAATTTGAGTTTGAATTATGTCGACACTATAGAAAAAAAATTCTTTCAGCATTTGCAGTGTGTCTGTGTAAAACGCCAACTTTGATCATTTTTTTAAAACCTTCACAGTTTAGTCACATAACCAAAAACTTCCTAAATGAAAGAAAAAAAAAAAGAGTCTTTGATATTAACCACACCAAAATGAGAAATTAAAAGTCTTGGTTTTTGAGAGAGAGAGTTAACGCCACTTAGAGTGGGCGCGTTGCCCCATTCTACCCTGCGACTGTCCCAACCTAAAGGAAATGATGTGTTATATTGGTAAAGCTAGTTTAATTTTTGATTAAATGTTTCTTTGTTACTTTCTATTATTCCATCCTTCAATACCAGGTTTACATTGATTTTTTGAGTATTCGGAATATGTTTTGTAATGTTGATTTTTTGCATGTATTTACATTTATAGTCAGACACGAAAGTACTTTATAAAGTTTACAATCAGTCATGCGTAAAACTGTTGTGTACTTTATTTTATTTTCTGAAATGCAGTTAATGTACTTTATTTTTGTGCAGTATAGTAGTGTATAATGTACACCCTGGCAACTGGTCTTGCAGTCCCCGTTAGAGCCTGACATAGGAAAATAATACATTACTTTATTCAGCGTAATGTCACCCTTGTTTACATAGTTACCGTTTATTCGACCCCAATAATCGGACAACTTCGTTAATCCGACATCATTTGATGAAACGAAGCAGATTGGATCATCTAGGCCTCACTGTATTTAGACGTTATTTTGCCAACAAATTAACATGCATATTACGCAACCGGACAAAGTGTGGGTACTTACATCGGTGGCCATCTCAACTTTTTTGCTGAACACAAGATCATCGGGAAGAGTTTTTGATAAATATTGCAGCAAATTTCCCCCTGGCATTCGCTCAGTCATTAAGTAGGTTTGCTCTCCGTGCACCTGAATAACACGACATGTCCCGCACATCAGCTGGCACCAAACCAACGATAGGCGCATTCAGCAAAATTTATTTAAAGCCAAAAAGAGGCAAAAAATATTTATTTATTTTAATTAATCTAATAAACCTCATTGCTTAGTAACTATTGTATTGTAGCAATTACGATGTGCGGAGATCTCCTATTTTTGATATGTGGTCAATAAATTGGAAAGCTGCATATCTTTAAGAACTTTACCAATCCGATAATCGAAATAATGTTTTTGTGTTGAATCTTCTTTAAAAGTTCCGCTTCGGCAAAAAGTTCATCTCTCTTAGAATAGTGCTTCTTGAACAATTTTACTTCTACGTCGGTAACGTGATCCAATGTACCTAAATTACTAGGTAAAATAGACTAAGCCAATTATAAAATTCTTTATTATAAAAGAAAAATTAAAAAAACGGACTTTTTGTAAACTATTGCTATTATTCAATAAATTTATTAATTTTTCTCAGATTTAGATTTAAATTTTTTTGTATGAGGATTACTTTTTCTTTTATTTTTGTGCATAATTATATGCAATTACTTTTTCTATCTCCGGCTTAGTAGAACAACTTTAGACACTTATTCTTAAACAAAACATTTTCAAAAGTCCACCTTCCCATAATTCCCAGTGCAAATGATTTCGGGTTCGGTTCAGCAGCTCGACAGATCTTTTGCCAAATTCCAAGGTGATCTTTTCCTCGCTTTGTCTTTCCTCGACGAGCACATTTGTCACCGCCTTTCTTCGCTGCTGCAGCTTTTCTTGACTCGCTGTTTTACTCATCGCAGCCCACTTCAATAGAATTCGTCATAAGTGCGCCGATTTAAAACTAATTCTTCGATCTGCGAAAAAGGTGCTCGCCGGAAGTAAACAATAGATCAACAACGCCGTGCGATCGCGATCTATTGTTCGAAAAAATGCTCGAAGCTCCTATAATTATAATTGATTTATACTATATACCAATTATAATTGATTTTTTCGAGTCCAAAACTGTTCGATCCAATCTCTTACCTGGTTTGTCGGTTTTGCCACATAAAGAAATGAACCTTTAACTAAACGACAAAAGATCTACTTGCTGGCCTGTTGAAGCGCACCACCATGTGATGCTTCTCAGATTTGCATGTTTCCGGATGCCGATAACGGAGAAACGAATTTTGACGAACTGAAGAGGATGATAATTTCATCCCGTATTTTAGAGTTTCCCAACCGGTGGGAAACAGCAAGTTTTTTTAGGTGGGCCACATAGAGATGGTGTAAAAAGTGTTAAAATCATATGTTTGAGGACTGTTCGATGTTATCAAGAATAGGTTTTATGAAATTGGGTGCGGGAATGAAAATGAAGACTAGACACATCGAGTCGCAAAACTTGAGTTTCAAGTTTTTTAGGCCGCGATTTCAAAAAGTTTGAGAATCTATAGCGTATTTGGTAAAAACTCCAAATTAGATTATTTAGTCACTGAATTAAAGTTACGCAACAATGCTGGATTTTATTGCGTATTTAAAGTGACAAATCAGTTAGTTATAATCAGGGGCGCCGGAGTTTTTTTGCCAGGGGGGGCAAAATTTAAAAAAAGGCACTTTTTTTGTTGAAAAGGCACTGCCAACAAAAGCAAATTTTGGTAGTCATGCTGCAATTTGAAATTTTGGTTGACATGATAGAATTTCGGTTTGCAAAGGACAAACCGCTATCTCGGAAAAGTTTTATTTTGCTAATCTGTTATGTTGGTTCGATCAATTTTTTGGCCAAAGCCAACTCTTTTTTATAAACCTAGAGCTCAAAACCTTAATCTTAAGGTGTGCTGCATCTTGCAATAACCTTATGTTGACTCTGCCATGACCACTCTCTGCGATAGCCGCAGTAATGGCCAATTTTACACAAGTTTTTCTCAATTAGGCTAGACATTAAAAAAATACAAGTCTATTAACTGGTTACTAAACCAAAGGCTATCCAACATAGGCTACCCACAACTAAACTTTTGTCAAAAGCACTCAAGCTAGTTTCGAAAACAGCATTTAACAATTGCGACGTTCATGCACGGCAGTTAAAAACAAATAGATACAGATCGAATGCATTTTGCTTGGGAATATCACAAAATGTTCTTCACATGCTAATCAGTGAACAGTCTTTAGTTACCCACAACAGAACGTTGGCTAAAACATTTACGCTATCAAGAATACCAAAGGTTAAAATAGATAGAACAATAAAAAGTTAAAGAGCTATTAACAATTGTGTAAAAGAAAAAACGTAATTACATGAGCATAAATGGCCCTTTAGATTGGGGTTTGATGTCAATTATTAAATGATGCACAATTAATGTAACTGTAACCCAAAATAATTTATTAGTCTTTTGCTTGCTGGCAAAGTCATCAGCAACGGCTTGTAAATTGATATTATCGAACAAGTTCTTATGAATATTTGAGAACATGCGATCAATGGGACTGTTATCTCTCATATTGCTTCTAAGCCATGTTTTGATTCTTCTCATGACACTGAAACACCTTTCTGCAAAAGCCGAAACGAGAGCTACGCCGCAGTAAATTTGAAGCAATTTATGTATTTCCAAAAAACATTTCTTGCTTGTCGGTTTTTGCTTCAACTTCGCAAACTGTTGATATCTTTGTTACTTTTTTCAGAGGCGTGGTACTTTCTTTCTTAAACAACTTAATATGAGCATGTAGGTCTGCGAGTTCTTCTGTAAACACATGAAAACGAACAAGACTCTTAAAATGTTACGTTAATATTACAATCATGGCACAAATATGTACCGCAGTCCTTCAAAAGGGCTAAGAATGTCACGCGTTCAGTCTTGGTATTTTTATTTTTAGACTTTAATGTTGGCCATAAGTGAGTATTGAGTAGCCAAATCAGACAGCTTGTGTTGCTTGTTAAAATTAGATTAACGCCACAATTTCTTTGCTTCTAAATCAATTTTTTTTATTATTACTAGAAACTTTTTACTCTTTGTGAGCACTTGGAAATTTTCTGATGCTTTATTCTTTTTTTTAGAACGCTTGGTATAATTGTTGTTAGGAATACCTAAACTACCGGCATGGTAGTTTAGAATCGCTACTTGCTTCGACTACTGCAAGGTTTTGAATCAGAAAAGTTACTAGCTACTTGAAAAAGCTAAAACATCAACACCCAAGGCGGGATGTTTGCATTTGTCTATAATTTCAAAAGTTAAATATTTTATTTACACTTTGCATAGGACAGCATTTTGAATTCTTTTACAACGAAGTTTAACTTAAAGTCTTCAAATTAGAACAAAAAGTTTTATTCTTCTCTATAAATAGAAACTGAAAAGTGTTTTCATTCTTTAAAAGTGAAATAAAGACCTTATTTTTTAATCTTTACTTCACTGTTAAAAAAATAACACTTTTTAGTTTTTAATTTGAATCCAAGACACTATTTTATTATCAGAAAGAGTTGAAAACAAAAAAGCAGAAAATCAAACCACAAATGGAATCAAAACAGGTTTTTGTGGAAATATTTCTTTTAAAATTTATCTTCCCTAATAAAAAAGTAGTTTGGATGCCATTAATTATAGGGCCTGTTAACATACTCTCTTAAAATTGAAGTCAATTAGACAAATTTTCAAATTATGATTGCACATTCACCAAATAATAAAATTGCAATTCTAAACTTTTTTTGCTTTTATTTCACTTTGGTATGTTGGAGGGAGGTGGTTACAATGACCATAAAATGGTTGCTGCAGAAAAAGTTTTAAACAAAGCAAGCTTTAAGACCGACTCCAGATGATATGCACGGTTAGGGTTCGATTGTTGTTTGCTTTACACCACAACCCCCCCTTACGTACAAGTTTTCGGGAACTCAAACACTTACAAATTCATTATTTGAAGTTCGTCCCCTTTGTTGAAGGTCAAATCTCCTCTGTTGATAGCTTTGTAATTGTATAGCGCCACGTAACGTGGGTACGAACCTGAAATTGTATTTATTTTATTTGAACTCGAACAATTAAAAACTTCATAAAACAATCTAAATATTCACTGAGTGAACTATTCCGTAAGCTATCCATGCGGCAATGATGCATCCCACATTAAACAATCCTTGTTCGGGTAAGTAGAGACTTTAACTATAAAGCGTCATACTCAGTAGACCGGGGTTTGGTTCTGGATGGTGTTAAATCAAACCATTGTTTGTAACTTGGCGTTCAGTATTGCAAAGAAACCGAGTCATGGCAGCATGACAAAGTTTTAGAATCGAACATTAAATATATGGCTCTGATCAACTGTCTGGCACCGTGGCCTTACCTGCAAGCTGCTGAGACTACTTCCGGATAAGCACATGGTCAAAATGATCATGGAGCTTGTCCGAAGTCGAAGTTTCACCCTTACCACTGGTGACAGCAAGCAAAGCAGGCTACGCCGTCTTAAAAACGGCGTTCCTCAGGGATCGGTCTTGGCTCCCCTCTTATTTAACATCTATACGTACGATCTTCCTTCCATGATTTCCAGAAAGTTTGGTTATGCTGATGATCTAGCATTGTTGCACTCTTCTGGAAACTGGAAGGACTTGGAGGGGACCTTAAGCCAAGACATGTTTACACTCTCAGCGTATCTCCAGACTTGAAGGTTGAAGCTCAGTCACACTAAGACGGTGACGGCAGCCTTTCACTTAAATAACCGAGAGGCAGAACGTGAGCTAAAGGTCTACAACAACGGTAGACTTTTACCGTTCTGTCCAACCCCTACTTATCTTGGGGTAAAATTGGACAGATCGCTCACGTTTCGTCACCATCTAGTGGCATTGCGCAAAAAACTATCATCGCGCGTCACACTGGTGAGGCGACTCGTGGGCTCGGGATGGGGTGCTGGTGCTAAAACACTACGCATAGCTACCTTGTCTCTAGTCTACTCAACAGCTGAGCACTGTGCGCCAGTCTGGTGTCGCAGTGCTCACACTCGCCTCATTGACAGTGTCTTGAACGACACCTTGCGCATAGTTACTGTAAGCCTGCGTCCCACTCCAACGGACCACCTACCTGTACTCTCAGGCATCCAGCCAGCTGAGCTTCGCCGAATGGGAGCGACACTCTCCTTGGCTTACCGTGGATCTCTGGACCCCGATCATATTTTGCATGGTTTTTTAAGTGGGTCCTCAGATACTCGCCAAGTGAGACTAAGATCCAGACGCCCGTTTGTGCCAGCTGCACGGAATCTTTTGGACAACCTTACCAGACTTGGCATTCGCGCTTCTGAATGGACAAATCACAAATGGAAAACGGAGAACTGTGAAAATGCTTCCAGGCTCCGTGCTTTTGTGCCCGAGACCGGTTCCAGGCCTGTTGGGATGGGCCTATTCCGAGTAGCTTGTGTTAAGCTCAACCGCCTGCGGACTGGTGTTGGGCGATTCCATTCGTCCATGCACAAATGGGGTCTCGTTCCTTCACCGAATTGCGAGTGTGGCGCCTCTGAGCAAACCGTAGACCGATGCTTAAGCATTCCTTTCCTTTCCCTTTCTCACCCCTTTCGATCTTCCGGTGCAGCAGCAACGGAAGCACTTGGCCAACATTTTAATCTTAAATAATCCTGATCTTGCAGATAAGAACTAAGTTTAAACGAGTCCATCGGGATCTGAAAAACATCGACTCTGAAGATTAAAACATTGCTAAGCTTTCTAAACTAACAACTATGATCCAAATAAATTTCAATATAAATCTGCAATTATTGCTAGCCTTGTCATACAACGCGGTTTCTACATGCTCATGGCTAAGCTGGGTTGAAAACAAGCGAAGAGGTAACGACCTGCCCTGTGTACGCCGCTGGAAGGCAAGGCGCGACTATAATTTAGTTTTGTGTCTTCGACCAGCAGTTGTTTCTATTTCGGAGATAACGTGGCACGTTTTGATGATTTCTGCTGCGCGAGCTGCACAAACTTAAGAGAATAATACGATAGTAACCGAGCAGTGACATCGAGTTGTTTCAAAGTTCCCTTCATCGCTAAACTCTTCTTTATCGCGCGCGCCACGGATATATCGAGTTTTGTTCTGAAATATTTTAGGGAAACAAGTTAAAAAAATGCCCGCCACCGTTAGTAAACAAAGAAGTCATCTGCTTGTGAGTGGGAAGTGTGCTGCCGCAGAAGAGTGAGATCGTGTTCTTGGTTTAATAGTGTGATGAAATTCTTATTCATCATTAATTGATCGTTGTGAAAACCGCGCGCCCTGCAGCGCGCGCTAATTAATTGAAGTCTTCTGTTTGTCGTTTTATTTTCAGTTCATTATCAGTCTTGTTTGGTGGAAGCTTGCTGCGTTTTAGTTAACCTGATTTCTTGTTTAATTGTTTGATATTTATATTCGTTTTTCGTTTCAGATTTTTAAGTGAATAAAAACCACCTGTTTGGTTTTCTTTGTAAACTCAAGACAATTTTATTCACTTAAAAATGGATAAATTGCTTAAACCAAGAATTCTAGAAACCGAGCCGAATGAACCTGAAGCTGAGCAAATATACAAACACTGGCTCAAAACTTTCCAATGTTTTCTAACTTCAGCCGAAGCGACGAGAAGGAATGGTGACAATGAGCGGCAGCTTAATAAATTATTCCTGTTATTTAACTACGTTTCACATCGAATTTACTTATACATTGAAGACAGTACCACTTACGAAGATGCAAAACAAGTGCTAGATCGAATTTACCTTAAGCCGAAAAATGAAATATTTGCCGTCATCTCTTAATGATAACTAAGCAAAAAAACAATGGATCCCTCGCTGAATTTGCCAGAACACTTGAAGAACGTTCAAAAGATTGCAATTTTCAACAGTTACAGCCGAACAACACCGTGACAAAATGATGCGAGACGCCTTTATAGGAGGGCTGTCTAATTCTTCTATTAGACCAAGATTATTGGAAGAAGAACTACATTTTCAAGAAGCCCTTACCAAAGCCGAGATATTGGACCGAGCTCAACGACAATCTCATAGTTTCTTTGAAAGCAACCCTGTCGACAATGAGGAAACTAAAGTATTCTGTGCTTCTACTTCTCGAAGTCTCAAGTCGATTCGACAAAAATGTTATTTCTGCGGAGAAGAGTCTCACCCTAAAGGAAGAAGATTTTGCCCTGCGAAAGACCAAACTTGTTTTAAATGCGGAAAAGTTGGTCATTTTAGGCGTGTCTACCGAAGCTCACCAATTAAAAGAATGGCGGCTCTACTCCCACATGACGACTACTTGAACACTAAAGAAGTTCGGGATCATCCAGAAGAATGCTCGTCTTCCTCGACCACTCAATTGTTTTCCATTATTGCTAGTGTCCCTGATTCTCTTAAACACTCCATCATTCCATGCATGTTGAGGGAACACCCAGTGGATAGTCTTCTCGACACAGGTCCCTCCGAAAATTTTATCAGCCAGGGAATTGTGAATACAGTCGGGCTAATACCGAACGGGAAAAGTTCCAAAGTCAACATGGCTTCAAGTGAATTGAGTGCGACCGTTCTTGGTCGAGTTACAAGTGACCTTAACGTTCAAGGACGAACATATAAAAACCTTTCGTTTGGAATCACCTCTAACCTGTGTGCCGATGTAGTCCTGGGACAATCGTTTTTAAACAAACATTCCGAAGTACTACTCAAGCTTGAAGGAACACAAAAGCGCTTAGTAATAGATAATAAACCCTATTGCGGAGTATCAGCTTCTAACTTTCGAGGGCGCCGATTATTTCAAAATCTTCAACCCGACCACAAGCCAATCGCAACGAAGTCAAGAAAGTTCAACGACTCCGACAAAACCTTCATCAAAAATGAGGTAAGCCACTTGTTAAAAGAAGCAATCGTTGAACCCTCACTTTCACCTTGGAGAGCTCAAGTTGTAGTTACGAAAGACGAGCGCCATAAGCGAAGAATGGTTGTGGACTACTCGCAGACCATAAACCGATACACTTTACTCGACGCCTACCCTCTACCAAAAATAGATGAAATAATCGCTAAAAAATTCTATTTACAGCACCCTAGATTTAAAATCAGCGTACTACCAAATACCGTTACCTCCGGAAGATTGCCCATACACCGCCTTTGAAGCTTGCGGAAAGTTGTATCAATATACTAGACTACCTTTTGGCGTAACTAATGGTGTATCGTTTTTTCAACGACTTGTCGACGAACTTATCGAAAAATATAAACTTTGCGGTACGTTTGCCTATCTTGACAACATAACTGTTTCTGGTGTAAATAAGAACGATCATGATATCAAATTAAACGCGTTACTTAATGCTGCGAAATCCGAAGGTTTGACTTTTAACGATTCGAAGTGTACTTATTGCCGTACTGAAATTGATTTGTTGGGCTATAGAGTCTCGCATAATGTCATACAACCTGACCCAGAACGTTTGCGACCTTTGCTCGAAATGAAATGCCCTAACAGTAAAACCAAATTACGAAGAGTAATTGGCATGTTTTTGTTCTATGCTAAATGGGTGCACAATTTTTCATATAAAATTCGACCTTTAATCCAAGCTAATCTCTCGTCTAGCTTTCCCCTGTCCGAAAAATCTCTGATTGAATTTGACGGACAAGGAGCCAGGTCTGAAACAAACTGTCACTTCATTGCCGCTTCTCAGTCGAACGTTCTTCGATCGGATAAAATGCAAAAGACGAGTGACACCGGGGTGCCCTAATCGATTGTGAATATTACGAAGATTAAGAGGATGGGGCGATATAGAGCACAGTCTTGAAAGAGCATCGACCTGGGGCTCAAAACCTTGCAGCCGATGCTCTTTTAAGACTGTGCTCTATATCGCCCCATCCTCTTAATCTTCGTAATATTCACAATCGATTAGGGCACCCCGGTGTCACTCGTCTTTCGCATTTTATCCGATCGAAGAACCTTCCCTTCTCAGTTGAAGACGTTAAAAGAATATGTGCTAACTGTCGGGTTTGCGCCGAACTAAAACCTCAATTTTTCGACAAACCTACTGAGAATTTGATAAAGTCGATGCGTCCATGGGAAAGAATCAGCATAGATTTCAAAGGCCCTATGCAAAGTAAGAGACCTTACGTGCTTTTTGTCGTCGATGAATTTAGCCGATTTCCGTTTGCTTTCCCCTGTAACGATATGAAAACGGAAACTGTAATTAAGTGCTTGAGCACCTTGTTTTGTTTGTTTGGTCAACCGCTCTACGTCCACAGTGACAGAGGTGCTTCCTTATCTAAAGAATTCAAGAGATTTCTGACCGAAAGAGGAATTGCTTCGAGTAAAAGCACCCCCTATCACCCAACCGGCAACTCGCAATGCGAGAGAATAAATTAGACTGTATGGAAGACAGTACGTTTGTTACTTCAAACTTATCAACAACCGGAATCTACGTGGGAAGCAGTACTTCCCAAAGCCTTGCACTCGGTTCGATCCTTACTTTGCACGGCAACAAACGCTACACCGCACGAACGTTTTCTAGGATTCGATAGACGCAGCATGATTGGTCGCACCCTTCCCAACTGGTTAATACAACCAGGACCGGTGTTGCTTCGGCGCTTTGTCAGGAATAAACACGATCCTTTGGTTGAAGTTGAGCTGCTTGATGCTAACCCGAGTTTTGCAAACGTTCGACTGAGAAGCGGCAATGAAATGACAGTTTCTGTTTCAGACCTGGCTCCTTGTCCGTCAAATTCAATTCAGACATCAGAAGACAGTGAAAACATTAGCAACCCAACCGAATCATATCCAAATGAAAAGACACCAGTTTCTGACATCTCCAAAACCAAAACTCCTTCGCTTCCTGTGCAAACCACGCTAAACCCATCTGCCGAATTATCTACGCCGAAAATTACACCTTCCATTTCACCTGTTTCTGAAGATGTCTCGCTAAGACGATCTTCAAGAATCAGAAAGGCACCGGACCGGTTCGAAAATAATATTTACGACACCTAACAAAATTTCGTTTATTGTTTTTATCGTATTATTGTGTTTATCGTATTTTGCTTGTTTGATCGATTTCAAATTTTAGGGGGGAAGATTGTGATGAAATTTTTATTCATCATTAATTGATCGTTGTGAAAACCGCGCGCCCTGCAGCGCGCGCTAATTAATTGAAGTCTTCTGTTTGTCGTTTTATTTTCAGTTCATTATCAGTCTTGTTTGGAAGAAGCTTACTGCGTTTTAGTTAACCTGATTTCTTGTTTAATTGTTTGATATTTATATTCGTTTTTCGTTTCAGATTTTTAAGTGAATAAAAACCACCTGTTTGGTTTTCTTTGTAAACTCACGACAAATAGCAGCAATTGTAAGGTTACTTGCATCACAGGAAGTTTATCTGTGAAGTCATAATTAGACTTTCGAAGCACGAATCTTCAAAAATAACGGGGAAGTGTTGTGTAAATTATTTCTTTATGCAACTTATTTTGTCTTGAAAAATTTTTATTCGTTTTTGTTGCTTTTTCACCACTGCCGATCGGTGGCGCTGTTGTATTGAAACACATTTTCAGTTTTATTTTTTTTCCTTTTTTCAAAAATAATTAAACTTGCAAAAAACAATAAAGCTCGGAAAACCGGAGCCCGCTGAGCAGGTGATTAACATGGATATGGAACTTTAGCTGGAACAAGTCGGTGAATTTGAATTCCACCCAATTTAACCACTCAGCCTTCAATTGAGGTTTACCAGCAAAGACTCTTCTAAGTTCCACTCGATGAAATTCTGCGGGAAAGGATTACATTCAACAATAAATTCATTTTTGATTACAGACCAGATTTGAATAAATTATACCTCTATAAATCGAAAGTTGGGCCTTTTTAATTCATCTTCGTTCCAGCATTTTAACATCAACTGGTAGACTGACCGCGGAAAAGGGGGGTCCGTCATCGGAAAGGGCATACGATATCCGGACTTTACGTTAGCAATAACCTGGGAAGTGCTCAACTCTAGAAAATAAAAGGGCGTTTTATAGCATTTCCCCAATATAAATATAAAAAGAAAAAACAGAGGCTACTGTTTCCTTTTTCCACAACCTGCGTACGGCCTCCCTCCTTGAGTAAAAAGTTCCATCAGTAGAATTCCAAAGCTCCATGCATCCGACATCGGAGTGAACCTCCTTTGTTTCAATGCTTCCGGCGCTATCCAACGAGCCGGAATCAGCTCCCTAGTTGCTGGAACAAACGCGAAAAAGTGTTGGCAACTTATTTCCCAATATTTAGATGCAAAAAAAGAAAAAATTTAAGTGGTCATTTGTCCACCTTCAGGCTGATAGACTCCATTGATCAGCTTTCGCGCCCAAGTGAATTCGGAAACCTTGCAGACACGTGATGACGTCAACCAGACTCCTTCGGCCCGAATAGCTCGCAGGACCAGGCCACAGTTTTCGATATAGGCCATGGCGCTGGCGATCTGGATAATTGAAAAGCAAAAAAATGAGATTAACTGGTGTGGGGTCCCTGAATCGAGCGCTTCAAATTCGACTTTAAGTCTATTTAAAGCGAGCGATTTCACAACCAACTTTTTGCGCAAGCATTGAATGTGCGAGTTTCAAGAAAATTGAAAACCTGTTTTTTCCAAGATCCAAAATTTATTTTCCTACTCCGATCAGCTCAACATCTTGTGCTTATAATACAAGCAAATTAATAAGCGCCTTGCAGGCCATTGTTACGTCACGTCCAACTACAACTTACTTGTTTGGCGGCGTTGAAGTGAAAATCACGACTCGGTCTTTCTGTTGATAAATAGTCAGACAGCACGTGACAATATTTGCCTTCTATTACAATGTGGTAGAGAGAGCTAGAAAGAAACTGCAACAAGAATAAAGTTTTTTTCGAGTTGAAACAACATTCGAATACTTTTTGGTTTGAATTGCGTAAAAAAATATGGTCCATAACATAACGTAATGCAGCTTACTTTAAAGTTTAATTGTTCATTGATATGAGAAATAAATGTTACTTGCGCTTTTAATCTCTTGGTAAAATACAGAATTTTACAACTTGACCATCGACTCTGATTGACTTAATCAGACTAAAACTTATTGCTTGAAGTTGAAAACCTACTTTGCCCAACAATATTCACAATTTAATATAGACATAGGAGTTTATAAAAATTCAAAAGACTTTGATTATACCTTTCCCAGATAAAGCGGAACATTTTTATGACGCAACTCTTTAATCAATTTGGCCTCGTCTTCGATTTCATTGTTCGTCGTTTTTCCCGATTTAAATTGCTTCACAACTACATCAATCCTCTGTGTCAGTTGGCCTAAAAACAGTAACAAAAATTTTGCATTTTTAATCGACCTCAAAACTCAGAACCACCCCCCTACCAGACCACAGCTGATAGTACTTTCCATTCTTGATAAGGTTGTTCAACTTTATGTTGTTCTCATTCCATGTAAAATCATTATCGGAGTCACCAAATATCGAAAATGATTTCATCAAATACTCCTAAAAAAGTTGAATAAAAAATTATGTCACTTCAACCTCCCTTTGCCCACCTTTATTTCGTTGGGTGTTGGTCTTTCATCCGGATCCTCCTCCCAGCATTGCCTCATTAAAGCATACAAAGGTTCAGGGCAAGGCTTTGATTGAGATTTTACTTCTGGTTTGCTCATCCTAAAACCAGAACTTATTTGTTCCACAATCTCCCAATCTAGAAGATCTGAAAAATAAAACCCAATTCCGTTCAAATTAAACGTTTCACCGTCGTCAAGTAACAAAACTTCTCCGAAATATTCAACAGATTCTTTCAAAAACTTTGAAGTTTTGGGATCTTTTGGATCGTTGTAATTAATTATTTGATTTATCAAATGAAGGAGAGGTGCTTCAAGAATAAATTAAAAATTTTAAGGGTAAATTTGCTCATAGAATTTACTTATATGACAAGTAAAATTGCGAATTCATTACTTAAATGCAATTTGCAACTTGACTTTATATGATCTTGGCATCGAAAATATTACAGATAAGGAAAAGAAATTATCGATTTTAGTGAGAAACGTTTTAACAAACACCAAAGTTGTTTACGTTATTATGTAAAATGTAAATTGCACAAATGAAGGCATTTTCATGCTTACCGATGATAAAGCGAAAAAAGTAAACAAATTTAAGAAATATAAAATACGACAGATAAGTTAAAATTTTTTTGAAAAAAATTAAAAAGTTGTATAAATGTGAACTAAAACTTTTCAATTTTTGTCTTTTCATTCTAATGCAAGAAACGAAGTTAAAAAAATTCTTCCATTCTGTTAATGTTATTTTTGTCTTAAAATAACTAAATTCTCTTCATAGTTCCACCTGGGTAAGGTAGCCTTCCTTTCGTAATAATTTCGCTCAGGAGGACTCCATAACTCCACACATCCGACTTAGTCGTGAACCTGCGGTCCACCGCCGCTTCAAGGGCCATCCAGCGAATGGGACTCTTTGTAACTGAATAGATAAAGCTTGCAAAAACAGTACATGAGTTTGATTATAGTTGTTTTAAGACCTTTTACTACGAAAGGTAAAGTTGACTACCTTTTGCTAATAACAAAAAGCCAAGAATTTTTTTGGTTTGCTTTTCTAAACTAACAGCGAAACGTGTCGCTAACCAAGGTCGACCCAAGCAAGTTCACAAAATTCGCTTACCCTGCTGCCAGAAAATAATTAAAATTAACTAATGTCGAGAAGGGATCACTTGTGCAGTTTTTGAATCTCATCCTTTGAGTGAAAGTGGTCAGCCAGACTGACCACCCCTTTAAATTAAGATTTTGCCTCCTTAAGCCAGTTTCAGGTCGTAGAGTATCAGTGGTTAGCAGCACTAACCACTTTGGATAAATTCTTTCTTCAAAAAACAACATCGAACAAAAAATTTAATTTTGTTGTATGTATACCAATAGTAGAATAGAAAAAAAAGCCAAATTTTTCTAAAAAATTACTTAAGGTTACTCAAAGGGTTAATCAATACTAATTCACTCAAAAAATATGGCTTTGAATCTTATGTTTGCGGTTATTTGAGTGTCCTCAGTATCTTAGGAGTCGCAATTTCGAATCAGATTACCTTTACTTCCATCGTATTCGCCCTCCTTCGTCGTCACTGCCGACTCAAATGCCGTGATGCTGCATTGAAACCCCCCCAGCACTACGACATTGATTGCCCGGATGTCTCTGTGTAGGACGTTGTGCTGATGTAGGAACGCGAGTCCGGAGCAGACCTGCGATGCGTCTATTGTTATCACAAAGATGTAGCGTGCACTGGGGATTCACCTCGATTGACTGCCGAATCTGATCGTGAAGGGTCATATTCCTCCCCAAATCTTCTTTCATAAAAGTGAGTAGGTCCCCATGGCAAATCAATGGCATTGTGACGTGGCAATGAGATAAAGCCATCTGTGCGAATGATAAATTCAAACACAAAAAGATTCCGACACAGGCTCTCTCTACCTTGCCAATCCAGTTCTCAATGTTTTTGTTTTTGAAGTCCTCGTCATTCTCGTCATCTGCTGTTTTCTTGTCACCATCAGGTTTTATTTCATTCGGAGCATCACGTAGTGTGCTTGGATTGCTTTCTAAACAATAAAGACAGCAGTTACATGAACTATTTGAATAAATCACAGATATTTTGTACCTGGGATGAGTCTTTCATCATATATGACGTCATCAAACTCTGGCTCTAAGTTCAAATTCCAATCTATTTCCTGAAAATCCACGTATCGTGGTTCCGGTTCCGATAAATAAGAGCAGTCATCCAGGTATTCCTACAAGATTTGCTGCACCTTAATAATACTTTTGTTACGTCTTAGCAAAAACAACAGCCGACAAAGAAAAGTATTTTTTGTCTTTGGGTACAATAAAGTTGCTTCAAGATCTTTGTAAAACGATTATTCATCGTCAAACAAAAATGTCCGTAAGAATGAAAAAATATCCTTCTTAAATGAAGTGGAAGAAGTGGTTGGTAAATCTCAGTAAAGTGTTACGTAAATTAGAATAAAGTTTTTTAAACTTCAGTTGAGTGTTTGCAATAAACTGATGGCTATCAACAATAACCTTGTTCGTTAAACATTTTATTGCTTGTTATTGCTCTTTGGTGGGATTTTTTTAAACATTATGACAATCAATTCTAGATCAACTTATGTTTTCAATGAGCATTCTTGATTTGCCATAAACAATTGGTGACAACACATTTACTAAAAAAAATCAGTCAACGTATTTTCACGATTCTCTACAGTCTGCTGCAGTGATAAACTTTTAAGTTAAAACTTGGGTTTCGGCGTGCGTGAATGGAGCTTTTTAGCGCTGCTGTCCACAACTCGGTACACTTTGATGTAAACTTTGAAAAGCTTTTTAACTCGACAATTTTGAAAGTGTTGAGGGAACAACAGTTTGTCTGCTAATTGTCGATGATTCCCTAACTTTAATCAAAATTTTATCTAAAAATATTCACCTGAATGAAGTCGAAGGTAGGCCTGCTGGTCGCGTTTCGGTGCCAGCATTGCAGCATGAGCTGGTAAATCTCCTCCAGGCAGGGGGGGGAGCAACGAGGTTTCGGCATCCGGTAGCCCCCTTTGATTTGCGTTAAAGTCTCTTCCCGCGTCATACCTTTGTAATCCGTGCACGAAAACGTTTCAATAAAAGATGCCTTTTGCTTTTTACTATAGCAATCTACACTATTTTGTTGTAATTGTACTTGTGACTGATACGCTGGTAGAACACTGGTGTATTTGGTCTTCCTACCTTCGTATGGGGGCTTCCCCCTGGTTACTATCTCGGTCAGCAACACACCGAAGCTCCACACATCAGACTTGACAGTAAAGCGGCCCTCTTTGTAGGCTTCGGGGGCACACCACTTCACGGGAAATTTTGTACCTGTCGGGGGCAAGATAAGTTCGTTGGTCAAAGCAAATTTTTCACTTGACACTGATGCAGCGTCATAAATTTTGACAAACAAAGAGTTTTATTTTACAGTTAAACACAATTAGCTTTTTTATGGAAGTTAGGTGTTGGAAGCCTGTTGACGTTTAATCAGAAAAAAAAGTTTTTTAATGAAATTTTTTAATCATAATTCGGCAGCGTGGTCGAGCGGTTAAGAGCGTCATGATTGTGATCGATATGATCTCGGTATAAAAGCTTCTCGTGCCATTCTGCTGTTTTCTTGAAAATAGACTTTACGCCAATTTTCCCTGTTGGCGGTCTGAGCAAGCAACTTTAAATTTCATACATACCTCTAAAAAACAGGACAGCAATATCTTGTTATATCTATAAGCAGGTCGTGGTAATTGCTTGCGTAATGTATAGTGCCTCCGTCACTTTCCTGCTAATCAGGAGGACAAATATCATTATAAAATAAAAATGAATAATATTCGATTGAATTAGTTATCTTTGTTTAATTTAATGCATAAAGGCAGCAATTTTTACTTACAAAAACCGAGCGAGACAATTGACAAAATATTCTAAAAGAACTCGAAAAACTTTGTTTATAAAACTAACTCTCCTTGTAAAGAATTTTTTTTGGATAACTTTTATATTTGTTGTATAAAATAAATCACTTGAAAAATAAGCTTTATCATTTCAATAACCACTGAAAACTCTTTGTTATTTCCAAAATTCACATAGGTTAACAAAGGTTTTTTGTTACAAACTATGCGTGTAACAACCTACATTGGGTTAAGTATTGCTAGTAGTTGTACAAAGGTACAGCAAAGCACCTTGAAATGGGTCTTTGGGGTATAAAAAAGTTTGTTTAGCTTATTTACTTTATGTTTAATGTTATTTGATAATTTTCAAGTTTATTTTATTACTATCTAAAACCTGCTAATTTATCTTATTAAAAAAATTTGGGAAAAGGTAAGAATTCGAACTGGAAACTCTGACTTGTTATGATTAGTAAACTCGACCCGGGACCGAACTCCCGAACGATCGACTGTTGCAATCCTGGCAATCGCTTACCGATGGCAAGTAATCTTTTTTGATAAACGTTAGTGTCGGCAGCGTGGTTGACTGGTTCAGAACGCCGAGATGATGGTTGACATGGTCTCAGTTAAAAACCTATTCACACCATTCTGTCGTCGTCGTCGTTTGAAGGGTATCCACTCCAAGTCAGACACAAACAGGACTGGGGCCGAGGGTTTATCCTTTTACTACCCCAGACTGCTGTACTGCCTGAATCAGGTGCTGGCAGTGGTGTTATTAAGCCAGTATCGAGTTTCGTCATCCGAAACGGTCAGACCTCGTGCTCCATGCGGTGCGCGATGTATAGCGCACGCTGTTAGAACATGGTCTGCGGTTTGCTCAGATTCTGTGTGACACCATTCTGTGTATCCTTGGGAAACACACTTTGCTCCTTGGCGAATTAACAAGCAGTTTCAAATTTCAGTCATATCTCTATGAAACTAAACAAATAAAATAAAAAATTTCAACCGGACAGCAATATCTTGGCATCTCCGGAAGCAGGTAGAAGTAATTGCTTACCCTATGTATAGCGCCTCCGACGCTTTCCTGCAAGTCAAGAGAATAAACATAAAGATGAAATGAAAAAAAGTGTCAGTTAAAAAAAAAACAAGCCTTTTTATTACAATGAACTGGTTTTTCACACTCTCTTCGGGTCAGATTTGCAAAAGAAGAAAAAATTTTTAAAGCTAAAAGCAAAATTTCGGGGCATGATGACGGAAAAGTTTGAATATTTCAAAAAAATAAAAGAAACAGCCAATACTACGGTTATCATTTTATTATAATTTTAAAGTTTCCAGTATATTATTTTACTCATTGTCAAAAAAATAATAAGAAAATGTAAAGCCAATATATTTGGAAACAGTTTATTTAGGATGTTTTGGAATTATAACTCATTCCATCATCAACTGCATTAAAATATTTAAATTTAGATAATTTATGACGTACTTATTAAATAAAGCGGAGTTATCTGCTCGTAACTTTGAACTTAAATTGATACAACAACAATTTGGGCGTATGCAAAATAAACTGGTTAGAAAAATTTGAAACGAATCAATATCGTAAACACCCAGTTTAAACATTCACTGGCCTGTACGATTATTAAAGTAAATAAAGAAGTATCAAGTGTTAAATAAAAACAGTGAAATAGATTGTCTGTCGATATTCATAGATAGATTGTTTGTCCATATTTAACTCTTAATGCTTTTTTATTTTACTTTAACTATAGTACCATGCAGTAAATATTTAAACTCAATGTCACATTTGATCCGCAGTATAATCTCAACCGCATAAATTTATATTTAATTTTTTGTCTGTTTTCCGTAATTTTAATTTTTAGTAAGACGTGATCTTTTTCATTAAATAATTATTCCATAATCGGTGAACTCCCACATAATTTAGTTTATTTGCAAGCTGTTCTGTAATTATTGGTTGTTCGTTTTATCAATTGTAATTTGAAGCATATGTCATTAGATTAAGAGCACTATACCGTTAAGCGTCTAGCGTTTTCTTTTTCTCTGGAGTTTTCGAGAAATTAATGAATTAAAATTTTTTTGTTCATCAGTTTGTTCTTCATCATCATCATCATTTTCGGGAAAACATTGAATTATTTCAGTGTATTTCCTTTTGGCCGCTTGTTCTTTTGAGGTTGCGGGGGCAGTAGCTCGAGTTGGGATCTCCAAGCATCCCGATCTCTTGTAACTAGCGGAAATTTCGCAGGTAGAATTTCAAGACGAGACCGGCCATGTCTTCAACATAATTCCGCCAGCGAGTTCTGGGTCGCCCTCTAGGCATTTTGTCACTCGGAAGAGCATTCATTAGTTACTTTGCTGTTCGGTCGTAGGAAATCCGCATCACATGACCATACCAGCGTAGTTGCGAACGCTCTATGTGGAGTAGCAGCGGTTTGAAGTCCAGAGATTGATGAATATCAATGCTTTTAACCTTGTCAAGTAGGGATAAACCTTTTCCACTAAACATCCACATAGTAACTTTTCCACTAAACATTAACAAGCCTATCAATGACGCTTTGCGCATTGTGACCGGATGCCTGCACCCTACACCAATAGACCATGATGGTCCAGATGGTAGGTGCTTTCTCGCAGCCTGGGCCGTGAGTAAATCTGTTCATTGGTATTAAAGATGAGAGATCGAAACCGAACCTACAAAAACGGAAGGGTATCCACCCACTCCGATGTTTAGTGTGGGTCTCGCGCGTTAAAATTAGAACGCATTTTCCATGGTAAGTGAGAACATTCCAAACTGCACTTAACTCGGTCATACGATACAGACAAAGAGCATTACGTCATCACCGTCTGGCGAAAGAAAAAAAGTTGCATTCGAACAATTGCAAGCAGATAATAAAAAAACACAGTGCAAAAGCGATTATCCCTTGCCCAAGCGATTTCTGCGTTATAACAAAACTTTGAATTATTTTAAGGAGGAAAATGAGTTATATCGCCATGATTAAAATTACTAGGAATAAAGTGTGACACAAGATGAATATCATAAGACTATGTTCAATAGATAAATTTTTGTAAATTCAAAAAAGTTTTTATTGTTTTTTTTAAACTATTAAGGCACGGCAATCTCAGTTTTCGGGGAATAGAGTTCCATATTAAAGGGTTTGTGATTTAATAAAAGTTTGAGTTTTATTGGTTTTGAAAAAATGGATAGCCAATCGATTGTAGTTTGCAAATCTAGTTGGATGAAAATGTGTTTTTTGCTAATTCTTCTTCTTCGTATGAAATAGACAGGGTTACCATTACGTGCTTATTTCTAAGATTTGTGCTTATTTTCAAGAGCAATGTCTTACAAAAAATGGATGTGCTTATATCTAAGAAACGTGCTTATTTTCGATAACCGTGCTCATTTCTGGAGTATATTAATGAATGTAGGTTTCGCATAATTTGTTTGCTTATTAAGCTTTGTTTTGCATGTGGAATTCTCTACTACTTGAATAATTGTGAGCAAGGTTAGTGGTTTTATAAGTGGATTATTGCATCATACGTGGATTATTGCATCATAAGTGGTTTTCCGAGAGTTTTAATGGCAGGAAATAAATAGCAGATGCGTCTGCGAGCTAACGGCTAGCAGATGGCTAACGGCTAGCAGATGCGACTGCGAGTAGATTTCAGTACGCAGCAGGGAGTACGCAGCTAGCCTACTGTGGAAAACTGAGCTGATGTTAAATTTCTTTTGATTGTTCTTTCTGTTGCAAATATCGAAACTGCTGGTACTAAAAGGTTTTGTCTGCTGATGTAGGAGAGCGCGTGACGAGTCAACTAGGCTGCCGGTCGAAAAGCATGCATTATTTTTGTTCGTTCTGTTCAATTTCTTTGGATTAAACCGTGACAGCGTTTATTAAAGCTAATTCTTATAATTTTTAGACATAATTTAGAAAAATGAGTAAGCGTAAGCATGCATTTCGTGATGACTACGAAAAAGAATTTGCTAATGTAAAGCAAAGTCGAAAAGGAAAGAGCTATGCTCACTGCTGCTATTGCGATAGTGAAATCAACCTTGAGGCCATGGGAAAAACTGCTATTAGTGCTCACAATGCTACCACAAGACACAAAAATAATGCTAGGAGTATTGTATCAAACCAATCAATGAAGAAATTTTTTCCGAGCAGAACTTCACCAAATAACCTGGATTACAAGGCGGCAGCAGCAGAGGGTGCTTGGGCATTTCATACTGCCAAGCATCAGCAATCATTTCTTTCCAATGATTGCACTACACATCTCATAAAGGCGATTTTCAGTGATTCTGACATAGCAAAAAAATTCACAAGTGCCAGAACAAAAACAGCATCCATTATCACAGGTGTGCTTGCTCCATTTGCCCAGAAATCATTATTATCAGAACTTGGAGAACAGCCATTTTCAATATCCATAGATGCCTCTAATCATAATGAGGTGAAGCTTTTTCCCTTGGTTGTCAGGTTTTTCAGCGCCAAAGTTGGAGTGCGAGTGCGAATTCTCGATCTGCGATCGATGCCATGTGAGACATCACAGCAGATAGTGAACTTCATCTGTTCTTCTCTTCAGGAAAATGGGCTCAAGCTTGAAAATATAACTTCTTTTTGTGCTGACAATGCACCGGTAAATTTTGGGAGTTGGCAACCAAAAGGAAAAAACAACGTTTTCAATCGCCTGCAAGAACAAACAAGTGCACGTTTAATCCCAATTGGTTGTCCTGCACATATTTTACACAATGCAGCTGAAAAAGGAGCTGAAAGACTTACTGTAGACATTGAAACAATAGTTTTAAAAATCTGCAGTCACTTTAAGAGTCAAACTAGTAAAGTACAAAATCTTAAACAATTTTGCGCACAGCTTGAAGCCCAGTACAGCGCACTGCCTACTCACACGCCAACACGTTGGACTACATTAGATAATGTGCTTGAAAAGATGATAGAACTTTGGGAACCGCTAACGCAACACTTTCTCTCACTACGGTGCCCACCACGGATTCTTGAGAATTTTTTCAAATCAGAAGAGTCGCTTGTTATTGTGTCGTTTCTTCACAGTGCTTTGTCGGTCTTCAAAAAGCCGCTATTACTGTTACAAAGCACTAATGCATTAATTCCGGAACTGGCTGACATCTTTAAATCATTCAAGGGGGCCATTTTGCAGCGTCGTAATTCGGAATTTTATGGAGCAAAAACAGATGAATTATTAAAAGGAATCGACAAGAACTGTGCTGAGATGCTAAGATCAAGCTTCAAAGAATTTTATGAAGTGACTCTAGAATACATTGATAAATGGTATCGACCAGACAAGCATCCAACCAATGTTACCTGGACATTGCTGAGAAATCGGTCAATTACATACGAAGAAGTAAAAGAAATGGCGAAGAACGTCAATCCCGAGATAGCGATGGCAGACGAGCTGTTTGACGAAGTTTCGTCTCTCAATGCTATGCTAGAAAATATTCCTAATGAGACATTCAATGAAGATGGCCCAGAGACGAAGTGGATGAAGATTTTTTCTGAAAATGATTCTCTACCGCTTTTGTACAAACTAGTCGCTATCGTTTTCTCTATTCCGGTCAGCAACGCATTTGTGGAACGGGTATTCTCTCTTGTTTCATCGCAATGGAGTAAGGAAAGAAATCGTCTTAGCGAAAAAACTGTCAAATCACTGTTACAAGTTCGAGTGAATTTAGACTTCAGTTGCTCCGAGATGCACGAACTCATTACCAAAGATCGAAAACTGCTGAAGCAAATTCTTAGTGGTGAAAAATATTTATAATTTGGCTTTTAAATCAATTGCTTGTAAAAAATGCTAAATTTTCATTCATTAATTAATTCTTGCATTTAAAATTATTTTAATTTGTTAATCGCTAGGATAAATTCATACCAAGCGATACTAATATGATTTTTGCAATACAAAATTGTTATGGAGTGGTAATCTACTACGTCATCGCACAGCAGCGTGCTTATTTTTTGGTGTAGGCAGATGGTAACGCTGGAAATAGATGTTAATTTCGGAAAGACTCTTTAAATGGCAGGGCAGTATTTTTCAGACAGACCACTGTCTCCTTATCATCTGCTTTCAGATGGTAGGTGCTTTCTCGCAGCCTGGGCCGTGAGTAAGTCTGTTCATTGGTGTTAAAGATGACAGACCGAAACCGAACCTACCATAATGAAAAGGTATCCACCCATTTCGATGTTCAGTGTGGGTCTGCTAATCGGCAAACGTCCTTTTCAGGACGGGGCAATGCCGGGATAAAACTGCCCTTTTCAGGGCACATTGCCAACAAATTCCGAAGACCCCACTATTCTTCAGCTGAACATCGAAGGCCTCACTGCAAGCAAGATGAATGTTCTTCATCACCTCGCTATGCAGTCTGAGGCACTTGTCATTCTACTGCAGGAGACCCACTGCACTGATGCAGAGAAGTTGGTACTTCCAAACTACCAACTAGCTGGGTCTTCTTTAAGCAGGAAGCATGGCCTTGCCATATTTTTCCACGAGCGACTGAGATACACGCTTTTGGACCAATCTCCACCGACATCGGAGATCGAGTGGTTGTGTGCGGACGTTAATGGCTATAAAATAGTCAATGTCTACAAACCACCGCCAACGCGATTGCGAACTTTGGATCTCTCAGTGTTTCCTCACCCCTGTCTTTACGTTGGCTATTTTAACTGTCGTCATGCTGACTGGGGTTACGATGACAACAGTCCAGATGGTGAGTGCTTGGCTGGCTGGGCAAATATTAATTGTCTTGCCCTCCTATATAATGCCATGGACGCTGCCAGTTTTTATTCCGGCCGCTGGAACACTGGCACCAATTCGGATCTAGCTTTCGCTAGCGTAGGTCCAAACAGTCGCTTACCGGATAGACGTGTCCTTGACAAGTTCCCCAGGTCACAACATCGACCTTCGTTTATTACACCACTAAGGTTTGCTATGGCAGTGCCAAGTATGCCTGTTAAGCGATGGAACTTCCGCAAGGTCAAATGGAGTCATTACATTGCTTTGACGAATAAATTCGCAAAGACTTTGTTGCCGCCTGATTCACTTGATGTGGATGCGGCTTACCAGGACTTCTGTAACATTATTAAGAAAGCAGCCAAAAAGACTATCCCACGCGGGTATCGAAATAACTATATTCCTTGTTGGGATGCAGAGTGTGAATCCCTCTATAAAACTTTTCTGCAGTCTCCTCAGGGAGACGACTCAAGTTTGACTGCTACAGCTCTGCTTTTCAAGCTTGACAGAAAGCGGAGGGATCGATGGTCCGAGGCAGTTCGAAGCATTAACTTCTCACACTCTAGTCGAAAAGCATGGAGTATTTTGAACAACCTTACTGGTAGGTCACGACACTCTCCTCGTCACTGTCCCGTTTCAGCCGATGCCATTGCATCTCAGCTGGTTAGAAATGGGAAATACGAGACTGTTGATCGCAAGTCATCTCGACTGGTTTCTCAAGAAGTGTCTGACCTTTGGAGGGTCGCAACACCAGACGCAGTAAATATCTCTAGCAATTTTTCACAGAGAGAATTTACTGCCGCCCTCCAACATTTAAAACCAGGTAAAGCTCCGGGACCTGATTCCATCTGCTCAGAGCTTATACTCCATGCTGGAGCTGCTTTGAAGTCCTGATTACGTGACTTCCTTTCTTCCTGTTTGCGCCGACTCAAAATTCCCAAGATCTATAGAAAAGAGCGCTTGTGGTCGCGATCCCAAAACCAACAAAGCCCGTGGGGGACCCAAAGAGTTATCGACCGATATCTCTGCTCTGTGTTTCCTACAAGATCCTTGAGAGGCTTATCTACGCCCGCGTTGAACCATTAATCAATCTGCTGCTTCCTAAAGAGCAGGCTGGGTTCCGACGCGGGAAGTCAACCGTAGATCAAGTTGTTTTGCTAACCCAGAACATCGACACTCTCCTTGGCTCTCCGTGGATCTCTGTACCCTGATCATATCTTGTATGGTCTTTTAAGTGGGTTTTCAGATACTTGCCAAGCGAGACTAAGATCCAGACGCCCGTTTGTGGCAGCTGCGTGGAATCTTTTGGACAATCTTGCCAGACTTGGCATCTGCGCTTCTGAATGGACAAATCACAAATGGAAAGCGGAGTACTGTGAAGGTGCTTCCAGGCTCCGCGCTTTTGTGCCCGGGACCGGTGCCAGGCCTGTTGGGATGGGCTTACTCCAAGCAGCTTGTGTTAAGCTCAATCGCCTGCGGACTGGTGTTGGGCGATTCCATTCGTCCATGCACAAATAAGGTTTCGCTCCTTCACCGAATTGCGAGTGTGGCGCCTCTGAGCAAACCGCAGACCATGTACTGTACTAACAGCGTGCCCTATACATCGGGCACCACATGGAGCACGAGGTCTGACGGTTTCGGATGACGAAACTCGATGCTGGCTTAATAACACCACTGCCAGTACCTGATTCAGGCAGTGCAGCAATCTGGGGTGATAAAAGGATAAACCCTCGGCCCCAGTCCTGTTTGTGTCAGCTCTTGCGAGGAGAGAAGATGCCAGATGAATGGAGGAGGAGCGTGCTTGTACCTTTGTACAAAGGTAAAGGAGACATCAAAGAATGTGGAAACTACCGGGGGATCAAGTTGATGAGCCACACTATAAAATTGTGGGAGAGGATAATAGAAGCAAGGATAAGGAAGGAGGTGACAATTGCTGAGCAACAATTCGGGTTCATGCCAGGAAGGAGTACCACCGATGCAATCTTTTGTCTAAGGATGCTGTTGGAAAAGTGGACTGAAGGGCAGCAGGCAGTGGCACTGTGCCTTTATTGACCTGGAGAAAGCATACGACAGGGTACCTAGAGAGAAACTGTGGGAATGCTTGCGGTTAGCTTAAACATCAGAGTGCTACATAAGGATTATCCAGGATATGTACGACGGAGCAACAACAACTGTGAGAAATGCGGCAGGGTTGACTGAAGAATTCAAGGTAGGTGTTGTACTCCACCAAGGTTTAGCACTCAGCCCATTTCTTTTTGCCATCATTATAGACAGGCTGACAGAGGACATCAGGAAGGATGCACCATGGGATATGCTGTTTGCAGATGACATAGTTCTGTGTAGACAAAATCATAGGGAGCTAGAGAAGGATCTGGAGATTTGGAGAAATGCATTGGAGAGAAGAGGCCTGAAAGTGATCCGGAGCAAGACAGAATATTTGAGGGTTGGGGGTGTGGATGATGGAGAAGAGTTGAAGTTGCAAGGAGAAAAGGTAAAGAAAGCCAAAAACTTCAAATACCTGGGGTCAACAGTTAGTAATGATGGAAGATGTGAAGAAGAAGTAAGGAGAAGGATCCAAGCAGGATGGATGAGTTGGAGGAAGGTATCTGGAGTTCTGTGCGACAGGAAGTTATCAGCAAAAGTTAAGGGTAAAATGTACAAGAGTGTTGTTAGACCAACCGTGCTTTATGGAATGGAAACGGTGGCAGTGACTGAAAGACAAATGGGAAAAATGGAAGTTGCAGAGTTGAAAATGGTGAGATGGGCACTGGAAGTGACAAGAAAGGACAAGATAAGAAACGAATACGTAAGAGGGACTGCGAAAATTGCAAAGCTGGGAGACAAACTTTGGAATGCGAGGCTACGTTGGTATGGACATGTAAAAAGGAGAGAAGAAGACTACGTGGGGAAAAGGATGATGGAGATGGCGGTGCCAGGAAGAAGGAAAAGAGGAAGACCAAGGAGAAGGTGGATGGATTTGGTGAGAGAAGACATGGAAAGGGTTGGAGCTAGGGAAGGAGACGAAGTAGACCGAGTGAAATGGAGATTACTGTCGCGCTGTGGCGACCCCGAGTAGGGAGAAGCCGAAAGAAGAAATTCCTATGTCTTTGATTAATTAAATTATTTATAAATATAAAACTGGAACAATTTATTCCCCAACCCAATAATATAAGCTTCAAAATAATTCTAATTTTTAAAAGAATAATGATAAATAATTGTTGTTGTTGCCCCTACCCCAAGGATATCTTAGAGTAGCCATCCCTAATCCTTAAAGCCAATATAGATTCCCACACTTAGATTACCTATGCTGCTTTTAAAAGCTTTTTCCACAGACTAGAGGCATGGTGTTGTGTTGGTACTAGTAGGGAGTAGGGAGAAGCCGAAAGAAGAAGAAGAAGACTTGAATAAATTGCTTGAAGTAAAAGATTTTTCTTCCCAAAGCTTTTCATCTGACATTCTTCAGGGGAAATCGTCAGAATGAAGCAGAATTGAAACCGAACGAATTTATAAAGGAAGAAAGTAGAGTTCTCATTGGCTGAAAGAGTCAACCAATGAGAGAAAAGATTAAGAAATTTTCAAAGAGTATACGAGAAGATTAAGAAATTTTCAAAGAGTATCGTATACTCTTTGAAAATTTCTTAATCTTTTCTCTCATTGGTTGACTCTTTCAGCCAATGAGAACTCTACTTTCTTCCTTTATAAATTCGTTCGGTTTCAATTCTGCTTCATTCTGACGATTTCCCCTGAAGAGTGTCAGATGAAAAGCTTTGGGAAGAAAAATCTTTTACTTCAAGCAATCTTCAAATTCTGTACCACCAAATGTTTATTCAAATATTTCCGTCAACTTGAATAAATTTTTCCACTAAGCATAATTGATTGTGGTCGTAGAGCCAATCTCCCTTTCAAAATTTTTTGTACGTCACTGTTTGAGAGTGTAAATTTATGTAAAGAGTGTGTAAAGAGAAAGCGTAAAGAGTGCAAAGTTATTTGTAAAGTTATTTGCAGTTGTGAGCGCTGTGAAGTGTTTTGAAGTTGGTGAAACTTGGAAGCCAAGTTTTACATGAATCGATCAAGTTTTTTTAATTTTGTGAATATATTCTTTATGGTTAAAGACCATGGTTTCTTTCTATCCGTGGAGAGAAGTTTCTAGCTAATCAATTGTATCTGACCAGAACCTACTGGTAAAAGAACTCTTGCGGCAAACTACAGTATGTCTTGAGCCGGAATAAATATAAAAATAGACACAGCTTAACTTTAGCGCAGTTATTCGGGTTACCTAGTTTATTTTGGATTCCCGAGTAAAGTTTTAAGTTCTAACATTAGTAGATGATCAAATATTTTTTATTGCTCAATAATAAGTTTTTTTGTAATTTCTGCCTTTTACGTTATAATTTTTAGAAATATATTTTCTTATTATTTTTTAACAATAAGTTAAGGAATGTACTCAAAACCTTAAAATTAAATACTCGTATTGGGTCTTTTTTATTTCTAAGAGTTTTTAATTTTTAATTTTTTTAATTGAAATTTTCAATATTTGATTTGTGCTTTAATTTTTAATATTATAATTTAAATTCATTAGTTCTTCTGGTACAAGCAGAGGCAAGTTAAATTTCAACAAATACAACAAAAGGCGTAATATATCTTTTAAAGAAAACTTGTAACACGACCTTTCATCCATTGTATCGCGCGGAAACGACGTTTTACAAGTTTCTTCAATTTTCAGTTTATAATGATTGAAAAATCTGGGTGAACCTCACCTAGGGAGGCATAATACGCCCCATCAGTCATAACCTTGGCCAAGTGGAAGTTGTCGATTTTGTAAGTCCCAGTTTCTGAAATGCTTACACTGGCCGCTCGAAGGTCGCAGTGGACAATGTTGCATTTACCAATGAACTCCATTCCTCTGGCAACCTGTTGATTGTTTGAAGGTAAATAAAAGATTCAAGGTTATTTCATTTTTAATTTATCAAAGTTTAGCCCCCAGCATATCAAAGTTTAGCCGCGAACTTGACCTGGACCGCAATTTCCAGCTGCTCCTGGAATCCAACTCGCTTGTTCTTATCTTTTAAGCGGCCAAGCAGGGTCTGACGTTGCAGCATTTCTGTGACGATGCACTTGTCGGGCGACTTTGATATCTGCAAGAAGGAAATGTTTTTATAAATTCTCTTTATTATATTACCAACCACCATGTGGCAAGCCTGGTAACTGGTAAATGATCAGGCGAATGGTGATGAACTCGGAGTGCTTGCGGGTTGGCAAAAGGATAGAACTTCGGCTTCCGAAGCAAATGGGACTCGATAAGTGGCACACAAATGCTCGATGTGGACCATTTGTGCCCATAATTTGACATTTAAATGTTGAAGGCCCAAGCAAAAATAAGATCTGCATTATCAGCCAATTTGTCACCCGAAATAAGGCTCTTGTCATCCTATTACAAGAGACCCATTGCACGAATAATAGTACCAGCTAGTAATACCACACTTCATACTGGCTGGTTGGGTCTCAAGCAGGAAGCATGGCCTTTCTATGTTTGTCCATGAAAAACTTAGCTGGACCATGTGAATCAATCCTCAGAGAGATTAGCTATTGATTGGTTGTGTGTGGACATTGATTGTTGCAAGATTGTTCATGTCTAAAACTACCAACCTTGCAACTCACACTCACAGCCATTCCAGTGTTCCTATAATCCCATCTTTATGCAGGTGTTTTAACTGCCAGTACACTGACTGAGGCCATAGTTACACCAACCCAGATTGAGAATGTCTGGCTGCCTGGGCAGCTAAGAAAAATGTTTTCCACTTGTATAACCCTAAGGATGCCCCAAACATCTTCTCTCGTCGCTAGAACACTAAAACAATCCCGATCTTGCTTTTGCTAGTAAAGATTTGAAGAGCTTTGAACTGGACAGACGTACTTCAGAGAAGTTACATAGATTCCAACATCAACCATTTCCAATTACGACCTCACAAAATATGAGCCCAGTACAAGTGAGCTGTATAAGCCTTGGGACTTTCGCAAGGCCAACTGGAAACTTTACGGCTTCATCACAAACCAGCTGTTTTGGGAATTATCATCCCTAACTCTAGCTCTATTGATGAGGCATACCAGGACTTCTAAAATACTATCTTTTCAGCAGCAAAATTGTCAATTCCACGCGGTTGCAGAAGCAACTATAGGCCATGTTGGGGAGCGGAGTGCAAATCTCCACCAGGTTTTTTTACAGGCTCCACAAATTTTCCTCTAATTTTTCAAAGTCTCTGTGGGCAATTTTTTGGTGTTGTGCAAAATATTACAAACAGAAATTAATTTTGTGCACTGTGCGCACAAGAATGAATATGATACAAGAAAACCTAGGTATGATTAAAATAAAGTCGACATTTTACAATTGTGCGCACCTTTTTTTCTTGTGTGCGTGCGCACACGCGCACAGCTTACAGGAAACATTGTGCTTTACAGTGTAAAGCAACTAATTCAACAGCTTTTGCCCTGCTGTCCCATCTTAATAAAAAACGTAAAAAGCTGGTCCTAATCTGAGTAGTTCGAGGCTGTCAATAACATCGACTGCACGCTCTCCAGTCGGCAGGCACGGAATATAATTCACAACTTGACCGGGAGAACCAGACGCACACGCCGCCTCTGTCTCATTATCGTCAACCCGATTGTCTCGCAGTTGATTGAAAATGGAATTTACAAAACAACAAACCGCGAGTCAGCCAGGCTAGTTGTTAAAGTTGTCCCAACTCTGGAAAATTGCAACACCGGCAAACAAATGTATCTCTAATACTCCATGCCCGCTCTGCTTTGAAGTCCTAGTTAAACAAGTTCCTCTATTCCAACATGCGCCAACTCAAGCTTCCAAAAATTTGGAGGAGAACATCAGTGGTCGCCATATAAGCCAAATAAGCCATTACGGGAACCCAAAGAACTTTAGACCTATATCTTACTTTGTGTCCCCTTTAAGATTTCAGAGAGACTTATCTATGCCTGCATCGAACCAATTGTTGACCCACTGCTACCTAGAGAGCAAGCTGGTTTTGGCGCGGAAGGTCGACTGCAGATCAAGTCACTCTTTTAACTCAAGAAATTGAGGATAGCTTTTCTGCTAAAGAAGGCCGGCACTGTGTTTGTCGATCTCACAGCAGCCTATGATACTGCATGGCATCGCAGCCCCACCTCCAAGCTGCTCCGTCTTCCTCCGGACAGGCAACATAGTCCCATTGATTTTGGAACTTGTTCTTTATTGAAGTTTTACCCTCACCACTGGTACCGAAAAAACAAAGCAGATTACAAGGTCTTAAGAATGGCGTCCCATAAGGATCAGTTCTGGCTCACCTCTTGTTTATTATCTATACATATGACCTACCAGTGACAGTTAGCAAAAAATTTACTTATACTGATGACCTGGCCATCTTGCATTATGCAAACTACTGGCAGGCATCAGAGTCTCACTCAAACATGGCAAGCGTATCCTTCTATTTTTACAAATAGAAGCTCAAACATAGTGCAACACACACTTTGTCGACAGCCTTCTATTTTTACAGCAAAGAGGTACGACCTGAGTTTAACATCTTTATTAATGGACTGGCCCTAACATTTTGTGCTGAACCCACTGATCTCGGCATAAAGCTGGATAGGGCAATGACGTTTCGCCGACACTTGGAGTCACTGAACAAGAAGTTAACATCTCTCGTGGGGATTTTAAGACAATTAGCTGGATCAAGCTGGGGCGCGACACCACAGTACTACGCACAACCATCCTTGCCTTGGTCTATTCTACAGCTGAGTAATGTGCACTTGTTTGGTGTCGCAGTGCTCGTACTCACCTCATCGACAAGCCCATTAACGATGCCTTGCGCATAGTGACCGGATGCCTACGTCCCACACCAATGGACAACCATTTTGTCTTATCAGGCATCCAACCAACTAAGCTTTGCCGCCAAAAGGGAGGACTGTCTCTAGCTCGCCGCGCTCAGGAGCTAAAAGCAACCGAGTCATTAATAGAAAGGGCAAGCAATTACCTTGAGCTGCGTCCGAAGATCCCAAGATATTGCTGTTCGGTTAAAATTTTTTTTTGTTTTTGATTTTATTTTTTCTGAGAGGGAAGTTTATATAGTTTTTGTGGAATTCAGCATCAATTGATATTTCTTCTGTTTTTTTTGTGCATTGTGAGTTGCCACATACGTCGTCAAACAAACTTAATAACTCGCATTATTACGTCACCATGAGGTAAAGTTTCTTTTTTTTATCTCAAAATATTACAATTGATACTGTGAGATTACAATCCGAATGAAGAGTCGCGCAAACGACAACAATGTGTCTTTCATACTCACAATTCCATAGAAATAAACAACGTTCTCGTGCGCTACCAACTTCATCACGTCAAGTCCGCTGAAAAACTGTTCTGAGGAATCGTTCTTATTTCGCAAAACCTTTATTATGACGTTTACTTGTTTGAATTCTCCTAAAAAAATTTGAAAAAAAGACGCTTTTGTGGTATGTTAATGGCAACCTGATCTATGTGGATAGATTTCATGAAGCAATCATATGGTTCCTTTGTGTTGTTTATCATAAAAATTGTGAAAAGAAATGTTATAAAAATTATCCATTGAAGCAATACATGGGCGATTCATAGAAAACTGTCAGCGAATATATCCTCGTAACGATTGCTGTGTAATTTCTTGTATATAAAAATATCAAAGGTACTTCATCTGAATGAACGGTATCTACAATATCTGTCTTCTTCAATACAGGATAATGATAAAAGCGCTATGGTGAAATCCACTGCCCAGAAATTAGCGCAACATCACTATCAGCATCTGTTATTTCAGATCCGCCATAAAAAGGTACTGAAAGGCTTAAAATTTGTTTGTAAATTATTTGTTAAGGGATAACAATGTAATTTAAAACTGTTTTTTAAAACCGCGATACAGAGAAAAATCAGGTAAAGTGACGTCATTACAAAGATTGGAGCTCAACATAGGCAGAGATGATTATTTAAAAGGTGCTTTGTGCCCCTTTTTAGCGCTGCTTATATTAAAAATTGTACTTAGTATTTTATTAGTTAAATCATAGAAATGGGATGGCAATGCGTTTCGTCTTTAGCAGAAATTTTATTTTTACATTAGCTGCTTATTTTCTTCAATTTTTCAAGCAAAAAATCAACTATGAGTTTATTTCCTTCAATTTTTCAAGCAAAAAATCAACTAAATCAACGTTTGACTACAAAAGTAAAATTTGAAACAACACCGACCAACAAATCCGGTCAATCGAAAAATCAAATTAAAAGCTTGTATTCAATTAAACTTGTCGCTCCCGAAGAAGTTTAAAAAGTTTTACCTTTCCAAAGATCAATTTCATTCTTGGTTTCCACTCGGTAGTGAAGGCTCAAATCTTTTCCGTCGATCTCATATAACTCTTGCCTTGCCTCCAGCCGGTCCTCTTCGACAATCTCGAAATAATTTGCAAAAAACATCTGACAAAAAAATCACCGTAAACCTATATCACGGTATTTGTATAACTGCATGTCGGCGCATTCTAAGATTACCAAAAACCTTCAATTTTTGGGTTCCAAAAGGAGCATTTTTGTTAAGAAAATGTTCTACTTAAATTTTTTAAATTAGGTTTATAATAAACTAACTAAAAAGCAAATCAGGCATAAATTTCTTTAATTAACTTCTTAGTTTAAACTGTTTAGAAAATTTATTCAGTAAATAATAAGACGACTTTTTGCTTCTTGAACACGTTAACTACCAGAGCAGATTATTGGATGCCAGCTGCCAGTTCGTTGTTTACCTAACGTGTAAAAATGGGATGCGTGCAAACAAAGTTTTAAAAAGAACTTCAAAGATAGTTATGTCTTTATATATTGACAACGAATTGTTCCCATTTCGAAAAAAACTCGTTAGTAATTATGATTTAACAAATAGAAAAATTGATGCAGTTTACCGTGAGATAATAAAATGTAGGCCGCTGTTTAGGCTCTTCGTGAAAACATTGAAGCATGAGTTCATAGATGGCGTCAGATACAGGAGCTTGAGGGGGTGGAGGGATCGGCTTTGGCATCCGATATCCTTTAGAAGTTTTTAAGACTACACTCTCGGCAGCGAGATCTGCAGAACATTTTGTGTTTTTCAGAGCAACCAAGGAAAGCTCTGATCATCATCTTGGTTTTTAATGCAAATGTAGCTAACCAATGTTTGGCCATCGTCCATTAGATATAGGTCTATGACTATGAAAAAACAGGATATTTCAACAAAACATGCGTTGCGAGTAATAGATGTATACGAGTATATGAAAAAGCAGTGAAAAATAGCCTAAACTAACTCTGGTTTAAGGATTCTTAACATTTTTCGTTTTGTTATCCACTTTCAGTTGCGAGGGGACCGCCATCACCCACTTCCTGAAATCCTAAAACTAAACTAAACCAGATTGAGTCGCTCCTTCCCTTGCAGTCGTTCAAATTCAGCAAATAGTACATTACAATAAAAACGAAAAAACGGTTAAAATTCATATGAAGTTGTTGGTGCAATTTGGTTCTTGGCTACAATTGACGCGATGTCGAGACCGGGCTTAAGTATTTTAAAATTGGTCATCACAAAGCTGGGTCCCAATTCAACAATTTATTTCTTGCTTTTGTTATCAAGGAAACAATGCTTGAAATCGTTCATGCACGGAGGTAATCGGACGGGAGTAGAAGCGCCGCTAAACGTTTTGCCGTAACTTTGAGAAATGTCTTGCCTCTTTGCGTCATACCGTGTCGACTACATTTACGACACTCTCCATTACTTGACTACGCTGCCGACAAATCTTGAAAGGTTAAAGGTTATCAAATACAAAACAACTTATGGAGAAAAGCTTGAACTATAGTATAAGGAGCGCTTTATGGAGTAACCTGAATAAGGTGTTTCTCCTTTGGTTAAAATCTCGGCCAGCAGCACTGCAAAGCTCCATACATCTGACTTGACTGTGAAACTCCCGTTTAGTCCTGCCTCGGGCGCCATCCAACGATTAAAATAAGTAGGAACTGCAAAAAATTTATTTCACAAAAACAAATCGGCAGTTTAATAAGACAAATAAATACCTTGCAATTTGTATTCTCCATTGTCCATTTTTTTGGCAAAGCTGAAGCCTGCTACTTTACAGTTCCCCTCGCAATTCACCAGTATCTTTGATGCTCGGAGGTTACGATGAACAATATCGGATTTCCCGATGAAATCCAGACCAGCTGTTATCTGTAATTAGTAATGAAATCAAATGATTTTTACTGGATTTGAAATCAATTTTCACTTTGGTCATTCAAATTCACTCATTCTTCAGATGCTTTATTGAATTCCCACAAAGTCAAGAATATTTGTGGTTACCTCTTTCGCCGACTTCAACTGTTGCCTCAAGTCCATATACCGGCCCCTCCCATTATGTAGAAATCCCAACAAATCACCTTCGGTCTTGAAATCAAACACAAGATAGGCGGGGTCCGCCGACACCTTTAATATGTCATTAATTAGTTCTTGTTATGTTACAGCGCCAACACGGAGTGAGGAGGGTGGACCGCTTTTATATGATAATCACATAGGCGTTCGGCCCCAAATATCCTCATGTAACTCTACAATTTACGTCACTTTCATCAGATCGACGTTCTAAACAAATAGTTTTCATCACAATCTTGCCGCGCCCCCCTCAAAAAAGAAACAATAAAATTTCATTCGTAGAGCAGAATATCTTGATGTTTGTAACACTCATTATCCACCGGGCTACACACGACCTCCGCAAGTGGCAGCCAACAGTTGAAGTTTACGATGATCGGCTTTCAATGGGTAATATCATTGACGTTACCAAAGCGAACTGATAAAGACGCGCAATGGCCTGACAACCGGAAGTGTGTGTAGGTGCCGACGAAAGCGAATTGAAGCTTTCTTCTAAGTTCCAGAAGCAATTATTGTGGATCTCACCCAAAATAACTCTATGACGTTGGGGTGTTGGAGTCCGATTAGCAAGGCCGCTTCTTCCATGACCAATTTTGCCCCATTCTGGCCGCACGGCTTCTTCACACATAGCATGCTTCCGTCGAGATTGCCTAAGACACAGAAAATTTCTTTGCCTAACCATTGATCGCTGGTCGTTAGAATAAACATTTTCACAGACCAACGGAAGGATAAACCAGCTCCTCACGAGATAAGGATTTCACAAAAATTTAGAAACCACAAAATCAACGACGAAACAAAGACACTTACCTTTCCACACTTCGTACGAAAACCCTTTCTTAAGTTTTGCGTCGATCTGAATTTGATGATCTTCAAAGAAAAACTGCTCTTCGTTCATTGTGATGTAATTTACTTCCGTTTGAGTAAAATAGTCTTCTAAAAAATTCTGAATAAAATAAAAACAATTTGAAAAAGATCACGAAAACTTTTATTTTTTGCAGATTAAAAGCAATTTAAAGCTGACCATCGACTGATTTTCTTGCTGCAATATAACTGCTCTTAATCTTTTCTCATAAAATATTTTCTTGTTTTAGTCAAATATAACTTTATATTGTAAATACTTTGTTCATACTTTGTTCATACGTCGGTAGCTGGGACGCATGGTCAGGGAGGCAAGTGAGGCAGTGCCTCACCTGTGGAAATCAAATAAAGTAGGAATGAAATATTGAAGTAATAGTCTTTGCAAAAATATACGCAACTTGCTATTGGTTGAAAAATAATTAATAAAAATTATACCATAATTGTAGTAGTTTAATTAGTTTTGCTTTTTAACCTAATTTTTGATGGCTTAATTGTTGAATTTTAAGTACTTTAAATCATTTCGACAAGCGTTTTTGTCAACAAAAAGCAGGTCGGGGTAATTGCTTGCTTCATGTATAGCGCCTCCGACACTTTTCTGGAGGAAATGCAATAAAAAATGTTTTTTTAACCCAGAAAGAGTTATAGCTAAACGTAAGAGAATGCTTCACATAGCTTTTTTAAAATTTAAGTAGAGAATTGTTTTGTTATTAAATAAAATTAGTACTAACATCATTTCAAAAAATTAGTGCTACCCCAACCATAAGCTTCGCGGCACGTCACTGGCTAATTGCATGGTCAAATGGTGAAAAGCGCCGTGATTTCGATCGAGACCGTCTCGGTTCAAACCTACTTGTGTCATTCTGTTGTATTTTTGATGAAGCATTTACGGCATTTTCTCCTGCTTGGCGGTCTTGTCAAGTAGTTCTAAATTTTAGTCATATCACTAGAAAACTAAAAAACCAAAATAAAAATTTCAACCGGACAGTAATATCTTGGCTTCTCTAGAAGAAGGTCTGTGTAATTGCTTGCCTCATGTACACAGTAGTGCCTCCGTTGCTTTCCTGTAAGTGAAAGAAGATAAATATAAAAATAAAATAAAATGAATGAAAAAAATCTACCGTGACTATATCACAAAATATTTCGGTACAAAAACTTTGTCTACAATAAGCTCTTTCGAATTCCTACAATCCATCTTCATACCCGAATGTAATGCATTGTTGGCCTCTGGTCGGGATCCATATTCCAGCATTGCAGCATCAATTCATAAAAAGAATCAGGGATTTCAGGGTGAGTGGAGGGCTTTGGCATGCGGTACCCCTTCAGAATCATCTGTTCCACCTCTATATTCATCATTTCTGGAAAAATATCACAAAAAAATGTTTTAAGCATTAGTTGTACGAAATGCCATTGTTTATAAAAGTGTTTCACAGAAGTTGACTTAAAGCAAAAACTTCAACTTATTATCAATTAAAAATTAAGCATTTGAGTTTGTTAAAGTCAAGTTTGAAACACAAACGCAATTTTGAAGAAGAATAAAGCGTTCTTTTACTGATGCAACTTCGACCACAATTTACAAAAGCATATTTTCGATGAGATTATTATCAAACCAAATGTAAGCTTACGTTTACTAAATTTGCTGCTAAACTTTAGTCAACTGAATAAAGGTAAGAGACGGCTATGAAATTATTTTAGTTGAAGAAAAAATTAAAGTGGCAAGTCAAGAATTATTACTTATACATGTTCTCACTGTAATAAGGGATTTCCCCATGAGTGACCAATTCCGTGAGAAGAATTCCAAAACTCCACACATCGGATTTCATGGAGGAGACTCCATCCAATATTGATTCAGGAGCGGCCCACTTAATGGAAAACTTTGTATCTGGTAAATTCCAAAAATTATTTTGAAAAGTAGAAAAAAATATCTTGAAACAATTTTAAATAAAATCAAAATTTTTATATAAATATATTGTTTGAAATTTTGCTATTTTTAATTTGACTAAAATCTTTTATTGTTTAAAATGAAAAACAAGTTTATCGGATTCAATTTATTAAAGTTTCCCAAAAACGCTTAGCTTTAAAACAAACTACTGTTTGTAATGTCCAGATTTAGGCACTATATTGTGGCTTATACTATATTACTATGTGATGGGGGTAAATCTCGACGACTGACCTGCAGGGGATTGATATTTTCCTCCTTTCATTGGTCTAGCCATCTCGAAGTTCGATATTTTGCACAACCCATAATTTCCAACCTGCACGTTGATCGCGCGCACATCGCGGTGGACAAAATTCTTCTGATAGAGATAGTTCAGTCCAGAGCTGATCTAATGTGACGGTCATGTGATGGTGATAATGTGATAAATACAAGTGATAAATAAGTTATAAAAGAAGATGATGATGTTAATGTCAAAGTCAATAAATCAAAAAACGTTTTAAATCATATCTGGCGCATAAGATGAAAACAGACTAATTAAAAAAATTGTTTCTTTTTTGTCACTTTTCATCTTACGGTTTCGCGGTTTACAAAGTTTTCCGCAGCAATCGACATACTTTATGTCCACACCATAACATCTGCTTATTCTCCGTTTGCCCTAACATAAATTTGTTTTTATTTTTCTCTTTCTCCTTCTTGGATGTTTATATAAATAATTTTTCCTCCATACTATATCTTTTATATACTCGTATCTGCCTATGTAATCACATATCCATTCCTTTCAATTTCATCTTTCTACCTTTGATTTCCTGAGTTGCAAACTTGAGTTAACCTCTGACATTTTCACTCTTCTTTCTACCGATTATACTTCAGCACAAGTTCTTTCGCCATAAATTGATCCAGAAACTCTCCTCACATCTTTTCTTCGCTATTGAATTTTTCCAGAAAATTGTTTCCAACAAACAATAAATTTGATTTTCCTGGACAATAGATTCCAGAACGAACTTAAACTTTTCCTGCTCTCTTCTTCTCATCAACACAGTGCATTCGGCGGGTGGTTTAGTGTGACAATACCCTGGTTTGTAAGAACAACGTCATGACTTTGGTTTAAGTGTCAAACACGACGTTGGGCAATCCGCTCACAGAAGAGTCATATGTATGTATTTTTACTACAATTGGATTTTATTTATGTTTTATTCGAAACTTGCTTCCAAATGTTTAAATTCTTTCTCCTCTTTCTTGCTCTCGCCTCAGCTCGTAATGTTTATCATTTTTTTTTATGTTTCTATCATATAACCTAAGTTTATAAACATTTTTAATTTTTAATTCTTCTCACATAAGCTTAAAAAAAATATCGTTTTTATACTTGATTTTTCTCACCTGAGAAACAAACGTATAAGTTATAGCTCCACCTCTGGATGGACTTTTCCACAAACCAAACCTGTTTAAGACAATCATCACAACTATCACTTCAGTTTAGTTCAGTTCAGTTCAAGTTCTTTTCTATTTCTGCTCTACCACATGTGTAATCAAAATACAGCAAAACATTAAAAGATTTATCAATTATTTGAAGACAAGATTAAAAAAAGGAAAAAAGCAACCAGAGAAGTTGAATTTAGGACTATAGAAGCTGGGTTGCCACATTTTGTAACAAGAAATAAACTTTTCACAAAAACTCTGCTAACTCTTTATGAAGGTGAAAATGGAAGAAATAACAACTTCTGCTGCTTTCTTCTATACTACCCGTTATTCATTTTCATTTTTTTGCCCATTGATTTTACGTAATATCATAACACATCATAAAACATCAGCTCTTCCTGTTACAGCAAGATTTACTTGAGTTTCGAACTGCTTTTCCGTTATTCATGATTCTTTGTTATTAGTATACTTTCTGTTTGCTTTAATTAAGTCTTTTTTTTTCCGCGCTCATTCTTTTTGTCAAAGGAACATTCCATGTCAACTCACACCCCTCTTTTGCCGAACATCTTCGATTTTGCTGAAATTTGGCATATTTTTAGGTTTGGATGAGAAAATATCTCTCACCCAATTTCAAGTTTCGAACTCAAATAATTTTTGATATATGAAGGTTAAACATTAGACACAAAATCGCCGCTTGAACGCCTCTGATCGAGCAAAAGTGGCCCTCCTGGCTTTATTTTTTGTTCGATTTCAAAGATGTTAATATCATTGAAAAGGTCTTTTCAGCAGCTTTCCAATGATATTCATATCTCAAATGTATGTATATAAATAAATAATTTTTCTTTTATCGTGACCTTGTGACCTTGACCTCGCATGACCCCAAAACCCCCACTCTGGACAAAAAATTTTTTTCAATATTTTTGTTCCTCACATAAAGGACTATCAGCATGCCAAAAATCAAAGTAGGATCTCTATGGATTTTCAAGATATTTTTTAATTAGAAAAAGTTAACAAAAAACTTGCGAAAATGATTTATTTGAAAATATCGACAAAGTTGCGAAAATATTTATTGCGTAAATATCAACAAATTTGCATCATTAGGCACACCTGTTCAATAAAACGCAAATATCTTAAAAACCTATAGAGATCCTACTTTGATTTTTGGCATGCTGATAGTCCTCTATGTGAGGAACAAAAATATTGAAAAAAAATTTTTAAATCTAGAGTGGGGGTTTTGGGGTCATGCGAGGTCAAGGTCACAAGGTCACGATAAAAGAAAAATTTTTTTATTTGTATACATACATTTGAGATATGAATATCATTGGAAAGCTGCTGAAAAGACCTTTTCAATGATATTAACATCTTTGAAATCGAACAAAAAATAAAGCCAGGAGGGCCACTTTTGCTTGATCAGAGGCGTTCAAGCGGCGATTTTGTGTCTAATGTTTAACCTTCATATATCAAAAACTATATGAGTTAGAAACTTGAAATTTGGTGAGAGATATTTTCTCATCCAAACCTAAAAATATGCCCAATTTCAGCAAAATCGAAGATGGTCGGCAAAAAAATGCCGAAAAGGGTGTGAGTTGACATGGAATGTCCCCAAACAACTATCTTTAAGCACGTTTTTATTCTTATTTATTGTAAATCGTTTTTTGTATTTGACACAGTGAGCTATCGAGAAAAGAATTGGGTTTTGTAAGTGATTTGTACTGTAGAAGACTGTTGAGAAGTAGACTGTTTGAATTTATTAGTTGCTGAAGATACTTGGAAGTAAAAAACAATTTAAAATCGCAATCATTGCAATCATCACATAATTCGGATCACATTGTATCATTTGGTTCACATCGTATTGAAATTATATTTAAATAAAACTATTTTCCTCTTTTATTGGTGCGCATTGTAAACGTTTACAAATCTGCAACAACAAAAGAAAATTTTAAATTGTTTAACACTTCTTCCAAAGAAAATTTTAAATTTTAAAGAAGTGAAAGACATGACAACGAGAAAGAAAATGTCTGCCACAGGAAAGACTTTTGAAGATCTAGAGGAGCATTTTGAGGAACTCTATGCTAAAGTTGATTGTTTAATAGTTGATAATGAAGACGTATTTTTGATTAAAGCAAACATTTCGTCAGCTAATAGTGTTTGTGCCGAGATGGAAAATTTAGCTTTAAAAGAAACCAATGAAGAGAGAAAGAAGTTCTTGGAGAACGCTTTAAAACAGCATCACGCCTATAGGTCTGCTTTTGAAGAGCGAGCTTCTGTCTATCTTTCAGGTAAGATGTCAGAAAAGGAGGTTTTCAACATTGTCTCCGCGCCACGTACACTGAGATCTCGCACGTCAGCAGGAAAGAGAAGTAGCAAGAGTGGCTCGCAATCAAGCAGTGTATTGAAGGCAAAATTAGTAGCTAAAGAAGAAATTGCCAAGCTGAAATTAAAACATTTAGAACAGAAGCAACACCTTGAAAGAAAGTGCAAGAAGGAATGAACAGGCAACAAAAAGAAGTTAACAGGCAACAAGAACTAATGAAAGAAAAAATGAAGAAGAAAGCTGAAGAAGAAAGGCTTAGTTTAGAGTTGCTTCAAGCACGTCAAGGTTTTTATTTTATTTATTTTTATTTTATCTCTATATTTATCCTCCTGACTCGCAGGAAAGCGACGGAGGCGCTATACATAGGGTAGGCAATTAACCCGACCTGCTTCCGGAGATGCCAAGATATTGCTGTCCGCTAGTAATTTAATAGAGATATGACTGCAATTTAGAACTGCTTGTCAAGACCACCAAGTAGGGGAAAGTGCCGTAAAGTGTCTTTTCCAAGGACACAACAGGATGGCGCAAGTGGGTTTTGAACCGAGACCATTTTGATCATCAGTCCGGTGCTTTAACCACTCGACCACGCTGCCGACTAATTGGAAGAAGTATTTCTCGAGCGTCAAGTTATAGAAGTGGAATGCGGAGGTTATTTACCGCCAAAGGAGAAAAGCGCGCAATTTTGAAAGGCTCAAGTTAAGTGGGATTTGCATAACCTTAATTTTCCAATCTTTAAGAATCAGGCTCGATTAAAAGGACCAGATCACAACACAGTTCCGAAGTATATTCCATCAACATCGAATTAACCAGCAGCTAGCGTAAATTTAGCTCAAACACCCTCTACCTTAATGCCGTAATGTACAAAAGTCTGTTAAAGTGAAATAGATCTTCTTAAAATCGAGATTTTAAAGTTTACTAGATACCCAACCAATTATATTCAATTTATAAAACTTTCGAAGCGAATGTAGAAAGTGTAATTAAAAATTCTAATAGACGTTTGTTATTGTTAATTCAACACTGTGAAGTCGAGCCGAAAAACTAATAGAGTTCTGTTTGATGCTAGACCCACAAAAAGGCTATTTGCATGCAAAGTCGATTTTAAAGAATAACTTTGGAAGAAAGAATCAGATAGCAAGAGCATTTATTGACAAGCTGCATAGCGATACTAAGATCGACACTAATAATGAGATTGGTCTACTTATGCTCGTGATCTCGAAGAATGTGAACTTACCTCTAGAGAATTAAAACTTCATTCTGACATTAATAATTTTGAAGCTACTGGTAAAGTTATAAAGCGATTACCATACCCCTTGCAAAATCTTTTTGTATAGCTGCGGAAATTGAGAAAACAGAAGAACCAAAAATTGTTGATTTGGTGAAATTCGTTAAAGATGAAGCAGAAATTGTGAAGTCGTCCTACGCAAGATTTGTTGCTTAAAAGCCAAAAGGCTTCGGGAGATTTGCTACTCATGCCACCGGAGTAGAAGAGAAATTAACTAAAATTAAAAGATGTTATTTGTGTTTCAGAAATCACTATCTGCGGGATTGCTTCGAATTTCGTCGGAAACCACTCGACCAGAGGATTGCATTCATGAGACAAAATAAATTGTGTGACTATTGTTTTAAACAAGGACACATTGCTCGGTTTTGCCGAAACGATAATTTGTGTACGGTGAAAGGATGTCAACGGAAACATCATTTATTGCACCGAGACTGGAAACCTCCGCATGCAGAAGAAGATCAATCATATGCTAGTACGTCTAATCCAAGTACAGTTGGTATGACGTCGAGTATTTCAAAGGAATTAATCTCGAATCAAGTATTTTTAAACGTTGTTCTTGTACGCGTTCTATTCCAAAAAATCTTGTGTTGATTTTTGGATCAAGGTTCTACGACCACTTTGTGTAATGTACGTTTGATTGAGAGCCTTGGAATTAGTGGAGAAAAGACGAGCTATGCCATTACAACAGTGAACCAGACTTCCGAACAACGCAATGGACGAAAGGCTAAGTTATTAATATCGGCAGTTATACGTAATGGAACTATTGAACTAAAAAATGTCTACTGTGTTGATAAGTTAACAATTTGACTTAATCCTAAATCAACTGAAGATGATTTGACTCGTTGGCCGCATTTGCAAGGATTGGAACTGCCAGCTGTAAGAACTCAAGAAGTCCAACTTCTTATTGGTGTGGACAATCCGGAGGTGTTTTGGGACTCTTGACGAACGCCATGGGAAAAAAGGAGATCCGTTTGCTATTAGGAACAATATTGGGTTGGTCATTATTAGGCGGCATTGTTGGTAAGTCTAACCACAACTTAAATGTAAATTTTGTCAGAAAAACCAATGATCTGTTACAAAAACAAGTCGAATGTCTTTGGAAGCTGGATAACCTGCCTACTTTGTCTTGTCTAGGTGTAGGTATGTCAAAAAATGATCTATACGCAATGAAAATATTGGAAGAATCGCAGCAATATAAAGACGGTCATTATCAAGTTGGATTGTTGTGGAGTCAAACTTTGAAATGACGAATGCAGAAGGATGAAAACTTTCGTAATATGCACACTACTACAATGGAAAATTATATTGCAAAGGGATATGCAAAACCGATCACCAACCAGGAGAAATGTCGCGATGCTGAAGACTGCCGCATCATGCAGTTTTTCGTCCACGCAAACCAAACAAGATAAGAGTAGTTTTTGATTGCGCAGCTTGTCAACACGGAACTTTATTAAACGAACAATTATTACCCGGACCAGACTTACTAATAGAAAAGGAAGAATTGCACTTGTTGCAGATATAGAACCCATGTATCATCAAGTCCGTGTTGATCCAAAAGACCAAAGATATTTGAAATTTTTGTGATGGCCGACCGGAAATACTTCAATTTCACCTTTTAAATACTGCATGACTGTCCATGTATTTAGAGCTACATCATCTCCCACCTGTGCAAACTATGCTATGCAACAAACGGCTAAAGACAATGCAGATTTGTACTCTGACGAAGTTGTCCAAACGGTTGCAGAAAATGTTTATATGGATGATTGTTTAAAGTCTCTTCATTCGGTCAATAAAGCAATTACTCTCAGCGTTCAACTAACTAAATTGTTAAAGAAAGGCGGGTTTCATTTGACTAAGTGGTTAAGTAATTCTAGAGGTTTTAACGAAGATTTTATAAGAAAGTAAGAACAACATAATTCTTGATGTTACTAAAATTGGCGATGGTGTACAAAAGGTTCTTGGAGTAAAATGCGACTTTGAAAATGACTGCTTTCGTTTTAATGTGAACATCAATCAAAGACCATTGACACGGAGAGGTGTCTTGTCCGTGGTAAGTTCTCTTTTCGATCCTCTCGGATTTGCTGCACCTGTTGTTCTTAAAGCAAAGTTGATTCTTCAGAATTTATGTCGTCTTGGTCTAGGCTGGGATGAACCGATACCTAATCGCCCTGCCGATGCATGGAAGAAGTGGATAACAGAGTTGCCTCAAATTTCATATCTTCAAATAAATCGATGTTTTTTAGATAACTCTTCTTTGAAAGGCGTACAAGTGCATTTCTTCGCTAACGCATCGGAAGGCGCCTATGGAGTCGTCGCGTATACGAGTTCACAACATTTGTGGTAAAGTTTCATAACTTTTTAATCGGTAAAGCTAGACTTGCTCCAATTAAGTCTATGTCGATACCTAGATTGTAACTGGAAGCTGCTACTCTGGCTGTTAAATTAAATAAAATGATGTTATCAGAGTTGAACGAACCTAACTGGGACACTTTCTTTTGGACAAATTCGAGTTCATGATCCACAATAGCGCTAAAAGGTTTCCAACGTTTGTAGCGAATCGTTTGGCAAAAATTGATGATTTATCTGAACCAACTCAATGAAGGTATGTGAATTTCGATCTAAATCCAGCTGATAATGCTACACGAGGTCCAGCAGCATCAAAACTAAAACAAAGTTCTCGTTGGCTCAAAGATAAATGGCCCTGACTTTTTGAAATGCTCTGAAGATAAATGGCCCATCACTCCTTGCAAGCTACATAGTTTACCAGAAGAGTTTTCAGTTCTAAAAAAGCAAGTAAATAGCGTAGTTACAAATGAATTAAAAACAACTGACTATTTGGCAGACCGATTTTTGCGATATTCGTCATGGTACCAGCTTAAACGCTCACTTGCTTGCTTATTATAATTTAAAGATTATCTCTTAAAAATGGATGCTAAAAATTCATTAACTGTTTCTGATTTAGAAAGAGCTGAGCGTGCTATCATCCACTATATGCAGCAAGAAGTATTTGAGAAAGAAATTAATGCTCTTCACAACAAAAAAAAATGTTTGTTCAAATTCGCCGCGGAAACTAAATCCATGCTTACTTCAAAGTATTCTATGTGTTGGTGGTAGGATTGACCAAGCTGAATTAACGTTTTCGATAAGACATCCAATGATATTGCCTAGTCATTGCCATGTAACAAAACTAATTATACAAGATCATCATAAAACTATTGGACACTCTAGAATGGGAATGTCTCATACTTGGTCGTCGTTAAGGCAAAAATATTGGATAATTAAAGGAGCTGCTACAGTTAGAAAAGTCCTTGGCCAATGCTTTCAATGCAAAAGAAGAAATGCTCCAGCGGGAAATCAATTCATGTCCGAACTTCCAAAATGCAGACTGACGCCAAATAAACCTCCATTTTATTTTACAGGTGTAGACTATTTCGGACCATTTTTTGTGAAGCAAGCAAGCAAGAAGCCATGTAAAACAATGGGGTTGTATCTTTACATGTCTTACAACCAGAGCGGTGCACATTGAGGTAGCCCCCCACTCTCTACAGACTCATTCATTAACGCTTTAAGATTTATCGGAAGACGAGGTAAACCGTTGAACTATATAGTGATAATGGAACAAATTTTGTTGGTGCAGAAAGAGAACTTCGTGAAGCTCTACAGAAATTCAATTCGTCCGTGATTCAGAAACATTTATTACAAAGGAATATTCAGTGGAACTTCAACCCTCCTTACGCGGGGAGGAATTTGGGAACGTTTAATTTGGTTGGTGAGACGGATTTTAAAAAATTTTATGATGCAACAAACAATTTAAGACGATGGCCTAGTGACGCTATTGGTTGAAGTTAAATCTATCCTCAATTTCCGTCCTTTGACGCCAGTTACCATGGATCCAGAAGCTGATATACCTCTAACTCAATCATTTGCTACTATTACGCGAATCTCCCTCCTGGAACATTTTTAGATAAAGACAAGTATTCCACAAAACGTTGGCGTCAGATTCAATACTTATCAAAGACAATTTCAAGATACATAACGTGGTCTTGGTGTACAATGAAAATTCACCAAGAGGCAAGTGGCCACTGGGAAGAGTTGTCGAGTTATTCCCAGACCGTCGAAATCGCGTACGCCAAGTTTTGGTGAAGACTTCTAGGAGCACGATCCAACGACCGATTACGAAATTATATAAAATTGTAGACGCCGCTACTTAATATTTGTTTATTTCTTATGATAAGATTTCCTTTCTGTTTTTAGTGTTATTGTTTGTGTTTGAAGCTTGCTGTAACGTGGGGTTGAATGTACGATTTGCTTTAATTTAAGTCTTTTCTTTTCCGCGCGCATTCTTTTTGTCAAACAACTATCTTTAAGCACGTTTTTATTCTTATTTATTGTAAATCGTTTTGTATTTGACACAGCGAGTTATCGAGAAAGAAGAATTGGGTTTTGTAAGTGATTTGTACTGTAGAAGACTGTTGAAGTAGACTGTTTGAATTTATTAGTTGCTGAAGATTAGGGAAGATACTTGGAAGTAAAAAACAATTTAAAATCGCAATCATCGCAATCATCGCAATCATTGCAATCATCACATAATTCGGATCGCATTGCATCATTTGGATCACATCGTATTGAAATTATATTTAAATAAAACTATTTTCCTCTTTTATTGGTGCGCATTTTAAACGTTTTCAAATCTGCTACAACACTTCCCTTGTGATTGTGTGCTCAGATTTAAATTCGTTACTTTTATTTTTTGATTTTTCTTTCAATTTTCCACCGCTATGTTCATTTTCAAAAAATTTGATTCACAGATTTAGTCTGCGATAACAATTGCTATTTACTGGCTTCAACCTATCAGATATGCTCAAACTTTGTCTGAGTGAATGCTCAGCCAATCAGATATGGTCAAACTTTTTCCAAGTAAATGCTTTAGCCCAGAGGTGACAAACATACAACCCGTGAGGAAATTTCGTGCGGCCCGCGAATTGATTTGACAAAATTAACCCCTAGATTTCAGGATATGAAAAGCAAGCAGCTGGAGCTTGATATCTTTCTATCCCCTTCAATGTTGCACCCACCTCAGCACCCCATGAATTCTAACTCGAACTCTTAAAACTACAGTGTTATGAATTTTGAACTCGGCAATCGTTCCGATCAATTCAATATATTATTCGCTTAAGCGCGCTTTTCAATTCATACTAATTGTTGTCATGATTGTTAATCGAATGGGTTTTCAGAAAGACATTTTCAGTTCTAACAAAGACATAGTATTATTTTGTGTGTTGTAATGTTTTTATTTATAATGTGTTATATTTTAGATGTCAATAAAATAGTCTTTTAAAGCCTTACTAAAGGTTAAATATTAGATAAAATGAATTAACATATTACATACAGAATGTGACACACTGAAAGCGATGTACCCGAACAAGCCATTGCTTGAATTTTATCGTGTTCATGTATCAAAGTAAGAGTTTCCAAACCTGATAGCTTACGTTCTCTAATGGTAATCAATTTTTGAAAGCACGTACCTATGCGAACCATTCTTTTTAAATTGTAAGTAATAAAAAGTTATAGATCAAAGCTGGCAGATGAAAATCTTAGTACTCCGTTGAGAGTTACCACATGGTCAGTTTGACTTAATATTAAGCGTTTCGTAAAACAAAAAAAATTTCCAAAAATCTTACTTCGGGTTATGTTGGTAAAGCTAGTTAGATTTTTGATTAAATTTTTTTTTATTACTTTCTATTCATTTCATGTTTTAGTATTACGCTATATAACTTCTGCTGCATGGTTCGCATTGATTTTTCTACTTGTATATTTTTGTTGTAATTTGTACATTTTTGTACATTTTTGTAATTTGTACTTTTTTGTAATTATAATTGTAATTGTAATAATTGTAATAATTGTAATAATTGTAATAATGTAATAATTGTAATAATTGTATTGTAATAATGTAATAATTTAATAATTGTAATTGTAATAAACCCGTGTACATTTTTGTAATTGGATTTCTTGCATTATTTATGGAAATATTCAACATACCCACGCCAGAGTCTTAAGGCAGTTTTAAGGCTCGTTTCCACTACGAGCGTCGGCCGGATTATTCTTTGTTTATTTATTGATTTTTTACTTCTTTCCACGCTTAAGCGCTAAGAGAAGCAATAAAATAAATAAAGAATACTCTTGACAACTTTCGTCGTAGAAACGGGCCTTTGTTGACAAACTACTGTAGGTTTTTATTATTTTTGTTTGTTGTTCATTACTGTTGTTGAACAATTTCTTTTCTGCGAATTCGATAGATTTTTATTCGAGTTAAAGTTTGAGTTTGAATTCTATTTTATGCTGTAAAAATTGAAGGCTCGACTAAGCCTATATACTCAATAACTAAAACCTCTTTATAAAATTGAAAGGCTATACCACAAAGAGACAAATAAAATAAAAATTTTTTTTATTTTTTATCTCTATATTTATCCTCCTGACTCGCAGGAAAGCGACGGATGCGCTACCCCGACCTGCTTTCGGAGATGCCAAGATATTGCTGTCCGCTAGTAATTTAGTAGAGATATTACTGTAATTTAGAACTGCTTGTCAAGACCACCAAGCAGGGGAAAGTGCCGTAGAGCGTCTTTCCCAAGAATACAACAGAATGTCGCAAGTGGGTTTTGAACCGAGACCATGTTGATCGTCAGTCCGGTGCTTAAAGCACTCGACCATGCTGCCGAGACGTTCTGTCAAAAATATAATGAAAAATAAGTAAATAAATGAAACAAAAAATAATGAAACTGCTGTCAATAACGAAATCAAACAAATTTATTTATTGGGTTTAAGCTAAACAGAGAATGAATATTAATTGACAACTCAGTTGTCCAATCGAAAGTAAATGAACAACTCAGTTGTATTTAAAATTAAAAATATCAAAAATAAATCCAAAATATCATTTCTTTTTTCAAAATTCTTCAATTAATGAACTCAAATTTGATCATATATCAAGTTCAAGCTTCAGTTCAGCAATTTTTAAGTTTGGAGTTCAAGTTCGAATTCGGCAAAAAAGACCAAATTTTCGAGTTTAAATTTGCCGCACTGGTTTCAAAATAACCTACATGACCCCTTCTTGTTGTTAAATTGTAAAAAAAAAGAATTTCTAGTATGAATAAAAACATTCTTTGGGAAAAATGCCCACCTTAGGCTTTTTGCCCGGTGGCAAAATAAGAATATATACGACCTATATTATGTTTCGCCTACATTCATTTGTCAATTAAACTTGTCCTGTAAAAACAATCTTAAAAACAAAACTGTTCAAAAGTTAAAGAACAAGTTTTGTCTATTCACTGGTTTGTCGTGATTCGTATATGCCGAATGCGTGGTTGCAGCATGCTCAGCTTATGCTTTATTTAACAATCGTGCCCCCTTCTCATAATACGAGTATTTATCGTGTGAAATTTTGTGCGACGGCATTTCTGTGTCCCACGGTCGGTGATTTGTATATTCGGTCATGCTCACTATATATAGTGACGTGTCTGTACCACTCAGTAGATAGGCGAAGAAATAATGCATAACGTTATCACGTTATGCATAGCTCTGCTCTGAGATAGAGACGCGAGACACTGAGACAGAGAAGAGTGAAGAAATTACCGATGTACTATCGCTATGTGGACGATAGTTTTGCTATCTTTGATAGTGAAAATGATTTCGATGAATTTCTTTATCAATCAAACTCCTTGCACTCTTCCTTGCGGTTTAAGATTGAAAAAGAAGTTAATCGATCTTTTCCTTTTCTTGATGTACAGATGAAAAAGGTGGGCTCTAAACTTATTACATCTGTTTACCGTAAACTCAGTGATGGAAAATTTACAATTCTTTCATCTGGTCGTTCGTCTTTTCATTTATCTACTTTGGAAGCCGTTGACATCAAATGATGCAAACCAAATTTATGCCGCCAAAAAGACTTTGTTTACAACTTGAAACTCTTGCATTGATCACGTGTTGTGACACTTCTCTCATACAACCAATCATCTTCGTTCCACTTTATTACAAAATCAATTAAATTTTTCTTTCCTGCATTCCAACGTTTATCTCCTGACGATTGTCGGACGAAAAGCTTAGAAAGGAGTTTTTTGTTAGCTATCTTCAAATTTTGTGCGATTTGATCACTTGTTTAAATACAAATCGCTTGTTTAAAAATTAATTGCCACTTGAAAAGAACAGAAAAAAGAAAAAAACAAAAAAATTGGCAGGCTCAGACGTTGTGACCGTGTCAATCTTAGACTTCCAGCTTATATAAAAAAGAGTAACTTTGTCTGATTTTTAGTAAGCGTATGCCAAACTGAAAGCCAGAATAGTTTTGGTGCGCTACTATAGGTACCGAAAATGCAATTTTTGCTTGATCAAATTCACTCTAACAAAACATATTGGAATTTACTACACCAGGGTTTCCCAAACTGCGGCCCGCAGGCCAGTTACAGCCCTTTTTACTTATTCATCCGACCCGCTCATTCATTTATCTCAACTATAACGTCATTTGATAGCATTGCTTTTAAATATAATTTAAAGAATTTATTAAAATTAAATACTCTGTTTGTGCTATTCTGGGCCGTCTACAAAAATTAAAAAAAATTGGCTCGCAATATAAAAAGTTGGCTTAACCCTGTACTATAGGGACAAATAATAAGAAGCTCCTTTTGGGACGCACTCAAATGAGTCTGAAACTTGCCATTTATTTTTTTAGTATTAGTATAGCTTTGTTTCCAATTGCAATTCTTTAACGTTTCGCCGGTTTGTTTTGCAGTTTAATAAGGCTAAGGTAGTTGAATCATTTTTGTTTTTTTGTTTGAAAAAATGACCGAATTTAAGTTTGAATTATGTCGACACTATAGAAAAAAAATTCTTTCAGCATTTGCAGTGTGTCTGTGTAAAACGCCAACTTTGATCATTTTTTTAAAACCTTCACAGTTTAGTCACATAACCAAAAACTTCCTAAATAAAAGAAAAAACCTGATTCTTTGATATTAACCACACCAAAAATGAGAAATTAAAAGTCTTGGTTTTTGAGAGAGAGAGTTAACGCCACTTAGAGTGGGCGCGTTGCCCCACCCTACCCTGCGACTGTCCCAACCTAAAGGAAATGATGTGTTATATTGGTAAAGCTAGTTTAATTTTTGATTAAATGTTTCTTTGTTACTTTCTATTATTCCATCCTTCAATACCAGGTTTAATAACTTCAGTTGTATGGTTCGCATTGATTTTTTGAATATTCGGGATATGTTTGTAATGTTGATTTTTTGCATGTATTTTACATTTATAGTCAGACACGAAAGTACTTTATAAAGTTTACAATCAGTCATGCGTAAAACTGTACAGTGTTGTGTACTTTATTTTATTTTCTGAAATGCAGTTCATGTACTTTATTTTTGTGCAGTGCTGTATAGTAGTGTGTAATGTACACCCTGGCAACTGGTCTTGCAGTCCCCGTAAGAGCCTGACATAGGAAAATAATGCATTACTTTATTCAGCGTAATGTCACCCTTGTTTACATAGTTACCGTTTATTCGACCCCAATAGTCCGACAACTTCGTTAATCCGACATCATTTGATGAAACGAAGCAGGTTGGATCAACTAGGCCTCACTGTATTTAGACGTTATTTTGCCAACGAATTAACATGCATATTACGCAACCGGACAAAGTGTGGGTACTTACATCGGTGGCCATCTCAACTTTTTTGCTGAACACAAGATCATCGGGAAGAGTTTTTGATAAATATTGCAGCAAATTTCCCCTAGGCATTCGCTCAGTCATTAAGTAGGTTTGCTCTCCGTGCACCTGAATAACACGCGCATCAGCTGGCACCAAACCAACGATAGGCGCATCCAGCAAAATTTATTTAAAGCCAAAAAGAGGCAAAAAATATTTGTTCATTTTAATTAATTTAATTAGTAGCGATTAAGATGTGCGGAGATCTCCTATTTTTGATATGTGGTCAATAAATTGGAAAGCTGCATATCTTTAAGAACTTTACCAATCCGACAATCGAAATAATGTTTTTGTGTTGAATCTTCTTTAAAACTTCCGCTTCGGCAAAAAGTTCATCTCTCTTAGAATAGTGCTTCTTGAACAATTTTACTTCTACGTCGGTAACGTGATCCAATGTACCTAAATTACGAGGTAAAATAGACTAAGCCAATTATAAAATTCTTTATTATAAAAGAAAAATTAAAAAAACGGACTTTTTGTAAACTATTGCTATTATTCAATAAATTTATTAATTTTTCTCAGATTTAGATTTAAATTTTTTTGTATGAGGATTACTTTTTCTTTTATTTTTGTGCATAATTATATGCAATTACTTTTTCTATCTCCGGCTTAGTAGAACAACTTTAGACACTTATTCTTAAACAAAACATTTTCAAAAGTCCACCTTCCCATAATTCCCAGTGCAAATGATTTCGGGTTCGGTTCAGCAGCTCGACAGATCTTTTGCCAAATTCCAAGGTGATCTTTTCCTCGCTTTGTCTTTCCTCGACGAGCACATTTGTCACCGCCTTTCTTCGCTGTTGCAGCTTTCCTTGACTCGCTGTTTTACTCATCGCAGGCCACTTCAATAGAATTCGTCATAAGTGCGCCGCTTTAAAACTAATTCTTCGATCTGCGAAAAAGGTGCTCGCCGGAAGTGAACAATAGATCAACAGTGCAGCGCGATCGCGATCTATTGTACGAAAAAATGCCGACACTCCTACAATTGATTTCTTCGATTCCAAAACTGTTCGATCCAATCTCTTGCCTGGTTTGTCAGTTTTGCCACATAAAGAAATGAACCTTTTTTAAAAAATTTAACTAAAGGAAAAAAGATCTACTTGCTGGCCTGTTGAAGCGCGCCACCGTGTGATGCTTCTCAGGTTTGCATGTTTCCGGATGCCGATAACGGAGAAACGAATTTCGACGACTTGAAGAGGACGATAATTTCATTCCGTATTCAAAGAGTTTCTCAACCGGTGGGAAACAGCAAGTTTTTTTAGGTGAGCCACATGGAATGGTGTAAAAAGTGTTAAAATCATATGTTTGAGGATTGTTCGATGTTATCAAGAATCGATTTTATGAAATTGGGGGTGGAATTGAAGTAAAGACCTGTTTTTTGACCTTTACGTATAATTTAAAAATGATTTTGTTAAAATTGGGTCCGGAATGAAAATGAAGACTAGACACATTGGGTCGCAAAACTTGAGTTTCAAGTTTTTTGGGCAAGTTTTTTTACGGTCTTAAAAAGTTTGAGAACCTATATCGTATTTGGTAAAAACTCCAAATTAAATTATTTAGTCACTAACCTAAAGTTACGTCACAATGTTAGATTTTATCGTGTATTTAAAGTGACAAATCAGTTAGTCATAATAATTTCGATTAATATTGCACACGCCATTACACAAATCATATGTAACAAAAATAATCTGGTGCATCACTATTGAAAATTACTACCCAAACTCAAATCAAACTGCAGAAAGACACTGACGCTGTTTCGGCTGCACTCAAACCAAACCAAAGTCAATACGAAACCAAGTTTTATAAAAAAGAATAATTAGAAAAAACCTCAAAACACGGCAGGCTACTCTTTATTCGCCCTGCAATCTGAATTATTACATCACAAACAAGAATTGTGTTGCGAAATTCGGGCGCTCTTTGCTAGCAACCATGTTTTTCCCGCTTTACAGCGCGCTTGTATAGAATGAGGCTAAGAACACGGAGAATAGAAAAACGCAAACACAAGAAAAACATCGATAATACTGAACACGTTATTACGTCAATGTTTAGCAAGTGAACATCGGGGGACTCTAGCCCAAGTTGGACGCTCCCGGTCCCGGTCCCTTTTCACCACGACCTTTATTGTGCGAGTGTACGTCGCGTGAGTCACATGTCTTTTAAAAAGCCCCTTCCCCCGATTCTTGATAGTGGGGCTCAGTCGCTGTGAAGTAGTCCTCCAAGAAACCCTGTCAAACATGAGAAATTTTTTAAAGGAGGTTACAATTTGGCTTTGTTTGCTTCTTTCCAGTCTTTTGCGGTTGTCACATCACTTTTCAAACAAGCATTTGGTTATACGCAGAGTAGCTACAGCAATTTTATCAGTTTAACTCCAAGGATTGTTTTTTCTGAACTTGGTAAAAAAGTATCGGACAATCGATAAATATTAAATTAAAGAATCAAATCTTTTAAGACTCTTAGGTCACATCCATATTTCAAAATCCGTACAATATATTCGATTAACCAATCACATTGCCTGATTCTACAAAACATAATTTTAGTCGTCAAGCTGATTTTGAAAATAAAGTACACTCAATCAACACTCTGTACACACCATCAACACTCTGTCACTCACTTGAATGTATTCGAAGGTCGGGCGCTGCAAGTCATCGCGATGCCAACACTGGAGCATTAACTCATAAAGGGATTCAGGGCAGGGTGGATTTGTTGGGGGCTTCGGCATCCTGTAGCCGGCATCAACCCTCTCCAGGACCTCTCGGTTCATCATCCCTGGCAAGCAATGTTGCTCAATAGAATGGTCCGGAACCAAACCGTTTACTGACAGTGTTATACTGACTTTGTTTGCGTACTCGATAAGATACTGCGACGTATCAAATGCGAAACCAAACATTTAAAAAAAGGACGCTCAATGACGTCACAAACAAACCGATCCTGTCTCACCTGGATATGGGATTCTTCCTTTCGTGACGATTTCAGTTAAAAGTACCCCAAAGCTCCAAACATCCGACTTAATAGTAAAGCGCCCGTATGTGGCCGCTTCAGGAGCGGTCCATTTTATTGGAAATTTTGAACCTGTACGAAAATTCATGACAATAAGATGAAGTGCCTAATATGTAAAGCTAATAGACTAAATGAAAAAACAACATCAACAGATTGATCGCGACAACGTACCCTGGTGAGCATTGTACTCGTCATCCTCGATCAATCGCGCTAAACCGAAGTCCGCAACCTTGCAAATCGCGTTATTTCCCACCAAGATGTTGGCCGCTCGTACGTCCCGATGAATGTAATTGTTGCGCTCGATAAACGCCATCCCCGCCGCGATCTAATCAATAATTTAGTCAGGGAGGATCATTTAATCAGGGAGGATCATTTAATCAGGGAGGATCATTCACAGGATCGAAAAAATAATCTTGCTTATGTCAAAGCATCGACGATTGATTTAGTCTCGATATCAATACGAGGTCAAATCAACGAAACGCCCTCCTCACCTGGGCGGCCATGTCGATGTGTTCGACCAAGGTTGTGTGCTTTCCCAGGCCGTCCTTCAAGTAGTCGAGCAAGCTCCCGTGGCACATAAACTCCGTCACAATGTAAATTGGCTCCGTGGATACCTGCAACATTCCGAGTTAATTTGCTTTCGATTTCAAACAAAAATCGCACGAGAGATCGCGCACTTTTAAAGCAGCTCGGCTTTTTCATCAATCAGTGACGCATGACGTGTGTCACGTGAACGAGCAAGCTATACTAGGAAGTAATGCATCGATTGCAACTTGGTGCTAATCTGACTACAGCCTTTAAGCGGTTGTGTCATTTTTCATGTTGTGTTACACGAGAAAGAGATAAATGCTTATTTCGCTATTGCTAATCTTTAAAGTAGTTTCAAGAATCCGGAATAAAGTACGATTACGTGCTGACCTTGCCCATCTGCACCGGGAAGAGGGACAGAACCCAGATATAACATAATCTGTTGACATGAAATCAACGCTGTCGTTCTACACCGTCAACTTCTATTCATTTTTACGCATGTAGGAAGAATTAAAATGTTTGCAAGTGTCTTGGAGATCAAAAACCAAGCAGCGTAGTATAAGGATTAAAGATTATTTCACCCGGCCGTTGAACAAACAACCGATCTCTTGTGTGGAATTAAAATTAATTTGTCTTAATAATCTAAAAAGCTTACGTCAGTGACGTAGTTGAAAAAGTGACAATCGAATCGATCGTAACTCATCAAAACAAATATGAACCTTCAAACCATAGATATCATGAACGACTCACGAACGTATAAAAAATCAAATTTCGATAAGAATTCAATAACAAAGTAAAATTAATTTTCATTGTTTCCTTAATTTCGTTTTTTTTTTTTAAGTATTTTCAACAGTAATACGTTTTTGACTTTAAAGTCGATACTTTAATTTACAATTTAGCTTCCTTCATATTAAATCGCTTTATTTTCTCATTTCGAGTGGTAATTTTTTTATCTTATTTGCGAGCAGCTGATGGCCCTGTTTGTCATGCAACCAATCAATCGAAATGCTCCTGGCGCATGGCTTGAGACGAGAATTTCATGCATGTTATAAAAAATCAACTTCATGCATGCAACCGCAAAGAATCTCCATTTTTATTTCAACGTTATTTCGAGATAACGAAGTTAAATCGAACGGTGTGTTGCGTCATTTCGTGACGTCATCGGACGCTCGGATTGATGCTTACCACAGCGTACAGATTGACGAGTTTCTCGTGTCTCAGCATCTTCATGATCTTCGCCTCGGCGAGGAAGGCTTCCGGCGACATAGTTCCCGGCTTCAGTGTCTTGATCGCCACCTCAGTCGTTCCGTTCCATAGACCTGTGTGACGTCATAAATCAATTTAACAATGTAATCAGCATGACCACTTTGATTTAAAACAGACTTTTCTGCTGTTTGTTCGAAAGCAAAATTGCTGCAGACAAGTTCTAATAAATTTGTCTGTAGCAGACAGACAAAGAATTTAACATTTTTATTTTTTGCTTTTTTTCAAATATCGATTAGTATTTGCCAGTATTTGCCAGTTAAGAATTTGCTAGTATGCAAACAAAAAAAGTTTTAAATTTACCAAAGACTTGTTCAAGGACAACCAGTAGTTGATAGTTGTTGATGTAGACCGTTGACGGCTTATATAGCGGTTGCTTTCTTGCAGCCTGGGCCATGAATAGGTCTGCTTTTGTTACCCTATATGACAGACCGAAACTAAAACTGCCAAAAAGCAATGGTATCTACCCATCACTTGAATGTAGGTCTGCTAATCGACAAACGTCATTTTCAGAACTGGACAATGCATGAAAAATATGCTCTTTCGGACATCTAGCCAGCTGATCTTTGCCAACTAGTGGCGACATATTTGTGGCTTACCGTGGATCGTGGAACCTGACCATATGCTGCATTTTCTTTTGAGTGGGTCCTCAAATGCTCGCCAAGAAAGACTATGATTTAGAGGCCTGTTTGTACCAGTTGCGCAGAATCTATTAAAAAATCTTGCCTGACTCTGCATCCGCGCTTTTCAGCAAACGAATTGAAGATGAAACACGGAATACTGCAAAAATACATCCGGGCTCCATGCTTTCATACTCATAACGGGTACCAGGCCTGTTTGAATAAGCTTGCCCCGAACAGCTTGGGTTAAGATCAATTGCCTACTGACTGATGTTAGGCAATTCCATTCGTCCATACACAAATGGGGTCTCGCTCCATCACCGAATTGTGAGTGCGAGGCCATTGAACAAACCGCAAATGACGTCCTAATAGCGTGCTCCATACATCGGGCACCACATGGAACACAAGATACGACGGTTTTGGATGACAAAACCTGATGTTGGGTTAACACCATCACTTCCAACATCTGATCTGGGTAGTACAGCAGCCTCGGAAAGTAAAAGGATAAATCTTCGACCCCTGTCCTTTTTATGTCTGAGCAGGAATAACTGCCCTTTCAAATGATGACAAATAATAAAAAGATTTGGACGATGGTGCCGACGACTAGTTGATTTATTTTTTTCTTTTGAAAGCGTTTAAAAATCACTGTTCTCTGCACATTTGTGTTTACGCACCTTTCCAAACCTCCCCAAACATTCCAGCCCCCAGTTTCTTCTGCAAAGTTAACTGTTGACGGTCTATTTCCCAAACATCTTTGGCAATTGAAAAAATAGTGGGCTTGTCGATGGGGCATGGAGAGGTCAAGCGGCAGCACAGCCCATCTGCCGAACCTAAACATAGAATGAGTAAACAACAAACTTTTACCACATAAATTCGATATGGACTAGTCCGAAATAAACAAAAATTGTTTCGATGACACTAACACAAGAGAACATTTGAATAAGTTTGAAGGCGTAGATAAACTCCTTTGAGGTCATTTCGCACGATGTTAGAACTAAATTTATCGAAACTTGCAAAGCAATTTTACAATATCGTAAAAAATTTTTGTTGTGGTAGCGCTTTAACAGCATAAACACCCCTTCACAGTTGCACTGCGTTTAGATTCTCTTACTTTGGTAATGTTCAATAAGACTGGAGAGGTCCCGAAATTGTGCCCTGGTTGTGATGTAAAAGCCACCGTCATCCAGCTGTCGAATTCGATAGTGCTTGACCACTGTTCCTTTTCCCGGGTCCTCGTCGGTAATCGAGAGCGAGTAAGCGCCTAGTGGTTAAAATTTATATTTGGTTAGGTCTATAGGTAACGACAGTCCTGTTACTTTATTGATACAATGACGTAATTTTTCGGCCACAATTCCTGAGAATAGATCATTTTTCGACGCACACGATAGCAATGCTGCCAGGCACGGCACGACACTCTGTAGGATGTTTAAAAATTCAAAGCAGCCCAAACAATTTTTAAACTGAGATAAATTTTTAAGAGTTTTATCAACGTAATAAAAGTAAAGATTAAAAGAGTACTTAGGACTGAATGGTCTATGCACGGCCATGTAAGGCCATATACGGCCCATACAGGGATCGGTCTCGCTCAGTCTCTTAAAACTCACCAACGGCTGTTTCGCTTTCACGAATCATGAACGTCCCCCTGGACGTTTGGTTTTGAATCAACTTCCGTTCGCTATCCTTCCGGCTGATCTTCCCGAAAAACCATCTACAAGCAAGCACATGTGGGGGGCGCTTACGGTAGGGGTGATAAAAGACTTACTCCTCGCTTTCCAAACCACCGACAGGCGCTATGTAGTTACTGGGGACATATCCTTCCCGGCTGGTCTTCGCCGATCTGGCCTGCCACCAATCTCCCTCCCTAAAATCCGGGTTAAAAAGTTAGTGAGAATTACAGAGTGGCGTCAATCTGACGACTGGTTGTGAGATAGCTTCCACTCTTTGATGTGATTATAAAACTAATACATGTAAAATCTTGAATTTTATGAGGAATTTAAATATTTATGAAATAAACAAAAGCAGACATTCTAGTTGCTGTTGGAATCAGATGCATTTGAAATTGATGTTCGGGTTTTTAATTTGTAGAAAATCGTGCGTCTTTCTCAGCCGTGATCAGTTATATTGAGTCTACTGTTGAAGGTGTTTATTAAATCAGTTAAAATTTTATTTAGGGCTACTTTCAGAACAATGCAAACAAGAAGATAAAGATTCAATAAGTTACAGCCACGTTATAAAACGTGTTTCCAACTAGTCTTTCATTTACTTCCATCAATGATGTTGTTGATATTTACTTCAGTAGATATCCACCGGTTTTTGTACAAAGCTGTTTCGCTTAGTTTGGAGTTAATGCATGTGATTAATGCAGTAAAGGTTTTTGCCTCACTTGCTCGTAAACAGCAATCAGTAACATAATCAGAACTCGCATATAGTACTCACATGTTCAAAATAAAAAGCTGTTCCCCTTTTTTAAATGTCAGATCGTCGTCGGTCCTTGCGTCATAATCGTACATAGCGACGTATTTGAGCACTCCGGCAGCTGGTGACATAAAAAACGTAACATATGACCAGTTGCACGACAACGCAGATAATTATCGATGCCCATCTAACCTTGCCAACAAGATCATCTAACCCTGCCTAATAGTTGGACAGCATGTTTCTATAAAAATCGTTAAAAATATATTCAGACGTATTGGGTTTACAAAACGTTTTTAAAGATCAATACTAATCTAATTAAATAGAACCTGAAAGAAAATGATGAAATCCTATTTTAAAATCGGAAGGTAACATCAGAGCTTGAATATTAGTGACCAACAGTATCCCAAAGCTTTCTTTATTATTAAACAAACAAGTTTGTAATGCAACAAACAAAAACAAGAACTCACATTGAATTGGTGAAACCGGGGGCTCTGGCAGTGTTGGCTGAATATGTGGATTGTATGGGTATGATGGGCCGATGGGGTTTATGGGGTTCATGGGGGTGTTGGCGGTGGGACGTGGTGGACCGGGCGCGGCTTTGTTTTCCGCTTTACAGCAACCACACGCAAACATCCGGCGAAGCATCGTTGATTGACACAAACTCTATTACAAATAAAGTCCTGAAAAAAAAACAAGCAGATTAAAGGGGCGTAAGCGGAGCTGTTCTTATACTCGAACGAGGCGCCACACAACGACTTCCACCCCGCAAGACCTTGATGATAGAAAAGTAGAATTAAATCTAACCAGCTTTAGATAAGATATTGAAATGATGCTTAAAGAAACCCAGCCAAATCAATCCTTCTTAAGAAGTATTTGATTTATTAATTATGCGCCGATCTTGAAGTAGGTGCCTCAGTCACAGGCAGGGTTGCCATATTGGCCTTTTTTTGGCCATATCTGAGAAATTTGGCCCTTTTTTAGGTGTTCGGCTTCCAAATTTAACCTTTGCCTTTTTTATGAATTGTATTTTTAACAGTTCAAATTTCGGTTTAAATATTTAAAATTTGTAGGCAAAAAAGTTAAAAAGTTTTCATTGTTGACAAAATCTTCAATCGTCATCACCTTACATTTGGGACGTAAATAGAAAGTTTGGACTATAATTAAAACTGATTACCCTTTTTTAGCCTTCACCTTAAATTTGAAACGTTATTAGAAAAAAAACAATTTGGTCTTATTTTTTACGTTTGGCTTCTTTTGACATTCTGTTTGGCCTTTTTTGAAAAGTTGGTCTGGCAACCCTGGCCACAGGTGACCTCGTGAACCGAGCACGTGTCACATCGAGCTTGTTGACGTCAATGTTTTTCTTTGTAGCGACGTTTTAATTAATGATGACGTATTCCGCCTTGTACAAGCAACGTCGAGCTTCCATCACGACCGGATGTAACCGCGTTTTGTGGTTGGCTTCTCGATACAACGTCTACTCGAAACCAGTTCTAACCCCATCGATCGGACTACTTAAACTCGACTTTTTCTCAAGAATTGCACAACAGATCTGCCTCCGTTACAAACCGTACGACAATCTGCTGACGTAGCGATGTGAGCTCAATTAGACGCTGGAAGCAATATGGTGATGATACGAGCGACACTAGAAATACCAAAACTAAACTAAAAGTAGCTTATTAACGTTTATAGAAAACTAACTCTGGTTTTTAAAAATTTTTCTTGATCTTGTAAATTTCAACAAAAACTATTCTGCAACAAACTCTTTATTAATATTGAACAGAAGACAATGATCGAAATTGTTAACGCATAAATGTGACTGCTTATTTCCTTCCCGACCTTGTTTAACATTTCATTGATTACAACAGATAATGACGTCAGTAACAGAATGAAAAAAAATCAGCGCTTTGGTTTGGATAATATCATCACGAGCGATTGTTTGCATCACTAGCAAATTCAATCCTTGTTGAATACTTTACGTAAAAATGCAGCTCGCACCAGGGCAGCAAAACGAGCTACCTGCACAGCACAGCACGCATAAGGGGTTAGTGTACGTTCTGTATTGTTGCTTGATGAATCTAAACTACAAGCGCTTTTAAAAAATTTTTTAGATTACTCAAAGTTTTCTGAGGAGTCTAGAATAGGTCGTCCAAAGATAAATGAAGAATAAATAAGGGATCTTCCCGGGTAAAACGTTGATGGATACAATAAAGAAACTAGGAGCGCGGATGGTTGACAGGTCGAGTCAAAGTTTCATCCAACCAACAGATGTGGGTTCGTAACGTACCGAGGCTCGCGTGAAAAACTTAATTATTTTCTACAAATAATTTTACAAAATACCAGCAAATAATTGAAAAGCAAATCTTATTTAATAACATAGAATTTTATGAAGCTATGAATTATAAAATTAATACACAATCAAACGTTTTCTGATAACAAACATTTGACAAAGTGTTCAAATAAAAAAGTGATTGAATTTGGATAAAATAAAGTTGAATATCATCAAGCTTGCGCTCAAACAACATCCACGTTTTTAATATTTCGATAACTACCTGCTGATATGACTGCTCAAACTTGATCGGCTCTCGATCAACCTATTTTTGTAAACAAGCATTTACAAGGAACGTAACAATCGCCAATAAAGTTGTAGCTCAGCAAAATCATAATCAGTCTACTGTATAACGAGGCTGGCTGAATGATACAAACTTTCTCTAGCTCTCAACACTACAACATTATTTCCTTGTGTCAACCAGGAAATAAATGGTTATTCATTGAAATGAACGCGCACGCGCGAAGAATATAAACATAGCCTCAAGAATTACTTTTTTAAAACTCAAACTAAAAGTCGGTGCGTCTATTTGAATTTCTTGATGGTGACATCTCCGTAGTAAGTTGACACCTAGTCGACTTTGCGTTTCACTGCCCAGGTGAGAGGTTGCAAGTTTTTTGTCAGTTGATTGGCTGCCCGCTGTCGCGTCCATCTTGACCAACCTCGCGGCTTTGAATTATATACCAAGATCAGGTCCCCCTCTGGTGGGGTGGCTAAAAGACTGCTCTCTGATAACGGACACAACCAGCGCTCAACCTTTATTATCTCTCTATAGAACCGCCACTGACACGTTTTAGAATCTCTACAATCGTGCTCTGCTGTCATAGTGACAGCCGGAAACGATGCATGCGCGCGTGTGTTCTTCAAGCGCGTGTCATTACGTCATTGATACAATGTTATAGATTAAAGCGGAAAGATGTGAGTTCAAGCACCGTTGCAGTTGAAGTTATATATCTCAAGTCTTTCGCACAAAATTTTTTGTGAATTTTTTTGCAGATAAAGTCTGAAATTGCGAATGTTGGAAAGAAAATATTGTTTGCGGAAAAAAGAATAATTGTATAAACCAATTATGTTTAATGATTTAAATAATAATGGTAATGGTTAACAGAACCTAAATATACACGAAAAGTTCATTGTACTGTAAAATATCTTTATTTTAATTGATCGAAAACAGAAGTTAAAAAATTTTTTTACAAGAATGCAAAATTTCAAGTAAGTTTAATTCTGGTGGGTGTTAGGCTGCTATTTGAAAAAGTTCCTACTGAGTGGCCGATGACGTGTTCGTGGTGATTGTTATCAATACGGTATCGGTTCACTTCAACCTCAGTGAAACTGTTGACAAACGTTCAAGATGCATGGTCCTTTAGTAAAGTACTCTTCGCAATTTTTTTGCTGAACAGTCTTAAACAAGCAATTTTAATTTACAATTATATTTTTATACAAAATAATGATAATTCGATTAACAAAGACTTGAAACCAAACAACACTGACGTGCTAACTTCCACAATAGATTTAGATATTCACTTGAGGTCTATCCGAAGCGTGAAACCTGTCCTGTGATTATCAGAATCAGGAGGATGTATGTCCTGGTGCGGAGTCAGGAGGATAGCCTACATATCCTGGTGCGATGACGACACAATGATGAACCGAGAGTAGAAGTTTTATTTTGAAATCACCATATTGGGGGGGCTGTGTTCTTTGTTCCTTATTAGGTGTTTTTTTTAATTTCTTGAACAATTCAATTCTCTAATTAAAGACCTGGCCCTGCTATGAAGCAGTGACTTGCCGTTTACAATGTCACGGGCATAGCCGGGCAAAAGCGTTAGAGTTACTTCTATTAAGGCTTGACAAGATTTAATCAGTGTTTTATTCACCTTATTCTTATTCTAAGTTTAAAATAGGGGCGGGAAACCTGCAAGCCGCAAGGTATTCCGATGCGGCTCGCGTGGGATTGGGAAACTGATGTGCCGCGTTTTTTGGTCCTCAACTCGAATTCGGCGAAAAACTTCTGAGATTATCATAAAATCGAGTAAAGATTTTTTGCTCTTCACTTCGAATCCGCGTAAAAGTTAAATAAATCTTTGAAATTAAAATGAAAAAAGGTTTTGACACGAAAAACCAGATGCGGAAGTGTAGTCTGTCGAGAAAGCTAACTTTTTTCTTAAATTAACAAAAAGGTTAATACGGCCCGCACCTAATCTTTTAAATTTGGGGTGCGGCCCGTGTGTGCATTTAAGCACCTCACCCCGCCTTTAAATGCGAATTGTGCTTTTAAAGTGAAATTCCGAGAGCCTTAAAACAGCTTGATAAGTTAATAACAGCATTGCGTTTTGGCTGATAGCTTTTGCAGTGTTATGCTGGCAAGTTTGTGTTTATGAATTATAAATAGTTTATACAAAACTTAACCATTGTAGTACCTAAACTCCGTACCAAACCACTGGTTATTTGACACCCTGGCAAGATGCTTTGGTCGTAATGAGTTGCTGATAATCAGCCTTCATCTCGCTGGAGATGCGGCTTGTCAGCACAAAACCGCAGATTAGATTTATTTTTATAAATTAAATTTTAACTAAAATTTTTCTTTCCGATTTATTTCTTAATAATATATTTTTTGTATCTTCTTAATTTTTTTCTTATTGCAAATCAGAAATAAAATGAATGAATAAATGAAATGAAATTAACAGGTATGAATTGCTTTGCTACATTCTTATGAGTAAAACTGATCTATTTTCGATCAGTCAATCATTCAATCACTTTTATTTTTATCACAACTCTTACAGTAACTGAAATAATATAAGAACAAATTGACAATTGAAAAAAAGTTGACTGAAAGGATGCAAACAGACTCACGGTCATCAAGTCGAGAACCACCTAGTGTCAATTGTTTTTATGTTTTTTTTTAACACAACACTTCAGCTAAATTATTATGTGTGATTTTGGCAATAATTGTGCAGCACTGCAAGGTGAAGTTTTGGCGTCTGCGATTTGATTGACAAAGTGCAAAACTAAACAAAACAAAACGGCTCGAGATTTCAAGAGAATTCACGACATGTCTTTTTACTATTAAGTTAATGCAATTTTTACTTACTTTTAAGTTAATTAATTCTTTTTTACTTTTAAGTTAATTTCTTTTTACTTTTAATTAATTTACATATAATGCAAATTGTGAGTTATTTTTTTGTGTGTCATTTGTTTTGTGGTTTGCCGTGTCCGTTTGGTATTTTTAACATCAAATCCTTGGCCTAGATAAAAAAAATTGGCAGCATTGACCTAAATTATCTAATGCAAATTTTCAGCATTTTCATGTAGTAATATTTTATGTTTTTGTGTTCTAAAAAGAAATGGAGTTCAGTTAAAGGATCTTTTGTAGAAAGACTTCGCCACTAATGCAAAAATGTGAGATTTGAGAAAAACACCCCCTCCACGTTTTAAGTACCGCACGTTGGCGAGGGTGTTTTTTTGGCGGGGGCTTTCAACAAAGATCTCAATTAAATATGATATTGAGCTGTTGCACGCAAATGCGCCGATCAAATGATTGCGTGAGATAACGCTGCGGTCAATCACAGAACCGATGCAGGGACCCTCTTCAACAAGATGAGTGAATAACTCGATTATAACAGCAGCTGCCCGCCAGCATGGGACTTTCTAGCTCCTATTTCATCAAATGGATTGCGCGCACAAGAAATGTTTTTGAATTGGTTAATACTATACATTGCATGCCCTTCCTTGCATGCAATGGATGCCTTTCCAAACGACGACGACGACTATGCATTGCATGTCATAGGCCTACAATTATGTTTTTAAAAAATATTTTTAATTTTTTATAACGTAGTGTAGCGTGGTTTAAAATTACGGCCAGGGCTCAAGCGTAGATGGTAATCTCGCTCAGTTAAGTACGTGAAGAATAGACCAATTCCAATTGTTTGCTCTGAGCATAAACTTTTCTTTTCAATAAAACTGATTCAACGGTATCGCTCGTTGATTCGATGAATAGAAAAGATCTTGTTTCGGTTTTGAACATTCAACCGATGAGTGTCAATCACAAGGACTTCGTCACAAGGTGTTCTATTGACGTGCTCTATTCGAACTCGAGGGTGATATGGCCACAGTTTTGCCCGCACGGTTGGAAGCGAACCCAACACCCTTGAATCACACCTTGCTCTGTTTAGATGGACTGGCTAAGTTTTTATAATCGAGCATTGCGTAACAATGATCGTGCGAGGAATTGGCATCGACTCATTTGTTCCGCTTCCGCCTTCGAAGCTGCTGAAGAATCACTAAAAAACTTGGTTAATATCGACCGGGCGTGCGATGAGTTAGCGCTGGAAGGGGAATTCGAAATCACATGACAAAATAGTTTTTGGTTGCATGGAAGCAACGGAGACAGACGCGATAAGCATTGATGAGGGCGCGTGGAAACTTCATTCGAAGTTTCAGTATAAATCGTCTTTATTTAGGAAATTTAAACGACTGCATTGTTGTTGAAAACTTGTCATATCGCACAGCTGCTTGGCGGTAGCTTCTTCATTATCTTTCCCAGACCTGCAAATAAAGTCTTCAATGTTTCCACCTGCGACCAACATATTAATTAAAAAATTGGTAGTCAAAAACCGACAAAGCAAGTGAATTACGCTCGAAAAGGAGCGATGCAGCAGGCTGATGCAATTTTCAACATTGAACAAAAGACTTAAAAGTCTAATCGAATCAGATTACTTTTAAGACACAAAAATATTTCCATTCTTTCCAACTGCTGAAAAAATTAATTTCATTGTATTTTATTTGCCTTCTTTTTTCATCTAAAATTGATTTTTTTTTTGTTACTATTTCATATAAAAAAACTTTTTTTACGAGATCTCGTCGTAAACTTGCAGTACTTTGTAACCTGGGCATTGGCTTGTTCTAAGAGCAACTTTTTCCCTGAAGATATAATTCATTATGAGAAATGGTAAAGGCTGGAGTTTAGTGCTGGGTTCAAGTAAGCTTAAAAAAATACTTAAGTAACGAGTAATTTTTGAAATACTACTTGAGTAACTTGAGTAATTCAAGTAATTTTAAAAGTAATTCGATTCAATATTGTATATTTTAATCCGTGTCCGGAAAATTCGCCGCAGAAAAATTCGCCGTAGGAAAATTAGCCGTAGGAAAATTCGCCGTATAGGAAAATTCGCCGCAAGAGCTTTTTGCCGTAAAACAAGTATTTGTGATAAAACAGTTAGGTTTAACAACAAATTAAATCTGATAGTTTTTTTGGTGCTAGTTTAGTATGTGATCTACCTAAAAAATGCCACGATGAGGGAGTACGTGATAAAACAATGACTAGAGAGATTAACTGAAAATTCCCGTACAGATTACTGGGAAATTCGACCAGGGTTAGGTTAGAGTTAGGGTTAGGTTAGAGTTAGGATTAGGTTAGAGTTAGGGTTAGGTTAGAGTTAGGGTTAGGTTAGAGTTAGGGTTAGGTTAGAGTTAGGGTTAGGTTAGAGTTAGGGTTAGGTTAGAGTTAGGGTTAGGTTAGAGATAGGGTTAGGTTAGAGTTAGGGTTAGGTTAGAGTTAGGGTTAGGTTAGAGTTAGGGTTAGGTTAGAGTTAGGGTTAGGTTAGAGTTAGGGTTAGGTTAGAGTTAGGGTTAGGTTAGAGTTAGGGTTAGGTTAGAGTTAGGGTTAGGTTAGAGATAGGGTTAGGTTAGAGTTAGGGTTAGGTTAGAGTTAGGGTTAGGTTAGAGTTAGGGTTAGGTTAGAGTTAGGGTTAGGTTAGAGTTAGGGTTAGGTTAGAGTTAGGGTTAGGTTAGAGTTAGGGTTAGGTTAGAGTTAGGGTTAGGTTAGAGTTAGGGTTAGGTTAGAGTTAGGGTTAGGTTAGAGTTAGGGTTAGGTTAGAGTTAGGGTTAGGTTAGAGTTAGGGTTAGGTTAGAGTTAGGGTTAGGTTAGAGTTAGGGTTAGGTTAGAGTTAGGGTTAGGTTAGAGTTAGGGTTAGGTTAGAGTTAGGGTTAGGTTAGAGTTAGGGTTAGGTTAGAGTTAGGGTTAGGTTAGAGTTAGGGTTAGGTTAGAGTTAGGGTTAGGTTAGAGCTCTTGCGGCGAATTTTCCTACGGCGAATTTTCCTAGAACCAAAGTGATTATTTTTTTGTTTTATTTCATTTTTACTCACAACCAACTTGAAATTAATCATAGTGCATGTAGAAATAAAGATTGTGAATAAGGAAGCAGCGACTAAACGAAGTACGTTATTACATTGTGCATGGTCGTTGTGCATGGTCGCCGTACCTTTGAACAAAGCGATGTGATGTTAATAAGAAAAAGAAAGCGAAAAGAAGATAATTAATACACACATCCGAGCCATATTCAGAGAATGTTGTATAATCATGGGTGGGAGAAACAACAAACTCAAAGACCAAAAAGGTCTGGACCAAAAAGGGTCACGCAGGCAAAGAAACACACCAAAAGAAATCCTGCCACGGGTCAAAAGGACCATTTCAAAAGCATATGGCTGGACAAAAATTTATATACGTAAAATAAAACATACAAATAGCAAACAAGAATAGGTGCAAAAGAAGTAAATTATGTGAATTTTCATCAAACTGGACGGGCCGTAATGATCAGGATGTTGCCTTTGAAGTCGCATCGGGCTTTTATCACCTTCAATTTCTTTGTCCAATTAGGCGGAGTTACCTGTAATAATAAAAACCAGCAGCAGATGTTTTAAAATTTGTAAAGTCTATTACCATTAAAAATTACGTTGCTATAAGGTACTTTTGAAATTTTCTTCGAAATTTACTATATGATTTTATATGTTTAATGCTTGATGGGACTTTATTCTAAGCAAGAGGTATCTTAAAGATTGTTTAGTTATATTTAATCTGCAAAATGAGGGATAGAATTTGGACTGGCTTCTTGTACATTTGGTGAAATTGTCGCTCACCAGGTTATTTTGAAAAAAATAATCAAAGCATGGGTAACATGCCTTTTATATATTTGTACATAAAACAAGTTATTTCTAATTCGGTTATTTGATCAATTGTCATTATGTTGTTGTTTCGCAAGATGTCAGTAACGTTAGCTCTGTGATGTAATTCAAATGTCAATCGTATAAATTTGTTAGCGATTCGTTGAATTTTTGAGGCTGTGGTTTTATTACCAATATGCCAAGTTGTAATGCAATATCTTATATGAGTGATTATCAGGGAGTTGTACAATACAAGCAAAGTTTTTTTGTCAAAGTGTTTTGAAATTTTTTTGATAGTACCATAACTTACGCAGATTTTTTGTAGAACAAAGTCCATATGAAATTTCCAACTTAAATGTTCATGAAATATTATTCCCAAAAATTTCGTTTTTGGTTGCTGAGAAATAAATTTATTTCTGATTGAAATTGTTATTTTTTTTGATGGAGGCTTTGTTTTGGGTGTGCGAAAAATCACATAATGTGTTTTGTCAGTGTTTAGAAATAGTCGATTTGCTAGAAGCCACTTATCTATGTTCGCTAACTCCTTGTTTGCAGCTTCATATAAGGTTTCATAGCAATTACTTTTTAAAAATATGTTAGTGTCGTCTGCGTACATGATGCATTGTCCTAAGGTCAAGCAATTATTTAAATCATTTACATAAATTGAGAATAGTAAAGGACCTAAAATTGAACCCTGAGGGACACCATATTTTATTGACTTAGTATTGGAGCAGATATTATTTATTTCAACAAATTGTTTTCTATTACTAACATAGCTACAAAACCAATCATGAGCTACACCACGAATTCCACAATGCCATAATTTGGATAATAAGATTTTATGATCAATGGTATCAAATGCTTTTGATAGATCAAGAAATACGCCTAGTACATGTTCTTTGTTTTCAAAAGCTTCAGCAATATTTTCAATTAATAATGAAGTTGCATGACTAGTTGAGTGATTTTTTCTGAAGCCAAATTGATATTTATAAAAAAAGTTTTGTTTTTTTAAGCATAATACTACACGATTGTATATTAACTTTTCCAATATTTTCGACATGGAACAAAGTAAGCTGATTGGGCGATAATTGCATACATTAGTTACACTACCCTTTTTATGAATTGGTGCTACTTTTGCAGTTTTAAAGTTAGAGATAAATTTACCACAAGCTAACGAAAGATTAAACACATGTGTTAGAGCCATTAATATATTGTCTGGTGTGCTTTTTAAAATAGTTGGGGGAATTTCATCAATGCCAGTACTTTTTTTAGGCTGAAGGTTACTGATTAGTTTTTTTATTTCAGTTAAACTAGTTTGATAGAGATAAAGTGTGCTCAGTGTGGGAGATTGCATAAATGTTTGAAAACTATGAGATATTTGGGGAAGATCTGATACTAAATTATTTGCAACATTGACAAAGTAGTCATTAAAATAATTAGTAATCTGGAGAGAGTCATTCACCAAACTATTGTTTATGGATATGGAAGAACATACTGTTGATTTAACTTCACCTAATTGTTTGTTTATATTTTTCCAGGTCTCTTTTAAATTATTACTCTTTAAATTATTACGATTAAAATGGTTTTAGGAAAATTCGCCGCATTTATTGCACATTTATAAAAAAGAATTGTTTGCGCACAAAGTATCTACGTGCAAAGCACAAAGAATCAATTATTTCATCACTCAACGATGATCTTAATTTCGAAATAAACAGTCCAGCAGCACTGAAACAACTTTCTGCTTCGACAGAAGAGGGTAGAAGTGAGTTTAGACAAGACTTCAAGATCTTCAAGACGTTGGGACATTCCTTTGTTGGTTTGTAAAATGTCATTCGATTTATATTTTCTTGAATACGATCCAAATGTTGATTTTCTGGCTGGCATAAAATGTCATTGAGTTATTCTGTTTCAGACGTTTTCATAGGGGGCTTCTCAGTAATGTCATTTTCAAGATTTTTAGCACTCTCATCAAAAATTTCATTGAGAAAAAATTCTGAAAAAACATCTTTTGCTCCTTTTGCAAGCTCTTGTTTCTTTGGATAGCTTAAGAATGAAGACTCGACCACCTGCTCATAACTGTTTGGATTCTGTAGATAGCTCACAAAGCCACAAATCCCTTTATTTCTCCTTGATTCAATTCTATAAGTGACACTTGCCAATAATTCCTGCGAAATAACTCCTGTTTCTTCTGTCACTTCTTGAGAACATATTAAAAAATCTTCTCACTTTTTGAAACTGTGACATCACGTCTACAAAGAGCAGTTGCACCAACCTCAATTATTTTTAGACTTTCTGACAAATCTTTTACAACTGCAACCTCATCCTCTGTCAAACATTTTGATTTCAGATCGAGCTCTTTCAATGTATTGTCAATAGGTGCCTTGGCTTGTTAGAATCGTGTGAGCATCTTGAGCCATAAGTTCCATCTAGTATTGGTATCCAAGACCAGAGAAAGTCTTTTTTTTTGACTTCCTTTTTACAGTTCTCATGTGAGCAGTCATTTTTCAGTGGGATCTTTATGGACAGCTTGACAATTGCTCTTACTTTTGAAATAACATCACTCACTGTATCAACAATATCTGCATTGTAATCATCTGGCAAGGTAACTTGCCAGAGTTCGTCATCATTTTCATCATCAGAACTCTCAAAAATATCATACTCATGAGCTTCTGCGTCTTCATCAGTGTCCTCTATATTGTCACGTTTCTTGTATAAAACATCACAAATTGCGAAATGCAGTCCATGAGAATGACATATATCGTGCATGATGCCAGAAAGCCTCCATGTTTTGATCATTACTGAAGCACCATCTGTTACCATGCCAACAATGTGATCCTGCAGGGTTAATTCGAAATCCTCCAATCGTTTCTGTATAAGATGAAAACAACACTCTGCTGTCGTGGATTCCTTGATTCTCACCATTCCAAGTGACTGTAATGTGGGATCATTCAAGTGCAAATTCAGGCCCACGTACCTTTGGTTTTTGATTGACGTCCACTCATCCAAGGAAATGGAAAATCTGTATTTATTGCTTAGTCTTGCAGTCAAATCTTACTTAAAATTTGTCTTGAATTTGTCTTTATTAAAATGAAAGAAACATCTTTTTTATGGCTTTTCTTGTTGTTGGAATCTTGAGGCCTTGAGCAGCCCAACATTTTGAATATCCTTGCTTTTCTCAAGCTTGATAGATTGGCAATAAATCTATAGCCAAAAGTCTTGCAAAAACAACCTCAGCTAAATCTTTTTATTGCAAGCATTACAGAATCGTAAGTTGTTTCTGTTTTAATTTAGTATTAAATTCCTTGGGTTCAAAGCTTTTTATCAAATTGATATATTCATTCTTCTGTAAGTGATAGATTAAAGACCTAGTAGTATGCTTTGGATTGAACTTAGCTGAGCAGTATTTGCATTTCACAACTGAATCATCGCCTGACTTAACAAGAACAGGTTTTCAAACTTTCGACTTCTTGCCAGTAGGCTCTTTTCAATCACTTGAGTTCGACATGATGAATTGAATTTTTAATGATCTTTGAAAACAGACTAAAAATTAAAGACTAAAAATTAAAAATTAAAGCAAAACAAGTTAGTCCAGTTGCTGAGATACACTTAAAAACAACAAAAACTGGTTATTAAGGCAATCGCTAAAACTTGCGTAGCGTAAATGATACTCTTATCTTGACAATTGGTTTTATCATAATAGATTTTATCACGATAGGTTTTATCACGATAGGTTTTATCGCGATAGGTTTTATCACAAATTAAATTTATTTATAAAATTCTCAAGTCGTCCAAAAAAAATACTTAAGTAGGTAATAAGTAAAAATTTTACCTAAGTACTTCAGTACATACTTACTTGAACCTAGCTCTATTGTAGGTTAGATAAAGATTTTTTGGAATTAATGAAAGAAATGTTTTAGCTGTAACTGCTTGTAAAAATAAAGTCATTTTTCTTAATTTTTTTGTTCAAGCCGAAACTGATAAATTTACCTCAAACTTTTGAAGAAGAAATTGTAAAAATACTTCCATTCCATTTTCTTGGTCAGTTTTTCTGGTTTGCAAATTAGTTTGTAAATTGTATGAAAACAGTTCTTTGCCTTTAATTGTTTCTCTCATGTCAGGGGTGCTCAACCTTTTGCTTGTCGCGGGCCAAATATTCGTCTGCAAGTTTGTTTCGGTCCGCAATCTTTGTAGTAACCAAAGTGATGTCGAATTCTAATTGTGATAAAAGTTAATTTGAAAATTTTACGTTTAAATCAAAGTATGAATCTTTTTTGGGTCTTTTTCGGTCATCTCGACTATAACAATTATTTCAAATTAACTTTTATTATAAATAGAATTTGAACCACAAGTTTAGTTGAAGACAAAAAAAGGACGTCACTTTGATTCTACGTGTGGTTTTTCAGAGCAAAACGAAAAATCCCTCACTGAGAAGTTACATTCCAAGTTATCTGCCCACCATTGGATTGGTTGAGAGGCACTGCGATAATTTAGGATGATTCGGCATCTGATAAAATTTCCTCGGCGGGCCGCACCAAAAGGCTTCTCTGGCCACATGTAATCCGCGGGGTTGGGCAGCCTTCTCTTATGCGATCTTTCCCGTCTATTTATCGCACCTAGCCGATTGCGCTGTCTGAAGCTTTGTTGTTTGATAAGAAAAACGCTGACAATTGTTGAATAATAATAAAACACAAAAAATAAAACTGTTTTCTCAATAAGGATGCCACAAAAACTTGAAAATTTTAAATAGCAGTCCGCATTTTTGCCATTCGACGGTTGTATTTGAATTTTTCTCATACGTCACAAAGCTGGACAACTGTTGGCATCATAATCGTATTTGTTCTCGATGAAATAGTTTTCTGAAACGTCAACCCTTAAAATGAGTTAAGCTATGAATAATAGTGAATAACGCGACGGGTATATGTTTATTACGCAGATGATATTATTATGAGGCTTAAATTGTCGATATTAGTCTTCACAGCATTGATGATGCTTCAATCCATACGAAAATAGTAACACAGTTGCTAATATTACTTTTTAGATTACTTTTTAGTACCCTGTTTGCTAATAAAAATACTTGAAAAGTCGATTGGCTGTACAATAGCTTTAAAAACCGCGTTCATTCGCCTTGATTCTTCGCAACTATGATCAGATGAAAAGTTCGAGAAATTAACAGAATTTTTAAAGCTATCTTAATAAAAATGATTTAAAAAATACTTTACTTACGCTTTGTATATTATCGTGGGGAGTAAATTAATATCGATGAATCTACAGCACCGCAAATTTGCTTTGTCAGTGAGGCTTCTGCACTTGGAATTACTTGCTTTGTTTTTTACGACTTTCTTAAACAATCGCAAAGTTAATGGTTGGTTGATTATACCATAGTTAAGGCACTGGTGCGGTGACCATACACAATTTTTTTGTGCATGTTGTAACGTATATCGTTTAGTTTCCGTCTCCCTATTTGCAATCTTTGCTCTATTTTGTTTTCAATTATTATCAATTATTCTTTCGGATGCAAATAAAAACAAACTGCTATTATTACGTACCACTACTACTACAACAAAAGAAAAACAACTGTGACAATGTGTTAGGCTCGTTTGCACTACAAGCGTGGAATGGAGTATTTTTTGTTTCTTTTATTGATCTTTCCGCGCTTAAAATCTAAACGAGCGCTATGCAAAGCAAAAAAATCAATAAAAGAAACAAAGTGTACTTCATTTTACGGTCGTAGGGGAAACAAGGCTTTAGTTATAAGTAATTCGTATAGGCAGTTATTTTCGTCAAAGATTGGATGCTAAATTGATTGTAGCGTTGTTATTTAAAAAGACAATTCATTTCGAATTGCCAGTACAAAAAATTCAGGTAAATAATTTATTGTAGTGGTGTTGAATCTTTGTTCAAATAAAGTCAACTAGTTTTGAAATTTAAGTAATTAATTCTTTGAACATATTAAAATTAAATTGTTGAACGCTGTAGCTTCCGCCATGCTTAATGTTTGTGCATAGGTTATTTTAAGTTAGGCGTTGTTATTTTATGTGCTTTTAATTGGATAAATGTTTATTATCGCTATTTATGCTTTTCCAACTCTACCTTTTCTATTTAACAGAAAACCGCATCGTTGGACCGTTTGTCAATAAAGAATTTATTCCGAAAAACTTTGCTGCGTGGTTTCTCACTCTCATGCGTGTCTCTCGTGCCATTGGGTGCGGTTCAAGACATTACAGAATCTTCATAATGACGTTTAAGTCTCGAGTTTTACAGGCAATAAATCTGCCTCGTTATCTTTATCACCACTTTTGGTTTTACTTTCCTAGACCCCAGAGCTGCTCTCCAACATCGGTGTACTGATTACATCACTAGTTATATGCTGATTACATCACTAGTTATACCGTATGCTGATTACATCACTATTATCATATTAAATTGTGGCCGAATTAGTTGAAGGTTCCCAATGATACTGAGTATGGTCGATACAATAACGGCTCGAAACCTTCTTCTTAACTAAAAATTTTTACGAAAAAAAATTAATGAAGATCAAAAAATTATTAAAAACAAAGGTTTTCACTTTTCGTCCGCAATGTTTTATTTACTTGGTCCGCAAAAAATTTTTTTAACAAGCTCATAAAGGTGGAAAGTTTCTGTTGCATATAAAAATCTTTTCGATTGTGCCGGCTGCCACCTTGAACTAAAAAAGATTTACACTTTTTAACATAAACTTGTTGGATAAATTATTCTTTTTCCTAAAGTTGAGCCATAAAACGTATAACTTATCCAATCAATAATACCTTAAACTGGGGAAACTTTACATTAGGCCTACCATATTTTAACGCACAAAAAGAGGATATGCAACGTGACAGCATACGGTAAAAATCAAACGTAATAAAATTAGTAAGAACCATATTCACAAACAAAATTTTCCTCAGTTGAAAAACCTCATTGTGGAGTAGCTGAAATTTGGATGTGATAAAACTAGTGATGACTAAAAAAGAATTCTTCGCTTCGATACTGTGTTTAGTTTTTCCTTTTTTGAAAACTGGTGATAACAAACAAATCTTCACATCAAATTAAAAAGAAGGACATTTAGACTTTTTTTAATGTCCTCGGAAAACACAACATTTTTTTGATAAAAAGAGTATGTATGGTAGGCCTACTTTATATACCGATACCATACAAACTGGCATACCATGTCTTCTCGGAGAAAAATTCTCAATGCAGGGGTGCAAAAATTTGTGCTCAATGGTGATTTGCAGCTACCTAGTAAAGCTTGTGTGCTCGACCGTGATTTGCAGCTACCTAATAGTAGCTGCATTATTTTTTAAACTGAATTATTTCTAAAACAATAATAAAACACCGAAGTTGGCAATTTTTTGGCGATAATATGTTTTTGTAGTGTGGAAGCTTCGGCAGAAATAAATGTTTCGCCCACAAAATAAAATAGGCTTGTGATTAACTTTATAACTCAAATCGTAAAAACCTTTCTGAGAAATATAATATTAGTAGGCCTATTATTCATTTTAACAATGGAAAATAAAACATAAATATGTTTTTCTTCATAAGAAATTTTAAAGGAATAAAAGGTCCGTTGTTATTTTTCTTTTGAAGAAGAATAAATTGATAACATCTTATTATTTATTTTTCTAATGGAGTAAATGATTTTTTATTTCTTTTTCTAACGAAGCAAATTCAGGATAATACGTGTCAAATCTCTTAATGCCTAGGCTACCTTAGCTTGATACACTTACATGAGAAACCCTCCCCAAGGTACCTATGTTTGATCTCGCTTCCATCGAGTTCAACAGTGTGGTGGATACCCTCTAACCTCAGCTAGACTAGTGATGGCGAAATTTTTATTAAATGCCCTTCAAAATTGTACAATTTAAAAAAAATTTTTTATGTATCACATACATTAGCGTACTTTAGATATTATCATAAAATGCAGTAGGTAGAAACCCAATAAAATTCTAGTAAAATTTAATTTATAGGCTAGGTTACAAAGTAATTTGAGCACCTTATTTGTAGATATAACAAATATTACTTTCTCTCTGTTGATAGAATTAGATTCTTATTAGATCCTAATTTTAATAGTGCTTCTAAACAGCAACATCAAATTCATTGCTAATTTATGAAATCAATATTAAGAAATAATTTATTAACAATCGCCATGGTGGCGTTTGTCATTATATTGGCTTTCGTGAATAAATACCGGAGCAGTTAGCAAAGTATTATTTATTTAAATAGACGTTTGGTGGTACAGAATTTAAACATTGCGTGAAATAAAAGATTTTTCTTCCCAAAGCTTTTCATCTGACACTCTTCAGAGGAAATCATCAGAATGAAGCAGAAGTGAAACCGAACTGATTTATAAAGGGGAAAGCAGAGTTCTCATTGGCTGAGAGAAGTTAGCCAATGAGAGAAAAGATTAAGAAATTTTCAACGAGTAGATGAATTCTTTTTGTTTACACAGAAGGGGATTGAGAGATTTAATGAAAGTTGCTTCAAGAGTAGAAAGGTGAAAAGAAGAGCGACCTCGAGCGAGAATAGAAAATTTTTCGTTGCTGTAGTGAAGTGCGCATTGGGCGTTGTCAAGAAGATATTGACCAATGGCGGATTTGTAAAATTGTTGTGGGCGTGTGTTGACCTTGCAAGAGCGGGAAAGACTTTGGCGGTTGGGCGAGGCAGGAGGATTGGCGATGGATCTAGGAACGTGTTGTTTAATTCGCTCTTCTAGGTGTTGAGACGTGCGACCAACGTACCGACTATCGCAATGGCACAAAAACTGGTAAATAACATTGCTGTGATGATGGGAAGGTAACACGTCTTTCTTAATCGCTGGTAAGAGCTGTCGAGTGTTAAAAAAAACACGTGGTTCGACGGAGAAAAAGCAGCGTTTCACAGCAGACCTAATCTGCTTTTCGAACTTCATCAAGACAATTCCAATCCATGGATGTACAGGTAGACAGGGCACTTTTCTACTGTGTGAACCGGGTTAGAATTTGGTTGTTAAAGTTTTCGTTTGAAAGCCGAATTGATTGCATGTGTCCGGGTAGCCATTTTCTAAAAGAATTGAACAAATTTTGCCAACCTCTGGGTCCAGTTTGCTTTTAGAACAAATCATAAAAGCTCTGTGAACAAGAGTACCAATTAGATTGATTTTCCGTTTCTGGGGGCTAGAAGAGTTCCAACGTAGATACTGGCCGGTGAAGTTGGGTTTCCTGTAAACTGAAGTTAGAAATTCCAAATCATGCCTTTCTACCAACACGTCAAGGAAGGGGAGAGAGTGATTAGATTCCTTTTCATAGGTGAAGCGAAGTGAGGGATGAAGGGAGTTGAGATGGATGAAAAGAACACTTTTTTCATTGCAGTCTTCTTCATTGTTGAATACGGCGAAAGTGTCGTCAACGTACGGGAAGTATACTAACGGTCTTTTGGCAATGTTGAAAAGTTTTGCTTCTTGGTAGCCAACAAAAATGTTAGCTAAAGCTGCACCGAGCAATGAGCCCATAGTGACGCCGTCGATTTGTCGATGCATGTTGTTATTAAAGCTGAATTCCACAGAGGAGGTGGCTACCAGCTTGCAGCTAGCCACCTCCGCAGGTAAAATGGAATGAAAAATAATACGAATTTTTATTTACTTTCCATTTCACCTGACAAACTTATTTACTTTTATTTACTTTCCAATTCACCAGAACTTACTTTCCATTGCACCTGACGAAGTGAGCAGTAGCCCACGAAAGCTTGTGCCCAAATAAATAAAAAATAGTCAACTTTAGTGCACAATTTTTTGTTTCTCTCATTTGATTTAAAAAGTTGACACGGCTCGCCCAATTCTATTCCTTCTAATTCTTTTGCAAATATGTGAGACCACGGTGTTGGAGAATCATTTATGTATTTTGTAAACTTCTACAGGATTCGAACTCGCTCTCATCCCGGCCTTTGACCTCTGTCATAATAGTACGCGCCTTTATCTACATTCTTGTTTGATACATTTGGTTTTTTGGTAAAATAAGGGATTTTTTCTTTGGTTACCGCTTTGGAATTTGCCAAACTGCATTGTGTTTTAGCCAGGGCTGCGAACTCGAACTCGAACTTGAACTCGAAGAACTCGGCAATTTTGGCCAAACTCGAAAAATAAAAATTTCTAATCTCGAACTTGAAAAAAGTTTGTGGAGTTCGAGGTCATTTAATGAGTAAATTTGACTATAATATTTCTCAGCGATGGTGCCCAATTATAATTGCTAATCTCTTTTATTTTGTTTAATAATAGATTAAAATTGATAACATTGATGACAAAGCATTTTTATTTTTTTTATTTTATTTTTTTATCTCTATATTTATCCTCCTGACTTGCAGGAAAGCGACGGAGGTGCTATACATAGGGTAGGCAATTACCCCGACCTGCTTCCGGAGATGCCAAAATATTGCTGTCCGCTAGTAATTTAATAGAGATATTACTGTAATTTAGAACTGCTTGCCAAGACCACCAAGCAGGGAAAAATGCCATAAAGTGTCTTTCTCAAGGACACAACAGAATGGCGCAAGTGAGTTTTGAACCGAGACATGTTGATCATTAGTCCGGTGCTTTAACCACTCGACCACGCTGCCGACGCAATTATAATTATGTTGCTGTCAAACATTATCAAATTATATCTTTAAAATATATCAAATATATCATCAAATATCAAATATCAAATATATCATCATCAATAACAACATCATCAAATATCAGCAGCATTATAATTATGTTGCTGTCAAACATCATCAAACACAGCATACATGTAAGAATTAAATCATATTTTTTACGGATCAAAATTCGGAACTCTAAATTGACGTACTCATTGGAACAACACCATATAATAAACTCATGGAATAGCACCATTATGCTGCATAAAATTAATTTTGTCAGATTTTTTATGATTTTGTACAAGCGTAATGCGTGCCTTGTGTTCTTGATTCTAAATTTTGTGATTGAAACACTGTCACAAACAACTTCAATACCAAGATTTTCTTAAAGTGTAATTAATTAATTCTTCATGAAGAGAATCTTCAATCATCCTTAGTTGCCTGAAATAGCTTGAAAGTCCACTTTCTTTTCTTTATCACTGACATACTGCATTTTTTTGCATAAATTTAAGATGAAAATCTAAAAGAAAAGAGAGAAATCTGAAACAATTAAACATGACTATTAAATACCACAATTAATACACAAGAAACTAATTTAATTCAAACAGCTGATAAGTCCCAACATCTCATCTCAATACCCCCTGGGAGTATTGAGGCAAACTTTAAGAACCTCTGCTTTACAATCAAACTGCAGATGTTATTGAAAATATATTCGCATTGATAACTTAAAAAATTAATTTTCTAGTAAATTTTTAAAAGTAATTTTTGTTGTTCATCAAGATTCAACAACTTCTTCGCTCAATAACAAATTGATTTAGTGAGTTAACCAATTTTACTTTAGCTTTGCCCTCTATCTTTTTTTAGACCTACAATCGTATCTTTTAGAATTCAAACTACGACTACAAGAGCTCTTCTCCAGATTGTAGGAATTTTTGAGTCGGCGCAAGCAGGAAGAGAGGAAGTCACGTAACCATGACTTCAAAGCAGCTCCAGAGCTTATAATCAATGCTAAAACTGCTTTAAAGTCCTGATTACAGAGTTGTAAACGGGCCGACTAGTTTAGGCCCGAAAAAGCCCGAAAATTAAGTTTAATCAAAAACACGTTTGAATTTTGTGTTTTTATGTCTTTGATTCAACACTTTTGTGTTTTTGATTGAATTACTGGACCCAAAAGTGTTGAATCAAAGACACAAAAACATAAAACTCAAACTTGTTTTTGATTAAACTTAATTTTCGGGCTTTTTCGGGTCTGAACTAGTTGGCCCGTTTACAACTCTGCCTGGTTACATGGCTTACTTTCTTCTTGCTTGCGCCGACTCAAAACTCCCAAGATCTATAGAAAAGAGCTCTTACAGTCACAATCCCAAAGCCAATAAAACCCCTGGGAGACCCAAAGAGTTATCAACCGATATCTCTACTCTGTATCCCCTACAAGATCCTCGAGAAGCTTATCTATCCCCGCGTTGAGCCATTAATCGATTCACTGCTCCCTAAAGAGCAGGCTGGGTTCCGACGCGAGAAGTCAACCGTAGATCATGTTTTCTTCTGACCCAGAACATCGAGGATTGTTTCAAGGCTAAGAAGAAGGCCGGTGTCATATTTGTCGATCTAACATCTACTTATGACACTTATCTGGCACCGTGGCCTGATAAGTGTCATATCCCTTATTTCGGTGACAGCAAGCAAAGCAGCTTAAGCCGTCTAAAAAACGACGTTTCTGAGGGATTGGTCTTGGCTCCCCTCCTATTTAGCATCTGTACATACGATCTGCCTATCATGATTTCCCGATAGTTTGCTTATGCTGATAATTTAGCATTGTTGCACTCTTCTGGAAACTGGAAGGACTTGGAGAGGACTTTAAGCCAAGACATGTCTACACTTTCAGCATATCTCCAGACTTGGAGGTTGAAGCTCAGTCACGCTAAGACGGTGACGGCAGCCTTTCACTTAAATAACCGAGAGGCAAAGCGTAAGCTAAAAGTCTACAACAACAATAGACTTTTACCGTTTGGTCCAATCCCTACTTATCTTGGGATAAAATTGGACAGATCGCTCATGTTTCGTCACCATCTAGTGGCATTGCACAAAAAACCATCCTAGTGCGTCACACTGCTGAGGCGACTTGTAGGATCAGGATGGGATGCTGGTGCTAAAAAAGCATAGCTGCCTTATCTCTAGTCTACTCAACAGCTGAGTACTGCCCAGCAGTATCTCAACGTATCTCAACGACGCCTTGCGCATAGTCGCTGGACTACGCACGGAAAATTTGTATTATGTCACACAATAAACGGTCGCATTAGAATGAAGAAATCAGCGAAATATAAAGATAAAATTGGCAACAATGAAAAAGATGAGGAAATCGGAGATTGGATTACAATATCGGTCCCTGATGATCTATTTAAACATAATATTGATGTAGATTTTCAAAAACTAAACTATTTACCATTGCTTTTTAATGATGATGCCAATTGTAAGGAGTAACCTTCCAAAAGCGTGGGAAAATTTGCATCACACAATCAATTTGCACAATGGCAAACTCACGCCCCAACCTTGACTTGCACCTCTGCAACAACGCTGACACTGATTGTTTTGATCACAATTATAGCAATTTGTTTTCCACTAGTTACTATGCAGATGCTTGTAAAAAAAACTTGTTTGACAAAAAAAATCATGACGACTTATTTATAATTCACTTTAATGTTCGAAGCATTCAAAAAAATATAGACTCACTAAATAATTTGTCTAGCTTTAAAAACCAACCAGATATCGTAGCTATCTCTGAAACCAAATTACAAAAAGAAAAAATTAACCGAAATTTTAATCTGGATGGTTATACTTTCATTCATAGTGACAGCACGACCAATGCGGGGGGTGTTGGTTTGTATATAAAAAATAAGATTAAATTTGAACTAAATCAATAGTCCAATTACCTCTTCCCTAATTCTGAACATTTATGGATTGATATTCATGTAAAAACAGGCCCGATAGTAGTATGTGTAGTGTACAGGCATCCTATTGCAACGGCCTCTGTTGTAGATAATTTCAAGGATAGCTTAAACAAAATACTTATATCCCTAAATAACAGTAAAAAACAATATTATTGCTTCGGTGATTTTAATATTGACTTAATGCAAATATCTACAAACGATTCAATTCGAAGATATGCGCATATGTTATTAAGTTGCACATGCCTCAGTCTAATCGACCTACCAACCCGAATCAGTCTCACGTCTAAAACGTTACTCGATCACATCTCTGCACCAACAACAAGCCACCTCAACGTGGTGGTGCAGTCCCCTTTTTGCACTGGGGAGGGTCGAAATGGCTTTTCAATTCCCCGAGGGTCTCATCCTCGGGCGGTTCTCCCTTGGACAACTCTTTTTCTCATTTTTTATCCCTGCTGTCCAATGCGCGGTCACATATGGACAGCATTCTTAAACCCAATTGACCGCCCCCCTACCTCTTCTTCTTTCTTTCGGACAACTCTTCTTAGTCCCTCCTTCCACCCCAAATCTCTTCACTACTCATCTCACCCACCGCTGATACTTATCTTTATGCTTCTCATCAGTGGTGATATTCACCCCAACCCTGGCCCTAAACACCCCTGCTCTGTCTGCTCCCGTAGAGTCACCTGGGGAAACAGATCAGTACAACGTACCAACTGTTCTCTCTGGGTACACCTCTCCTGCTCTGGTCTTTCTCCTGCTGACTTTCGTAAAATCTCACCGGGACACTCTTGGACTTGCCCAATGTGTCCATCTTCTTCTCAATCTCTCCCCTCTCTCTCACACCCTAATCCTGTATCTTTATCCTTCTCTGTATCTCTATCCACTCACACACCAAATCCCCCACCCTCACTCACAAACACCCACAAAACCATATCTTCAAAAATTAACCGCCCCAAAACAACCACGAATAACCCCACCTATCCTCCTAATCACCCCCAACTAATTTTTACTTACCCTCCCTCAGCATCATCTATACTTTCTCCTCAAACCCAACATACCATCTCTCCTCTCACACAATCCTCTTTCCATCCTTCCTCTCCCTCTCAAAACAACCTCCGAATCCTAAAGTGGAATGCTAATGGAATTCGCCCTCGCCGTACTGAACTCATACAATTTCTCTCTCATAATGAGTACGATCTCATCTTCATACAAGAGCCACACCTCTCCTTTGACTCCACTTTCCGCATACCCGGCTACAAAACCCTCCAAAAGAACCGTTCTATGACAAGGAGAGAAACCACTAACTCTACGGGAAACCTAGGAGGTGGCATACTCATACTTGTCAAAAACGGTCTAACCTACACTTCACTCTCCACACAATCTCTCTCCTCCCTCGACCCCAGCTCCGATTATTTAGCTATCGCAGTTAAAGTAAAAGGAGCCTCACCTATACATCTTTTTAACGTCTATGTCCCTCCTATCCGATCCTCTTCTTCCGACTCTCGCGCAAAATCCTTCTCATCCTTTCTCTTATTATCATCCCCTACCACATACATCTTCGGCGACTTTAACAGCCATCATTCATCCTGGGACTCCCACTCACCGGAAGACCAATCAGGCAAAGAGCTGTTTGATTGGCTCCTCTCTTCTGATCTTTTACCTCTTAACAACCCCGAACATCACACCTACTACACCGTGCCACCGGAAACCGCTCTTCCCCTGATCTTTCCCTAGTTCCTGCCCGAATAGCCTCTAAATGCATATGGCAGACCCTTCCGGATCTCGGCTCAGATCATCTTCCTATCTCTATCACTACTACTTCCCCCTTAATTAACTCTATCCACCGCCTCCCCTCATTTAACTATAGTAAAGCTCTCTGGGACGATTATTTTACTTATATTGACACCCATTGCTCTCCTCCCTCTAACTTTACAACACTTTCTCTTTCTGAAGCCACCCACACCTTTACCAAACTCCTCAATGAGGCTGCCACTTCTACCATTCCTTTCGGCAGCATCAACCGCTCTACTAAAGCCTGGTGGTCTTCCGAAGTCGCAGATGCCGTCGCGAAACGCCGAAAGGCATTTGCAAAGGCACACTGTTCCGAAGAAGACCACCAGCACTACATCGCCACTTCCAGATATACCTCCACTGTGATTACTAAGGCTAAAGCTAAGTCTGGGCAGAAAACTTGCTCTAGCCTATCTCCTAAAACCCGTCCCAGTGAAGTCTTTTCTCTACTTCGCTCCATCTCTGGCTCCCCCTCCCAACTACTTCTGACCTCCCCAACTTCCCAAATTTCCATATCCCTGTAGATTGTACCAACCATCTCTCTTCACATCTACAGTGCCATTTCTCTACCCAAACCCCAAAACCTTTTCGAAGCACCGAGAAAGCTCAGATTAATCATATCAGAACCGCACACTGCAACACCCTGCATTCCACTTTCTGTTCACCATTCTCCTCCCTTGAACTCTCCACAGCTATCTCTCAACTCTCAACCTCAACCTCTTCAGGCCCTGATCAAATTACCTACCTTCTTTTAACCCACCTTTCACAATCTGCGTTACATTTCCTTCTATATATCTTCAACCTTTCCTGGTCAATACACACCTTCCCGTCTACCTGGAAGCAATCAACAATCATTCCCATTTTCAAACCTGGAAAACCCTCTGACTCATCTTCTTCATATAGACCTATTTCTCTCACTTCCTGTACCTCCAAACTCTTCGAAAGAATGGTTTTACGACGACGAACAACAAGACATTCTCTCACCCGTGCAAGCTGGTTTTAGACCTGCTAGATCGACTGTAGATCAGGTTCTCCTTCTCTCACAGTCAATCGCAGATTCCTTCCACCAATCTAAGCCAGGCGCACGTACAGTCCTTGCCACCGTGGATTTTGCGAAAGGTTTTGACTCAGTTTGGCATTTGCCCTTCTCTCTAAACTCCTCTCTTTAGATCTTCCTCTTTGCTTTGTTGAATGGATACGATCCTACCTCTCAGATCGCCGTTCGAAAGTCCGTATCTATAATTCATGCAGTTGTCCTTTCCGTCTCCGAAGAGAAGTTCCCCAAGGTTCAGTTCTAGGACCAGTTCTCTTCTCTTTATATATCAATGACCTTCCCACTTTCCTTCCTACATCTGTTAAGACCTCTCTCTATGCAGATGACCTAGCCATCTGGGCCTCCTCCCCGAGTGTTGAGTGTGCAACTTCCATAGTACAAGCTGCCCTCAACAGACTGGTGGAATGGTCCTCAAAATGACGCCTTCCTCTCAACCCTCTCAAATGTGAAACATCCTTCTTCAGCTTAGACCCCTACCAATCACGTATACAACCCTCTCTGTACATTCTTAACACCCCACTCAAATTTAACCCTCATTCAACCTTTTTCGGTGTAACCTTCGATTGCACCCTCTCTTTCAAACATCATGTCCTATCCTTACGGAAAAAGTTTCACAGCCGATTCCGTGCTTTCCGCTCTATCGCCTCTGCCTCCTGGGGTCCATCAAAAGAATTCTTATGTACCTTATATAAAGCCTTCATTCGCCCCATCCTCACCTATGCTTCCCCAGGCTGATTTCCCTTTTCATCTCCTACTCACACCGCCTCCGTGGAAAGGATGCATAGATCTTCCTGTAGAGTAATCACAGGTTGTCTATCGTCCACTCCCATCCCTCTACTTCATATAGAAGCACTTCTATCTCCACTACGAGTTACCCTCACCCACCAATCCCTCTCCTTCTTTGAACGAGCCCTCCGTCTACCTCCCACCTTTCCCATAGCCTCTCTTGCAATTTCTAACCCCCGTACACGTCTCAAAAAGAGCTCATGGAGATCCTTCTCCAGATCACATAACCTTACCCCTAACTTACATCTTGCCCGTGAACCTCTAATCCTCTGCCCTCCTAAACCCCCCTGGTCTACCCCATCTACTTACACAATTTCACTCCATCTCTCATCCCCATGCTCCCGCAAAGAACCCCCTCCCTTCGCAACACCACAGCTACCTCCCATCTTTCCTCCTTATCTCACAGCGATATCTCTGCCTGGACTGACGGTTCAGTACCTGGCGGGCTGGGGCAGGGTGGTGCAGGGATACACATCAAGTGTACAAAGTGTGTCACTGCTACCTCGCTCTCCTTCTCGAATGGTCTCTGGGCTATCAGTTATAGTGCCGAAACCTTCGCTATCCTACATGTTCTTGAGGGGTGTATCTCTCACTCCAAGACATGTAATTTTTAATCTATCACCCTTTTTTCCGACTCTTTATCTGTCCTATCAACTCTCTCTGCCCCCCTACCATATTTAACCCCCAAATCCCTATCCAATACATAATCCCTTCTCAATTCTCTATCCCAATCCAAGATAGTTCATCTGCAATGGATACCAGGTCACTCTTCCCTCCCAGGTAACGACTTAGCTGACTCTCTAGCCAAAGCCGGAGCCTCTCTTGATCTCTTCAACACATCCGTGTCCCTCGCACCCCTTATTTCCTCTCAAAGACAATCCCTCTACACCAGTTGGAGACGCAGTGTCCAATCTGGTTTCTTTCAACACCAAATCCCTTCAATATCTCCCGAGGAGCTTACTTTTCCTCGCTCCGCTCGCTGTGCTCTCTCCCGTTTACGCTGCAACGGGCAAGCACTCTCCTTAACTCTTATCTCCACAGAGTTGGTAGAGCCGAGACTCCTTCATGCAGCAACTGTGGTTCTGAGTCACAGGATCTTTCACATCTCGTGCTTGACTGCCTTGTACTGGACCATCTGCGTCGGGCCATATTCGGCCACACCCTCTCACTTCTAGACCTCTGGTCCCGTCCGTGGGGAATCGCCCGATTACTGGGACTCCGCGGAGTTGATCCGCGCCCCCATCCCCAGGAATGGGTCGGGTAAATCTACCACCACCACCATCACAACTACACAAATAACAGAAAAAGACGAGTAGTATCCGATGTATTGACGTGCGATTTAAATGATCATTACGCAACTTTTGCAATTGTCTCGGCAATTACTAAAGTAAAAAAACGCTAAATAATGACTATAAAGTAAGAGACATGAACAAATTTAATTTAGAAATTTTCTTAAATACTCTTAATGACCAAATTAACATTCTAATAGACAGCAATATAAGCTCGCCTCATGAATTGTACGACAAGTTTGTAACAAAATTTGAAAATGTTGTTGACCAATTTGCACCTATGAGAAAAGCTTCGAGAAAGGGAAATAAGCTTAGATGTAGACCGTGGTTGACTCGCGGTCTTCTGAAATCGATCCGAATCAAAAACAAAATGTATAACAATTTGGTGATAAGCCCGACACTTCACAAAGTCATAAATACAAAATTTATCGCAATCTGTTGAATCGTTTAATTAAACAAGCAAAAGTTGATTGCTATCACAACGTGCTAAAAGATAACAAAAATAATTCCAAAAAAGTATGGAATATTGTTAATGAACTAGTATACAATAGAAAACAAAAAAAATTCTGGACCTACTAAGATACTAACAGATACAGGTTGTACAATCACAGATTCACAGGCCATTGCGGAGGAGTTCAATAAATTTTTTGTAAGTGTTGGAAAGAGGATAGCAGCAAAAATATCTGCACACGATAAGCCACCTGATACAAAGAGTAATTTAAATAAAATCAAAAAAATAAATAATTCTGTATTTCTTTCTCCTTGTACCCCTCAGGAAGTGTTTAATTTAATAACAAAACTAAAAGATAAAAAAGCATGCAGAACAATAGATATCGAAACTAGATTTATTAAACTTGCTAATCCTGTAATTTCTACTTTTTTAAGCAATCTCTTTAATGTATGCTTAAACACTGGTGTTTATCCAGACTCGCTAAAAATAGCAGAAGTTATTCCTATTTTTAAAAAAGGATGCTCAACTCAAACCATTAATTATAGACCGATATCCTTGCTATGCCAATTTAACAAAATTTTTGAAAAATTTTTATATACTCGCATTTATTCCTATTTCATAAGGTACGTAAAATCTACTCAATGACCGACAATTCGGATTTAGAAAAAATTCGTCTACTACTTTAGCAATTAGCAAAATCCACAATAACCTACTACATAATATTGATCAAGGGCTATACAGTTGTTCTTTGTTTTTAGACTTGAGCAAAGCATTTGACTCTGTAGACCATGCTATATTAATAAAAAAGTTAGAATGCATGTATGAATTTCGAGGAATAGCTCTTGAACTGATGAAAAGCTGTTTTAACAATAAATACCAATACACCAAAATTTCCAAGTCAAAACTACTCTGAGAAAAATCAAATGTGGTGTACCTCAAGGTTCATCTTTAGGTCCACTACTTTTTATTTTGTATATTAATGATTTGCCACTAGCGTCTGAATTCTCAACTACATTATTTTCCGATGATACATACTTAACCCTATCACATAATAACCTATTCGAACTCGAAAAAAAAGTTAATATTCAAATGCATCATATAAATAATTGGATGTGCCAAAACAAGTTATCACTGAACTGCTCAAAAACAAGATATCTGCTATTCAACAAGCATCTACCTAGTTCAGTCAACACAAACTTTAAAGTACTAATAAATAATATACAAATAGATAGAAATAAAGCAGTAAAATACTTGGGAGTTCACATTAATGAAAATTTAAATTGGTCTGCATACATCAGAGAACTCTCCTTACAATTGGCTAAGTGTTGCTCTTTATTGTATCAGCTACGTGAATATGTGACAACTGAGACTCTTCACATGCTCTACTACAGTTTTACATACAGCCGTATCCAATATGGTATTACCATATGGGGTACGGCTTCACAAAATCAAGTTCATGAAATCGTAGTGCGGTTAAATAACATCATAAGAACGATTACCTGTATTAAGAAATTTGCCCACGTCACTAAATTATACAAAAAATTAAATTTTTTAAAAATAAAAGATGTGTATAAATTAGAACTGGCTAAATTTATGCATAAACTATTCAATAATAAATTACCAGAGATGTTCCAAAATAGCTTTACCAAAATTGGAAATGTTCGTAATTATGAAACAAGAAATAATATAACTGCCAATTATTAACTCCCCCGTGCATCAAAAAAAGCAGGTCATAACAAATTAGAATATCGCGGTGTCAAACTTTGGAATAAAATTGACGTTAATTTAAAGAAACTACCTTTGTATACCTTCAATAAGCAATATAAAAACGCACTCTTAAGCACCTATTAATAACTCGCTAGGTCTCACGTACAATTAAATGCATTATAGCTGATCTTGATCTTAATTATTGTGTTATAATTGTACGTACAAAAAAGATTTCAGTTTAATGTAATACGTCCCTCGGGAAATAACATTCAAAGCGTTTTATTGCCATAAACTTTTTGAGTCAACGAAATTAATAATCCGTTAAGTCGAAACTAATGTGCTATCAAATTACTTTTGAAAAGAAAACCTTACGCTATGAAAAGATGTGATCGCACAACGAGAATTCTTGTTTTACACAGGAAACAGGTCTATTAACTATTATTTACCATTTACGTAATTAAGTCAGTCATTTGTATTATCCTTGTTGTATTGTTGTTTTGTTTTATTTTGTTTTTCTTTTCTTTTTCTTCTCTCTTTTTTTGAACTACAGGGAGCACCTTGACTTTGATAACCTAACGGTTTTTCGGTGCTTCCTTACAAAAAATCGCTTTGTGCTTATGTAAATGTTGTTGCTCTTTTGTGAAAATAAACTGTTTCATTCATTCATTCATTCACTGGATGCCTGCGTCCCACTCCAACGGACCACTTACCCATACTTTCAGGCATCCAGCCAGCTGAGCTTGGCCAACTTGGAGTGACACTCTCCTTGGCCCACCGTGGATCTCTGGACCCTGATCATATTTTATATGGTCTTTTAAATGGGTCCTCAGATGCTCGCCAAGAGAGACTAAGAGTGCGAGCCCCGAGGAATTATTTGGACAACCTTGCCGGACTTGGCATCAATGCTTCTGTTTGGACTGTAAAATATTGGCACTGTCGTAGAGACGACCGGTCAGCGTAGAGAGAGTTCCTTTAAATAATTATCCTGCTTAAAACTACCTCAATAATACTTAAGCGAATTAAACTGCCGCGCTCAGCTAATTAACTAAATTTTACCTATATGTAACTTATACTGCAGCGCTAACAGAAGCAACACTTAGCTTAAATATAAATGAAAGTTAAATAACTTACCAAAATTTAATTCCAAAGGTAGAAGAAGCACAATTAATCACACGCAAGAACAGTGATGAACGAAGAACAGATACAAAGGATAATATGAATGTATTTTAAGGAGAAATTATTACTCCTCTGCTCGCCGACGCAGTCGTAACCAAAATGAACGACAATCAAACGAATTTCGCAATCGAAAACACTTGCCTGCCTCTAGTGGACCACGTGGTCACAAGACAATATAAAAAAAAAAAAAAAAATAAATAAAAGGGATCGTGTTTCTGTTTCCAACATGGACTAATCACAAATGGAATGCGGAGTACTGTGAGAATATTTCCAGGCTCCGTGCTTTTGTGCACAGGACCGGTGCCAGGCCTGTTGGGATGGGCTTACCCCGAGCAGCTTGGGTTAAGCTCAACCGCTTGAGAACTGGTGTTGGGCTATTCCATTCTCCATGCACAAATGGGGTCTCGCTCCTTCACCGAATTGCGAGTGTGGCGCCTCTGAACAAACCGCAATCACGTTCTAAAAGGGTAGCCTATACATTCAGCACCGCACGGAGCACGAGGTCGGTTGGTTTTGGATGACAAAAGTCGATGCTGGCTTAATAACATCACTGCCAGCATCTGATCCGGGCAGTACAGCAGCCTGGGGTAGTAAAAGGATAAACCCTCGGCCCGGTCCTATTTGATTCTGACCTGGAGTGGATGCCCTTCCAAACCACGACAACGACGACGACGACGTATCTTTTAGAACAAAATCGTTAGCAATACGTTGTTTGTTGCTATATAAAACATTTACAATTATCTTTACAATAGAAAGCATTGCTGTAGTGAAATGTTTATCACACAAAAAATTGAGTTTGCAAATATTGAAATAGCACATGAATTAAATCATTGCGAGCAGGCAAAAAACATTGCTTTTGAATGCATTTGTGGTGGAAGTCTAATAGTGCAAAAACTTTGTTTACTGAATCAGCAAGAGAAGAAGACGTTGCAGTTAAACCACCACCACGAGATAAATCATTGAAGTATGATACATCAGTGGTTTTATCAGTTAAATGACATAATGTGCAAATAAGTCTTTTTTTAGTTTTTTTAGCAATGCACCAAACAATAGTAAAAGAAACTTCTGCCGATTCAGAAGTAAGCTCTAAAGATTTTTTATTACAATTAAGCAGCATTTTCAAGTTTAGCCATAAATCTACATGGTGCAAATGATGGTTTTGAAATATCCTCTTCCCAAATATTTACACTTTCTTTGAGCAATAACTTGAAAAACAATGTCTTTTCACTCTGAAGCACTTCTTGTAAACTTACTAAAAAGTTGCCCCCACTCATCTGACGATATTGTGAAAATCGTTTTTCCAGAGGATCATTTTGAAATCTTGCTGGCATTATAAAGTCATAACTTTCTTCAAATAAATCTTTACATAATTGTGCTTGACTTATAAGAGCATTAAATGTTTGCTTTGACAAAGTAATACAACTTGCTGATTGGGACCAAGTTTCCAGCCAATTTTAATGCAATCGAAACTCTACTTTACCATATCCTCTTACTACACCATTTGCTGATTTATTAACAGAAAACCTCATTTTGGAATTTAGAACAGTCCACCACACATTAATAAGCTTCAAAAAACTTGAAGCATCTTTTCGATTGGGAAGGTAATATTTAGCAGCAGCTGTTGTTGACTCTTCAAAAAATGTTAAGAGCTAACCCAACAGTTTGTTTATTATTGTAGGGTTACAAAACTTTAAAACTTAACTTGGTTGCTTTTCGTAAGTTAGCAGCCAGTTTGCCATCACTGTCATAAATTGTTTTCAAATCATCCCAACTAATATAGCCATTTTGAGAGACTACACTGGCAAGTTCACCAATTTTAAAAATTCTTTAGCATTAAACAAGTTGTTTCTAATGTTTTTTGCAGTTCAGTTCAGTTCAGTTCAATTATTGTCAAGTAATACTGGTACATCACTCAAAATTAAAAAATGAATTACAAATAAATCTATATGAATGACAAAATAATTTGCAGAGCACTTTTTTAAGAAATTGCTTAGTAATTAAGCAACCAGTCACTTGACAAGGAGACAGCAAAAGGCCACCAGGTTATCTAAGTCAACTGCCACCCCATAAGAAAGTTAAAAAGAAAAGAATTATTACTAGAAATGATTTAAGATTTTACTGAAAGATTATTAAGTACAGATGAACAAGAATTTGCAGGTAAAAAAAAAACAAATAATAAAGAAATAATAAAAAAAATTTTAACAATTACAATTTAACAATTCTATTTGAATAAGGTTGATGGAATAAGGGTTTGTGTTTTTGTGCTAGTTAATATTATTTAATACTAAAATTTTATTGTAAATCATTTTCATTCTGAAAAAAAGAAAATCTTAAAACTAATGGAAGATTTTAAAAAGATAACTGAAGAAACGGAAACAATAAAGGTACGTTTAGACAAATATCAGAATGATTTTATAAATGGTTCAAATGGTAGTTGCTCTGTTTCTGCTGCTGTGCCTTCTTCTTTAGGTAACCCAAACCATAAGGAAGCCCAAAGAAAAGAGCTGGATTCTATGCAGCTGGCTTTTACCAAGCTGAAAAATCTTGTTGATTCAGCAATGGTAAGGTTGGTATCTGCTGAGAAAAAAATAGATGATCTTGAGCAATATGGCAGATCAAACTGCCTTATTGTTCATGGATGCAAAGAAGTGCCTAAATCAGGGAAGTATTTAGAAACTGAAAATTATATATGTAAGACTTTAAATACCCACCTCAATTTGGATAATCCTTTGCAGGTCAAGGACTTAGATGTCGCCCATGCCCTTCCTGCAAAAAAAGGCACCCCTATAATAGTAAAATTTCTTAGAAGGTACCAAAGAAATGAAATCTATGCAAAAAAAGATCTTTGAAAAACAGTGGACTGGTCATTAACAAAAACGCGATTTATTGGGAAATTGGGAAAAATTGGGAAAAACATGATTTATTTGGAGAATATAGAAACCTAAGTGGATATACTTATATTTCTAATCCTCGATTAAAAAGTAAAGGAGGTGGAGTTGGTTTATATATAAAAGACAAGCTAGTTTTTTCCCTCAATTCTGAGTTAACAATAATGAACGAAAAATACTTTGAATCTATTTTCATTACTATACAGTTTAAAAATAAGTCAATCATTTGTGGAACAATTTACAGATCCCCTCGAAATGATAAACTCTCTTTTGATATTTTTAATAATTATCTTCTTCAGATTTTAAACGCAATTAACAAGACCAAACATAAATGTTTTATTATGGGTGATTTTAATATTGATTTATTAAACTTAACTGATCAACAAACAGAATTGTTCACCAACACCATGTTCAGTTTCAACTATTATCCACTCATAAATAAACCGACGCGATTGGGTGAAACCAGCTCCACCGCCATTGACCACATTTGGACAAACATTACTAATACCGAAGTAAAAAGTGGTATTATTGTTCACAATATTGCAGATCATTTTCCTGTTGTTCAATGCTCTGCATTAGGAGACCCAATCCTTCAAAAGCAACATGCTTCAAGATATTTTACACCTAATTCTCTTGAAAAATTTCATTCAACTCTAAAAAAGGTTGACTTATCACCCGTTTTGCAAGAACTTGATTTAGAAAAATCTTATGCAACTTTTAATGAACTATTACATAATCAATTTGAAATATTTTTTCCGTTAAAGCCACCTAAAAAAAAAGCGCCTGGTTCTAAATGGTTCAGCAAGGAGCTCCGCTCTTTGCTTCACAAAAAAGACAGACTACACAAAAAATTTATGGCTACTGGATGTACAGAGATTAAATCAAAGTATCAAAAAGCAAGAAATCTATATTTCCATCTGGTAAACCTTAAAAAAACTGAATATTATCAGTCAAAATTTCATCAATATAAATGGAATATCAAAAAAACTTGGCAATGCATAAATTATTTACTTGGAAAATCCCAAACTTCAAAATCTAACTCGTTTAATATCAATTACAATAAAAAATTAGTAAATGATCCTGTTGAGATTTCTAACATATTCAATGATTACTTTTCCAACATTTCATCATCCTTAGTAAAATTGCTTCCTTCAGCCAGCACTAAATTTTCTGATTATTTAAACTCTGCAAATCCCTCCTCAATGTTCTTTTTTCCTACTACACCCTATGAAATCTCACTTATTATCTCTAAAACTATTTCCAAATTCAGTGCTGGTTGGGATAATATTCCTTCGTTTGTCTTGAAGTACTTGCCTTCTAATTTTTTGTCAGCTCTCAGTTACATCTTTAATTTATCTTTATCTCAGGGAAAATTTCCTTCATATTTCAAACACTCTAGAGTTATTCCTCTTTTTAAAAAAAAAGGTAGTACCAACAATATTTCGAACTATCGTCCCATTAGTCTGCTCTCCAACCTTTCAAAAATTCTTGAAAAAATTGTGTACAATCGAGTTTACTCTTTTTTTACACGCTTTAACCTATTTTCAGATCACCAATTCGGTTTTAGACAGGGTCATTCAACTTCACATGTAATTACTTTGTTAATTGAAAACATTACTGCTGCTTTTGAGAAAAAACAATCAACTTTGGGTATTTTCCTAGATTTATCCAAAGCTTTTGATACCATCGATCATAATATCTTATTAAGCAAACTTGAACATTATGGTGTTCGAGGCAATGTTTTAAAATGGTTTGAAACTTACCTTATTGGAAGGACTCAGCAGACCGAGTGTTGTAGTGCTAGATCAACTACCATAAACAAATTAACTTCTGGTGTTCCTCAAGGCTCTGTACTCGGCCCACTTCTCTTTATTATCTATGTGAACGATTTTCCTCGTTGGTTAAATCAGAGCTCTTGCCTGTCCTTTGCAGATGATACCACTATCCTACTGTCTGACAAAAATACTAAATGCTTATTTAAAAAGGGTAGCAACGAACTCCTGAACATTGATAACTGGCTAATTGCCAACAAACTTTTTCTAAATTCTGACAAGACCAAATATATATTGTTCAGAACGCCAAACTCAAAAACACCTCCAATTAACCTATTTTTAACCTTTAGAGGATGCAATATAGAAAAAGTATCATCAATAAAACTTTTAGGCGTTATTGTTAATGAACATTTGTCGTGGAAAGAACACATCATGTTAATATACAAAAAATTAAGACAAATTTTTTGCATAATAGTAAAAATAAAACCTAATCTAAATGAAAAAACATTGCTAATGCTCTATCATTCTCTCTTCATGACCCACATACGCTACTGTATATCAAGTTGGTGCTTTGGAAATGAAACATTAATTGACAAATTACAAAGACTGTACAACAAATTCATAAGAATAATTTTTAATCTTTCTCACAGGGAAAATGTTAGTCACACGATGTCAGAACACAACTTAATTACTATAAAACATATGTATAAAGCGGAAATTGGTATTCTTATGTTCAAATATCATAAAAACCTACTGCCTCGATCTTTCAACAAAATATTCATCCAAAAATCGTTTCATATGAAAACCAGAAGCAGCAGTAATGTTGTTACCAGCTTTTGCCGATCTACTGTTATTCAACAATCATTAAAATTTATTGGACCAAAAGTTTGGAATAATATTCCTTTTATGATTAGAGACTCTAAAACAAACAATGTTTTTAAACAAAAATTAAACCAATTTCTCTTAAATTCTTAACATTTTTAATCAATTTTCTTATATTTTATAAACTTAAAAATTCTCGCTTCTGGTGCTTGCTTTTGTTACTTTTTTTTTTTTCAGAAAATTCGTACCCTATAAGATGACGCACCCACTTCTACTTTCTTTGTATTACGATGAATAGAAGACATTACCACAAACAGATTCAAATATCGCTTTCATTCTATTATAAACTTTGTATTATTTCTAAAATATTTGTGCATTGCATCTTGTGTTTTCCTTTTATTTGTTTGTTTGTTTTTTTTTTGTGTGTGTGTTTTTGTAATTCTTAATCTTAAATTTTTTTTTTCCTTGTCATATGAGTGAAATGGTCCTTTTGACCCGCGACAGGATTTCTTTTGGTGGGTTTCTTTGCCTGTCAGGCCTTTTTTGCCAGCGACCTGTTGTGTATCCCACCACATTTTCCGCCGACACAACAGCGTCTACATATGACTCGGATTACGCTTTTTTTCTTTTTATTTTCTTTCTTTCTTTTCATTTGTTCTTTTATTTTTTATTTTTTTTGGTTTCTCTTAAAAGGTGCTGCAACCATGCACTCTTGTTCTTAAAAATCTCTTCTTATCTTGATTGCATGCCACAACGTTTATCGTTTTGTTGCCTCTTCCTTTTTCTGTTCTGCTTTTTAGACTTACAAATTTCCTATTTCACTATGTTTTTTATGGCGGAACTGAAATAAAAGATACTGATACTGATACTGATACAATGAATATGCAAAACAAAAGCAAAAACAGAAAGAGAAATAACAGCAGAAAATGAAATACACAAGAAAAAACAACAGAGGCAACAAATATGTACAGTCAACAACACACAGTTAACAACTAACAGTTAGATTTTTTTTATTTTTTACAAAGCAATAATCAAGTATCAACTGAATCCAAACATGCTTGTAATCATTTTTTCTTATTCTTTTTTTTTTAATTTATAAGATTGAAGTAAAAAATTTGTATAAGCTTTTTTAAATGTATGTTTTAAATAGTTCTTATTTCATTTGGAATATCTTGCCACACTTGGGGCCCTGCAAACATGAATGAAGATTTTCCTAAGCTTGTCCAAATCGAGTGAACATAGTAATTGGAGTTATTCGAGATTCTAGTGTTATATTTATGTATTGTGTTTAAATTTGAGATTAGATAATTTGTGTTGTTAATTTTCCATATATTGTTTTTAAGGTTATGAATTGTGATGCCCATCTGTAATTTGTATATGTCACATAGTTTTAGAATTTTTAGTTGTGTAAATAGGAGACTTGAATTAATTTGGCAATTACTCCCTATCATTATCCTAATAACGTGTTTTTGTGTATTTATAATAGGTTGGATAATAGTTTTAGCAGCTTTTGCCTAACTAGTTACACAGTATTTTAGATGGGAATATATCAAACTATCATAAATGATTTTTAATGTATGAATATTAACATATTTCTTTAGCTTCAAAATCACCCATGAACGTTTACTGAGTTTGGCATTTAGATAGTTGATGTGCTGTGTCCAATTCATTTTGTTATCAATTATTATGCCCAAGTATTCAACACTATCTTTTTGGATAATTTCATTTTGGCCAATTTTGATTTTAAGCAAGGATTTGTTTATTTTTCGTTTTGTAATTATCATGTAATTTGTCTTTTTTTTGTAGTTTATTGTCAATTTATTTGTTTCATCAAATCTTTAATTTTTTTTAGTTCCGCATTAGTTTTATGTTGTAATATGTTTAGATTTTTATCAATGCACGTTAGAATTGCATCATCAGCAAATAGGGTCACTTTTAAGTTTGATGCATCTGGCCAATCATTGATATAAATAAGGAATAAAAGAGGACCTAGGGTTGAACCTTGAGGTACTCCATAATATTTTCACATTGGTCTGACTTTATTTTATTAATAATAGTGCACTGTTGTCTGTTTTTTAAATAACTTGCAAGTAGTTTATGAGGTTCACCACAAATGCCATATTTGTGTAATTTATCCAATAGTATTTTGTGATCAATTGCTTTGGCCAAGTATAGAAAAATGGAGCAAGTAATATCATTTTCAATTATTTCATTGCATACCTGTGCTGCAGCAAGTTCTGTTGAGTAGTTTTCCCTAAAACCAAACTGAGATATATAAAACACATTATTTTTATTAAAATAACAAAACAGTTGTTTGTAAATGCATTTTTCAAAAAATTTTAAAAATATTGAAATTAGAGATATTGGTCTATAATTATTACAACTGTATATGTCTCCTTGTTTAAATAAAGGTACAATTTCTGACATTTTAAGTGATTTGGGAAAAGTAGAGGTTTTAATGCAATGATTGAATAAATTGATTAAAGTTGGTGCAATTACACCAGCAGTCAATTTTATGTATTTTATGGGGGGATTGTCAGTTCATGTACTCTAATGGATCTAAGTTTGTTAATTCGTGAAATACTTCTTCTACACTAATTAGTTGCAAGAAGAAAGAATTTATTGTTGTGCAAATTAGTGAAGTGGGTGTAGTTTTAGTGTTTTTTGTTGAGTTTATTTTGTTTGCCATATTTGATCTAATTGATAAAAAATATTTGTTAAATATGTTGCTGACATGAACATGATTTTCAATTAAATTTTTGTTTTCATCTTGTAATCCAATATGGTGTGATGATTTAGTTTTTTGTAGTTTTATTACATCATTTAAAGTCTTCCATAAAAGTCTACTACAGGTTGAACCTCTCTAATCCAGCAATTACTGGACCTTAGACTTGTTAGGATTAGGAATTTTGTTTTAAACTAACCCTAACACAATATTACATGCAAAACTTATTTTAACAGAATTTATTAATTAATTATAATTACACATCTCCGTCCCAGAACAGCAGCGTAACGTTCTTTATAATTTGTTGTCTGTCTCCCAAAATGGTATACAGCCACATCCGTATATATGTAAGTGTTGATTTTCTTTGTCTCCGCCTTAAATTCAATAATTATGATGCTTGGTGATCTGTCCGCTTGAGGTGCTGTAGTTGGCGCGAGATTTCTTATTTTCATTCTTCTTCGCATAACGTGTTTACCGCAAGCATCAAGGTTTTGTATTGCTTCAGTATTGGATTCAAAACTGTGACGCCCGCATCATATAAGGTAATCGTCGTTTATTTTTTATATTAGTTACGTTCTTTTTTTTTGTGTTTGGATAATAATAATAATTTTCGCACAGTTGGCGGCTGAATTTTTATTGAGCTTTTCTCTTTCAGTTGCCAACTGTCCTGTATCAGTTGTCAAACGGTCGTTGCAGCGATTTATTGTTGTTGTGTTGTGCCACGAGTTTTTGTCTACGCTTTTTCACAACTTTTTCCATTTTCTCTGTAATTAAATCTCTTTATACAACTGTATACGGACTGGCAATTTTTAGGTAGTAGTTAGGATTAACTTCTACATATATAGCAAGCGTCACCAAAATCCTAATCATTGAGCGTGGGACACAGAAACACTGTCGCAAAATTTTACACGATAAGCATTATGGAAAGCGGAGTACGATTGATAAAATAAAAGCATAGGCTCGAACATAGGCAAGCACGCTGCAACCACGCATTAAGCATACACGAATCACGACAGACTTGCCGGACCATGAAAAATTTCCGAAATATAGGTGGTCCCCAAAACACCCACTATATACATATACTTACCCTGCATTATGCAGTACAAGTGTAGCTGTAACATTGTTTTGATATATGACAGTTGTACTACACTAAAAAATGCCGGATTAAAGAGGTTCAACCTGTATTATGTTGTGATTGTTCAACTTGGTTAGTAAAGTGGTTTTCTTTTGGCCAGTTCTATAATACGTGTAAGTTTATTTCCAGTGTTGTGCGTTGACGGCGTTAATTTGACGGCGTCAAATGTCGGCGACAATTTTTTGTTGACAATGACGCAAACGCCGTAAAGATATTTTTCGGTTGACGGAATAGGTGTCGCCGACAACTTTTTGCCTTGTTTTTTGCGTCAAGCGTTAAGCGTCAATTATTTTTTGCAAGGTAAAAATATACAAAAATTTTCAATCGCTGACTCCAATAGCGCATTTTCATTCAAGAAAAAAAGTTACGAAAGCTACAGCATGTAACAGACAGATTTCGACTATGTCAAATAAACTACTTGCAAAAACACCACAAAGTTATAAAAGAGTGCTCACGAATTCTTGCTTTGAAAATGCAGCTGCTTCCAATTGTTAAAAAGGTTCTCAAGGATCACAACTTTGCTTTCTATATGTTTTTAAAAAATCCACCTGCTGGAACTTAATTAAAAGTCGCAAAATCAAAGAAGCGCAGTTGTTTTTATTAGGGGCACGATAACAACTTTCTTTGTTTTCGCAGGATGTTGTTTGAGCACCAAAAAAAAAAAAAAAGATATGCGTGGTGCTCGAGAAAAGTGTTGGAGTCCCAGCTCAGTTGGCAAATTCAATCAAACTAAAAATCACATAATTGTGGTCTATCGAAAATGTTAGCTAAACAGAGACTCAGAAGACAGAAAATTGCTATCAGAAAAATAAATTTTAATTTTAGGTAAACAGCAAACAGACTAGGCTACTAAATAAATAATTTCACAGTATAGTTAATTTTCATACTATTAAAACTACAAAAATATTAATTGCAATTTCAATATAGTCTGTATAAGATCACAATAGTAGGCTTCAACCGATATTCAGCGCTATCCTTAGTAAGTGTTCAGTCGAGGTTAGATTTTTTAACTAAAATTGATTTTTCTACCAATGTCTCTAAGTCAAAAGCTGCTTTATTTTCGTGGCCTTACGTAATTGTTTTCGCTGTTTACATCATCTAAAGTTGTCTTTTCCCGCCAATATCTCCTAGATCATAAGTTGTTTTATTTTTGCCTTACGTAATTGTTTTCGACAATAACATCATCAGAAGTTAGTTTTTTCCCTCCAATACTTTGTAAATCAAAAGCCAAAGTTACTTTATTTTTTATTGCATTACGTAATTCTTGCCGATAATGACATCATTTAAAGTTGCTTTCTCGTCCCGCCTCTCTCCATGTGTTATTTTAGTATAAATAATCGGACCCTCGTAGGCCATTTTCAAATCAAACACAAACGTCATTCTTGTTTGAAGATCATGAAGCGGATTTCATTAAGTGTTCGTGTGTTGTGTTAGTTTTTAAATTTGTGTTTATTGTAAATTCCGGCGTATAAGTCAAAAATTTGACACTTGACTTCAAGTTTAAAAATCCATCCTCGACTTAAGGCCCGTTTCCACTACGAGCGTGGAAAAAAGCATTCTTTGTTTGTTTTATTGATTTTTTTTTGCGCTCGCTTCAATTTTAACCGCTCGCTTCAATCGAAGATCAATAAAAGAGACAAAGAATGCTCTTTTCCACGCTCGTAGTGGAAACGGGCCTTTATACGGCGGTGACGTTTTTCATAACATGGTACTTATTAAACTCAGGATTTTTAGGTCAAACTTATAGACCTCGACTTATACGCCACGTCGACGTACCTACGCCGGAATTTACGGTATTTCTGTTTTATAATTTTTAACATATATAAAACCGTATTCATCCAAGGTGCGCGTATTTTCATCCCAACTTCACATATTGCGACAAGTCAATTTCGCCGCAATAGTAAGAAGGACGTTTGCTAAAAATACACGTACATAACCAAATAAATTTTTTTGACGTGTTGGCTGTTGTCAAAATTTGATAGCTTGTTAATTTAATTTTTTTCTGATCATAATCAAAAAATTGTCTCCTTATTCGTAACCTTAGCGTAACCTCTTTATAGCAATGTGTTTCTAAAATTTAATGCTTTTTAACCCTCAGTCTACCAGAAAAAAAATGTGCGTTTTGTACCAGTGGGGTCAAATTGACCCCAGTCATGATTTTTATTTTGGAGTTGTTTTTCTGGAATTTTTTAAAAACTTTTTTTTAATTAGCACGTAATAAATGGAGAAATGGATCATTCTAGTAATAATAAAACTTTAAAAATCAATAAAAAAAGAAAATTATAGTTGTAGAAGTTGAGGCTGCATCAAGCGAACACAAGTTTTGTAGTTTTTTAAAAGGTTGGTTTGAATAGTACTATTTCTTAATCCATATTCTATAACTAGTGTTCTCACTACACAAAAAAAATAATAAAATAAAACAGTAAGGAAAACGAAATAGACGGTACCTATGATAATAGTACTGCAACGTAGTCTTCTGATTTCATTTATACTTCTTACATAAATATCTTTCTACACAAACCACCGAACCACTTGCAAATAAACAAAAATAATAACAAAACCTTAAAAACACATTCAAATAAACACAAACGAAAATAAAAATAATAACAATAGTAATAGTAATAACTAAGCACAGTTGATGCAGACAATGTCAGGGTGTTCAAAACATACATATTTGACACATTTACAACAAAGAGATTGGCATTTTTGGTTCTTCTTTCGTCACACAAAGTACATCAGTCTCTCTTATTTAATGAAGCACTATTTGCATCAAAAGTAACATTCATATTTCTACTTGCAGAAATTGGTGCAACTGGTTGTGATTTTTTTGTATTTCACCATGTTTTTTTGAAGACTGATCAAACATTTTTTTGTTGTGTTATGCAGACGTTGCATTTCCATGATTTATTTCTTGCGAAATGATAAACGCATTGATTGCAGTGACCTCAATCATATTGTAGAATAAGAATAATGGCCATCTTCAAGTCATGTGTTTGGTGGAATTGATCTCACCATTCTGTCTAAAGTATCAACACCATCTTTTGTCTTGTTGTAGAACAGAATAACGCTTGCTTTCTGATCCGAAGTGACGTCAATTCCTGGGTGACTATGTATCGTCGAAAGAATATTGACTACACGATTTTTTATAACAGTAAAATGCATTCATTGCATCTTGTTGAAAGCCAAAGACTATGCTATTCACATTCCGTCCTTTGGCCACTGTAAATTCCATTGGGAGCTCCGGCTTGTTCTTCCTCATTGTTCCTACCAGTGTGAGCTTTTTTTGAAGAAGTTTTCGTGCAAGTGATAGATTTGTGAAGAAATAATTACAAGTGATATTTTTGCCAGACTTTTCAATATCTTCTACCAAATCAAGAACGACTCTTGTGCCTTGATTAGTTTCTCGGCACGATCCAGCATCTTTACACTTGCATTTTCCATGTGTAAGAGCAAGTGGAGTCGCAAATTGTCCAGTTGTTTTTCCGTATTTGTCTGACTTTGAAGGAATGTACTGCTTGAAAGTACACCTTCTCCTAAAGCATACCAACTGTTCGTCCACTGTTATACTTGGTCCAGAAGTGTAGAAATCTCGCAAGTAAGAATTCCAAGTTTCAAACACTTCTCTGATTGGTTGCAGCTTGTCAGGGGATCAATTTTGTTGTCTTGACTGTGCATTATCCAATAGGAGAACCCATAAGATCTTTTGATAACTTTTTCTACTCATAGTGCGATTGAAAATAGGCCGGCCATCAAGTGCACTTATATCAAGAAAAATTTTGAATTCTTCATCAACCACGGGTTTTCATAAGCTACGATATACTATGGCTCCTTCATCATTAGTTTACTGACATGTAATTTTTCAAAAAGGATTTCGCCAAAATAAAATGAAAATATCACTTATTTCTGAGCACTGAGATTTTGCAAACCTAGTCGTGGTCAAGGTCCTGGACTTTGTCAAAGGACATTATGTGCAGCTGGTCTACCAGCATTATTTGCAAAAGATGTTGTTTGCCACGTTTTGGTTTTGGAAACGAAGTAGCTTGCCAAAGCAGAGGAACATGGTTGTTTGTCCATTTCTTCTTCAGAAGATAAATCACATAAAAATATTTACCCCACGTCTTCTTCTCCATCATCTGTAGAAATCGAATCCAAGTCGCTTATTTCTTCTTCGTTGTCGTAACTTTGGAGAAAACCCAAAACTACATCTTTGGAGAGATATTTTGACATATTGCTTCTCCGCATCTAACTCTTTTGTAATAGTTTTCAGATTTATTTTCGTTTTATTTTTATTTGTTATAAAGTAAAAAATTTATTTTTTATTTGCAGCATGTAAGCAGTGCAATTGTGAGTTTTATATTTTTTTATTTTCATGTTTTATTGAGGTCTCTTAGTCGTAAAACAACTTGGGGTCAATTTGACCCCAGTGGTATATGATGCTGCTTTTTCTATTAGGTCATGATAAAGATGTCCAACACTAAACATTTTTTAGGTCAGCAAACCTCTTCAATATAAAATAAAAGTCATTAAGTTTCATAGCTCTGCCACCAACGGTTCAGCCAAAATAACTTTTTAAAAATGTAATTGGGGTCAAATTGACCCCATGGTAGACTGAGGGTTAAATTAGCGATAGGCGAGACTAAATTGACAAAAGGTTTTATAGCCTTCGACTAGGCTTCCAGAGGGCTTCTAAAAATTGGTATTCAATTTAATAAAAAATATCATAAACCTGTCTAAAAAGCTACTAAACTATCTTATAGAACAGGGTTTCCCAAACTTTTAGTTCATTGGTACCCTTTGGACACTGTAGCAGGTTTGTATGTACCCCCAAAATTTTGTGACGTTTCTCTAAAAAAAAGGCTTTCAGTTAGAATCAGCCATTAATTTTCCCCCTACTCATGCCCAAAATCAAGGTGATCTCTGAAAAAAAAAGGTCTTCACTTTGAATCAGATACAAATTTTCCCAATTTATGCCAAAAATCAAGGTGATCTCTAAAAAAAAAAGAAAAGTCTTCACTTTACAGCAGTCAGAAAATTTCCCCATTCAAACCCAAAATCACGGTGATCTGTAAAAAAAAGTCTTTCCTCTTAGTTTGTCCTGTTTGACGTAATTACAATCGACCGGATTCGAAAATTCGAAACATTTGAGTCTATTATTTCTTCCGGACACCGAATTTAACTTTAATAAAGACATTCTGTCACATAATAATGTACCCCAATTTGGGAAACCCTGCTATAGAAACAATGTTTAATGATTAGTAATTTATAATTGTAGATTTAGCAATATTTCGGCATCTCCGAAAGCTGGTCGAGGTAATCGCTTGCCCTAAGTACAATATACAGTATATATATAACGCCTCCGCCGTTGTCCAACGAGCTAGGAGAATAAATAGAGATGAAAATAAATAAAAAATAATATAAAAAAAATGTAAATTTACTCGCCACTATAGACATAGGCGACGGCATGAAAGACAAAAATGGCCAATGGATCTTTCTAAAATGATAGTTGAGATGTGACACGTACAATCAAACTTTAAGAGACCCAGGCGTTTACGAAGAAAAAAAAAAGTTTCGGTAGAGAGGTTATTTTTTTTGTACCATAAAATTGCTACTGAAAGCAGCCATATTGGATTTAATATCTTTTTTAAATGATTTATTTATTTACATAGTTGTGAAAAGTTTGCTCAGCGTGTACAGCAGCACTAATGAAACGGGTCTTTCAAATGTCTGTCAAAAACTAGAAGTTCGTTGTTTTACGTCGTGTAAGTATTTCAAAGTTATTCAAAAGTACTTTTAAAGTATTCTAAGTTTTTGTAAGGCTTTGAAAGAAATTGCTGCTTTGTAATTGAACAATTTTTCTTGAGGTCTATTTGACTCAATAGTCAAGCCATAGATGTTTGACGAGCCAGATACAAAAATAATTTTCTTAAGTTTTTTCCCGCTTTTTAGAATCAACCATCTATCAACTTTGAATTTTAGAAAAAAACTTTTATATGAATATTATATATATTTTTTCTAATTATATTTAAACAAAAAGATAGAATGTTTCAATCGGAAAACACTAGCTTATTTTGTTTTGTTTTTTCAATGCAAGCCAGTGTAGCGAACTCATCACCGCAAATCGTCTTTGTGCATATATTTGCTTTAATTTTGCATAGTTTGCCACAATTGTATTTTCACATGTTGTATTCCGCTCGCACAACGTTTAATTACTGCCATGGCAACTGTCATGTAATAATTTTGCATTTTTAGTATTTTCTTTCTGTACCGCCTTTCCGTGGCTCCCCCCAACTGATCGTTGGCTGATCGCGTCATCAATGCTATTTTGTGTGATTATTATTATTATTACCGCCCTTCGTGTAATGTATTTTCGATACACCGCATACAGGATGTTGCCTAATTACCTGTCCTACGCCTCTTGGTTTTACTTGTAAAAAAGGTCAAGCGTCATAATAGAAAATCTATAACATTACTCTGACGTTATATGCACTCGCTGGCCGAATCGCCGGGCAGACTTTACACCGAGAGAGAGCGAGACATTCCGACACAGACCGAGACTCATATAGCTGCTGTGTAATTTAATTCGAGATTCATCCTGGCGACGTGATCAAGCGAAGATTTTGCTTACTGCCTAATTCCGAAGTTTTAGTGTTGTTTTGTCTGTTCGTTTCAAATTGTGCCGCTTTTCAATAAAAGGAGTTTAAGGTTTACTGTGTGCCAAAAACCACTCACGCTACACCAGTATATTCTATTGATTAGACATAACGTCTTTGCGCATACACTTTATATATCTGAATTACATAAATAAAATCCAGAAAAAAATGATATAAATCATTAAACATTAAAAAGACATTTTTTTGTTACAAATATCATTAATTGCATTTAAAGGTCATATAGAATTATTTGACTTACTTTAATTATAACCTCTTAAACGAAAAAACTTGACAAATATCTTTGCTATAGTTTTCGCTGACTTTCAATAAAGCAAACATTGAATTATAATTAGTCTTTAGGCTAAACAAAATTTTGTTTGCGGTGGACATGAAGTTTTTTGAAGAATATAAAAGCATAATGAGTCTTATAGCCATGAGTTTGGATATTCTTCAAGGGGAAGAAAAAGCGTATATGGGCCGATTACTACCTACGCTGGCTGGCGTATTAGTAAAATTGAAATCTAAGCGCAACGATGATCTCAATTACTGCCTGCCTTTACTTGATTGTTTCATTCAAGGAGTTGAATCAAGCTAACTAAACTGCATTTAATTTTTTTGATTTTCAAAGTTTAATATGTTCGAGATCGTTAAAAACTTAGACATTATAAAATTTAAATAATCTTATTTCGACAGCTTTAAGTTTCCTGATTTGAAAAAGCAATATTTTTGTGAAAAGCATTTATTTAGAAATTTGTTATTTTAGGTTTCATCATCTTTTTGAGGACTTTGAGTGCGTCCTTGTCAGCGCGACGCATCCTCGGTATAAACTTGCACCATCGGTCGACTGACTTCCTGGTGTTCATGAGGAAAGACTTCGCTACCGAACAAAGGAATACTTAATTAACATAATAAAGGAGAGCGAACCAGAAGAATTTGAAAACAACGAAGCAGGACACCAGATTGAAACCAGAGATTTAGAGGACGAATTTATGAGCACTTTATTAGAATTCCCTGATAAAAAATCAGGAGTGAATCAAACAGAACAATTTCTACGTGAAAGCCTACCATTAAAGCACCTTGATTTAAGCGTTTTCTCAAACGATACAATTAAAGACTTATTTATCAAATTTAACACTCCAATTCCTTTTAGTGCAGCTGTTGAGCGTCTTTTTTCAACTGGAAAAGATGTTCTAAAACCAAAGAGAAGCCGCTTGATCGACAAGCATTTTAAAATTCTATTGTTTTTACGAAAAAATAAATAGGCCTGATATTCCACGGATTATTATTGCATTGCTGTTTGTTAATCTGGCCTTTGGTTTGATTAACCAAAAATTTGACCACCGATCGTCACTAAGATTATTACATAATACCCCATGCTTTATCAGTGCATGAGAATCTCAGGTCTATCATAATATTATTACTTTTTGATGCTATTTTAAGAAAAAGTATACGTCCACTTTCATAAATTGTAGTTTTCAGTCAAATATTAATTTCATTGATAGTCTTGTAAACTTAGATGTTCTTTTTAAATCCCATTTTTATGGTTTTTATAAAAATCTGCTGTGTATCTAAATTATTTAGCCCATATTGTGCTGCAGATCCGTGAGGTAGTATTTACTTCAATGCAAATTTTTTTCTTTTACTACTGTGTTTAGTTGTTGTTAATGTTTTGTGTGCCATTGTTCGTATGGGCTTTAAACCTAAAGTAAAAAAATGAATAAAACAAGTGTAACAATCATTTTGTGACGCATTTGTTTTGAAATTAAAGCATTTTATGACAATTCAGAAATTCCTAATTTTTCTGCCCTACTACATAATCAATGATTTTCTCGTGACAGTATTTTAATTTGTGGGATTGACGCTAATCTTGACGCTGACGCCGTTAACATTTTTGAGCGTTATCGGCGTAAATGACGCCGATAAGAATTTAAAAAGGTGACGCTGACGCTAACGCCGTCAAGATTTTCTGTTGATGTGCACAACACTGTTTATTTCTATATTTTTGATATTGTTTTTTGTGTTTTTCCATTTTAGTCTTTATCATGTTTTGAAGTAATTTATGTTCAGTTTTTATTGATATTAAAATGCTTTTTGATTATCATGGTTTTCCATTTAATTGTTTTTGTTTACGAGACAGTTTTTGCAGAATGGCATGTTTATTTAATACTGAATTAAACATTTTGTTAAATTTTTCAAAACAGTCGTCTTTGTTTAACTCAAAAATATTAAAAAGATAAAAGTTTTCTCTTAGGTCGACTAAAAATTCTTCAGCATCAAAATGTTTTGTGCATTGTCTATATTCAGTTGAAATATTAGTAGGAGGCCTGAAGTTTTTTACTATTGTAATGATAGGTAAGTGGTCAGATATATCACATAGGACAGTGTTTCTCAACCTTTTTCCGATTGCGGCACATTTTTGAAATTTTTCAAAAATCGCGGCACCTTTAGACCATTTTTATTAAATTTTGTTTCCAAAATCAGGTGATCACTACAAAAAAAAAAAGTTTTCACCCAAAATTGGGCTCAGATTTTTAGCTTTTTTTCCCTAAAATCAGTTCTATTCTAAAAATACCGTTGTTCTGGCCGCGGCACATAATTGGTATCTTTCGAAGTTCGCGGCGCACTTCAGCTGGGATCCTTATTTCCGCCCCCAAAATTATGTAATCTCTAAAAAAAAGCTCTTCACCTGAATTCAGGGTCTCTCTTGTCAATTTCCTTCCCAAAATCAGTTCTTTCTAAATAAAAACGGTCTTCGCTCCGAATATTACATATTTCACGTGTAAAAAGCGCAATATTCGACGTCCCCAGATAATTTTTTTCCGAAATTTTTCGCGGCACATAGGTTGAGAAACACAAAATATTTAATAACATTGAAGCTTATAATTTAAGATAACATTACAACACTGAACCGTTTTCCTGGACTAGTGAATAATGTGCAATAACTTGCGGCACCCTAGCAAAACGCAAATGGCACTCTAGGGTGCCGCGGCACCCCATTTGAGAATCACTGACATAGGAGAATGTGAGAAGTTATGGTGCTTTTCTCATAATTTGAATAAAAATGGTCTAGCAGTGATGTAGGTGTGTGTTTACTATATGGGTGTTATTTGATACGTATTGTTTATATCCATTCACAATCTGTGTATTATCAAAAAAAAGGTAATTTGGTTGGTATTTTGCTGGTTTTTAAAAAATAATGAATTGTCAGAATTATGCATTTTTTGCAAGATATTAACACATTAACTGCAGCGAAATTTTTTCGATACTCGCTAAGGCGTCTTATAGTAAAAGCGCATATTTCGCATATTTTGCCGATATGTCTGACAACTTAAAAAAAGCATAATATACTTGCTCATTTGTTCAGCATATCTATTTGTTTTTGTGACCATAATCTTTATTATATACTCGGTCACGAACAGCAAAAACAAATCGCACTGGCAATGACTCTTTGTTGAGAGTGACAGAATTGCTTGTGCGACTTGGTTCAGAAAAATCATTGAAAGTTACATCGCTAGTTGAAATATTACTAGTATTGTCAGCAGACTGAACAGTGTTATGACTGGTGTTTACAGTAGCTACTGGTTGCAAATGAGCAATAGTGTTGGTGTCTTTTTCAAATTCTGAATCACTAAAGCAGCTCTTCGTATCCGAATCATTATCATCTGTGAGTTTATCCTCAGATAAATGTACCAACCCACAATTATCAACCAAATCGCTCAAAACATACGTTTTAGTTCCTTTTCTAGTAGCCATGATAATGTAGTAGCTCTGTAAAAATAAATCTGAACTAAAAACGTTTGATATAAATATAGAGATAATGTAAGAGCTAAGTGAACTCTGAACAGTCTAACGAACTAATTGTAAGTCGTCTTCCTTCCAAAGTTGCTTTCAAATATTAGAACTACGGGGTGGCCTACACTCTTTTCTATCAATGTAGGCCCACCTGATTTCAAATAAACGGTAAGCAAAAAAATAATAATGAAAATAAAGTCTATTTCTTTTCAATACTGTGCGGTAATCTCTACCAACGCTGTTTGCTTTTTTTTTCAAAAATTACAATGGCTTGGAACTCCAGTAAAACCTCAAAAAAAGCTTTAGTAACACTAGAGAAAAAAGAACTTATTTTCATAGGAAAAAATGCGGCGATTGTACATAGTAGACGCTGAAACGATCGAAATCAAACTTGGCTGAAAGACGCATTAATACGTCTTCAGCGTAAAGAAAGAAAAAATAAGAATGTAATATTACTGTACTTCCCTCACCGTCAATGTGTTAAAAGCACTTACGTTACAGATTTTCGGTAACAATAACACAAATACTGAAGCCAATAGAACAAAGTGAAGAGATGCATCTTAACATTTTTTCAGCCAACCAGTGTCCATTGAGTGATATTTCTGGGCATACTTAGGCAGCAATGATTTTTTTTATTCCTTGTATCATAAAAACAATGACACCTTTGTACAAATTTCTTTTAGTATCGCATTCAATAAAATTGCCCCCACTATATTGAGCACATTTACACAAATACATTTCGTCTACCATCATTATAATATTCTTATCAATTTCGTTTTTTTTAAGTAAGAGTATGGCAGTTTTAATTTCGTCAACACTTCCTGTTGACGAAATTAAAACTGCAAGATCTATCTCATTATTAATTATAGTTTGTTGAACAGTCTGATCAAAAACTCTATCCCCATTTCTCTTATGCACTTTCAAACTTCTACGGGAAACTCGTCTGGCCCAATCGCTTTACCTTTTTTCATTCTTTTCAGTGCATTCTTCACTTCTTTTCTACTGACACAATTTTCCTCTTCGTTAACCACTTCTGCTTTCTCTGTCCTAGGCTCTCCGTCATTTTCCTCGCTTATCAGTTTCTCAAATTTCTCAAAGTACTCCTGTGGGATCCATGTGCTGTGTTTGTAGGATTCTCACCTTCATTTGTTTTCAATCTAGCATACGAATCCTCATACGCACGTCCCTTCGCCATCGCAACTGCCTTCTTTGCCTTACTCTTTCCAATACTTTGAAAAAAACATTTTGAAAAAAAAACGAACACTCTTACAATATTTTGAAAAAAAACTAAAAATTAAAGGTATTCGAGGTCTATCCTATGACTTGATCTCATCTTATTTGGCAAATAGATATCAATTTACTTGTGTAAACTCACAAAAATCTGATAAAAATATAATAAATTATGGTGTTCCTCAAGGCAGCATATTAGGTCCTATTCTATTTCTTTTATATATTAATGACTTACCTAAATCATCAAACTTAAAAACTCTTCTTTTTGCAGACGATACTGCACTTTTTGCTTCTAGCAATAATTATGTCTCATTACAAAAAATTATCAATGTAGAAGTCAAAAAAATTGAAAATTGGTTGTTTGAAAATAAACTTAGCCTAAATTTAAAAAAGTCATACACTATAATATTTGGAGAAAAAAGGAAAAAAAATAAACCAATAAGCATTTTTATAAATAACACAAAAATTTCTAACCAAAATACTGTAAAATATTTAGGAGTTACTATTGACAAACACTTAAAATGGAAACCCCACATAGATGAATTAACAAGTAACGTTTCTAAATCTGTAAGTATACTTTGTTACCTACAAAAATATCTGTCCATTGCCAATTTAAAACTAGTTTATCATGCTCTTGTTAAAAGCAAACTGCATTATGGAATACTTTTATGGGGAAATGCATATAAAACAACCTTATCAAATCTTAATAAAATTCATAACAGAGCATTACGTTACATTACAAAATTACCATATAGAACAAATATAGATAAACTGTTTGCAAATGCTAATCTTCTAAAAATTAATGAACTGTACAAATTTACTGCATCAAAATATATGTTTAAATTATTATACAACAATGGCCCAAAAAATAATATGCAATTATTAAGTGAAATTCATACTCATAATACCCGTCAATCAAAAAACAAAATTGGCCCAGATGGTAGGTGCTTTCACGCAGCCTGGGCCGTGAGTAAGTCTGCTCATTGATTTTAAAATGACAGACCGAAACCGAACCTACCAAAACGGAAGGGTATCCACCCATTCCGATGTTCAGTGTGGGTCTGTTAATCGGCAAACGTCCTTTTCAGGACGGGGCAATGTCAGAATAAAACTGCCCTTTTCAGGGCACATTGCCAACAAGTTCCGAAGACCCACTATTCTTCAGCTGAACATCGAAGGCCTCACTGCAAGCAAGATGAATGTTCTTCATCACCTCGCTATGCAGTCTGAGGCACTCGTCATCCTACTGCAGGAGACCCACTGCACTGATGCAGAGAAGTTGGTGCTACCACATTACCAACTAGCTGGGTCTTCTTTAAGCAGGAAGCATGGCCTTGCCACGTTTGTTCACGAGCGACTGAGATACACGCTTTTGGACCAATCTCCACCGACATCGGAGATCGAGTGGCTGTGTGTGGACGTTGATGGCTATAAAATAGTCAACGTCTACAAACCACCGCCAACGCGATTGCGAACTTTGGATCTCTCAGTGTTTCCTCACCCCTGTCTGTACGCTGGCGATTTTAACTGTCGTCATGCTGACTGGGGTTACGATGACAACAGTCCGGATGGTGAGTGCTTGGCTGGATGGGCAAGTATTAATTGTCTTGCCCTGCTATATAATGCCAAGGACGCTGCCAGTTTTTATTCCGGCCGCTGGAACACTGGCACCAATCCAGACCTAGCTTTCGCTAGCGTAGGTCCAAACAGTCGCTTACCGGATAGACGTGTCCTTGACAAGTTTCCCAGGTCACAACATCGACCCTCGCTTATTACACCACCAAGGTTTGCTATGGCAGTGCCAAGCATGCCTGTTAAGCGATGGAACTTCCGCAAGGCCAATTGGAGTCACTACATTGCTTTGACGAATAAATTCGCAAAGACTTTGTTGCCGCCTGATTCACTTGATGTGGATGCGGCTTACCAGGACTTCTGTAACATCATTAAGAAAGCAGCCAAGAAGACTATCCCACGCGGGTATCGAAACAACTATATTCCTTGTTGGGATGCAGAGTGTGAATCCCTCTACAAAACCTTTCTGCAGTCTCCTCAGGGAGACGATTCAAGTTTGGCTGCTACAACTCTGCTTGCCAAGCTTGACAGAAAGCGGAGGGATCGATGGTCCGAAGCAGTTCGGAGCATTAACTTCTCACACTCTAGTCGAAAAGCGTGGAGTATTTTGAACAACCTTACTGGTAGGTCACGACACTCTCCTCGTCACTGTCCCGTTTCAGCCGATGCTATTGCATCTCAGCTGGTTAGAAATGGGAAATACGAGGCTGTTGATCGCAAGTCATCTCGACTTGTCTTTCAAGAAGTGTCTGACCTTTGGAGGGCCACAACACCAGACGCAGTAAATATCTCTGACAATTTTTCACAGAGAGAATTTGCTGCTGCCCTTCAACATTTAAAACCAGGTAAAGCTCCGGGTCCTGATTCCATCTGCCCCAAGCTTATACTCCATGCTGGAGCTGCTTTGAAGTCCTGGTTACGTGACTTCATTTCTTCCTGTTTGCGCCGACTCAAAATTCCCAAGATCTGGAGAAGAGCGCTTGTGGTCGCGATCCCGAAACCAGCAAAGCCCGTGGGGGACCCAAAGAGTTATCGACCGATATCTCTGCTCTGTGTCCCCTACAAGATCCTCGAGAGGCTTATCTACGCCCGCGTTGAACCATTAATCGATCCACTGCTCCCTAAAGAGCAGGCTGGGTTCCGACGCGGGAAGTCAACCGTAGATCAAGTTGTTCTGCTAACCCAGAACATCGAGGATTCTTTCGAGGCTAAAAAGAAGGCCGGTGCCGTATTTATCGATCTGACAGCTGCTTATGACACTGTCTGGCACCGTGGCTTTACCTGCAAGCTGCTGAGACTACTTCCGGATAAGCACATGGTCAAAATGATCATGGAGCTTGTCCGAAATCGAAGTTTCACCCTTACCACCGGTGACAGCAAGCAAAGCAGGCTACGCCGTCTTAAAAACGGCGTTCCTCAGGGATCGGTCTTGGCTTCCCTCCTATTTAACATCTATACGTACGATCTTCCTTCCATGATTTCCAGAAAGTTTGCTTATGCTGATGATTTAGCATTGTTGCACTCTTCTGGAAACTGGAAGGACTTGGAGGGGACATTAAGCCAAGACATGTCCACACTTTCAGCGTATCTCCAGACTTGGAGGTTGAAGCTCAGTCACACTAAGACGGTGACGGCAGCCTTTCACTTAAACAACCGAGAGGCCAAACGTGAGCTAAAGGTCTACAACAATAGTAGACTTTTACCGTTCTGTCCAACCCCTACATACCTTGGGGTAAAACTGGACAGATCGCTCACGTTTCGTCACCATTTAGTGGCATTGCGCAAAAAACTATCATCGCGCGTCACACTGTTGAGGCGACTCGTGAGCTCGGGATGGGGTGCTGGTGCTAAAACACTACGCATAGCCACCTTGTCTCTAGTCTACTCAACAGCTGAGTACTGTGCGCCAGTCTGGTGTCGCAGTGCTCACACTCGCCTCATTGACAGTGTCTTGAATAACGCCTTGCGCATAGTTACTGTATGCCTGCGTCCCACTCCAACGGACCACCTACCTGTACTTTCAGGCATCCAGCCAGCTGAGCTTCGCCGACTGGGAGCGACACTCTCCTTGGCTTACCGTGGATCTCTGGACCCCGATCATATTTTGCATGGTCTGTTAAATGGGTCCTCAGATACTGGCCAAGTGAGACTAAGATCCAGACGCTCGTTTGTGCCAGGTGCGCGGAATCTCTTGGACAATCTTGCCAGACTTGGCATCCGCGCCTCTGAATGGATAAATCACAAATGGAACGCGGAGTACTGTGAAAGTGCTTCCAGGCTCCGTGCTTTTGTGCCCGGGACCAGTGTCAGGCCTGTTGGGATGGGCTTACCCCGAGCAGCTTGGGTTAAGCTCAACCGCCTGCGGACTGGTGTTGGGCGATTCCATTCGTCCATGCACAAATGGGGTCTCGCTCCTTCACCGAATTGCGAGTGTGGCGCCTCAGAGCAAACCGCAGACCATGTACTAACAATGTGCCCCATACATCGGGCACCACATGGAGCACGCGGTCTGACGGTTTTGGATGACGAAACTCGATGCTGGCTTAATAACACCACTGCCAGCATCTGATCCAGGCAGTGCAGCAGTCTGGGGTAGTAAAAGGATAAACCCTCGGCCCCAGTTCTGTTTGTGTCTGGCCTGGAGTGGATGCCCTTCAAACGATGACGACGAAAAAACAAAAATGTATTTGTTTCTAATTTATTATCCAGTAATTTATCAAAGAGTATTACTATAAGTTGCTCTAAAATATGGAACAATTTGCCGAATAATATAAAAGCTGAAAAAAGACCAAAATCTTTTAATAAGTTAGTTTATGACCATTTATTAAATCATTACAGAACTTAAACCAAATTTTATTTAGGCTACTTCTACTTTTATCTTTTTTAATTCTTTTTGTTTTTGTTCTACTATACTTATATTTTCCTAGTATTTTAACATTGACACTTCTTTCCATAGTATCATAATACTTCACAATTTATTCTTTCAATCAATATTCTCACGTTCTATTTTTAGTTATTTTGAGTTATTTTTATCAATTTATTTTCAATTGGCTCATTTATTTGACTTTTCAACGACTAATTTACCTATGTGAACCCTTCTTACGACATAAAAAGGAAAAAAAAAAAAAAAAAATTTGTGTGAACAAAACGTTTTGAACAAATTATGCATTTTTTCCCGCCTTACTTCGAAATCATATTCTTATGGGGGTAATGATTAAATTCACTTGTTTTGTTGCTTTCTGTATTTTTTTCATTAGCAGCATTTTTTGCAATGTTTGAGACAATTCTTTGTTTTATCTTTTTAAAGAAAATTGTGATTTGTGATGCAAATAAAAATAAATTTTCTCTCTCTCTCTTCTTTTCTTTGAAAACTTTTATTATTTTCATCTCTTATTTTGTGCCATGCTTTCTTTGCCTTTTTCTTTTGTTTTATGCTCTTCTGAACTTTCTCATTCCACCACCATGTCTCTCGTATCCTTTTCGTTTCCCAAATGTCACTCCCAGCGCAGTTTTAGCTGTTTTTCTTAGCATTCCGCTGTTTTATTTCGCTTATTAGGTAACCCATGCTCGCCTCCCAAAATCCTGGTCACCTCTTGTCTAAACGCTTTTGACAGCTTTTTTCCTTCAGTTTCTACCATCTTATTTTTGGCTATATTTTCTCTGCCTTTTTCTTTTTCATTGTGAGGGCCATTTTGCATATCGCAATACGGTGTGCTTTGCGACGCACTCATTCACCATTACCGGACAATCGCACATTTTCTTCAGGTTCCTCCTTCTGCACATCACATAATCTACTTGGATATTTTTCCGCCACTTTTATACGTCACCCTGTGTTTGTCTTTCTTCTTGAAATAAGTTTTGACAACCGCCAAATCCATCCTTTTCGCAAAATCCATAACCATTGATCTTTCCTTATTTCTCGTTCCAGCACCGTACCCTCCATATTTTCTCATCCCATATCCTTCCTTCGACCACAGGTCCATTTAAGTCCGCACTAGAACTATCATCTCCTGTTTTGATAAATGGATGGAAAAAAATTGGCAGATGAAATCCCTCCATCTGAAACTTTACAATGTAAATCCTTTCTTAATGATAAAGTGAAAAATACCATCTTTTTACAACCACCAAGAGTCGACGAAATTCTCAATATAATAAATCCGTTAAAATCAAGAAAATGTTGTGACGATAATGTTATTCCTTCATATTTTATAAAAGTGGCGGGTGATATTTTAGCACCTTATTTATCATATTTTTTCTCTTTATCTTTTAATTTTGGAATATTTCCTGATTTTTTAAAAATTGCTTCCGTTATGCCCTTAACATAAAACTGATTCAAAGTGCGATACGGCTAACTATCGCTCTATTTCTATATCGCTGTGTCTCTCCAAAATTAAAAAAAAATTCATCAAGAATAGATTAATTTCTTTCATTAATAATAATTTTATATCCTCATCAATATGGTTTTCGAAAAGATCATTCATCTGGTTATGCTGTTTTAGATTTAAAAACTACTGTTTATGACCCTATAAATGATAAAAAACTTGCATGCTTAGTCATGATCGATTAGAAAAAAGCTTTTGACACTGTCTGCCACGAAAGATTATTATTAAAATTGAATAATTATGGTGTTAGAGGCAGGGGCGCCGGAGTTTTTTTTCCAGGGGGGGCAAATTTCAAAAAAAGGGCACTTTTTGTTAAAAAGGCACTCCAACAAAAGTCGTTTGTAGCAACCATGTCGCAATCAAATTAGCGTATTCTCTAAAAAAAAAAAGGTCTTCACTTGTAGTCGATCTCTGATTTTCCTATTTCGTCCCAAAATCAAAGGTCTTCACTCAAAATCGTTCTTTCACTCTAAACAAGCATCTGCCTCATTCGCCTCACCCAAAATCCATCACTACCTAAAACTTACGATTTTCGCAACTTTCATTATTGTACCATGATTTACGGATGTCTTTAATTTTAGAAACATCGTTGCATTTGATGGTGATCGAGATTACATAGGTTAAATGTAGAGCAGATCTAAAAATATTTCTGTAAGACAAATTTCAAAAGGCACAATCTGCCCCCCTGTGCCCCCGTGTTTTCAGAATATTAAAAGGCAAGGGGGGCAATTTCCCCCCTGTCCCCCCGCTTCCGGCGCCCCTAATTAGAGGTAATGCATATGATTTATTAAAAAGTTACTTAACTAATCGATATCAACATGTTCGCATCAATAATAATTCGTCAACATCAAAGCAGATAAAATATGGCGTTCCACAAGGATCCATTCTTGGTCCATTACTTCACATTATATACGTTAATGATTTTTCAAATGCGATTAACTGTAATACTAAACTATACGCAGATGACACTTGTTTAATATTTAAAGAAAAAGCATTGATTCTATTTGATTATCAATTAATGAAGAATTAGTTAAAGTTAACAGATGAATGAATCCAAATCAACTTACAATAAACCCCAAAAAGTTAACAATTCTTTTAATACAACCTACTTCAAAAAAACATACCGCTAAATTTTGAAATTAGGTTTAAAAACCATAACATTTCTTCATGTGAATATGTCAATTACCTTGGGATTAATTTAGATCAATATTTAAATTTCAAACTAGCATACTTGCAAAAAATTGGCAAAAAGTGTTGGAATGTTCTGGAAATTAAGAAAATTTTTGCCAAAGAAGACTCTCATTTCCTTATATCAAGCTTTCGTGCAATCACATTTATTGTATGGCATTGTGGCTTGGGGACCAAGTGTTTCGTCAAATACTTTAAATCAACTTTAATTGCTTCAAAATAACAGCATTAGAGCCATTGTTGGTCTGAAGGAAACTCAACACATCACTTCTTCTTATCGTGACTTAGAAATTAAAAAAATTAAGGATCTTTGTAATTTTGAAATACCTAAACTAATGTTTTTATATCATTATTCTCAACTTCCAATTACGGTTGATAATTATTTAGTGACTTCTGTCGCTGTACACAATTACTCTACCAGAAGTCACCATTCTTTGAAATATTATATTCCGAAATGCAGGCTTGCTAGATTACAAAAATTGTTGGAGCAAAAATATGGAATAACATTGATTTAAATATTAAATTACTTTTGATTAATAAATTTAAAGAAAATTACAAAAAGCAATTACCGTATTTTCTTGAATAGAAGCCGCGGCTACTATTTTTTATTTTCGAACATATTGTGCGGTTTCTATTCGAGGGCGGCTTCTATTCAAGGGCGGGTTCTATTTTTTTTATATGAACGTTTTCGTCTTCAAATTGGTGTCCCGTGAGCATTCAAGATAAACTACCATAAGCGACAGAAAAACGGAAACAGTAAATCAGATGCAATTCTATTGTCTCTTTTGCGAAACACTTATACCGTAAACAAGGTCATCACGTGCTACCCTACCGTTAATCCGACAGCTGCTATTCCTGTCGCGTCTGTGTAAAGCAATCAACAAAACCAAACGGAAAAAGTGTTAATTATTAAGTAGCAACAAAAATCTGGGCTCTCTTTTGTCTAAAAGTTTTTATGCACTATCCAATCACTACTGCAATCTGACAACTGCTTTTTTTACTTTGTTTTCTTGTGTCAATAAAGAAGCGGTTTTGTCCATTGCGGCTTCTATTCAAGGGCAGATTCTATTGTTTTTTTTTAAATCAATTCGTGCGGTTTCTATTCGAAAGCGGCTTCTATTTACGAAAATACGGTATTGTTACAATATTAATTTTGATTTCATACCTTAATAATGACCATAATTTTTTTATTCATTTTGCTTCATGCTTTCTTTTCCATTTTTTTTTTGTTTTCAGGACAATTGCATAATATTCCATTAAAATATAATAACGCCTTCATTTTTCCTTAGGGTGGCTGCTTGACCCGAAGCTCGTAATTGGTTACTTCGCAGTCTTCTGATTGGACGCGAAAACATTATTTTATTTAGTCTTAATCGAATTTTTATGTGGAATATATTGTCTTTTTTCATTTATTGTTTACGTGATTGTGTGGCATTTTTTACGCGAAACAATCAAATAAAATACCTCTCTGTCTCTCTGATACACTTTCTATCAACCCATCTGTTGGCGTCACTGCCAACGTAAGACAATCTGACCGGCCTAGTCACGATTACGGCTATTAATGACCTGACGTCAAATATAATAATGCTTTCTTTACGAAGATCCTGCACCACTTCAGAAAGTCCGTCTTCTAGTTGGCAAATGTTTTCAGGAGAGTTTGTTGGATGAATCTCTTCAATCTTACCTCTTCCTTATAGCTACTAAATTTACGACTTGAATTTAACACAACCTTTATTCAATCAAAATTAGTCAGTGTATAGATCCACAGAGCGTAGAATTTTCGAAAAAAATTTTCCCCAATTTAACCAACTATGAAATTGAAATAACGACAGCAAACAACTTTACCGGGTTATTCAAACGATCTTTGATTGCCCTCTACAAACAACGTAACACTGTCTTACGCAAAAGACCTCAACTGAATAAATTCCTCTATGTCAGCTTTCCAATTTATAGAAAGAATCTTAAGAAGTTAGGGCGAGCGAACAAAGCATTTGTGACGCAACACGTGGTTCTATCGATTAGCAATAACAAAAAGAACAAAAGAATTCTGCGTCACTGTATTTAGCAATAGTAAATACATTTGGCGCGACTGAGTACAAATAAGAACGTGAATTAAATACAATGACATTTTGATAAAATTCAGGATGATTCTTAATTAATTTCAATTCTCTGAAGCCAAACAATGCTGATCAAATTTTCAGAAACAATGACCAATTACTAAATTGAATTTTTTACCAATTACAAAAAACCACCACCCAGGTCTTACCAAAAATCATTTTTCTTCTCCATGCTGTTGCCAACCTCTGGAGCATACCATGTTTAGTATCGACCCTTTCACCTCCAGTTTCATAGCCATTAATCTACCTGACACCCTCTTCACTTTCAAGCAGTTCCTCCCTCACCACTATCCCTATCTCATTTCTTCTTCCATCAGCTCCATTGTAGAATAGTTTGCACCCAATTCCAATGTTCCTCGCTTTACCCCCTTTCCACATTATTTCCTGTAGGCACAGTATATCTTTTTTTAAATTTTTTACCTCTATATTTATTTTCCTGACTCGCAGGAAAGCGCCAAAGGCGCTATACATAGAGCAAGCAGTTACCTCGACCTGCTTCCGGAGATGCCAATGTTGCTGTCGGATTGAAATTTTTTTAGAGATATGACTTTAATTTAGATCTGCTTGCAAGACCCCCAAGCAAGGGAAAGTGCCGTAGTGTCTTTCCCAAGGGCCAACAGAATGGCGCGAGTTGGTTTTAAACCGAGACATACCAGTTGACCCAAACGGTATTAGTTGGTTGCGAACATAACCTCATAAATTGGGAAAAGTTGAATTCAAGAACAATCTAATTTTTGGAACAATGAGTGTGGTTTTCGATGCAGAAAATGCACCTTTAAAAATGTTTCTTGAAAAAAAAAAATTTTATTTCCTAATAATTATAGTTTACAGCCATAGACTGTATACCAGATTTATTTATACAATAGTCTATTTTATGGTAAAATTATTTTTACGCATTGCACTTCTAAATTGAATTTTGGGGACCAAAGAGATTTTGGGTACGCAAAGCAGTGGCATATTTCGGGGGGGGGCATTGTGCTAATGTGCAAGTCTTTTATTGTGATTTGAAAATATTTCGGATGCACATAGTGTTTTATGCGATTACAAAGACCTCACTTGAGTGAGCATCGGTCTATGTGGTTTTCAATTTCGCTCTATACCGTCCTCAAAAGCAGTAATGAGATGATTAATTATATGACCAAACCGAAAAATGTAGACTTTCTTCGAAGCTAAAGATAAACCATTTCTTTTTAAACGAAGTAGGAGCTGAGCTTGACCTGAGATCAAGCAGGTAGCAGATATGGCTTAATTTGTAAAGGGTAAAAATCATCCCCGTATCATTACGACGAGGCTGATTCGTTTGGAAAACCTTTTGAACAGATACTTCTCTAAAAGACATAAATTGATTGAAAATTCTCATCTTGCGAACTACAAATAGTCTGGTCCTCTACGTAAACCATTTATAATTTAAAGTAGGTAGAATTAAATGAGAAAAAACCTGAGAATATTTATCTCACTTGCCGACTTAAGACTCCTAAAACTTTAAATAAACATAACTTGTGAACTTCTATCTCATCTTTCAGGAGCAAATTTCAAGCAAGGCAGAGAGACATAAACTCGGTTTCTAATTTCTTTAATTACAGAAAAATACAAACTCGCACAGCCACAGGTCAAGGTTAAAAGCAGTCCCAGGATCGGTTCCAACTGACAGGGCGATATAGCGATGAAGTGCTGACAGGCAAAAAAGTCTTAACGCAGAAACATAAGCGAGCCTCTAAAGTAACCTACACGCGTGATACACCATGAAGGTAGCCGAGCCAAGACGTCGTTTCTACATCACAGTGATATTAACTGTTTGTGACGTAAACAATTATCGGAAATTGACGTCGGATTCCTGCACAACAAAAAATTGAAAATGACGTGAAATTTTTTTATAAGCACTGAGCAGGGAGCAGTAAATCTAACAAAATGAACAAAAAACTTACCACTAAAGCTTTCTTGAATTGGACAATCTGAAACAGCACATGCTCCAAAATGTGCTTAGAATTGCGACAGTCTTTTGGAAGCTTGGGAGTGATTCCAAGGATCTCTCCACACTCCCGAACGTAATACTCCAGATCGCTGTCGTTACCTGGAAACATTATTCGTATCATTTGACGTCGATCGATCACGCAAATAAGACCCAGCTCACATTTGTTAGTAATTTGAGCGAGCCGCACTTTTTCCGATGAGAAGCACTCGTCCAAATCGTAAAGTTCGAGCGGCGGGCCAGGGAGGTCACGAAACTCCGGAGGGAAGACCTGCGGCAGATGAAATCGATAAGCTTTGCAGCAGAGCAATTGTGTTACGGGGCTGCTGTCGTCAATGCTCTAAAACGACATCTTCACCACTGATTCAAACCACCCGGGCCGACGTCTACTCACAGCGGGTTGCAGCGGGGGAAGAGGCGTTTCGAAGTTTGGAGGAATCAAGGTCAGGGGTTCGTGCTTCACCCGCATCTGCTCGTACGCCCTTTATCAAAATGCAATGCTCAGTCAAGCGAAAACAAGCGACGTCATACATCACTTACTGCAGAACCTTGGGCAGGACAGAGTTGTTCAACTTGAACAATTGCATGTCGAAGAGTTGGGTGAAGTCGGTGGGGAAGTCCTCCCCCTCCTGCAAGCAATTCTTTAGGTTGTCGGCGAGCTTGGCGATGCACGGGAGCATGTTATAGTCCGAGATCTCCGGGTCTTCCGCGTCGATCGCGTTCAACTCGATTTCGTCGCTGGTCAGCCATCGAATTATGACGTCCTGAACGATTATGACAAATATCTACTGCGTAAACCAGAAATATAAAAACTCAATTTGATAAACACTTTTTTATTATCTAAGTATAAGAAATATAACAAAGTTTATTTTTTAGCAATATTTACATCTGAAAAGTCTCACCATCACTTTTCCGTTTTCTTCCTTATCAATGTATTGGTCATGGAACATATGAGCTGAACCTAAAACTGCTAGCTTGCCTTGGGAAAGCTGAAAATACCAGAGATTAGAAGCAGGTATTAGTCACAACAGCATAGCAACCGACCGGCGAGTTGTAGAAGCCTAAAACCGGGCGATTGACTGGGATGCACGCCGAGCCGGTCGATAAGACGGCGGTGGAAGGCTTAGCGACATTCAAGGTGGCACCGTAGGGGTATACGTACTGCAGCGCCCTGTGGTGGAATAGTAACAAGCTTTCAGATTTTTGTTATTGTTTTAGTTGCAATTTACTTTTGTTTCATGCCAAAGATATGTCAACTTATGTGACAAAAATAAATACTGTACTGTATATTAACTGCAGAGCTACAAAGAAAACGTAAAAAACAACCTAAGCCAAAACTTTCGTGACTGGTTAAAAATTAAAACCAGTAACTATCAATTACTTTCAAATCTTTTCATCCGTCACTTTAAAAAAACTTACTTAACTCAGTATAACTTAACATCTATAAGGGTATGACCAGCAAAATATTAATTTATAAGAGGAAGCAATTACGTAGGCAGATGGTCATTAGTCTAAGCGTCAAGGTAGCAAAAAAGTGAGGTGGACTAAAGATAAAATGTGCATAACTTCTTCAAGAAACTATCAGAGTCAACGGAAAAAAAATGTCTCGAGGTAGAGAGCTGGACAGACCGATATTTTCGGCCAGTAGCTAAGGCTTATATCTGAACAAGGTTTATAAATCGACCATTTTAAACCTAAACAACTGGAGCTAAGATAAATCTTTTGCAGATGATCTCAACATTCAGCAAAAGGTTGTTTACAGTCAGACCTCGTTGGTCCGGACCACTTTGTTTCGTCATCCAGATAATCGGAAAGCGAAAAATGCGCTATGCGCCCACCTTACTACAATTCAAAGTGCCAAGTTTTTGGTTGGACAACAACTAAAATAAAATTATATTTTTATATAATTCAACCCGCTGTCGAACCCTAGAACCATCGAATTAAAAACGAATGCCCTAATCACTAGGTTATCGTGGCGATCTTAACCCATATTAACCCAAGGGTAGAACTAAAAAACTAAAAACTAAGAACTTTGATAGGCTGTACAATTCTATGGCACAACTTAAAACAGTGTTTGTAAAGATATTTTACAACTTTTATATATCTCAAAGCTATTCATAATCTAAAATAATAAAAAAAACAGTTATTTTTAGTTAGAAAATGCATTTGAAATAATGACTACAAATGACTACAAATGTAGTCATTGGGATAATTCGGGTTAATTTATTTTTGTTTATAAAATGCATTAACATCGCAAGATGATAAGAACAGAAACTTAATGTAAAATTAAAACAAACAATTTTTACTTAAAAAGTCTATTATCCTGTACCAGTGACTCTTCACTTAAAGGTTCTATCTACCTTTTCATGGCCCACGCACGATCACAAAACGATTTGTGAACCATTTTCGCTTCACCAGTAACAATCCGGTTTATCGGATTTCAATTCGATTAATTTAGCACATTTGTTCCAAAACTTCCGTGTCGGAGTCGGACAACGGGGTTTCCAAATTAAACGGATAAAATGCAAAAGAAGAAATCTGTTTCTGGCGGTTTTGTGTCGGATAAAGAGAATTCCGGTTCTTCGGAGTCCGAATTAAAAAGGTCTGACCGCATGGGAAACTGACCGTATGTCAAAGCCGTCACTACAGTTCCAATTTTGCCAAACACAAAAAGGATGCAAAGAAAGCCATATCCTGACTTAATATTACCAGTACCAAACCAATCATAGCTTCGAACAACAAATTTCGAAAACCAAACTCCCATGACCGGTAGTAAAGGGAGCCAAGCTGGCAAAACAACAACAGCTAAATGGCCCATGCAATGCACAGAATGGGGGGTTGATGTAACTGTAGTTGTTGAAACTTAAAACACCAGCAAAGTTGTCACAACAAAATGAATTTCATTTTGAAGTCTAAGCCTTGATGAAAATGCAAGGTCAAACAACTACAATCTAAAACGTTTGTTTGATTTTTCAAACAAATTAAAGATGATTTCTACAACGAAGACTGGCAACATTCTCAGGAATGTGCACATCGACTAATAGTCGCTGGCGTACCGGCGCAGAGTATCTTCGCTCCGTTCGGGGTCCTTCAAACTAAATCATCAAACACCATAACATTAAATTCATTGCAATTTAAGACAAAGACTTACTGTGCGATTGGGTTCAGGCCGCTGTCTTTGTCTTCATCGTCCATGCCAGGCACGTATTTCCCCGCGGCCCGACTGACGGCCCGGTTTAATACTCCGTTGCTCACTAGCGCTTCCTTAGGATGAAAGTACTTATAATAAACACTGCGAACAACAGCATCTGAAAAATACAAATCTGAGTTATGACGATCTACTGAAAAAACTCTTTACAAATAAAACCATCCTACATTATTTATGGAAACATTGAAGAATTACCATTTCAACGTACCATTGTTAACCATTATTCCATATTCCTCCAGTAGAAAGTTGATATTAGTGTTGAAGCTCCCTTCCCCACCCTCCCCCAGCAGCACCAACACACTGCCACCACTCTCCATAAAGCGCTTTAGATTTTCAAACTGAACACAGCTATTTAAAGAGAACTACAATGAAAATACGGCACATTTCATACCTCAAATGTTGAAAACTTCTCACGTGGACCAGGAATAACAAACAACTTAGTATGCTTCAAGTTTTCCAAAGTGATTTCATCTTTGTGACTAAACAAAAAATAAATTAAGCAATTTTTTAAACAGATAATTAAGTTAAAAATCTAAAAGATTACTATCAGAGACAACAAATCACCACTCTTGCAACAAGAACAAACACAACACAAAAAGCCTTTGCAAAGAGGTCATTTACGAATGTAAGTCTAGATTGGCTTTAAACGGTTAAGGCAGGGGCCCTGTTGGGTACCTATGGCTCGTGAGCTAGATGTGGCTCTTTTGATAAAAAGCATAAACTAGCGCACATAAAAGATCTGCGCAGACAAGATTTCAGAAGTGAAAATCTTTTTTAAGATCACTATGTTTTTTGCAACAAAAATCAAAAAATCAAAAACAATAATATAAGTTTTACTTTGCAAAAAAAGACCAAATGCACACACACACACAGAAATGTATGGCTCTCACGGAAATATACTTACAAAAAAAGTAGCTTTTATGGCTCTCTTACCCAAAAAGGTTTCTAACCCTTGGATTAAGGGATAATTCCTCTAAGACAGCCTTGGAGGAGGGGCAACAACAACTTAAAGCAGATATTTTTTTATCATATACTTACGGTGCTACTTTCCAAGCACTTCTCAACCTTCTATGCCACGATTTATATCCATTTGATAAAGTAAAAAGCTCACGCTTAGTTTGATTAAACAAAACCATGTTTCTTCCTGAGCCATCATCAGTACCCTGCAAAAATTAACTTGTCAAAAAATCTGTTGGGTTGGGGAATAAATTGTTGTGGTTTTATATTTATAAATAAATTTAATTAATCAAAGACATAGGAATTCAACCAAGCTTAATCAAATCAAATATAAATACATTAAATCAAAGATGCATTCAGTAATATTTATATCAATTAGAAATATTGAATCTAAAAGAAACATTGAACAAAACAAATTTACAAACTGCAACAATTTATTTCCCAACCCAATATTAAAACAGAAAAAGAAAAAGTGTGTTTAGTTATATATTTGCATTTTATAATTTATACAAATCATGTCTATTGCACTAATAGCTTGAGAACTTCTTCCTATGAAACAATAACAGCTTAATTGACTTAAAGAGCAAACTGGAAGAGAAATTTTTGCAAACAATGATGGTCTAAACATTTAGTGCAGTCCATAATCTCACCCAAGACAACAAAATAAATGTCAACTTGCCAGAGTATGGTTGTGAAAAAATCACATGAACTGTGCTCAACAAAACACACTTGTACAAAGTTAATATTGCTACTTCAACTTAAATCTATAGTGATTGCTAGTAGTGGTCTTCAGAAAACGGGTCAAAACAATTGTCCTTTATTTAAAAAGACTAAAGCTTTGCCTGGCTTCAGAGTTGAATCATTTTTTCATCATCATCATCATCCTTTTCAGGGAAAACAGTGAATTAATTCAGTGTATTTTCCTTTGCCTGCTTGCCTTTTTGGGGTTGCAAATGCAACAGTTGAAGTTGGGATCTCCAAACATCCTGATCTCCTGCAACTAGCAGCAATTTCACTGGTGGAATTCCAAGACATGACCATGCCAGGTCTTCAACATATTTTTGCCAGCAAGTTCTAGATCACCCTCTAGGTCTTTTACCACTTGGAAGACCATCCATTATTTGCTTTGCTGTTTGGTCGTTGGACATTTGTGTCACATGGCCATATCAGCATAGCTGCGATTATTCTATTTGGAGTAGTATCAATTTAATGTTGACAGATTGACAAATGTCTGTGCTTTTAACCTTGTCAAGTAGGAATAAACCTCTGACTTTTTGCAAGAAACCCATTTCAACTGTCTGTACTCAGGATCTCACTCTTTTGGTCATTACCCAACACTTATGACCATAGGTAAGGATACAAACAAAAACTGATCTAAAAACAGAAAGCTTTGCTTTTGTACACCTCTCGTTTTAGTACAACTGATTGGTAAAGCTTGTGCAGTACTGCACTTGCTTTTCCAATACGTGTCCAGTTTGTTGTCCTGTCACTTAAGAATGTGACTCCAAAATACTTAAACTTCTCCATCTGCTTGAGAGTTACTCCATTTGTTTGGAAAGAACACTGGACAGGGTGCCTTGACAGACACATAATCTCAGTTTTAGCCATACTAATTTTCATTTCAGCATCCAAGCATGCATCAGAAAACTGATCAAGTGCATTTTGTTCAAGCACTTTTGTTCAAGCTTAACAATGCAAGGTCATCTGCAAACAGCAGGTGCCAAACATTACACTACCTGAATGTCACACCACTACTGGAGGAACTGTCTTTTTTTATCTTGTCCATGCATGAAATGAACAGAAGAGGAGAAAGAACAAACCTCTTTTGTAGTCCAACACTGAAATTAAAAGGTTTTGTTTTCATACCATTGACAAACACAGACTTCTGACTGTTTGTATAACGATTAGAGAGCAGCTAATAGCTGACCTCTCACGTCATACTCCAGCAGTACTGCCTACAGCTTGTCTCTTGGAACACGGTCATATACATTTTCAAGGTCTATAAAGCATGTATACACCTCTTTGGCATATTTCCAGGATTTCTCAAAAACTTTCTGAAGGGCAAAGATCTGGTCCATGGTGGATCTGCCAGGATGAAGCCAGCGTTGTGGATCCAGAAGTTGAGGTTCAACATCATTTACTTTTGCTATTATGAATTTCTTCAAGGCTTATGACTAAATATGAATGGATATAGAGTTGAAAGTATCAAAGAATTCTTATCTGATAGAAAGATATCAACCAACAAAAAAAGAGAAAGCTAGAAGAGTTTTAGGAGGATAGACAAACTTTTTTGCTAACAGAGATTAGGATTTAAGTATTCTAATAAAAATAACTTCCAGAGCAGCAGATCCCTAACTGGGCATTACGGCACTCTGGTACATCTCAAGACCATGCCAGAGGTGCCATGTAAATGTGGTGAAAACTTCTTGCAAGAACTGTTTCACTGGCATATAAAAGGAGAATTAAAGTATTAGATCAAAACATCAATTTTCGAAACCAAAAGGAGAAAGAAACATGTATTTGCACAGCATGTACAGTAGGTATGATTTCTAAGAAATAAACTTTCTCTGTTATGTAATAGAACAGCAGCAGATCATGAAAGTAATTCTGCAATATTCAAGTTTGGCTGATCATATGATGAAACATTAGCAGGAATAACAGCAATGAGATTTAGCTTTGTAATGCAGAAACTTGTTGTCGGTATTTTACTTCAAAAAAGGCAAGTTAAAATTGTTGTAAATAAAGAGAAAAAGCAAAAAAAAATGACATATAACTATCTCATTTTTAGTTTTATAGTGGTAAAGAAGTTGAGCACATGCAAGATGTGATATGTTGCAAAATTTTAGCTGCAAAAAGCATGCTAACTAGCTAATTGAAATGCTGTTAAACAAAAAATCACAACTAGTTTAGGAAACCATGCTGGAAGCTAACAGAAATGAACTAACAGTTAGTTGTATTTTCTAATTTTTTTTGTACAGCATCCAAAAATCAGCTGGCATCTTTTAAATTTGCCAATAAAATGGCAAACCATTCCAGATGAAATTATATTTCCAGCTGCCATTGACTTGCAAATGATTGAAAAATCAACTACTTTACAACTTTAAACTGTTCTATTTTCAAATAATTTGTAGAAGGATTGATAAGATTGCAGAAGATATATTACGGTAATAAAAAGCTTCAGATTATCTAAATCTTTGCATAAATTGAATGATTTTGTCTGTTAAATTAAATCCGAATTAACCTAGGTCTACTATATTCATAAAAAACTCAACTTTTCTTACCATTTGAGGGACTGGAGTCATAATAGTAGGGTGATTTTATAACAAAATTTAATATAAACTGCAAAAAAATTAGTTAATAAATTACAAAAATATAAACAATTGCCACTTTTGCTTTTAATTTTTTTTTTATCTACTATTTATGCCTTAAGTATTATATCAAGGCATAAACTTTTCCAAAAAATCAAAACTTAGCCTTTGAATTTAATTTAATGATTTAAAACATGAAATTTTTAGTGGTTTTACCATTGTCTTCTTAATTCTATTAATTCACTTTTATATTTTTTTTCTTTAAAACTGCTTTTTTAACTGATTTAATGATACCAGTTAAACTTTTATTTCAAAAAGCAATGTTGTAAGTTTGTTATAGGGACTCCTAAACACTACTGGGATGTTAAACTTCTTACAGCTGTAGGGTTACAGAAGACCAAGTCAGAAGTAATTTTGAACATTTGCTAATATTGGTAACCATACATGCTAACTAGATTAGTTATTATTAGGTCATTAAGAATGAAATGTTCGAATCCATTAATCACATTTTTGTTGAATAATAACTTTCACATTTTTTTATTGTCGCTTCATAATTTCATACCATAAGACCTTAACTTTATCACCTTACAGATGCAATTCAGGTTAACATATAATTATGTGATTTAGATATTTTAAATGAATATCGTGGAACCCATGGATAAATCAGAGATTTGTGTTGCTTATGAATACAAATTTCATCATGGGAAAAATGCTTCTCAGATGGCTAAAAATATTAATGAGGTGTTTGTTAGACAATGTGGCAAACAAGCAAACTGTGCACTGATGGTTTGAGAGGTTTTGGTCTGGTGATTTCAGTCTTGAAATCAACCCCGTGGTAGGCCTGTAACCAAGATCGATAATAATGACCTGAAAGCAGTAATGGAAGAGGATACGTCTCAAACAATGTGTGCTTTAGCAAAGAGATTAAATGTTTCAATTCCTACTATATTGGACCATATGAAACCATGTACCAACTTTTTATCCAATGACACTTTGTCCACAACTTTTTGTCCAATAGGGTTAGAATTAGGGTTATGGTTCAGGTTCCCTTAACAAGACTTCTTTTCTTTGAAATTAGACCAAACGTTGTTGGACAAAAAAAATAGGACAAAAAGACGTAGACAAAGTGTCATTGGACAAAAAGTTGTTGGACAAAAAGACCACCAACCATCTGAAACAGATAGGAAAGGTAAAAAAGCTGGACAATTGGGTACCACATGAATTGAAAAAATATCAAAGGACAGGTCATCTTGAAACTTGTTATTCCCTGCTTTCATAGCAGAACACAGAACCATTTCTGCATTGTATTGTTACTGGTAACAAAAAATAAATTTTTTTCAACAATTACAAATGTTTAGCAAGATGGTTGGACAAAGATGAATTCCAAAACACAGTCCAAAACCAGAGTTCCATCAAGAGAAGTTAATGAGTGATTTGGTGGTCCTAAGCTGCTGTCATTCATAACAGCTTCATGAAACCTGGTATGCAAATAACAGCAAATTTATACATCAATCAATTGGATGAAATGATGAGAAAACTCACACATAAGTAACCGAGGATAGTGAATAGAGAGACCTGCTAATCCTCTTGTAAAACAATGCTCAACCTCATGTTGTACAAAAAACATTACTCAAAATACTCTCTCATCTACATTATTCACCAGACTTAGCACCAACTGGTTACCATTTTTTCCAAGCATTAGATAACTTTTTACAAGGAAAAGCCTTTGCAACCTAAGAACAGGCAAAAACATCCTTCAGTAATTTTATTGCCTCTTGCTTTCCGCAATTCTTTGTTTCTGGCATAGATAAGGTACCAATAAAATGGCAGAAATGTGTAGATGCCTTGGGTGCATATTTTGATTAAACCTTTTGCATTTTGTTTATGATATAGTAAAATACAGTGTCAGTGTTAAATCAGACATTTCATTCTAAATGGCCTAATAGTTATTCAAATTTTAAATAGTACTTATGTTTTTATTTAATGACCAGTTAGTTTAGGGCAGGGGATGGCAACCTTTTGCATGTCGCAGGCCAAAAACCAATTTTATAGCGTTATGGTGGGCCACACTTTTTTAGTTACTTTTTCAGTTTTAGTCATACCAACTGAGGTAGACATTAGACAGCAAAAAGAGCTTTAAAAGGCTAAATTTTTAAGAAAAGAGCTAAATTAAATAAAAAAGTTCTATCTAGATATAACTTAACATACAGTATGAAATCTTGGTATTTATTGAATAAACTAATTGATTAAAATTTATTATTTTTTTTCTTCAAAAGCATTAAAAACATCTTTATCCTCATCTACTTGCATTTCATTATCAATAGAGCTGCTTTGACACGTGTCAATATTCTCCAAAACTTGAGTTGAAAATTCATATTCACGACAGCATTTGCTATAAACAAGTTATTTTTTGCATTTTAATAGGAGCTGAGCAATGCAATTAAAGTTTCAAGAAAAATCAAAAACAAATTTTTGGACTGGTTCTATAGGCATTGGCACTTGTACCAATGTTGCATAACTCGGCAGGTTAAATTTTCAAATTTTAAAGATTTCTGTGATTGCTTCATAACGTTTTATTCAAGATTGTTGTGCTCTTTGCCTCAGTCACTGCTCTCCCTGTTATGTAAAATATAGCAAGACTGTGACAACCGAGGATAACAAGACAAAAAATTACAAGATTACACATTAATAAATCTTTATCAGAACAATCTTAAACTGGATAAAAATAAAGCTAAATTTTCCACTTTAGGGCTAAAAAATACATCAGTTGGCTAAAATCATAAAAAGGGCTAAATTGGCAACCCTGAACACAGGAGGTGCAAAAGTGCAACAAAAAACTTGCATGTACGACTGTGATTTGCAACGACATAACAACAGCTGATACCTTTTATATTCTATTTTTTGGTCCCCACTTGTTATCTGCAGATGTAAATAGAGCAATGTCATACAAATTTAAAATAAAAACTTTTTTTTGATCTTCACTAGTTTTTTTAGATGTGAAAAAAGCAACGTCATTAAAACTTAATGTAAACTTTAGTTGACTATTAAACTTTTTTGTTCTACACCAGATTTTGTACTGAAAAATGAAGCATTTTGGCATCCCTGCGGTAACTAGATGTATCACAGTTTTACTGCCCCATAGATTATTTGAAATGGTTAAGTACTGCAAACAATCTATGCTGTGGGCCGTATCCCATTAATATATAACTAACATGTCACAGGCTGGGTGATTTTGCTTGGCGGGCTGAATCTGGCCTGCGGGCCATAGGTTGCCGACCCCTGGTTTAGGGCTAGAGAATGGGTTATAAATAAATTTTTTATCATATAAGCTATAATAAAAACTACATTGTAAGTTTTGTTTCAGCTTGGTTGAGTAAAACGTATGACTAGGCATTTAAGCATTGTACAGGGTGTCCCAAAAAAAATGACACGATTTTAAAATGTAATAATTATGTCCATTCTTACACAAACAGTGTCAAATTCTAGCTACATGCACACAGATATTATATGTTTTCATGTTTTGGTTTTCAAGTATTTCTTATTTTAAGCCTAGAAATGCCATACAGTACTGTACAAAAAGCATTTTGTGTTCTAGAATATGCTAAAACACAGTCGTTCAAGACAGTGCAGCGGGCATTTGCACAACCATTTGAAAAAACAAGATCTGAAAAAGTACCAGACAAAAAACAAATTTGGACATGGCACAAAAAGTTCAAAGAAGAAGGTTGCTTGTGCAGAGTAAAAGGATCAGGAAGAAAGCCAATATCAGAAGGAAACGTAGAGCAAATTTGCAGAAAACTTGTAAACAGTCCTTCACAGAAAATCTGTGAATTTCTGAAAATCAATAAGCTTTGTGTGTTGTACTGCCGACAACACGTAAATGACAATATCTTTTAAAATAAATTATATCAACTCATATGCCTGTCAAGTTTCATGGATTTCGAGTTATAATTTTTGGAGATATTTGCATCTCAAATGGTGTCATTTTTTTTGGGACACCCTGTATTGCCAAATTTGAATGCAAGGAGCATTATCTGACAGAGCAATAGAATGCCTTATATTTTTATTATTAATGAACACCAAAACTATAAACTTAATAGTTTTTTTTTATTGTACAAAATTAATCTAAGGCCACATCAAAAAAAATTTTATTTTACAATAACATAAAAATGTAAACTTGAAGTTATAAAAATTATAAGCAAAATTTTTAGATGCAAAATTCATATAATTAGAAAATTGAGCCTTAAAGTAATTCACAAATTTAGATTGGAACTACAAAAAGGCAATATATTGCCATAACAGCTAATAATAAACACAAAAATTCTCAGCTTCTAATTGCAGGTAATTCAACAAATAAAATTAAATACAGTTTACCCTTTTTAAGTTGGACAGCTTAGGGGGAAGGTGTCTGAATTAGTTGATTGTCTGATTTAACTGAAGGCCTATAGGCCATAGCCTATAAACATGCCTAGGGAAATGGAATTTTGTTGAAAATGCATTGTTATTATAAAGGCTATTTTGTTTTACTAAATTTACCTTCATAACATGTAAAAAAAAGCAGATTTATTGATTTATTTATTTTGGGGAATTAAAAACACTGCAAAACTGTACATTTTTTTTTACTATGTACCATACAACAGAGGTTCTCAAACTTTTGGTGTTAGGAGCCCATGAAGAAGTTGACAATTATTTACGGAGCCCCAAAATAAATTTATAAAAATAAAAACAAAAAAATACATTGTTACTTACAATGATGGATATTTAAATTCAGGGACCTGAGGCAAAAATTGCCAAAAATTGATGTCCTGTAGAAAAAAAAGGGCTTTCACTTTTTTCTCCCAATATCATGGTAGTCTCTAAAAAAAAAAAAAAAAATCTTTACTTCAATTTTGTCTCCCAATTCACTATATTTCCTCCGAAATTATGGTGATCTCTAATTTTTTATGAGAATAAAAGTAATTTTTTACAGTTTGTATTAACAATTTCAGAGACCGATTCCAAGTGAAGACCATTTTTTTTTTTTTAGAGAACACCCTGATTTTGGGACGAAAATAGGAATTCGAGAGACCGATTCCAAGTGAAGACCTTTTTTTTTTAGAGAACACCCTGATTTTGGGATGAAAATAGGTGCTGCTAGCTGGTTGTGGCCTGCAATCTCGAATAATTTTGAAAAGTGGCCCACGAGAGTGCAGAAGTTGGACTACCCTGGCATAAGACAATCAAATTACCACACAGGGGCTCCTCAAGCCTCTAGAATGTTTCATTGGGGTTCTGCTCCACTAAAAAGGTTGAAAACCACTGAAGTAAATGAATAGCTCGCGGAGCCCTGGGGCTCCGTACAGAGCACTTTGAGCCTATGCCATACAATACATTACAGAATAAACATACAAACAAAGTATCGCTGTCAAAGAAAATGGCTGCTAAGATCTGCGTCAAAGAAAACTGCTGATTTTAGGCCAAACATTTTTTTTCTGATCTTGGAATTTTTTTCCTCAGTCATGGTCCAACTTATCCAATTATCTGAGTTATCCAGGTCCAACTTAATGAGGGTAAACTGTATAGGTCTTTATTTTGTTTTACGTATATAAAGTATAGTGATATGAACAACATATCAACTCATGCATTTTATTATTTATTAAAAAAAGCAAGTATTTTGCAGAAATCATCGTTTGTTAATTTTTATGAAAACTTTTTAATACACTTAATCTTTTATGCCAAAAATTTTGCAACATTTTTTTTGCCTTCAGTTAAAAGGTTTCAGCAGTTTTGTTGATTTTAAAGTTGAAATAAGAATGCTTGAAGAAAAAACTTTAAACTTATCAAAAGATAAAAAAATTGTACATTTTTAGTTGACTAAGTTTACATTACACAAAGGATTAAACAGCCTACTAATGGGAGTTTTTTTGGAATAATGGAATGAAGTCACCCAGCAAAAACTGTACTAGCTTTTATGCTTTAAAGATGTAGTATGTTTGATACCAATTCAAATATAAAACTAATTTTCTAAATAATATTTTAATTTATTCATAAAACTCTTGATAAAATTTTTGCTAGTTGACAATTATGAAAAAAATAAAAGCAGTGAATATCAAAAAAGAACCAATAAGAGTTTAAAAAATTTTAATTTTGAACTTTATTAAACCAAATGGAATAAATTATATAGTCGAAGTGGCCAATGCACAGCAAAAACGCAGACAAATTAACTTTTAATTAAATAGCTGGCTTTTAGAATGCAATGAAGCCATGAATTTAACTTATTTTATTTAAAAAACTATTAATGTGTTTAAAAAAAATATTTTTTTAAAATTTAACTTCTATTTCCATAGCCTGCCTGACTTTTTACAAGATACGGGTAATGTGCCAATGATGGCGGTAATGCATAGGCGATTGCGATTATTGCGCATTTTTTGTACTTTTTAAAGTTAAACAATCATAACTTAGGTGGAATGATTTAAAAATTTTAAACATGGAAAGGACTATGTACCTGAGAAGGGGTTAAAGGGCCAAAGTCCACCAGTTAAGCAAAATAAAAAATAGCTTTAAACTTTTTTTTGCATTTCAAAAACTTGTCTCAATTTTTCTTGCTGAGTTCTCCTTTCACATGTTGTTTCTGTTTTATCAACGAATTATATAGAACTAAAAGGAAATAATTAAGTGCATTGATCACAGGACAGAATTCTCCATTCTGGCTAATGAAACTACATCTCCAAAGAATTATTGTATAGTATATTATTTTCAAATCAATTTGATTATTTATACAAGCAAAGAGCCTAACCTGCTTTTTTCTGGTCTTATTAGATTCAGATACGGTTTAGGCAGGCATAGAAATAGTTAGGCTATGCATGGAACCACATAATGAATAAAAGGTTTTTTGTGATTATGAAAAAAAAAGAAAAAAGTTATTGGAATTCTAATAAGGTTTTGTTGTTTTAGAGAAGTGTTTGATCAGAGAAGAATAACACTACATTAGTTTTGAAGAACAAATTCAAATCGACAATGAAGATTAGAGCACACTTAGATTATCATAGATTACAATGATTTAGCCTCTTGTTATTTGTAGTAGTCTGCTTTTTACAGATATTAATTTATTTCAGCGTTTAGTGTGTTTTATGTTGTCTCGTTGCATGTCATCAAGTAAGCAGTAGTTCATGAAAGCAAATGCAATTAAATAAATTTTGATCAACTTCAGTGCATTCTTTTTTTTTGGTTCATTTCTGAAGAATTTTCATGCCAGTTGTTATATAAGCCTATTGCTCAAAAATTTTTTTCTTGTCCACAGTTGATTTTCCCGATGTGCTTCCAGTGATGCCAAGATATTGCCGTCTGGAATTCGAGGAACTGCATTTGATTGGTTTAAAAGCTATCTATTAGGATGCATGCAACAGGTGCAATTCAATAATTATCTTTCTTCAACTAAAAAGCCAATCACCAGCTCAGTCCTCAAGGCTCAATTTTGGGTCCTCTTTTATTTATACTTTATGTTAACGATTTTGGAAACTGCTTGGATTTTAGCACAAATGTATCGTTTGCTGATAATACTAACATCTTTATTACTGGTAAAAATATACAATCAGTCTATTCAAAAACTAATCTTGAACTTAAAAATATTGATGAATGGATGACTGCAAATAAACTAACAGTAAATTTTGCAAAAAACTAAATATCTACTTTTTACTCCTAGAAAAAGTAATTATTCTGTCTCAAATACATTGTTGGAAATACATTTTAGAAATACTACTATTGAAAAAGTTTCATCAATTTGCTTTTTGGATGTAATAATTAATGAATTTTAAGCTGGAAAGAGCACATGAAAATGATAAAACGAAAAATTCATTCTTCTCTAGGAAGTATTGTGTGTAAAACTGTGTCTTACCACTAAAGCAATGCTAATTTTAGACAATTCATTATTATTAAGTCATTTAAGATATTGTATCACCAGCTGGTGCTTTGGAAATCACAAACAATCAATCAACTTCAACGTATTTGTAATAAATTTATTTAAGCCATGTATGGAATAAAACAGAGAGGCTGTGTAAAAAATGTTATGATCAAAAACGTGCTTTTAAATATTCAGCAGTTGTATGAAAGTGAAATTGCAATTTTAATGTATAAATTTCAAAAATGCACTTTTCCTATCCCAATTCAACAACTATTTCAGCTTAAACCATGTCAAATTAAAACTAGAAGTGACAGTCAAATTATTTTTTAGTTTTTGAGAACAACAGTCTGCCAACAATCAATTAAATTTATTGGACCCAGAATTTGGAATACTTTGCCTCAAGAAATTAAAAACTGCTCTATAATAGTTTCTTTCAAAAACAAACTAAAAATTTATTATCGCATGGCGCAATACCTGACGAATCTATGAAAACATAATGCCGTACCTGCAACATAGAAAAAGTTTTTTTTTCTTGCCTGCTGCTGTTTTCTTTTTATATTTCAGGTCATCGTCAATATCAATTCAAGAATTCAACTCTACATGCACCTGAAACAATCGTTTAATCCCAAATTGTATTAAACTAGTCTTGAAACGCGACAAACTTTTTTTTTTTTCCTAAAAATTGACCAGATAAGAAAGTTTAATGCCAGCAGAGTCTTAAAATAAACTCATATTAAAACTTTAAATAATATGTTTAAAGAATTTTAAACAAAAATCAATATGTTACAAAAACAAGTCTTATCTATAAATATGTTTCTCTTGGGTATGAGTGTAAACTGCATCCGGTTGTAAGCTTATCAACTGATAAATCAGGATGAATGAGGATACCCAATTATAACTTCCTCCAGGTCACTTTTGGGCAAGGTGTAATACCTGAAAGCCTTCCTGTGCTGGGGTTACATGCCAGCAAATAATATATAATAATAAACAAGGCTGTCTTAATTTTTGTTGTTTCTATGCATTTTTTTATGTTTTTTTTTTGTTTTGTTTTGTTTTAGACATTTTTATTTTCTATACTTGTATATATATATTTTTTTTTTAGGTGATGCAACCATGCAAGCCGTTACCTTAGCTAGTGTAGTTTATTGAGTTTTTGCATGTTTCAACGTTGTTTCATTTTGTTGCATGTCCCTTTTTCTGTAGTGTAATTATGTTGATGTAAATATTTTGTTCAACAAGTGACGGAAATAAAAAAACAAATGACTGACTGACTGACTGACTGGTTGAAATTTATTATTTAGATTTTTGTTTATTTACTCATTTTGATATCAATAATCTGTAAATATGCTAACTAAGAATTCAAAACAGAGAAAAGTGTCATAAAATTTTTTTTCAAGGATAGGTTACAACAATTTGACCCGAGTAACTTTGAAATTGCAACCATGTTAATGAAAGCACCATCAAAATGGCACTCTTAACCACTCAACCAAGCTATATAAATTTTTTAATTCTTAAAAAATTATTTTCATATGCAAGGATAGGCTACTTAACCCTTTTGCACATACAAAGATTTTTTTTTTAAATGGCTTAGATCTTTTTCTCAATTTTTTTGTTACTAATTAAACAACCAAAACACCTCATTGAAATTTTGTTTTCTTATCTAAAAACATCTAATGCTCCAAACAGAAATACTTTAAATATAATTTCAGAAAAAAAATCATCAAACCCTAAAGAAATCTCAGCTCTTACCTTGCCCTTGATCATAAACATCAAAACATTGCACTAAGCTTACTGTTTCGGACCAAAGATGCAAGTTGGAAGCACGTTGATGCTATTATGCATGGTTGGGTTTAATTTGAAAAAAACCGATTGAAGGGAAAGTTAGTTTTAGATAGAAAGAGAGTTAGTTTTAGAGAGAAATTAGTTGGTTAAAAAAAAACTAAGCTCTTCTCAAGCTTCTTAACAAATTTTAAAAAATTCAAAAAATTTTGGGCCCACATATTCATTTTAAACAAAAAGTGCATTACTTGGAAACGATTTCAAGTGATGACCTTTTTTTTAGAGATTAACTTGAATCTAGGACGAAAATTGGTTTTGAACACCATGATATTAGGACTAAAAATTAGAATCTCACACAGAATTTTTTTCCTACCAGTAAAGTATTGCATGTTTTACTCATGGACTACCGATAAATACCCGAATGCATGACCCGATTTTGGCATGCCAATTGCATGACTAGTCTCAGAGGTCACCGCACGCCACTGCTACATACAGAGGTAAAATAAATTACAAAATTAAGATAATAAAACCTGTAACATTAACAAATAATTCAACTCTTTGCTACTAAATAAACGTCGCAATGGACAGCAGCAAAAAAAGCCTTAAAATAAATTTTACCTTCAAAGGTTTTTAGTTTTTTTAAAAAATAAATCAGAAAACCTGCCAAGAGAAACAACTAAACGGTTATCCAAATGTTAATTTTAAATTTTGAACAGCAACTTTTATCAAATGTTTTGTAACTATTTACTCTTGAAGTTTCCAGCTATTAATTTTAAAATTAATTTTTTAGTAGTTAGCAAGGTGAAACTTCCATTTTAAAATCGTAATTTAATTTTCTAACTTAAATTTTTCGTTCATTTTTTTAAATATTATAAAAATATATTGATTCCCGCAAATATTTTTAGTTCCAAAATTACATTTGAACATCAAAAAATTAGCCAGTAGCGTGGGTGAGTGGTTAAGAGCCTCATGATTGCTATCGACACGGCCTCGTTCAAAACGTACTTGGGCCATTCTGTTGAGTCCTTTGAAAAAGTACTTTACAACTCTTTCCTCTGCTTCTTGGTTTTGGCAGGAAGTTCTAAATTTATTTATATCTTTATAAAACTAAAAAAAAAAAACAAATAACGGTCAGCAGTATCTTGGCACTGCAGCAGATCGGAATAATTGCTCGCGCTTGTGCAGCAACTGTGACTCTTTTCTGCAATTTAGGAGAATAAAAATAGAGATAAAATCAAAAGAAATTTTGGATTTTGTTGTTGTTGTTGTTTTTTGGAAAGGTGTCCACAAAATTTCAGACATGCATTGACATGGCTACCCGAAGCAGCTTTTATGGCCAAGTCAAACACTGACAGCAATGGTGTTGAGCCAGCATCAAGTTTTTTTGTCTAAAACCGTCAGAGCTGGTGCTCCTTGTCGTGGCCAATGCATGGAGAGCACGCTGTATGTGACCAGAAATTTTCTCAGTTTTGCTTTGGCTCTGTGGCAAAACTTTATTTTAAAATAAATTTAACGGGTGGAAATGAGATCAATAAATTTTTGAAGTCAACTTAAAAACAATTTAAAGCTCCAACAAAAAGCAATAGCAAGAAAGTAAATTTATCTTTCAAAAAGTAAAAATTTACTTGGCAACTTTTATTTCTGTCCCCGACAAACACACCACGTGGATTCCACGTAATGTGTTTGTAGGGTCTTTATAAATAATCTACTTTTCTTCTCAGTACGCTTGGTGTGTTAATCAATTAAAAAGTTTTTCTTCCAAATATATATTATTTGTGGTAATTAAAAAACAATTTTATCATATATTATTAAGTTAAATATGACTTAATTAGCCCTATTCTTGCCCTTTGCATATTCAGCATCTTTTATTTGACTACAGTACGTCGATCAGCGGCGTCCAGCCTTTTTAATCAGAAGGCTATTTTGGATATTGAAAAGTATTCGTGAACAAGCTTTCCCAGTAAACATTCATCATCGGGCCAACGTTGGCTTTAGCGCAGCTGGGTTGGGAGAAAGTTGGAAAAATTGCCAACATTTAAGCAACAACGCCAACTTTGTGCCGATGATTTATTTTTGAGTTCTGGTTTGTTCTATTTTAACTAAGAACTATTTTTTAATTCAGCAAATAGAAACGCTTAAAAAACAAATTATTAATAAAAATTTTAACTATTTCAAATAAAATTATGCGCCTATCACATGGAGCATTGTGCAACACGCACCTGGCTCATGCCGTTCAAATAAAATTGATTCATATAAACTTGAACAAAAGAGAACAAAGTTACATTGGCATTTTGTTGGCAGAGTTGGCAAATATTTTGGCAGTTTTTCCGACTTTTTAATGTCATCTAAAAACTGTTCGAATTTTTTTGAAATATCAGACCATAGAGACTAACATTTTTTTTTTATTCTTTTTAAACATTGAGGTGTAACAAAAACATATAGGCTATCTCTCATCAGAAAATCTTCTATTACTAACAATCAAAGCAATTGAAATTTCATCAAGCAAAAAACTGTAGCAGAAGGACATTACTTGTTGTCGCTGTTTTGTAAAAAGCTTGCATCAATATTTACCACGAACAACTGGGGATTCTTTGAATAAAAAATTTTGGCCAACTTCTTACCAGCGTATTACCAACTTAGTCACAGGGGAGACAGCCAATGCTGCCTTCAACGTTGGCCCAACACATTACCTGCAGCTGTGAACAAGAATTTTACTAAGCAAAGAAATAGTGACAAAAAAGCTTTTTTCAGCGTAAATTTGATTTTTTTTCACTTTCGTACTTTAATTACTTATGTTGACATGGGCGTCCCCTGGGGAGCAAAGCGGGCATATGCTTACTGAAAATTGACTTTTTATTAAAAAATACTTTAATTTCACTATATAAACTGCATTTTTGCAAATTCTGCCCCTCCCAAAAGTTTTACCCCCCCCCCCTGGAAATTGGTTACGGGACGCCCATGTATGCTGGCTTCATCACCAACGTCAATTGTCGCTCAAACAACGTCAACCAACACGCAATCAACGCATTCGAAAGCATGAAGGACGAAGACGAAAATAACAACTACATTGCTAATAAAACCACAAATAAAAGATTTCTGTGTAGTCTACATAAATATACGAATCTCAACTAACATCACTCGGGAATTAACTCCAAACATACCTATCTTAGTAAGTTCAAATAAGAAATTTCGTGTAGTGTTTAAACTTTGTTGTAGTGTTAACTGTTTGGATACTGTTTTGTTCAAATTGCCTACTTTTGGATTAACAAGAAGATATCGTGACCAAGACATTAGAGCTGCAGTGGGATTATTACAAGAAGACTTTAAGCTTGAAACAGCAATTGGACTAACATTTCCGGATATATTACTTTACAAACGGTTTGATTTCAAGATTTTTTTAAAATAAACTGAAAACAAGGTAGGATTTTTTCTTTCTCTCTTTTTAAGATGACCACAAAAAAGAACTCTCTTCTGTTTAAAGTCACTTTAGATAACGAAAAAAAAGAATTCCAAATAAATGACTTTATAGATTTTTTCTTAGAAGGCGGTTTGTTTGAATCTTATCTCAGTGAAATCTATGGCATAGCTACGCACAATTTTACTTTGAATATATTTAACGTAACTTTCAAAGAATCAACTCCAAAATCTCTAATTGAAGACTTGTATGAAACTTTTAAATTACCTCAACAAATTACTATTAAAGATGAAGTTGACTGCACAATCCAAATTAACAGACCACTTGGTTTTAGACAATTAGTAACACTCTATCCGATGCCCTTTGACATAAATACGGAACAATTAAAAACCTTTACAAATAAATGGGGCATTTTAAAACATTATGAATTCGGTAAGCATAAAAAGTGCCCTTTAATACATAACCCTTATCTACACTTATACTTTGAAAATTTTAATCGTAATGAAATACCGGATCAAATTGTTTTTCGAAATCGCTTTATTGCTGTTAACGTTGATGGAGAACTCTACAAATCCAGATGTAATTATCGTAAGAAAACAGACCATGTGATTGAAGATTGTCCAATTAAAAACCAATCCAAAACAAACCAACCCCCCAGCACTCTACCCCAACCCAAACCAACTTATGCCCAAACAATAACGTCGACCCCAAAAATTCCTCACCCCCCTATCCTTCACCCTTCAACCAAAACAAAATTAGTTAAACAAAATATTAAAAAAAACACCCAAAATTTTCCCCCGCTTAATCAGAACCCCACCTCCAAAATCAAAGAAAACATTTCAAACCTCAACCCAAATTTATCATTCCTTAATATCAGTCAAGAAGATGCAATCAAGTCCTTTGATAATATTCAATTTGTCAAAATGCCCCAGGCCCCTTCCTCAAAACCAAACTCTCCCCAAACCCCCTCTTCCCTAAATGATTCCAAAGTACAAAAACGAAAATTATCACCCTCCTCGCAATCATCATCCATTAGCATTGATTTAAAACCAAGAAAGAAAAAAACCAACGTAAAAGAAAAACAACGGAAAAATAGTATTTAATTACCTTTGCAATAAAATCCAAATTATTTTAGTGTAAAACTGTATTTATGTTTGTTTATTTTTCGTATTTATTTACTGTTTTGTGTTATAAATATTATGTATTTGACAGTGAAGATAAGTCATTTCCTTTTTTATATTCTTATTCTGTTAAAACTATGTTACTTCTCCTACCATTGTTCCGTAAAGTCACACTTCGAACCACACCCAATAATCACGCCACAATCTCTTGTTCAAAACAACACCATATTTGGTAATCACACAACATTCTATTTTCAACACGTCATCTTTTAACATGATCCAAATCCATGAGTTCAAAACCTTGGCACTTCGTTTTTTTTTTTTTTATCTTCAATTCTTATTCACATACACACTCTAATTTGAAACGCGCGAGTTCGATTCCTAAACTGTTTTTTTTTCTCTCACATTTTTTTTTAATTCTCTCATTCGCAACTATTCCACCTCAATACTTTACTTTATTCAAATTCACGAGTTCGAAACCCTGTCTTTTTTTTTTACATGCGTTTTTTTTTTTTCAAGCACGAGTTCGATTCCCGTCTTTTTTTCTTTTTTTTTCACTGTTTTGTTCATACGTACTTCACTATAACTTACACACGTCACATGCTCTTAAATCATGGGTTCGACTCCCAGGTCTTTTTTTTACACATTTTCTACTTCACGTGCTCGCTTCTTCAATTATTTTTTTTACATTTAAAATTTTTTTTTACTACACGTTTTTTTTCCCTTCATACACTATGCTATTATTATTATTATTTTTTTTATTCCTTTCTATCATTCACACAAATAAATTCTTAACTTTAAAACAAAATGCAAATAAAATTTACCTCCATTAATATCAACGGCTTTAATAAATCGGATAACAAACTTGCACAATTTATCACTCACCATAACATTCACTTCACCTGTATACAAGAAACACACACAATACAACACCAACAATTGTCACACTTCTCACACAAACACAATTTTTTAGTCTTCCCCAACACTGATCTTTCCTTAACCACACAAATTTCACATAGACAAGGACCCTCTTCATTCTAAATTCAAACAAAATACATCTCAATACACAAACAATCCATTCTCACATAATCCTCCCCAACTATATTCAATCCCTTTCTTTCTCTCTTCTAGATAAAAACTATACCCTCATAAACTGTTACCTTCCGTCCGGCAAAACCTCCTCCCAAACTTCTCACCGAATAAAAGCAATTAAAACCCTTTCCTCATACCTACACAGTCTAGATTTCAAAAACAGGTATTTAATCATAGCCGGAGACTTTAATCTTGTAATAAATAAAATTGACAGAACTGGACACTTTTCACCCAATACAAACGACAAAATACTCTTTCAAACCATTCTCACCAACTTTGACCTCATTGATTCTTATCGTTTTCTATACCCTCACTCTAAAACTTTTTCCTTTTCTCGCTCACAACCCATATCTAGATTAGACCGTATATACATCCCCTCACCCTTACTTTCAAACATCTCTCTTTCCACCTACGTCAGTATTTCCTTCTCAGATCATAATAAAGCTCCTCTCATTACAATTAAAATACCCTCTAATCAAAAATACAGATCCTCACATTGGAAATTAAATAATTCTCTTCTAGATTCTCCTTCTATCCTTCTCTACATCAAACTTTTTATTAAAAACCTTACTTACCCCATAAACCCTATCCAGCATCCCCTTAAATGGTGGGACCTATTCAAAACCAAAATCAAATATGAATTAATATTATACTCCAAAATTCAACAAAAAAAGAACTCACAAATATATAACACCTTAAGAAACAATTTAATTAAAGCGAAACAATATAATCAACATGACGAAATATCGCAATTAACCTTTAAACTAAATCAAATTTACGAAAATAAACTAAACGGCGCTCAAATTAGGTCCCGCCTTCCCCCTCTCTCAAGTATAGATGATCCATCCCCTTTAGCCCCAATTATTGAAAACCTTACCCAATCCAAATCCCTCCTTCCAACTGATTCTAACACCCCCCTCCTAATATCTCTACAGAAAAACTAAACTCTATTAACTTTCACTCTTTTCTCTCTTTCTTTAAAAATCTTTGGAAACCCTCTTCTTCACTTTTAAATCCTTCTACATATCTTGATTCACTAAATTTCCTTATTCCTCACGAGGTTCTTCAAACCCTTCCCTCCTCCCCTTTAATTACATGTAATGAAATTCGATCAGCTATCCAAACCCTCAACCCAAATTCTGCCCCTGGTCTCGATGGATTTACCCCAAAACTTTACAGCTCTTTTCCTTCTCTAATACCTATTCTTTGTCAAACCTTTAATAATACCTACCTCCAGAAAAAACTTGCACACTCTCAATCCCTTGCCCTCTTAAAACTAATCCCCAAAATCCCAAACCCTATATCTGTTAAAGACTGGCGCCCTATTTCACTCTTAAACACTGACTATAAAATCCTCTCTTCTATCATTTCATCCCGACTCAAACCTCTACTGAATTCTGTCATTTCTTTACAACAACAATGTGGTCTCCCAAATAGACAGATCTTCAATAACCACCTAAATATCCTATCCGCTATAAACTATACAAATGACTTTCTTCAACCATTAGCTATACTCCAAATTGACTTTTATAAAGCTTTCGATACAATATCTCACAAATTCATTCTTTCTACCGCCTCCAAAATAGGAATTCCAGTTACTCTTCTAAACTGGATTCAAATTCTTCTCTCTGACTTAACAGCCCGACTTAACCTAAACGGCTATCTTTCAGATCCTATTTCCATTAAGTGTGGCATTCGCCAAGGATGCCCACTTAGTATGCTCTTATTCTTAATTGGCATTGAACCTTTAACCCAAAAAATACTTGCTTCATCTAAAATCCAAGGAATCTCCATTGGTACATCTTCACTCAAAGTCAGTCATTATGCTGATGATCTGACCCTTTTTATATCATCCCCCCAATCCTTTTCAGAAATTCGTGAGATAATCGAAGAATTTTCTTCTTTTTCTGGTCTTAAAATTAATCACTCCAAAACCTCTATAATCTCTAATTCCTCAACATTACTATCATCTTTTCGTTCAACTTTTCCCCAAGGTAAGACTCTTTCCTCCACTAAAATCCTTGGAATAACTTTTTCTTTTCACAAAGAAGACCTGTCCAAAAACTGGGATGACCTCATCCGTTCACTTCCCCATACCTCTTTGGCCACTCTAAATCCTAAAGACTCTCTTTACTCCAAAACTATCTCCTTAAATCAACACTTTTTACCCAGAATCCTCTTTCTCTCAAGAATCATTCTTCCTACTCCTAAACAGATTAAATCCTTAACCACCCTCCTTTTCAAATTCCTATGGAACTTCTCCCCTTTTGAACCAATTAAAAGATCCTCCTTATACCTACCCAAACCCGACGGTGGCATTGCCCTCCCTAACATTGGCCTTAAAACTTCTACTGCTTTTCTATGGAAATTTATCTATCTTCTCAAAAACCCCAACCCCCTTTCTTATTTTTGGATGACATATGCGATATATAACCTTGGAACAAAAATAATACCTATTAAACCTGATCTTTATTCCAACTCTCAACCCCACCGTCCTAAACCCAACCTTCTCTGGTCCAAAACTCTTTCCCTATTCAAAAAGATCTCTACCCCCCCTCATGAAATTGAACACCTTACTTTCAAGTCCCTCTACCTAACCTTCCTTCAACCTGATCCTAACCCTATTCCTCTTCTAAACAACACTATCCCCCATACATGGCTCCGATTGACCCTTATAAAACCCCGTCCTTCTCTTTTCACCAACTTGGAAAAGGAAATATCCTTCAGGACAGCCTATAAAGGTTTTACCTGGGGATGTTTCTTTTCCAAGCATAATTTCAAACCCCGTAATCCCAATGACTTTCTTTGCAAAATCTGTCTTACTTCTTCCGATGATCCTCACCATCTTTTTTTCCAATGTTCCTTTACCCGCATTTTAATTTCATTTCTAGAACCCCTTCTCTCTTCCACTTTAAAAAAACACACCCTTCTTACACAAGACACACTACTTTTCAACTACACAAATTCAATTGGTACACCACATATTATTACATCCAAACTCGATTCACTGATTAGACTTTCCCTATACACCCTAAGAAATAGTTTTTCCTCCTTTAACACCCCTATCCCTACTTCTACCCTTATTGAAGAAAAATTTAAAATAAAAACAAAATTTAAAGCCTTTCTAGAAAAACATTTTCCTGACTACTTACAATAAATTCCTCTATCCCTTTTCTTATCTCTACATATATATTTTCTCTCTTAATAGTATTAGAAAGTTTTTTTTCCAATTTCATACAGGCTTACCTAAACTGTCAATCCAAATATTTAAAAAAAAAAAAAAAAAAAAAATTTTTTTTATCCAATTGACTTTCCATTATTATTATTGATATTATTTTATTTCTTTCCACCTTGCTATGTTCTGTATCAGAACAAATTAATATTTTGTTCAATATTACGTCTTTTTTTTCCTCTTCGCACATTTGTACTTTTTTTTCCACTTAATATATTTATTTGTTTTTTTTCTCGCTTGCTATTTTACACATAGCAAACAAACTACTATTGTCAATTGTATCTTATTTTTGCGTCTTCCACTTTTCGCTCCTGACTAATCTCTTTCTATACGCTATTTATTGTTATTACTGTGTTCTTTTCGTCTACCAAAATATGCTTAAAAATTTAATTATTACTCTTATTACAATGTCAGTTTTTTTTTCGCTTGTCCTCTATGTGTTGCCTCATATATATTAACCAATATACTCACCATGATTTTCAAAGTTTACATATCTGTTTTTATTGTATTGTGTATTTATTGAGTTGTGTTTTTGTGTTATAACTAAAATTATATAAAAAAAAAAAAATTAGATTCTGAAACCCCTCATAATTGGCTACGTTTAACCCTTGTAAAACCCCGTCCCTCCCTTTTCTCCAACCTGGAAAGGGAAATATCCTTCAGATCAGCATATAAAGGCTTTACCTGGGGATGTTTCTTCTCCAAACACAATATCAAGCCCCGAAACCCTAACGATTACCGGTGTAAACTCTGTTCCTTCCCTTCTGATGATCCCCATCATCTTTTCTTTTTCTGCCCATACTCCCAAAAATTAATTGAACATCTCGAATCGCACCTTTTCTTCTTATTCAAAAAACCCACTCCCCTTTCACAAAATACACTACTCTTTAACCACACAAACACAACTGGCATACCTCACATCATCACTACCAAATTAGCCTCTCTAATTCGACTTTCCCTTTACCACATAAGAAATTATCTTTCCCTTACTAACACTCCCATCTCGAATTCCTTATTAAACGAAGAAAAATACAAAATAAAAACAAAATTTAAAACCTTTCTTGAGAAGAACTTCCCTGATCTTATACAATAAATCCCTAATTTTTTTTCTTCTACCTTTAAATATTTACTCTTTCTCACACTAGCAACTATAAATGCTTCCTTTCTTCTTCAACTCATAGACTCACCTAAGTTGCCAACTCAAATTATATAAAATCACCTAAATCAACCAACGAAAATGCTTTTAATGTTCTGTGTTTTTTTTTTCACAACCAATTGTCTTTTTCATTTGTTATCTTACAATACCAAAAGTTTTTTTTCTGGTTAATTTGTTTCACTTAATTCGTTTTTTTTTTCTGCATGAACACTGTATTTATGTTTAAATTGATATTCCGTTGAGCGTTTCATAAATTAATACCTCCTTGCATCTTCATTATCAACCAATCCAAAATTTTGTTTTATATCACTTTTATTCCGCCATCCAATATAAAACACATCATTATCCCAAAAATGCACTGAATAAATTCTACTCGAAATATGAATCTAAAATAAAACTATCTAAATCAACCAATAAAAACACCTTTGTTGTTCCGCTCTTCCATCAAAAATTGTCGTCTTATTTGTTAATATTGCCTTTTCTCCGACTTATAATGTTTTGTACAAAAATGTGTTTATATTTTTCATTGTTGTATAATTCTCCAGGCTCACATTTGCTTTTTTATTGTTATTGTCGCTATTGATGCATTCCTTTCACTATCCTGATATTGGTTGAAATGTGTTTTACTGCTGTGCCTTGCAAGTTTTGAACCCATGTGATCCATCCCTATATTCAATTTTGCCACTTACTCTCAAAACTTAACTACAATGCTTCACTAAAAATAAAAATTTAAAACGACAAATAGTCTCTCAAAACAACAAAACTAAAATGTAATTAAACTTAATAACAGTTTTTTTTTATATTTTCGTCGTACTGTATATTGCTTGTTGTTCATACAATTTTTATTAAAAGTTAAAAAAAAAAAATCTTATAACTCTTAAGTTATATATACTCATTACTTTAAACACAATTGGACATAATGCTCTCAATACTGTTACCTATTATATATATTGTACTCTGCAATGACCCATTGTGTTTGCAAAGATAAATCCATTTTTGTATTGTTTGATGATAACCCATTGTTTGATATCCTGCATTTCTTTTTCTACTAATTAAAAAAAAAAAAAAAGACCTTAAACAAAATTGCATATTTGAACTACAATTTCGTCTTTTTTATGTGTTTCTTTTATTGTTTATGCGTTATATAATACAAATAAATATAAAAAAAAAAAAAAACACTCATACCGAAAACTACAAACCCGAAATCTGTCAACCAATGGCGTCCCATATCCCTCCTAAATACCGAATACAAGATATTATCCTCAATCATAGTCGACCGCCTAAAACCCTTACTTAACCAAATAATATCCCCTGAACAACAATGTGGCCTTCCTGACCGCCAAATATTTAATAACCATCTCAATATAAAAACCGCTTTAGACTTTGCTAAAAACTTTCCGCAACCTCTAGCCATAATTCAAATAGATTTTTATAAAGCTTTTGATTCGATATCGCATCGCTTTATACTTGAAACTGCTTCCAAACTCGGAATACCATCGTCTCTTCTCAGATGGATACGCATACTTCTATCTAACCTTACTGCAAAAATAAACCTTAACGGCTATCTCTCTGATGCCATTTCAGTTAAATGCGGCATCCGTCAAGGATGTCCTCTTAGCATGCTCCTCTTCATAATTGGCATTGAACCCCTAACAAGAAGCATTCTATCCTCATCCCAAATCCAAGGACTCTCACATGGTAAAGCCTTTCTCAAAGTCAGTCACTATGCTGATGACTTAACTCTTTTTATAACTCATCCCTCTTCCTTTCAACCACTTTATAAGATATTGAATCAATTCTCACTCTATTCAGGTCTTAAAATAAATAATTGCAAGACCAAAATCTTATCAAACTGCCCCCACCTCCTCTCTTCATCTAAGTTCACATTCCCACATAGTAAGATCGTGTCATCCACTAAAATCCTTGGAATCCATTTTTCATTCCAAGATGAAGAAATGACGAGAAACTGGGATGATCTTATTCAATTAATTCCTCACACTACCCTCCCCTTATTAAATCCGGATGACTCCCTTTACTCCAAAGTTATTTCAATAAACCAACACTTTTTACCAAAGATCCTTTTCTATGCTAGAATCATACCCCCCACTGCCAAACAAATAAAATCCCTAAACTCGCATCTATTTAAATTCTTTTGGAACTTTTCAAATTTTGAACCTATTAAACGATCAACACTTTATCTCCCTAAATCTGATGGTGGAATTGCATTGCCGTGCATCGGTGCAAAAGCTTCTGCCGCTTATCTATGGCAATTTATCTACTTACTTAAAACACCAAGTCCTTTTGCACAATTTTGGATGACTTATGCAATTTATAACCTTGGTACTAAAATAATTTCTTTTGAACCTGATTTATATACAAATTCTCAACCCCATCGACCAAACCCTAATCCTCACTGGAAAAAAATTCTTACACTCTTAGCCAAAATTAATGCTAAACCTGAGACTCTTTCAAAACTATCTTTCAAACAACTGTATCTCCATCTATTAAAGCCTGAAACAAATCCTTTACCCAACCCTCCTACAAACTTTAATCCTCCCTCAACTTACAATTGGCTCCGACTCACACTCATCAGACCATCCTCCTCTCTTTTCTCAAATTACGAAAAAGAAATAGCTTTCAGAACAATCTATAAAGAATATTTATGGGGATGCTTTTTCATTAAACACAACATAAAACCTCGTAACTCCAATGATTTTTTATGCAAAATATGCCGGACTAAAACTGATGACCCTCACCATCTATTCTCTGAATGCCCACCAATCAAACAATTAACCCTATCCCTAGAACCCCTACTATTAAAAACACTTCAAAAACAAATCTCTATAACCAAAGATGTCATTCTCTTCAATTACACGGCACAAAAAAACTACCCCAAATAATAATAATAACTAAAATGTCCTCCCTAATTCGAATGCATGCCCTTGAACTTCGTAATTTAACTGAAACATATAACACACAAATATCACCAACTTTATTAAACGAAACTCACTACAAAATCAAATGTAAATTCAAATCATTCACAAACAAAATTTCTTATAACTCTTAAGTTATATATACTCATTACTTTAAACACAATTGGATATAATGCTCTCAATATTGTTACCTATTATATATATTGTACTCTGCAATGACCCATTGTGTTTGCAAAGATAAATCCATTTTTGTATTGTTTGATGATAACCCATTGTTTGATATCCTGCATTTCTTTTTCTACTAATTAAAAAAAAAAAAAAAGACCTTAAACAAAATTGCATATTTGAACTACAATTTTGTCTTTTTTATGTGTTTCTTTTATTGTTTATGCGTTATATAATATAAATAAAAAATAAATAAATAAATAAAAAAATAAATAAATAAATAAAAATAAAAAATAAAAAAAAATAAAAAAAATCAACTCCAAACTGTTCGATCTTTGTTAGAGTTGCAAAATTAGAAGGTTTTTCTAGACAGAGAGCTAGGCTTTTTATTAGAGTTGTTTTTTGAGTCAGTTAAAAGCAAAAGTCAGTTTTTTTTCTTTGTATAGACAGCTTCCCTATTTCCAGTGGAATATTTATCTTGCCATCTTCAGAAAAAGAAAATACGTGCCCTTTTTTTTCAATTTTACTTACAAAAAAATATGACCACCAAGAAAAATTGTCTATTATTCAAAATCAAGATGTTTGCCGATGATGTTGAATTTAATATAAATAATTTCATCGACCTATTCTTAGAAGATGGACCCTTTGAACCCTACCTAGATGAAATCTATGGCATAGCCACTCATAACTACCAATTAAAAATATATAATGTAACTTTTAAAGAAACTACCCCCAAAAAAATACTAGAAGATCTTTATAATACATTTTACGAACCTGAAATAATATCAACAAGAGAAAACGCGGGATTTTCCATCCAAGTAAATTGCCCATTAGGATTCAGGCAAATTATCACCCTATACGCGATGCCTTTCGATATCTCTAATGAAACAATTCAAGAAATAACCAACTCCTGGGGAAGCTGCAAACATTTTGAATTTGGCAAGCATAAGAAGTATCCCCTCATTCATAACCCCTACCTACACCTTTATATCGAAAATTTTAAAAGGAAAAATATACCGGACTCTATAATCTTCAGGAACAGATTTATTTCAGTCAATATAGACGGTGAAGCCCCTAAAAATAGATGCAACTATTGCAAAGAAACATCCCACGAGATTGAAAACTGCCCAAAAAAGAAAGAAAACAAAAAAATAAAAGAAATTCAAAATCCTACTGATCAAAACACAAGAAAACAAACTTACGCTAAAGCAATAACATCCACCCCCAAAACAAGTCAACCACACTTTCTTCACCCTCTAACCAAAATGAAGCTGAATAAAAAACCAATCGAAAAGAACAATGAGAACTTCCCCCCATTAGAACCTAATGGCCAAATCCAAAATAACGAAGATATTGCACCTCCTAAATCCATCACAACATCACCAAACGTAAGTGAAGAAGATGTTATAAAATCTTTTGTTAATATACAACTCGCTAAAATACCTGTACCACCACCTAAGTCTTCGAACGAAAATTCTCAAGTTGAACCATTAAATTCTACAAGAGAAGTTGAAAGCCAAAAAAGAAAGCATTCCCCCTCTCCCCAAGCAAACACAACTACAGTAACCCTAAAACCTAGAAAAAAGAAAATCAACACTAAAGAAAGAAAAGATAGCCTTTAATTTGTTTGTATTGTTCTATAGTATTTAGCTGTTTTTCCTAACCTGAATTGATTTTCAAAATTTTTTTTAAAAGATTTTTTGAGTTATTGAATCAATATGAAAATTATGGTAAGTTTTTTTTCCTGTATAAATCCCAAATTATTGTGTCTTTTGTAAAATATTTCTTTTACCTAAATGGTTTTACCTGTTTGATCAATATTTAAAGAAAAAAAAAAAAAAACAAATCGATATCAGATGGTTTTCTTTCTCTCACTACGTTTTAAGCGTTATTGCCTTCGTTTCTTCTCTCAACTTAAAACTACAAATTTCAAGACAACTCCATATTTGGAAGTTACCTTTCAACCACGTGATAAGTTGATAACCCAGTGTAACCTTATGCTATTCTCCTGTTCTTTCGATTTCTTTCTCTCTCTTAGCTCTATCCATACCTCCATTTTAATGCTGCTTCTCTGTCTCTCTCTGTCTCTCTCTGTCTCTCAGTATATTTCTTTTTTTCCAAAACTCTTACTTCATCTTTACAATTACTATTTAAATTCCCGTTGCGAAAAATATACCTTAAATTCTATGATTATCTGATATTTTCAAACAAAAATATTTCCTTTTCTTTTATTTGGGTTATGTGTAATTCTAATGCCTATTGTGATTATTATTATGTACTGTTTAATTTTTTTTATTTGTTCTAAATGCTTTTAAAACTAGCAACATTAAACATTAACGGATTTAATAAATCATCCGCACACCTTGCACGAATTATCCTTTTAAACAATCTTTCTTTTTTTTCATACAAGAAACCCACACTATTCAAAAACAAGAACTTTCACACTTTTGTCACGCGAATAACTTTCTTGCATACTCAAACACAGATCACTTACTTACTCCACATATTGCACACCGTCAAGGTACTCTTATTCTTATTAACACTCAACAAATACATCTCACCCCACGCATGATTAAATCGGACATTATTTTACACAATTATATCCAAGCCATTTCATTCACCCTTCATAATGTTAATTTCACTCTAATTAATTGCTATCTTCCATCAGGAAATACCTCCACAAAAATATTACAGCGTATTAAAGCAATTCAAAATATCATCTCCTTTTTAAACAATTTAGATTTTAGGCATAGAAAACTTATCATACCGGGCGATTTTAATTTAGTCATTAACCCCATTGACAGAACTGGTTATTTCTCGCCAAATACAAATGACAAAATTATATTCCATAAACTAATATCAAATTTTGACTTAATTGACTCCTATCGCTACTTTCACCCTCATACAAAAATTTTCTCCTTTTCACGCCTTGATCCTATTTCCAGATTAGACCGAATTTATACCTCGTCCACCCTTACTCCAAATATCTCCCAAACCTCTTATCAAGCCAACGCTCTTTCAGACTATAATAATTTTCTTAGTATTAAAATTAAAATCCCCTAAACCTTTTCTTTCAAATCCTCCCACTGGAAATTAAATGAATCTATTCTTTCTATTTCATGCAATAACTTTTCAATTAAATACTTTATATCAAATCTCTTACCTCCACTAAACCCCATACAACAACCACTAATATGGTGGGATAAACAAAAAAGAAAAGTAAAACATCACATAATTACTCTATCAAAAATTCAAAAAAAGAAAACACAAACACAACAAAACATTTTGAAAACTAAACTACAAGTAGCACAAACACAAGGCTTACACACACAAATTCACCTTATTAACAACCAAATAGACCAAATAAAGCAACATCAACAAATGGGAACTCAGATCCGATCCCGCCTTCCACCCTTATTGATGGACCCTCTCCTTTAGCCCTATCAATGAAAATACAACCCAAACAAAATCCTTAATTCCTCTTAATACCTCGATTCAATCCTCATCTTACCAAAAACCTTCAATTGTAACTAAATACTCTTCTTTCATATCTTTTTTTAGCAGCCTTTGGAATTCCCCCACGTCTGTCCCTGATCCTACTATGTATCTCCAGGATCTTTCAACCACTGTTAACAATAAATTACTTCAATCCCTTCCTTCCTCCCCTTTAATTACTCAAGCAAAAATCAAAATCGCAGTTGCTTCTCTAAATAAAAATTCTTCCCCAGGTTTAGATGGCCTTACCGCCAATTTCTATACTCTTCTTTTCCATCCTTAATACCTTTACTCTGTCAAACCTATAACAATTCCTACCTTCGCAATCAACTTTCTAAATCCCAAAGACTAGCCTTAATAAAACTTATCCCAAAAAAACCAAACCCCTCTACTGTTAAAGATTGGCGTCCTATTTCCCTCCTCAATACTGACTATAAAATTCTTTCGACCATAATTTGAAATAGACTAAAACCTATTATCAACTATATCATATCCTTCGAGCAACAATGTGGACTCCCGAAGCGCCAAATCTTCAACAATCACCTTAACATTAAATCTGCTATAGACTTTGCAGAAAACTTTCATCAACCCTTAGCCATTGTGCAAATTGATTTCTATAAAGCTTTCGATTCAGTATTTCATCAATTCCTTCTTCAAACTGCTTCTCAACTTGGAATCCCTTCCTCTTTACTAAAATGGATACGAATATTTCTCTCAAATCTCACATCCAAAATAAACCTAAATGGCTATCTCTCTAATTCAATCTCTGTTAAGAGAGGCATCCGCCAAGGATGCCCTCTTAGCATGCTCCTTTTCATAATTGCAATCGAACCCTTAACCAGAAAAATTCTTGCCTCAGCTAATTTTAAAGGAATCTCTCTGGGTAAAACCACCTTAAAAGTTAGTCATTTTGCTGATGATTTGACTCTTTTTATTACCCATCCCTCTTCCTTTTCCACACTTCTTGAGATACTGAATCAATTTTCGCTCTTTTCTGGTCTTAAAATCAACCATGACAAGACCACTATTATTTCAAATTCCCCAGATCTTATTTCCTCTTTTCAATCAAATTTTCCCCGAGGAAAAATTCTTCAATCAACTAAAATTCTTGTTGTTTTTTTCTCTTTTGAAACCGACTTACTGATGCAAAATTGGGATGCTCTTGTCCGCTCTGTACCCCGTACTACCCTTACCCTTCTTAACCCAAATGACTCCCTTTTCTCAAAAGTAATTTCTATCAACAAGCACTTTCTACCTAAAATTCTTTTCTTATCTAGAATCATCCCACCATCACCTAAACACATAAAAACCTTAAACTCCTTCCTCTTCAAATTTCTCTGGAATTACTTCCCCTTTGAACCTATCAAACGATCCACCTTATACCTTCCTAAGGCTGATGGAGGAATTGCCCTGCCCTCCATCGGCCTGAAAATTTCGACAGCCTTCTTATGGCAATTGATTGTTCTTCTTCAAACCCTTAAACCACTTCACCATTTCTGGATGCACTTTGCTATTTACATAGGAACAAAACTTATACCCTTCAACCCTGACTTTTACTCAAACACCCAACCCCATTGACCCAAACCAAATCCCCATTGGAAAAAAGCCTTAAACCTTCTCCATAAAACCTCTATCCGCTCGGATCACCTATCCAAACTTACCTTTAAATCTCTTTATTTACTCCTCCTTAAACCTGACCCAAATCCTCTCGAGAGAGAAACCGATATACCCCAAACAAATAATAACAATCAAGCTAATCCCTATATATGGCTTCGACTAACTTTATTTAAACCTCGACCTTCTCTCTTTTCTAATTTTGAGAAAGAAATAACCTTCAGAACAGCCTACAAAGGTTATGCCTGGGGTTGTTTCTTTCAAAAGCATAACTTTACTCCTAAAACTCCAAATGATTTTCTCTGTAAACTATGTTTTTCTTCCCTCGATGATCCTCACCATTTATTCTTTGACTGCCCTCCTACTAAATATCTAGTTTATTCTTTGGAATCTTTTCTTTCAGAAATCCTAAAAAAACCCATATCTCTCTCTAAAAACATACTTCTTTATAATTTTTCTGAACACACTGGCAATCACAATTTAATACTATCCAAAATGGCTTCCTTAATTCGACTTTCATCCTTCCAGTTGCGCAATAAAATCATTTCATTTAACCTCTCTGTCACTCCTTCCCTACTCAACGAAGAACTATATAAAATCAAAACTAAATTTAAATCCTTTTTAAAAAAAGCCTATCCTGATCTTTCAAAATAAAATAAATAAATAAATAACCGATTACATATTGTTTTTGCAATGTAATGTGTCCATAATTTTATCTAAAATATCTTATATCTGTCTCTAATAAATATTTTAAAATCTAATCATTTCATCCAAATCTGTATGTAAAATAAATTATATCTTGTGTATTTTGTAATAATAATAAAAAAAAAAAAAGTCAACTGCCGGACGCGTTCAATCGTTTTTAAGCAACGTAACGAGGAACTGTCACGTGACCAGCACAAAACCAAGTGGAAGTTTTCAACGATTTATTGGTTAAGCTCGCTACAGTGGTAATGATGCATGGTGGTACAATTGTACAAAATAGTAGAATCCACCTCACAGAACTCTGGGCCAATGTTTCTTAAGTTGGCAGTTAGCGTTTTGCCAACGTTGGTAAGATTGCTGAAGTAGTTGGGCAGCTGCAGTAGCATGCGCTGGTCATTCATAGTTGGCCAACTCTCTGCAGCGTCTGGAATTTCAATGTTGGCTAAACGCTGGCAAAGCGCAGTTAATCAGTGTTGGCGGAAAATGTGATTTTGTTGCACTCGACTCTGGGCCAACATTGGACGCCATCATCTTGCCAACATTTCTGCTGCCGTAAAATTGCCTTTCGCCAACTTTGGCTGGTTTACAACGCAAGACTTTCTCGTTTTTTTATCCAAAAAAAAAAAATGAATAAACGAACAAAAATATACACAAGCGTAAAAATGCGGCGATCGCTACAACACCATTAGTTATCGAAAATAACGAAGAATAACATCTACCCCATCTAATTTGCATACTTTGTTGAGTATACCAGTAAACTAATAAACGAACAAAACACATTGGAACATTGCGCACAATTAACATTTTGGAAAAGCAAATAATGATTTACCCGATCAAATGCCTTTAAAGCATCAAGAAAAACACAGAAAATTGGACTACCACGAGTAATATAATAAGAAATTGCTTGTTTGAGTAGGAAAACACACATGTCTGTACTATGCTTAGTTTTAAAACCAAATTGATTGTCAGTGGTATCTAAGAAATTTTTAATATTAATTAAGATGACTTGCTCAAACAGCTTATTTGCAACAACTGTTGCAATTGCTATAGATCTATAATTACCACAATCTTGATGATTACCATTCTTATTTTTTACAATAGGTACAATAACTGTATTAATGCAGGGTTTAGGAATATAGCCATATCGGATACTGTTTTGGATTTAGATTGTTTATCGCGAATCTCTCTCCCCACGTAAAAACTTGATTGACAAATACTCTTATTTTGTACTTGTAATCCTATAAATAATACGAATAAATTACTGAAAACAGTTACTACGAAATACATACAAAAAAAACAAATAAAAGGTACTCACAAAAGTTTAGGAATGTGGAGAGCCAAATAACTTTAAGTAGACGATCGCGATTCCGAAGTTCAAAAACAATTAGCTGCACTTCGGCCAAAATTACTTTTACCACTTAGATGACGAATAAATGAGTGTTTTTCCTCTGACGAACGTTATTTATATTTTGAGGGTTTTTTGTTAATTAAAATAAAAAAAAAAAGTTAAAGGATGAGAAATTCATAAGGACAAAAGGACGAATATGTGTCAAGTCATTGTTTCTTAAATTAGAAGGAAAGTTAATAAGGGCAAAAGGAATTCAGATAATGACAAACTATAGTGCACTAAATAGAATATTATACCGTTGCGAATTGATCGCAGTTGCAAGTCCAATTTTTTAGAAATTTAATTTTAAATTACTTTAAAATAGAAAGTGTTCTTTGTTTAAACCAAAACACTCCCCCCAGTGCGGAACTAACTGAATTAGTGAGCAACGAAAAGAAAAACACAAAACGATCAAGCAAAATAAAATATTAATAATAACACAATCATTGATTTTCAGGACAATTTAGTTCCTTGAAGGTTGCAATCAAGCAAAGTTTGTGGATTGATCGCGTCAGCTGGCGCTGTCCTGAGAGTCTTAATTTAGCTTTTCAAACAAGACCATCATTGCCGGGGAAAACTTCGGTGACAATAGCGTGTTCCCACAGTCCTCTCGGTGCGGTTTGACCTTTAAGACCCGGTTCGAGCACGATGACGTAGTCGCCGACTTCTAAGTTTTGACGAGGTCGAAACCATTTTGAACGAAATAACAAATGCGGAGGCATATTACGTAGCCAGGATTCCCAGAATTGGTTGATGAAGGCTTGAGTAGCTTTGGCGTAGAGTCTCGGGTCGATCGATTCGTTCTTTGACGATTGTGGTATAGCGCATTGTTTGTACGAAAACAATAATGAATTTCCGGTGATTGGTTCTTTGTCAAGGTCTTCGACATTCTTTGGAAATAATGGTCGAGAATTCACTAGATAGTTCGCTTCGGCGACAATCGTCTCCCATTCTGAAAAGGTGTAAGAGCGTTTTAAGTAATTTGATGTAGCGTTAAATGCTTTACGACAACTAGAAATTAATGATTCAATTGAGCCATTCATATGACTTGCTTTGGGCGTATTAAAATCCCAAGAAAAATGAAATTCTGTGTGCTTTTTTGCCATATTTTCATGAATAATTTGTTTGTCCCAATCAGATAGCCACTTTTTCAACGGAAGTTGAGCTCCAACAAAAGATTTGCCTTGATCGCTGTAAACATGCTTGGGATGAATTCCGCGCTTTGTAACAAATCGTCGCCACGCTAGTAGAAAGTCATTCGTACATTGTGTGTCCGCAATTTCAAGATGGATGACTCTAGTTGTGTTACATGCAATTACTAGTACACATCCCAAAGTGGTCACATTTCTGGTTTTCTTGATCTTTATTGGGCCGAACATGTCAAGTGATACAGAACTGAACGGAGGGCTACGATATTTGAGGCGGAAAGACGGTAATTGACCCATTTGTTGTTCCATCAATTTACGTCGCGCGATACGACACTTGATGCATTTTTCGGCTATAGATTTAAGCAACTGTTTGCCGCGCAATATATGAATGCCGTTCTGTCGGAGGTTGATTATTACCACACGATAACCTTGGTGTCCTAAGTTTTCATGCATGTATTCGGCATACAGCTTCGTAATTTTGCTTTTGGAAGTTAAAGCGATTGGGTTTGTAACAGTCTCATCGTATGAAAATTTATTTAATCGTCCATGAATACGTAAAAGTCCTAATTCCTCGGTTGAGGGTTTAAGGTTTAATTTCTTTCTCATGCTTTGATATTTCGCAGTTCTCAAATCATTCTGCGCGAGCCAAAACAAATTAAACTTAGCATAGTACAATTCGTCAGCAGTTAAAACAGCAGATCTAGAATTTTGATTAAGTTTAACTTTTTTTAACCAAGCTGCAATTCGAATCAATTTCGACCAGGAGCTTGTGCGCTTCAACAGGTGGTCTTCAAAATCATCTACAATAGTGGCACATGAATTGAATGCTAAAATTCTTTTCTCTTCTTTAGTGGATAAAGCTATGTTTTTGGTAGGTAAGAAACAAGGCCAATTTTCCTTAGCTTGTGTCAAAAACTGCGGTCCTTCATGCCATGATGAAAGTTTAAATTTTTCAATTGGTTTAGTGAGCACGTCAGCTGGGTTTAAGCTTGATTTAACATAACGAAAGCAATTAGGGGCTTCAGGTATGGCTTCTTTGATTTCTTGTATACGAGTTGAGACAAAGGGCTTAAAATTTGATGAAGGTAAGTGTAACCAATGTAACACAGTTGCGCTATCGGTCCATAAAGTCATTTCGGAAAATTTGATTACAGATGTAACAGTAGTTACTAGCCTAACAAGAATAACAGCAGCCATTAGTTCGAGCCTCGGGATAGATTTTTTCTTAAGGGGTACGACGTACGCTTTAGAAGCTACAAATTTCAAATCGTAGGTTTGACCGGAGGGCCACCTTAACCAAATAACGGCTCCATAGGCTTGTTCTCCACCATCGAAAAAACCCATGAAGTTCAACAGGTCCTGTTATCAGATCCGGTTTAAGACGCCGGGAATTTGAAAGTTTTGGAGGGCGGAAATTTGGTTTAATATTTGTTTACAACGTTGAATTATCGAATTTGGAAGTGTAGCGTCCCAGGATATTCCCAATTGCCACAATGATTGTAATAAAAGCCTTAAGTTTAGAGTAAGGGGAGCAAATATTCCAAGTGGGTCCCACAACTTTGCAGCTGCAGATAAGATGGAACGCTTGGTGACTGGCTCTTGCAAACTTACTTCGAAGTTAGGTCTAAAATTGTCACTGGCTTTGTCCCAGCAATGACCTAGGATTTCAGTCTGAGCAGTGTCAGTGAACTCGTCAACAAGCGGAGAGCTTGAATGCCAGCTTTTTACGGCAAATTTTCCGGATTTTAAAATAGAATTGACGTTTTGTTTCACTTTTAGTGCTTGAGTGTCCGATGGAAAGGACGTGGCTAAGTCATCCATATAACAGTGAGCGGATATGACGTGAGAAGCTAAGGGAAATGACTGTAAATGTTTGTTAGCTAGAAAACGTAGGGCGCTGATGGAAAGGTCAGGTGCGGGTTTGTCACCGAACGGTAGTCTTTTCCACTGGAAGTCTTTTGGCGGGTAGGAAATATTTTTTCGCCACAAAAACCTGTGATAAACTCTGTCCTCAGCCGATATTTGAATTTGGTTGAACATTTTTTTAATGTCGCCTGTGATTGCTATCAGGTCTTGACGCCAGGCAAGAAGAACGCAAAATAAGCTGTTTAATAAATCTGGACCTTTAAAAAGACCATCATTTAGTAATAATCCTTTATAAACAGCCGCAGAGTTCCAAACGATACGACAAGATGTTGATTTTCCAGGTCGCATAACTGGGAAATGATTGATATACCAACCCTTCTTGTTGTTGATGTCGCTTTGAGGGACTGGTTCAGCATACTCGTCCAAAATAAGTTTCATTTCTTCACTGTAGCATTCAGTGAGACCGGATTTATTTAATCGCTTTTCTAGTGACGTCAATTTTGCGAGCGCCGCGTCACGGTTGAATTGTAAACATTTTGGAAAGCCTTCTTTTCAGGGGAGTGACACTTCGACTCTTCCCTCTTTAGTTTGTCGAATAGTGTCTCTTACGTGTTTAAGAAAGTATGATTCAAGAATTTCTTTATCGGAACAAGAGCAGATTCGTGTAGGCTTCACTCCGCACACGTCAGATTCATACAAAGATTGAAAATATGTGGCGTTTTGCTCAACATAAACATGATGCACGTAGCTAAGTTCATGAGCATTTAAAGTATTTTGAGTTTTAGGGCCATATATGTACCACCCTAACGGAGTATCAACACCTGTTGGATTATCATCTGGGTTAAGTGGGTGTTGCAAATAGCCTGAAGCTTTTATTAAATTTGCATAGTTGAAGCCGATTACGATATCAATAGAAATTTCCCGGTTGGGCACAAAGTCTTTAATTGGTTTTAAATAAGCACAATCTTCAAAGAGCTGTTCACTAAACTTAGGTATATTATGAGCCGGTTTTTCAAGTTCAATTGCGGTAATGTTAAAACGCGAAGAAGGTTGATTTTGTCGACGTATCCATAAAGAAAGTGTTGCATAGTTTTCGCTATAAGAACCACCTCCGGCTGTACCAAATTTAAAGACAAAAGGTTTGCGATTTGATGTTAAGTCAAGTTTTCAAACAGTATCTCGTTTTATTAGAGTTACATCACTTCCAGAATCTAATAATGCGACTGCTTTACGCCACTTTCCATTGTTATCTAATATTTCAATTATGACCGATGGGGAATATTTTAAGTTATTTTCTGATCTACTCACAGTTCGAACATTTGAAGTTGGAGACTGAAATTCATCAGCTGAAGCTTTAAGAGTGGATGTGGAAGGAGCATTTACAGTTTTAACTTGACCTATTGGTGCGTTACGCTGTACGCAAGCGAGCATCGAGTGATGAGAGCAATTACATGACGCACATCGTCGTCGGTAGCGGCAGTCTTGAGATGCGCGGTGCATCGGTGCAAGGCAAGTAAAGCATCTCCCAAGTCTACGCATAGCTTCGGTTCTTTGTTGTGGCGTGTATTTTAAGAACACAGCGCAATCAACAAATCTATGGCGAGATTTATCGCACAATTTACAAAATTCACGGAAATCGGAACGTAATTGATTGACAGTAGCGCTTCTAGGTTTTTCGAAGATAGTTTGCGGTTTTGTTGTAATCTCTCTTCTAACTCAGTTTCGTCTTTCAAAAAGGCTATAAGAAGATCAACCGTAACAGCATTATCTTTGTGTTCTTTATTAACCCATTGTTCCGTTCCTAAAAATCGCCCAAATTATGTAGATTCACAATCTCATAAAAAATATCTTTGATTTCGCGTTGGTCCGGCTCAAATAGCCGAAGAAATAACAGTTTTATAAGTAATTTAAATATTTATATTTATTTACAAGAAAAAATGGCAACACTGCATAATTTCGCTTTATTGAGAACATTCTGGATTTCCGCTTGACTTGTTTTTGCATGTGACGCAATAATGCTTATATGTGATTGGCTTCATTGAGATAATTTCAGAACATTCGAGCAACCTTACCAATGGTATAAATACGATTCGCTGAAAAGCAGTATTATTATTAAGTCGATGTTTCGTTGTGGTAACTTAAAATTGGAAAATTGTTAACTGTGTGAAGTCATAGTTTTTGAACGCAAGTCTTTGGTGATCTACGTGATTGTGAAGAATTAAGCTATTGAGCTTTAACCTGTTGCTTTGATTTATACTATTCGGGCTCCTAAGTGGATTGGAGCATATTTCTTAATAAAGAAGATATTGTGGTAGTCTGAGCTGTGATTTAGCTAGACTATATTTTTGCTGTCGCTGGTTCGAAGGTCAGATCCAGCAAGAAGATTAAGAATTATCGTTTAGTAGACACCGAGATTGTGTTATTGGCGAGGCCTTCTTAACAGGCGCCAAAAAAGGTAGACAATTAAACAACGTACTAAGTTACCAAATAAATTTGCTACAAAATTTAAAAAACTTAAATTTGTGGAAGTAACAAAATTTCAAAAAAACTATTTACTAAATTTTACACCCATCTACGAAAATTTCGTACTATGTGATTAGATAATTTTTGTTCAATTAAATCAAATGTTGTTTGGCTACTTAATTCTTCAGTTCTGTGGGCAAGTTTAGAATGTCGAGCAAAATCTTTAATTTGTTCTAAAACTCGGCGCATCTCACGAGCAGAAACAGAGGACATGGGTTTAGTATCTTTCAGCTCTTGGAGAATAGCCCTTGGTATACAAGCGATTGGGAATTTAGCATCTAATCGTTCCCAAACTCCGTTTTTTTCGTTTACATTAGTACAGTCTCTTATGCTAAATTGGATTGGATTAGATAGGACGTCTCGATATAATAAAATAATTAGTTGTTCAGGATCAGTCGTTAAGTCGGTTATTCGAAAATAATCTCTAATTTGTTGTTTCCACGCATTATAGGTAACTAGATTGCCGTTCCATTTTGGCGCAGCGAGATCTCTTGGCTTAAATTTAGGTTTATTTACATTTTGGTTGATTAAGTCATTAGAATTAGAAAATGAACTTTTATGTTTCGACATTGTAATATCAAATTCACATTTCAGATCAACTGCTTGGATTTCTAATTTTTCTAACATTTCTTCGTTTTCATCTACATCAGTCTCAACTTGTTCATAATTTTTTTTAGGCATTTCAAAACATAAATCAGCCATAAGTTTTAAAGTCGCGCGAAAATCGCTAAGAGTTTGTTGTAGAGATACGTCACTTTGTTCAAAGGCGGCTTTATTAGGAAATTCATGTTTAGATAAATCTGAGAGTCTTCGCAGTTTTCTAGTTAAGGCTCGTTTACAGCCGTTTACAGTACTTTTTTTTTCAGCGTGATCTTTGTTTGTTTTATTGACGCTCAAATTCACTCAAATTCACTCAAATTCACTCATATTCACTCATATTCACGAAACTAAGCTACGAACAAATTCACTCGAGAGCAATAACTGCAAGCTTAGATGAGCTTAAATGAGCTTAGATAAGTGCAGGTCTCAGGTAAGTTTTAAGACGCGTTTACAGCCGTTTACAGTACTTTTTTTTTCAGCGTGATCTTTGTTTGTTTTATTGACGCTCAAATCCACTCAAATCCACTCAAATTCACTCAAATTCACTCAAATTCACTCATATTCACTCATATTCACGAAACTAAGCTACGAACAAATTCACTCGAGAGCAATAATTGCAAGCTTAGATGAGCTTAAATGAGCTTAGATAAGTGCAGGTCTCAGGTAGGTTTTACAGTCTAAGGAATTTAAATAATTTTTTTTAATGGAAAAATGTTTAAATTAGGAAGATAATCATTTCAATCTCAGTTTTTATGTTTAATATAGTTGTAAAAAATTTTTTTTATACATTTGCTTAGTTTAAGACTAGAATTGACATTCAATTATTTAATCAAATTTATATTTATTAAATTTGCAAACCATTGTTTATTTCATCCAATTAATAAAAAAATTATATTTACTGCAATATTTATTTACAGTCGTAGTAATTAAATTAGTAAATATTTTTTTAATGTGGACTTCTTTTTCCAATAGTATTTTTATTCTGTTTGCAGCATATTTTTTTAAATGCTGTATAACATACATTAAATAGAAAAATTGTTTTGAAAAATTATTGTAAAATTGTGTAGAGTTTAAAATGTATTGGAAAATAACAATGTTTTTATTTCGAATTAATTTTTTCGAAACTGATGACGAATTACTTGGGAAGGACAAAGTTCCCAAACTGCTGAAGATCTTTTTTTTAAAGAGAGGGGGTAGCCTTGAAAAAGGCTGTTTAAGAAAACTCAAACGTTTTCGTGTAGCTCTCATCAGGAGAAATCGCTACAATTAGTAAAGAACTGAAATGTCGAAATTATATTGAATAAGATTGTCGTTTCGCCGAGTAAGAAATTATACTGAAGCGCAGTTGATTAGAAGCATCAGCCACCAAGCGGTCGAAAAATGAAAAATTTTGTCGTTTCGTCGAGTTAAAAATGGAACAATTTTTATTGGACGGAATTTGAATGTTTAACTTGGCAAAATTATAATTGTAATTTGAAGTCTGAAAAAGAATAAAATAAAACCAATATAATTATGTTGATAATTTAAGCCTATAAACGAACTCTTTTTGACGGCACAATGCAGGTTTGCTTGAGGTTATGTGGATGGATTCTAATACAGCAAGATGAAAATCAGATCTGGCTTTGGATAGAATTGAAAATTGATTATCATTGTAGTGAAGGGCGCAATTTGGATTTTCATAAGATGAGTGCCATAGCCGAATCACAATTAGTGTTGAAGAATTTTATTTTAGCTTTTTCGCGTTGGCTGAATTCTTTTCTTTGATTGGTTTTGTTCCGGATAGTTTTCGGGACATGTTGGCGGATTCTGTCCTGCAGACGTTGAGAAGTTCTGCCCACGTACCGGCATTCGCAGCGGCAACACGTATTGGGTATAGCGACCATGCTTAGTTGAGAAGCAGGGCAGAACGTCCTTTGTGAATTGCAGGAAGAATTCGTCTGGTGGTGAAAGCCAGACGAATTCTTCCTGCAATTCACAAAGACGTTCTGCCTGCTTCTCAACTAAGCATGGTCGTATACCAATACGTGTGCCGCTGCGAATGCCGGTACGTGGGCAGAACTTCTCAACGTCTGCAGGACAGAATCCGCCAACATGTCCCGAAAACTATCCGGAACAAAACCAATCAAGAAAGAATTCAGCCAACGCGAAAAAGTAAAATAAATTCTTCCACACCTAATTGTGATTCGGCTATTGGCACTCATCTTCTGAAACATCCAAATTGCGCCCTTCACTACAATGATAATCAATTTTCAATTCTATCCAAAGCCAGATCTGATTTTCATCTTGCTGTATTAGAATCCATCCACATAACCTCAAGCAAACCTGCATTGTGCCGTCAAAAAGAGTTCGTTTATAGGCTTAAATTATCAACATAATTATATTGGTTTTATTTTATTCTTTTTCAGACTTCAAATTACAATTATAATTTTGCCAAGTTAAACATTCAAATTCCGTCCAATAAAAATTGTTCCATTTTTAACTCGACGAAACGACAAAATTTTTCATTTTTCGACCGCTTGGTGGCTGATGCTTCTAATCAACTGCGCTTCAGTATAATTTCTTACTCGGCGAAACGACAATCTTATTCAATATAATTTCGACATTTCAGTTCTTTACTAATTGTAGCGATTTCTCCTGATGAGAGCTACACGAAAACGTTTGAGTTTTCTTAAACAGCCTTTTTCAAGGCTACCCCCTCTCTTTATCAAAGAGTTTTGTCTATATAGATGGCCACGTCTATAGCGACATTTCAGGCTATCTTTTTTTAAGTTATCGCTGGTATTTTGGACAAAAACGGAGAAAATAGACACCCCTGTTTGAAGTGGCAAAAAGCTTAGAGTCAAACTTCTTTAATCTGTATTTAAGAAACTTTCTCACATTTATTCCAATGAATATTTTTATCGTGATCAGGGCCATCTCTTACAAGATAATTGGATTACGAAAAAAACTTTAGTTAAATTTTTCTTTTGGTAACAAACAAGTCTCGTAATGGTTTAAATATTTATACTCATACCCTTTTCCACATTCAGTACGGTATCACTGTGACACACATTTTTGGTCTTTACTTTGATTTTAATGATTATTTTGAATTATCTTCCATGTGAACTTGAATTGAACCCTTCCGTCAAAAAAGAGATTACTTTAATTTTACGTATTTTTTCCTAAATGAAGTGGACAAATTTTTGTTGTAACAAAATTTATCTAAGCAATAGCTCGATCACCATATTTATATATTTATTATTATAGTCCGCAATTTTTTGTAACAATGTAGAGTTGGTGGTCCTTTCAGTCACAACGTTTGTCCACTCCTACAATTTGTATCTTTACTTTTTTATTTTCATCTTTATATTTATCCTTCTGCCTCGCAGAAAAGCGTCGTGGCCGCTATACTTAGCGCAAGCAATTACCCCAACCCTCTTCAAAAAATGCAAAAATATTGCTGTCCAGTTAAAACTTTTTTGTTTTTTTAATTTTTTAAAGAGATATGACTTCAATTTAGAAGATTGCCAAGACTTTTCAAGATCTCCAAGACCACCAAGCAGAGGAAAGTTTTTAAAAGTGTCTTTCCTAAAGATATTGCAGTAGGAGTAGGTTTGGTACCGTAGCCATTTTGATCGCAATCACGACGCTCTAAACACTCAACCACGCTTCCGACAACTCGTTTAACAAACGGCTAAAAAGTAGCCTTATGCGCGGAAGATGCAGAGTTGGGGTTTAAAAAAACTTCCATGAAGAATGATGTTCAAAGGTTCATAGTAATACCAAGACTACTTAAAACTTGCTAAATTAAAGTGAAGGATTTTTTAATCAAAAGAAAATTATGGCTTAAAAATTGCGAAAAGCAAAAAAAGTCTTCACCTATATTTTACAGTTTTCGGCAGCGTAATTGAGTGTTAAGAGTGCCGTGATTGATGGCGAATATGATCGAGGCCGTCGCGATTTAAACCATTCTGTTGTGTCCTTGAAAAAACACTTTACGGCAAATTCCCCTGCTTAGCGGTCTTAGCAAGCAATCGTAAATTTTCGTCATAACTCTAAATATAGCCAAAAAATAGGAAATAAAAAATTTTAACCGGACAGCAATATCTTGGCTTCTCCAGAAACAGGTCAATGTAATAGCTTAACAGTAGCTCTGTATAGCAGCTCCGACAATTTTCTGTAAATCAAATAGTCAGGAGCATAAAATAAAAATAAAATACAGTAAATTTGTCTAATTCGTCATCGTTTAATTAGTCAGTTTGCTCAATTTGTCATTTTTTTATCGGTCCTGACAAAATTCTTATCTTTTGTGTACATTTTCGTTCGATCTTCGTTCCATTGTCTAATTTGCCATCTTCTTATTTGTCAACTCTCTTAATTTGTCATTTCTTTTTATCCCTGAAAAGCGTTTTGTTCGGCTAATATGTCATTTGCAGTTTTGCTCTTGATGTTTAAGCAGTTAGTTAACACGTGAGGAAATTGAAACAAATTAACGATCTTTATGTGAGAATTGTTAACCTTGCAATTTGTTTATTGAATTTATACAAGAGGTGCGAAGCACAATGATTTCAAAATTGTTGCTGCTGGCGAAGGGATCTTTTGTAGAAAGCCCCAGCCATTAATGCAAAATTATGAGATTTGAGAAAAACACCCGCCATGTTTTAAGTACTGCACGGCGGGGATGTTTTTTTTGGCGGGGACCTTTTATAAAAGATCCCTGGCGAAGTTACATAAAAAATTAGGAGTCGAAGATGCCATATCGCTATTAAAATTTTTGCCAATTAATGTAGCAAATTTTACTTTCACCAACTTCGTTTAATGTCTTCTGTGTACCGGCATTGCATGATGTGGGTTATGTTTGTATTGTTGTATTCAACCATAACGTCATAAACTCGTATTCTATAGCAAATTAAAGTATTATGTGTACGAGTTACTATGATAAAGTATACGGGCTGCTTCGATAGAGTTTTAAACTGATTGCATAATTTGTCACTTTGCCTAAATCGTCACTTTTTGTAATCCCATTGAGGTGACGAATTAAGCAAATTCTACGGTAATAATATTAAAAATAAATAATTAATTTTTTTAAAGTTAATTTTTAAAAGTGGCTCTTTTTTATTTGTTGCACCAAGCCTCCCTTATAAAAGATATTACTAATTGTAGTGATCGTGTTTTTGACTTTCAACCGCTTCCCCTTGTGGTGAATCGAACCAGCTCTAAATTGAGCAATTCAAAACAATTACCGATCTCAACGCAGTCACAACAACTTTATAAAACTGGACAATCGAAGCTTCAAGACAGAGCAGACAACAAGAAATTTAATGAAGTGGCAACTCGAACTAAGAGAAGAAAAAGAAGTTTTGAAACTATTTTTTTGGCTTCTTTCGGATAAAATCAATAAAGGAAAATTCTATTTAAAGAAGAGACATTTTAATATAAAACATAATATATATTTTGTTTGTGTTTAATCGTTTTTACAGTTAATTTAAAAGTAATTTTAAGTTTTGTGTACTTGGTCTGCAATGGTTGCGTCCGGAAGACCACATCCCCCATAACAAGTTTCTATAATCACCACTGTGTGAATCTAATTGCTTAAAAAAATACAAAATACTTTAAAGTTAAAGTAAAAAAGTGTTAAAATGACTAGGTAGAAAAGGACGAGTTCCTAAAAATTACTCCTAATGATCTATATAAAGATACACAGAAAATAAACAAAGATAATACCAAAGAAAAAACTAGCAAGTCGTCAAATAGTATAATTTAGGAGTGGGAAACCTTTTCGGAACTAAAGGTCACTTTAGTAGCATCCACTTTCTAGAAGGCCGCAAACAACAATTTTGCTTGTCATCATCATTGAATTAGTTCAATGTTTTACCTTTTTCCGGTCAATGTGTTGTGCATCATTATTTGATATGTATTTTTTTCTATTGTCACTTATTTATTGCACTAAATAAAAATTGATTGATTGATTGATTTCCCACTTATCCTTTAGGGGTTGCAGGGCAGCACCTTGAGTTGAGATCTCCAAGCATCCCGATCTCCTGCAACTAGCGGCAATTTTGTTGGTGGAATTCCAAGACGTCACCATGATCTTTAACATAATTCAACATGCACCAACAGTCTTCAACATAATTCCGCCAGCGAGTTCTGGGTCACCCTCTAGGCCTTTTGCCACTCGGAAGAGCATCCATTAGTTACTTTGCTGTTCGGTCGTAGGACATCCGTATCACATAACCATGCCAGCGAAGTTGTGATTGTTCTATGCAGAGTAGTATGGGTTCGATGTTGAGAGATTGACGAATGTCAATATTTTAACCCTGTCAAGTAGGATAAACCTCTGACTTTTCGCAAAAAAAAAACATTTCGGTCTCCTGTACTCGGGATCTCACTCTTTCGGTCATTACAACGCTCATGACCATAGGTAAGAATAGGAACAAAAACTGATCTGAAAATAGAAAGCTTTGCTTTTGACACAGCTCTCATATCAGTACAACTGATCGGTAAAGCTGGCGCATTACTGCACTTGCTTTTCCAATGTGTATGTCCAGTTCATTGTCTTGTCTACCATCACTCGAGAATGGGACTCCAAGATACTTAAACTTCTCCGTCTGCTTGGGAGTTACTCCATTTGTTTGGAAAGACAATTTTGCATGTGCTTATTCAAAAGCTATATTGCAACTATTGGTACCCCAGCTGGTGGCGTAGTGGTATCGACTCCAACTTTATCTATGCAGCCCTGGGATTAATCCCAAAAGGAGCATCAAGTGCTATATACCTTCGAGGTAAGCTTAAAATGGGTGACAAAAATACAACTAATGCTGACATTTATATGTATTATTTGTAGGGAGATGGAGAATAGATTAAAAAGAATAAATGAGAAAATTTAATACTCATTGACATGTTTAACCATTTAATGGCTTCTTTGCGATTAATTCTATTGAACCAGCATTGAGGTGCTTGGTTCTGCTGAGGATTTTTTGAGATTCAGGCTGCACTTTGTGGCTTGAAAGGCCGAAGGTTCCCCACCCCTGGTTAATTTGTCCTTATCTTTAATTTTTTCAAGATGATTAATTAGACAAATTCTATTCTTGTCGTCGTTTAGAAGGGTATCCACTCCAGGTCGGACACAAACAGGACTGGGGCCGAAATCTATCCTTTTATTGTCCCAGGCTGCTGTATTGCCTGAATCAGATGCTAGCAGTGATGTTGTTAAGCCAGCATCAATTTTTGTCATCCAAAACAGTCAGACCTTGTGCTCCATGCGGTGCCCAATGTATGGGGCACGCTGTTCAAACATTGTCTACGGTTTGTTCAGCGGCGCCACACTTGCAATTTGTTAAAGGCGCGAGACCTTTTGTGCACGAACAAACGGAATCGCCCGACACCAGTCCGCAGGCGGTTGAGTTCAACCCAAACATCTTATCGTTACGTGATTTCCTCTCTTCCTGTTTGCGACGACTCAAAATTTCCAAGATCTGGATTCCATTTGAATAAGGTTTTGGTAATTGGTAATTTAATTTTCTTTGTGGTATAATATAGTATAAAATTTTCATTTAAAAATTGTGAAGTTATGGCTCCAACCAGGGAAATTACCAACTTGATGAAAGAAATGGAAAATAATATAAAGACACATATTCAAGAAACAATCGAAGAAGCACTGAAGAGACAGGAAATAAAATTTAATAATAAAATTAATGAAGTATTTTCAAAACTAAAAGATCAAGAAAAAAAAATTGAAGATGTAAAAAAAAGTCAGAAGTTTTTGAATGATGAATTTGAATGCTTAAAAAATAATGTATCAAAATTAATGAAACTTGACCTACAAAAAAAAACTGATGATTTAATGAAAGAAAACCAATATCTTAAAGATCAATTAATTGAAGAGGAAAAAATGAGAGATGATTTGGACCAGTATAACAGAAGAGAAAATTTAGAATTTCACGGTATCCCCCTTAATCCAAATGAAAATACTAACCATATCATCAAAACCATGGAAAAAAAATTAAACATCGATCTAAAAGAAAATGACATTTCAACCTCCCATCGTCTTCCAAAATCTTTGTCAAATAATCCTCCAATTATAATTGCCAGATTCACAAACAGAGACATAAGGAATTTAATATTTCAAAAAAGAAAAAAATTAATTGGAGTACGAGACTATGGCATTGATGGAATGAAAAACCTATTCATCAACGAAAATTTAACTCCAAGAAGAAAAAAGCTGTTCTCCTTAGCATATAAAAAAAAATTTACGTCAAAATATCAATTTCTTTGGACATACACTACAATGGTAGGGTGGAGTGAAAAAAAATTTGAAAAAAGTGTAGTTCTTAAATCCTGCCAAATAGGCTAAAACTTCAAAAAAAATTGGTTTTGGCGAGTTGCTACCTTTGGGGGGCTAGCAACCCCCCAAAATGTGTTTTTGGGGGGTAAAATTGACAAAAAATGTCGTAACTCGGTAACCGCTTATCGTAGAGGCATGATTTATGGCTCAAAATTTGCAGAATTATCATGTTTCTATATGTGCTAAGAGAAAGTTTTTGTCTATTTCCACAAGAAAAAAAGTTATAATCGATAAACCGTTTTTTATGCTCAATACTCGAAAATTGCGCTGTATGGAAATAACTTTGATCTAACATTTGAAATGATATATGTCTAACTGATAAGGACTAATTATGACAATCACAATATACGGACTAATTATGACAATCACAATATTAACAAGATGATTTGGGATAACTTTGGTCACCAGACAAAGTACCTAAATAGCCCTACTCATAAGGTACAGAACGTGCTAGCTTTACTGCCCATAAAATGTTTAGTATTTCAGTAATTTAAAGAAAATCTGTTACATCTCATTACTTTCGAACTGTTGATGCTGATATTGGGTTGTTTTGCCTAAGGAGTGAGAGAAAAATAAGAAAGCAAGTTAGAGTACACCAAATACCCTACGCAAAATGAAGCGCATCAGAATTGCACTTTAGTGTCAAATTTTTTCAAAAGTTTTCGAGATTTAATCTTCTGGCGAATCAACCCATCTCTTCGCTCAAATCCTTCAACTTGTGCTGCGGCCTCTGATACCATTTTGACATGGCGCTCTACACATTGGTTGTGACATGGGTGGTCGAGCTGCAGTGGTCTTATCCGGCATTGTTCAATATTTAAATCAGTTAAATGTTCAATTACTGGAGGCTGCTGATGGCAAGATGTTAAATTCACCATCTTGTAGTACGAGTTCACTGTTAGATCCAGTGTGCGCGGTTCAAACACCCGTACAGTTGAGGCGGTATCATAATATTTTGCTCCTTCCAAAGAATATTCTTCACTGCGACTGTCAACCAAGTCATGATTATCAAATGAAACCGTTGATGGCAAGTTTCCACGAATCGAAAGCACTTTCTTCACTCCTCGCATTCGTATCTCCTCATCGTTGTCACCCAACATGGCGATCAAGACATTTTCCTGGTGTGCGAAAAATGCATTTCGTTGCACAACTTTCAGAGCAGTTTTCCGAACAGCTTCGTCAGGCACCTGAAGAATTCGTTGGACCAAGTTGAAAAAATTTTTAGATCCGCAAGTTAGTTGACTATTTAACTTAATTTCAAACCAACTTGGAAAGTAAATTTGAAGACAAAACTTCGTCAGAGTTTCCAAGTTTGAGGAGGGTTCATCCACCGAAACATAATATCTGAGGATTTGACAGCCCAGAGTTAGCCAGCGTGAATGCACAATGGGACCTACTTTTAAATATTGCAAGTCGCTGTCGACAACTCCCATGATTATTGCTGAACATATCTTGTAAGCATAGTGTTGATCAGTACTCAGATCATTAACAACTGATTCTGGCAACTGTACAAACTGAGGGTTTGAAATTGACTTAAAATTAGTAGCAACCGGCCAACTTGAAACATCTCCAGTTAAACACTTCCCAATTGGTCCTGCAAATGTGTCAGGACTATTGGTGGTTCCATCAAGCATAGTAAAGACATGGCGCAAGGGTAGTTCATTGGTATGCAGTAGGCAAATTACCCATTGTAGTGGCTTGTTCAATAGTTCTTCCAACTTACGAATGTAACCATTGAACTTGCCTGTCATTGCTGCAGTTCCATCAGTGCCAACTACTGTAAGCTTGTCACGTAATTCGGTGTTGGCAATGGTGTTGAAGATCTTTTGTGCTATGGTTCTTCCTTTGCCATCCTCTGTGGAAAAATGAGAAAGATAGTATTCACCAGGCTGCCCAACCATTGTATAGTGATCTTCAAGTTGCACAGACCTGTAAAACTTGTCATTTGGCCCTTGCATGGTGACCTGTGTTGCATCTTTGCGCCCATCAAAGTATATGACATTCACTAACTTGAAATTTTCTTGCTCCTTTTTCCTAATTTCAGCACGGCATCGTTCTCGCTCTCTTCGAAGCTTGATACGATCAATAACGTATGTCTTGTCATCATCAGTAATTAGACCCAAATCTTGCATCACACTATTAGCGATCGCAGCAGCAGCTCTGTCGGATATCTGAAAACGCTCACTCATCCTTGCAAGGTTTGACCAAATCATTCGATTCTGATTTTCATATGGCATTGATTGAGAAACAAATTCAGAAGCAGCAGAAGATTGCGTTTGGTCTGTGTTGGTTGAACTAGAATCTGACAGATAATCCAAAGCTGACTCAGGCACTGATGTAACTGATGTAACGGAAGAACATGTTGGTGGTTCTGGATGAGGTTGTAAGGGTCGAGAGCGCCTCAAAAACTGTATGTCAGCTGACGTTGAAGGAACCACAGCATCCACACATTTTTCAACTCGCTTACTAGTTTGATCTTTATAAAAAGCATAATCATCATCTGTCATTTTCAAACCATGTTGTTTCTCCAAAATTCTGCGCTGCTTATCGTCAGCACAAAAAACATCAAATATTTCATTAATAGTTGACATAAACTCTTTTTCCTTTTGTAAAAATGACTCCTCATTTTTTCTTTGACCAGCGATTAAGTGCACTGAAACAATTCACAAAACTTTGAACTTTTTTCGAAATGGTGTACAGATGAATGGGATATACGTTGCACCATACCCATCTGTCATAAATTTCTCTGGCAATGTCATTTGCAGCATTGAAGGTTCGAAAGTTTTTCAAATGAAGAATGCGTTCTATTACATGCCGCTTGGTAGGCAATACTCCTGGTGGAAAACTATCACGGGTAGAGAAAGTGTGTCCACTATGTAAAATCTTCTTTACAGAAGTTGAACTCCGTCTTTTCATGTTTTACTACTTCGCAGTTTGGCCAAAGCTTTGATTTACACAATTACTTAACAATATACCTGCAAAAAATAATAATAAAGGCGCGTTTACAGCCGTTTACAGTACTTTTGTGCTTGAGCGTAGTTTAGTTTAGTTAAGTTAAGTTATGCAAGAGAACCGTTTACAGTACAAATTTTTGCAAGCGTAGTTGAGTGAACTTTGGTGAAATCAAAGGATTGTCCATGGCTTGGTCGTAGATTGCTCTATGTATAAATAAATGTTATTTTGGTTATTACAATAACGCTTCACAAACAATTATGATTTTATAAGTTTTAAATACAGAGTTTTGCATGAAATAAAAACGTGTCGTAAAAATTTAATGGAAACTTGAATAATTAAGGCTACTAAAAAAGTAATAAAATGCTATTATTGTGGAATGTAGTAAGATGTTACTTCAATATCGTATAGGCCTACATGATTATATTAACAGATTAAGAATAATTTTTTCCCTGCTCTGCCGTGGGAAAATGCATGCAGCTTAAAAAGACTGATAGCTTGGTTGTAGGCTATCCCTGATCCAATTTCTCAACCTCTCCCTGATGGCAATATTTACTTAACTTTTATTTACTTGATAAAATTTGATAGAAGGCCTATTTATTTTTTTCAATTTTTCTGTTGGCCTACATACTTTCTGCATTCCAATATTTAATATTTTTTGATAAATTATGTGACATCTGTTCTTTGCTCCACTTTTTGAGGTTTGGTAAACCCGCATCAGATAAAAATTTATTTTTGGAATTCTATTTTAAAACTCTTTTTACGTATTTTTTTTTTTTTTGACAATTTAGTTGGTTGATCTAGCAAATTTAATTGGTTACCGTAATGAAATAACCTGGATGTATTTATGGCGAAATGCGATCGACACAGTCCCGGTGCATAACCCACCTGTTTTACTCTGTTGTGTCTTTCGGAAAGACACATTACGCCACTTTCCGCTGCTTGGCGGTCTTGGCAAGCATCTCTATATTTCCATCATATATCTAATTAAAACACGAACTAAATAAAAATCTTTAACCAAACACCAACATCTTAGCACCTCCAAAATATAGGTCGGGGTAATCGCTTTACAATACCCCAAGTTTATCACCTCTAACGTTGTCCAGCCAGTCAGGAGGATGAAAAAAAGATGATGACATTAAGCGTCCAACTTTTACGCGACCATGAAGGTCAGTGATTGCTTATTACATTTAAGGCGAAACTGATTGAGAATTTAGGCCTACCATTACACGATTACCATACTGTTGGCAGGGTAGAGAAAAAAATTAGAAGCATCTTAAAAAAAACAAATTTTTTAATACCTGCATTGAATAAAATTACTCCTACAAAAAACATTACAGGCTTTCTTCTTCAGTGACTGCCAAAGATTTCAAACGCAAAAATAAGCAATAAATTTAATTTTTACTAGTTAATCAATAAGTAAACATCTTGGTAACAACAAAGCAGTAAAACTAAACTACTAAAAAATTTGCAATAAAACCAAACGAAAACCTAGCTAACATTAAAAAATTAAGAAATTACAAAAGTTAATAAATAAAGGCACAGCGTTCATACTACTTGCTAAAAACAACAATGGGGTATGTAGGAGGGGCATTGTGCCATGCCCCCCGCCTTGGAGAAAACCAGAGACAGATTCAAAATGAAGATCTTTTTTACCAGCTAAGCATATTATATTGTGGTTGTATGGCTCCCAACCCTTTTCGAAAATTCTCGGTACGCCACTGTTTACAAATAGTCTAAAAAAGCTTCTAACTTTGGTAATTAAACTTGTAATTGATTAATACAAGAAACTGCAATATTCCTTTTCCTATTTCTTCAAATTATCAATATAATTATTACAGTGCCATTGAATTAACAATAAAACATGAAATAGCACCCATTAATCACCCAGAGGCAAAAACAAGTTGCCACCTAAGTTCAATCTACTAATTTAGCTCAATTTAATAAAATAAATGATAGAACAGCAAGCATAAACTGATAAAAAACATTGCTAAATAAATAAGAGGCATGAAATATTCAAGGAATGACGGTATATAAAATTTGAAAAAAAGATTAGGCAGAGTCGTTATTGGTAATAAAAAAAACACAAAGAGCCAAAAAATACTGCAAAAAATTTTCATCATGAAGTGTTTTGGGTAAGTCGTTTGGATTTTTAACAGCAGGGCATTTGACATGGATTGAAATGCTTTAGTGCACCAGTGTAGTAAAAATTAATCGTCTTGATCGTTTATCTTGCTTGCACAGAGCACGAGATTTGACGGCTTCGAATGACAAAACTCGATGCTGGCGTAACAAAGAAAGCCATATCTGATCCGGGCAGTAAAGCAGCCTGAGGTAATAAAAGGATAACTGTTTGTGTCTGATCAGAGGTGGATGCCCTTCCAAACGACGACGATGACAACATCTTGGTTGTCTTTTTTGAAGCCTGTTTAAACAATTAAAAATGAAAGGGCAGAAAAGTAAATAAACTTGTATTTCAATTTTTTCAGCAAAAATAAATGAACTCATGGCATGACACTCATAAAATCTGCTATCAAGAAGTAGCTTCTGAAGTAAATTAAAGTGCGTGATTTGCTAATATTAGAGAAATTTACAATTGTATCTGTCTTAAAAAAACTGCAGTGAAAAGTGGTCTGCTACTAAAAATTCTGCAAAGATCAGATCAAGTTAAGTAAACAATTAGATTTTTTGCTTCTTAAACAAATATTATAAATGACGTAATTTCGTTAAGATAGTGTTTCAATTTACACGATTAGAAGAAACGGCATAATATTTTCTCTTTTAACATAGGAACTAGGGAAATAAATTAAACATTTTTAGTAATTCTTTGTTATCTTTTCAGATTATCACTTTTAAGGTATAACAGCATGATAAAATGACCTCTATGTACATCACAGTAGCTAGTCAATATAATTTATTTTTTATCTCTATATTTATCCTCCTGACTCGCAGGAAAGCGATGGAGTCGCTAATACATAGGGTACGCAATTATACCGACCTGCTTCCGCAGATGCCAAGATATTGCTATCCGCTTGTAATTTAATAGAGATATGACTATAATTTAGAACTGCTTGCCAAGACCACCAAGCAGGGGAATATCCCATAAAGTGTCTTTCCCAAGGACACAACAGCATGGCACGAGTGGGTTTTGAACTGAGACCGTGTTGATCACAAGCCCAGCGCTTTAACCACTCGACCACGCTGCCGACAATGATGGTGAACAATGATTATATGATGGGCACACCACAATATACATGTGACATACAATAACAAACAGGACAAAACGATTTTAATAGTAATGATCATAAAGAATAGGAATGATTATTGTGTAACATAAAGTGTCAATATCAGCAGTAAATACAAACCAACTTAAATCTACAGTATTTTAAAAACAAAATAACTAAATATTTAAGCAACTAGCATAAATAGAGTTTATAATTACTTTACCAAAAATAACCAATAGTATGAAAAAAATCTGCAAAACCTAGGATTATGTTACCTAATAAACATACTTCTGCTCCAACTATTTTAGGGAAAAATGTCCTTCACTATTCTATACTTGTATTCTACAAATTTTCATTCTTTACATGTTTTCTCTAAAAAATAACAGTTAAAAATATAATTGACTAAAAACAATTTTCAATACTTCAAACAATAACAACATCAAAACATATAAAACTATACCAAAGTTAAAATGAAGTCACTGTTTATTGTTTTTGAAATAAAAATTTATTTTAGTAATATTTCTTTTTGTCATAAAAGCAATTAAATTTTTGTTATTTGATTAACAGAATCACTTAAAGTGCTAAGACTCAAAAATTTGGGCAGAAAGATGCAAGTTTAATGCATGGTCACCACAGTCATTTTAATGTGCCCCAGGAAAGTTATTTTAGAAAAATATGTAAATAAATTAATTTTGCTTCCTTCTCTTAAAAAAAGCAATAACTAAATCAATGTTAAAACCAAAAAAGGAAATTAAAAGCATACAATAAAAGATCTGACAACTTACAATAGCTTCAGTTAAAAACTATTTCATTTTAAAGATGAAAATTTAGCTTAACAACTAGTAAACATTATACTTTACACATGAAACTTATATCAAAAGCAATTATATTTTAGCTACTTCTAAACCACCACATTATCTTCTAATTTAAAAAAAAAAGTTGAAATATTTAAGGGCATTTATTGATCATACTTATTATCATATCTATTTTTCTCCTGACTCACAGGAAAGCATCAAAGATGTTATACCAGGGGTGGGCAATAATTTTCAAACTTAGACCACATTGAAACTTTTGGAATGATTCATGGCCAAACATAAACTGAAAATGGTAAATCTTAATAATTATGGGTTATTATGAAATGTCATTCATCCCCAAAATGTAGTGATCTTTAAAAAAAGGTCTTCATCTTAAATCTTAAGAGTTATCTGGAATTTGCTTGGAGAAAAAAAAATTCTAATTATTTGCTTGAGGATTTTGCAAGCTGCACAGAAATTTGTTGGAAGCAGCAGTTTGCCCAACCTTGTGTTAAAGAGCAACTGTTAGCAGTTATCCAGACATGTCTTCCTAGATGCCAAGATACTGTTGTTTAATTGAAATTTTTAAGTAGCTTTTTTAGTTCTTTTTTTTAAAGTTGAGATTGTCAATGTTAAAACACTGCACTGACAACTAAGCAGTATAAGTCTTCATACATGAAGTGCAATTTTTATATACAAAATTAAAAATCTTATAGTTTCATCATAATAGCACATGTACAGTACTTTTTATTTGTCAATGCAGTATTGCAACATTGACAAGCTCCCAAAAATTATACAAAAAATCAATCTTCTTTGTATGGCTGTACTGGCCAAGTAACTGCTTTCTGTTTTAATAGAGTCAGAATTGTAGGTAAACAGCAAGACCCATCAAAAAATCGTAATGAAGAAGCTTTCCTAAAAATCACTCAGATAAACTAAACATTGAACTTGTGTCTTTCTGCTTGCAAGTTAGAGTGTTGTCACACTAAGCTATTGCCAACAAATGAACAATAATTTTTTAGTAAATTGACTGCAGCTGAAAATTGACTTAAAATAAATATTACAGAATAAGCTAGTCACATGTATTTAAATAAAGCAAACATAATATGAACATAAAATAATTTTATGCAATGCTAATTATATGGCCAGTTTATCAAATAATAACTTTTAATAGTCCATCAGTATATCAAATACAATTGTATTTAGCATGTAAATGTCTATTGTGGCATTGGCATGTTGATTCATACAATAACAATTAAGACTTTTAATATCCAAAAAAATTGTCTTACCTTTGAAACACTTTTTCTTTTTATCAATGGAGAGTGCAATCATAAACATAAAGAAAGTTTTTTTCAATAAATTCAATTACAAAATATTCTAAAAACACAACTTTAGTACTGCTATTACATACATACAAGCAAAATGTAATGATTTTAAGTAAGAAGCTAAGCCACCTAAAATGCAAAGCACCAGTTATATACGGCCTTGGTCTACACATGGTGGATTCTATTGATTTTTTGTGATAATAGTAAAGTAATAAAATAGCAGTAACTGTTCTAATTAAAATAAAAACATTGTTATTTTCCAATACATTTAAACTCTACACAATTTTACAATAATTTTTCAAAACAATTTTTCTATTTAATGTATGTTATACAGCATTAAAAAAATATGCTGTAAACAGGATAAAAATACTATTGGAAAAACAAGTCCACATCAAAAAATATTTACTAATTTAGTAACTACGACTGTAAATAAATATTGCAGTAAATATAATTTTTTTATTAATTGGATGAAATAAACAATGGTTTGCAACATTAATAAATATAAATTTGATTAAATAATTAAATGACAATTCTAGTTATAAACTAAGCAAATGTATAAAAAAAAATTTTTTACAACTATACTAAACATAAAAACTAAGATTGGAATGATTATCTTCCTAATTTATACATTTTTCCATTAAAAAAAAATTATTTAAATTCCTTAGACTGTAAAGGCGCGTTTACAGCCGTTTACAGTACTTTTGTTGTGATATTGTGCAATAAGATGACGTAGTGTTTTCTGAAACGCTCTAATCTTAATCAGCGCCTTCTGCTCAAACAATTATTGGACGCGCGCGTCTCCAGGCATAGTTGTTACTACTTAAATATGCGCCTTTATTTTGGTTTAGCAGTCAGTTCGAGTTATCAAGCTACTACAGCAAACGAACTAAAAGCATTATATTTTCAATACGGTTATTGTTTGGCTAAGTACTTTTGTGAATTTTAATTATTGTTATTTTAATAAACCTGTGTATTCGTGCAAAGATACAACAGGCAAAAGTGGCGACGAGGATTCAAGGAACTCAACTGCGTCAAGAAAGAAAAAAAGAAAATTTGTTGATTTTGCATTACAGCTTGAATTGTCGATATGAGTGAAATTTCTGAACTGATTTTGTTGTTAAATAAGCAACACCAAGAGCAAATGTCAGTTTTACGCGACGAGCATCGCGAGCAGAATAAGCAACACCAAGAGCAGAACAAGCAACACCAAGAGCAAATGGCAGTTTTACGCGACGAGCATCGCGAGCAGAATAAGCAATACCAAGAGCAGAACAAGCAACATCAAGAGCAAATGACAATGCTTCAAGAGCAGCTGAAAATTCTACAAAGCAGCTTGAACAAACCGCGAGAAAATGTTCCAACACCGATGGCAAGTTTTCAACCATTCGATTCTACATCTGAGTTATGGACTGATTATTTGGCAAGGTTCCGAACATTCGTCACTGCTAACTCTATTCCCGACAACAAGCAAGCACAAATTTTTCTTACCAACCAATCTAACTCCGTTTACAAAATGCTTAGCAACTTAGCGGCTCAGCAACAACCTGTCAAAAGCATACATGAGCTAACGATGAATGATATTCAAACGTTTATGGCAGAGCAGTTTGATCCAAAACGGTTTGTTGTCAGAGAACGTTTCAAGTTCTGGTCTGACATGAAACGCAAACCTGGCGAAACTATTCCTGAACTGGCAAGCAGAATACGACAAGATGCAGCTACATGTGATTTTCAATCCATTAAAGATCCATTAGATGAAGCCTTGCGAACTAAATTTATCTGTTCAGTCGACAACGAAGCAGTTTTGAAGACACTCTTCAAGCTCAAGGACGATGAACTGAAGTTTAGCAACGCCATCAGAGTGGCTCAAGAAGTGGAAGAAGCAGCCAAGGTAGCAAAGGAAACCGTACACGGTCAACCTTCTACGTCGGTGCAGAAAGTTTATCACGCAAAGTCCAAAACTTCCAAAACGCAAGAAAAGAAAACCGCCTGCTTCAGGTGTGGAAATTCTGGACATTTTAGCAAAACTTGTCCCCACATTAAAGCTATTTGCAGCTTCTGCAAGAAAACAGGTCATCTGCAATCTGTATGCATATCTCGACTCAGAGATAATAAGCTTGTGAAACAACAGATGAAAATGGTGCACAAAATCCAATGTTCTGTTTCACCCATCTATCAAACGATTAGACTTAATGACCACAGAATTAAGTTTGAAATTGATAGCGGAGCCAGTGACACATTTTGCTGTGAAGCGACGTGGCAAACGCTGGGTAAACCCACTCTACAACCTGTAACAGTTCGATATCAAGTTGCTGAAGGTAGCCCGCTACCCGTCGTGGGACAATTCCAATCAACTGCAAGTATTGATGGAAAATCACCTGACGTGACCTTTCCTGTAATTGTCACTAAGGTGCCCAATCTAAATTTACTAGGTCGTCTGGCGATGATGAAGTTGAAACTCACCAACTTAACTGATCACTTCAGAGAAAACCTAAGTTGTGCTGAATCTACTGCAACGATAGAGCACGTCACTACAACTGGTCCAGAAAACTCCTTAGATGCGGCATGTATTCAATTATGTGGAGAGTTTCCTACTTTATTTGAATCTACATTGGGTTGTCTAAAAGATTTTTCATTGGACATACGGTTTAAACCTGAAGCTAAACCTATTTTCAAGAAGCCAAGACCTGTTCCGTTCTCAATCCTACAAGATTTAAACGAAGCATACGAAGCAGGAATTAAGAGAGGTGTATGGGAGCTTACAGATTTTAACTCGTACGGCACCCCCGTGGTTCCTATTCGAAAGTCTCCTTTGCCAGGTCAAGCAAAAGCAAGCATCCGAGTTTGTGGAGATTATTCGGTGACTGTAAACTCGCAACTGGAAGACCATCGTCAACCAATCCCTCTCCCAGAAGATCTAATGCGCAAGCTAGGACGTGGTTACTGCTTTAGTAAGATTGATCTAGCTAATGCATATAATCAAATCTGTCTTTCTCCTGACAGCCAGAAGAAGCTGGCTCTCAGTACTCACAAAGGAGTTTTACTGCAGAAAAGACTTCCTTTCGGAATTAAATCCGCACCAGGGTATTTCCAAGAAATCATGGAACAGTTAACGCAAAATTTGCGAGGAGTTGCCGTGTATTTCGATGATATTTTGGTAAGTGGTGACAACGCAAAAGATCATTTGATGAACCTGCGAGCTTTGTTCAAAAGACTAGAAGAAAAAGGTCTTCGCTGCAACCGTGAGAAATGTGTTTTCGCCCAAGTATCAATTGATTACCTGGGTCACACTTTATCAAGTCGAGGAATTGCAAAAGGGTCCAAAGTTGATGCCATACTAGAAATGCCTACACCCAAGAACATTTCTACGTTAAAATCTTTTTTAGCATCTGTGCAATTTTATTCTAAATTCTTACCTCCATATTTTTCGGAAATCACCGAGCCGTTGTACAAGCTTACACGCAAAGGACAACAGTGGAAGTGGGGTGAAGAAGAAGCGACATCTTTCAAAGAAATCAAACGGTTACTATGCACAGAGACTGTACTTGCGCACTATGACCCATCTCTTCCGTTGGGTTTATCTTGTGACGCCTCAGAATGCGGAATTGGAGCGGTATTATTTCATCGCTTTGCAGACGGAAGCGAGCGTCCGATTCTCAATATTTCTAAAATTCTATCGGCAACACAAAGACGCTACAGCCAAATACAGAAAGAAGCACTATCCTTAGTGTACGCTTTGAAGAAATTTCATCAGTTTCTCTACGGTCGTAAGTTCATTGTGGTTACCGATCACAAACCTTTAGTGACCTTGTTTGCCCCTGATAAAGGTACTCCTGCAATGGCCGCGAATCGACTTGCACGATGGGCATTACTAATCCATCAATATGACTACACGGTGGAATACCGTAGAAGCAAGGACCATGGCAATGCCGATGCTCTTAGTCGCTTGCCATTTTCAAATGACACAAGTTTTGATGGGGAGGAGATGGAAGATGATGTCGATAGCGTTTGTTTAGTTCGAACAATCAGTCGTCAAATCAATCCTGACAATCCATTGCTTGTGGTCAGAGAGACTGCCAAGGATCCAATTCTTTCCCAACTAATGCGATTTGTGAAGGAAGGATGGCCGCATGCATTTTCGGAAGAGCTTAAAGACTTCAAAAAGTTGGAAAATTCGTTGTCAACAGAGAATGGTTGCGTTTTTTACGGCTTACGGGTAATAATTCCTTCAACCCTACGTAATCATATTCTTAAATTATTACACCTTGGACATTTCGGCATGCAACGGATGAAACAACTTGCCAGGTCAACTGTCTATTGGCCAAGAATTGACTTTGACATCGAGAACTTATGTCGCAAATGCACTTCCTGTGGCCAATTTCAAAATAAGCCGGATAAACCTTCAATCCATCCGTGGATGATGCCAGAAAAACCATGGTCAAGACTCCACTTGGACCATGCGATCAACTTTCTGGGAAGAAACTGGTTAGTCCTTGTAGACGCTTATTCAAAATATCCTTGCATTCATCCAACAACCTCAACGTCTTCGAAAAGTACTACTGCTATACTTGAACAAGAATTTGCTCATTTCGGATATCCCCACACGTTGGTAACCGATAATGCCACAACATTCATGTCTCAAGAGTTCCAAGCTTGGTGCAAACAACGAGGCATTGTACATCTCACCGGAGCACCTTATCATCCAGCAACAAACGGTGCTGCCGAGCGTTTGATACAATCGTTCAAACAGGCATTGAGAAAATCCTCGTTACCTCCAAAGGAAGCTTTGCAAGAATTTCTAATGCAATATAGAAGAATTCCTTTTGCATCGGGACTGTCACCAAGCGAATTGTTGAATGGAAGAAAAATACGCACCAAAATTGACACTTTGGTTCCATCCATTCCGCATCTCCTGCAGGGAAGACAGTCAAGACAAGCGAGCAAGCATTCAAATGCTGAAGACTCGGAAGTGGTTTCGAAAGTCGAACATCATTACGCACTAGGAGACCCCTGTTACGCACTGTACTTCGGCCCTAGAAGAGATCGTGACCCACGATGGGTGCCTGCGATAGTTACGAAAGTCCATGGTACACGAAGCGTCAATGTACGAGTCATTCCTCGAGGACCAACTTGGAGAAGACATCTTGATCAACTTCGACCTCGATACGGTTCGGATCAAGATGATGATCCCTGTGAAATCCCAACGAGTGTTTTGTCTACAGAAACACTTCCAGCCGGGACTGATCACGCATCTAGTTCTTCTTCGATGAACCAACGCAACAATCCGAGACTACCAACCGGAGACGAGTACGGGCGACACAATCTACGACGATCAGCGAGAACAAAGAGACCTCCAAAAAAATATTGTTGCTAAAATGTATATATATTTTTTTGTCGTAGTTTATTTGGGGAGGTGTTGTGATATTGTGCAATAAGATGACGTAGTGTTTTCTGAAACGCTCTAATCTTAATCAGCGCCTTCTGCTCAAACAATTATTGGACGCGCGCGTCTCCAGGCATAGTTGTTACTACTTAAATATGCGCCTTTATTTTGGTTTAGCAGTCAGTTCGAGTTATCAAGCTACTACAGCAAACGAACTAAAAGCATTATATTTTCAATACGGTTATTGTTTGGCTAAGTACTTTTGTGAATTTTAATTATTGTTATTTTAATAAACCTGTGTATTCGTGCAAAGATACAACAACTTTTGTGCTTGAGCGTAGTTTAGTTTAGTTTAGTTAAGTTATGCGAAAGAACCGTTTAAGGCGCGTTTACAGCCGTTTACAGTACTTTTTTTTCAGCGTGATCTTTGTTTGTTTTATTGACGCTCAAATCCACTCAAATCCACTCAAATTCACTCAAATTCACTCATATTCACTCATATTCACGAAACTAAGCTACGAACAAATTCACTCGAGAGCAATAATTGCAAGCTTAGATGAGCTTAAATGAGCTTAGATAAGTGCAGGTCTCAGGTAGGTTTTACAGTCTAAGGAATTTAAATAATTTTTTTTAATGGAAAAATGTTTAAATTAGGAAGATAATCATTTCAATCTTAGTTTTTATGTTTAATATAGTTGTAAAAAATTTTTTTTTATACATTTGCTTAGTTTAAGACTAGAATTGACATTCAATTATTTAATCAAATTTATATTTATTAAATTTGCAAACCATTGTTTATTTCATCCAATTAATAAAAAAATTATATTTACTGCAATATTTATTTACAGTCGTAGTAATTAAATTAGTAAATATTTTTTTAATGTGGACTTCTTTTTCCAATAGTATTTTTATTCTGTTTGCAGCATATTTTTTTAAATGCTGTATAACATACATTAAATAGAAAAATTGTTTTGAAAAATTATTGTAAAATTGTGTAGAGTTTAAAATGTATTGGAAAATAACAATGTTTTTATTTCAATTAGAATAGTTACTGCTATTTTATTACTTTACTATTATCACAAAAAATTAATAGAATCCACTATGTGTAGACCAAGGTCGTACATAACTGGTGCTTTGTATTTTAGGTGGCTTAGCTTCTTACTTAAAATCATTACATTTTGCTTGTATGTATGTAATAGCAGTACTAAAGTTGTGTTTTTTAGAATATTTTTTAATTGAATTTATTGAAAAAAAGAATTTCTTTATGTTTATGATTGCACTGATAAAAAAGAAAAAGTGTTTCAAAGGTAAGACAATTTTTTTGGATATTAAAAGTCTTAATTGTTATTATATGAATCAACATGCCAGTGCTACAATAGACATTTACATTCTAAATACAATTGTATTTGATCTACTGGTGGACTATTAAAAGTTATTATTTGATAAACTGGCCATATAATTAGCATTGCATAAAATTATTTTATGTTCATATTATGTTTGCTTTATTTAAATACATGTGACTAGCTTATTCTGTAATATTTATTTTAAGTCAATTTTCAGCTGCAGTCAATTTACTAAAAAATTATCGTTCATTTGTTGGCAATAGCTTAGTGTGACAACACTCTAACTTGCAAGCAGAAAGACACAAGTTCAATGTTTAGTTTATCTGAGTGATTTTTAGGAAAGCTTCTTCATTACAATTTCTTGATGAGTCTTGCTGTTTACCTACAATTCTGATTCTGTTAAAACAGAAAGCAATTACTTGGCCAGTACAGCCAAACAAAGAAGATTGATTTTTTGTATAATTTTTGGGGGTTTGTCAATGTTGCAATACTGCATTGACAAATAAAAAGTACTGTACATGTGCTAATATGATAAAACTATAAGATTTTTAATTTTATATATAAAAATTGCACTTCATGTATGAAGACTTATACTGCTTAGTTGTCAATGCAGTGTTTTAACATTGACAATCTCAACTTTAAAAACATAAAACTAAAAAAGCTACTTAAAAATTTCAATTAAACAACAGTATCTTGGCATCTAGGAAGACATGTCTGGATAACTGCTAACAGTTGCCCTTTAACACAAGGGTGGGCAAACTGCTGCTTCCAACAAATTTCTGTGCAGCTTGTAAAATCCTCAAGCAAATAATTAGAATTTTTTTGTCTTCAAGCAAATTCCAGATACCTCTTTTAAGATTTAAGATGAAAACCTTTTTTTAAAGATCACTACATTTTAGGGATGAATGACATTTCATAATAACCCATAATTATTAAGATTTGCCATTTTCAGTTTATGTTTGGCCACAAATCATTCCAAAAGTTTCAATGTGGTCTAAGGTTGAAAATTATTGCCCACCCCTGATATAACATCTTCGATGCTTTCCTGTGAGTCAGGAGAAAATAGATATGAAAATAGGTATGATCAATAAATGCCCTTAAATATTTCAACTTTTTTTTAAGAATTAAAAGATAATGTGGTGGTTTAGAAGTAGCTAAAATATTATTGCTTTTGATATAAGTTTCATGTATAAAGTGTAACTTTTACTAGTTGTTAAGCTAAATTTTCATCTTTAAAATGAAATAGTTTTTAACTGAAGCTATTGTAAGTTGTCAGATCTTTTATTGTATACTTTTAATTTCCTTTTGGTTTTAACATTGATCTGGTTATTGCTTTTTTTAAGAGAAGGAAGCAAAATTAATTCATTTACATATTTTTCTAAAATAACTTTCCTGGGGTACATTGAAATGACTGTGGTGACTGTGCATTAAACTTGCATCTTTCTGCCCAAATTTTTGAGTCTTAGCACTTTAAGTGATTCTGTTAATCAAATAACAAAAATTTAATTGCTTTTATGACGAAAAGAAATATTACTAAAATAAATTTTTAAAAATATGCACTAAAAAAACAAAACAATAAACAGTGACTTCATTTTAACTTTGGTATGGTTTTATATATACTATTTTGATGTTGTTATTGTTTGAAGTATTGAAAATTGTTTTTAGTCAATTATATTTTTAACTGTTTTTTTTAGAGAAAACATGTAAAGAATGAAAATTTGTAGAAGACAAGTATAGAATAATGAAGGACATTTTTTCCTAAAATAGTTGGAGCAGAAGTATGTATATTAGGTAACATAATCCTAGGTTTTGCAGATTTTTTTCATACTATTGGTTAGTTTTGATAAAGTAATTATAAACTCTATTAATGCTAGTTGCTTAAATATTCAATTATTTTTTTAAAATACTGTAGATTTAAGTTGGTTTGTATTTACTGCTGATATTGACACTTTTTGTTACACAATAATCATTCCTAATCTTTATGATCATTACTATTGAAATCGTTTTGTTGTCCTGTGTTATTATATGTCAACTGTATATTGTGGTGTGCCCATCATATAATCATTGCCCACCATCATTGTCGGCAGCGTGGTCGAGTGGTTAAAGCACTGGTCTCGTGATCAACACGGTCTCAGTTCAAAACCCACTCATGCCATCCTGTTGTGTCCTTGGGAAAGGCACTTTACGGGACATTCCCATGCTTGGTGGTCTAGGCAAGCAGTTCTAACTTATAGTCATATATCAATCTAACTTATAGTCATAATTTAATCATATTAAATTATAACCGGATAGCAATATCTTGGCATCTGCGGAAGCAGGTCGGGATAATTGCCTACCCTATGTATTAGCAACTCCATCGCTTTCCTGTGAATCAGGAGGATAAATATAGAGATAAAAAATAAATTATATTGACCAGCTACAGTGATGTACAAAGAGGTCATTTCATCATGCTGCTATACCTTAAAAGTGATAATCTAAACAGATAACAAAGAATTATTAAAAATGTTTAATTTATTTCCCTAATTCCTATGTTAGAAGAGAAAATATTATGCCGTTTCTTCTAATCGTGTAAATTGAAACACTATCTTAACATCTTAACGAAATTACGTCATTCATAATATTTGTTTAAGAAGCAAAACATCTAATTGTTTACTTAACTTGATCTGATCTTTGCAGAATTTTTAGTAGCAGACCGCTTTCACTGCAGTTTTTTTAAGACAGATACATATTGTAAATTTCTCTAATATTAGCAAATCACGCACTTTAATTTACTTCAGAAGTTACTTCTTGATAGCAGATTTTATGAGTGTCATGCCATGAGTTTATTTATTTTTGCTGAAAAAATTGCAATACAAGTTTATTTACTTTTCTGCCCTTTCATTTTTTATTGTTTAAACAGGCTTTAAGAAAAGACAACCAAGATGTTGTCATCGTCGTCGCTTGGAAGGGCATGCACTTCTGATCAGAAACAAACAGTTATCCTTTTATTACCTCAGGCTGCTCATTTTATTACCTCAGCCTGCCTTACTGCCTGGATCAGATACGGCTTTCTTTGTCACGCCAGCATCGAGTTTCGTCATCCGAAGCCGTCAAATCTCGTGCTCCGTGCAAGCAAGATGAACGATCAAGACGATTAATTTGTACTACACTGGTGCACTAAAGCATTTCAATCCATGTCAAATGCCTTGCTGTTAAAAATCCAGACGACTTATCGAAACACTTCATAATGAAAATTTTTTGCACTATTTTTTGGCTCTTTGTGTTTTTTTTTATTACCAGTAACGACTCTGCCTAATCTTTTCAAATTTTACATACCGTCATTCCTTGAATATTTCATGCTTTCTTTCATTTATTTAGCAATGTTTTTTATCAGTTTATGCTTGCTGTTCTATCATTTATTTTATTGAGCTGAATTAGTAGATTGAACTTAGGTGGCAACTTGTTTTTGCCTCTGAGTGATTAAAGGGCGCTATTTCACGTTTTATTATTAATTCAATAGCACTGTAATAATCATATTGATAATTTGAAGAAATAGGAAAAGAAATATCGCAGTTTCTTGTATTGATCAATTACAAGTTTAATTGTAAAAGTTTGAAGCTTTTTTAGACTATTTGTAAACAGTGGCATACCGAGGATTTTCGAAAAGGGTTGGGAGCCGTGCAACACAATATAATATGCTTAACTGGTAAAAAAGGTCTTTACTTTGAATCTGTCTCTGGTTTTCTCCAAGGCGGGGGGCATGGCACAATGCCCCTCCTACATACCCCATTGTTGTTTTTAGCAAGTAGTATGAACGCTGTGCCTTTATTAATTAACTTTTGTAATTTCTTAATTTTTTAATATTAGCTAGGTTTTCGTTTGCTTTTATTGCAAATTTCTTAGTAATTTAGTTTTACTGCTTTGTGTTTACCAAGATGTTTACTTATTGATTAACTAATAAAAATTAAATTTATTGCTTATTTTTGCGTTTGAAATCTTTGGCAGTCACTGAAGAAGAAAGCCTGTAATGTTTTTTGTAGGAGTAATTAAATTCAATGCAGGTATTAAAAAATTTGTTTTTTTAAGATGCTTCTAATTTTTTTCTCTACCCTATGAACAGTATGATAATCGTGTAATGGTAGGTCTAAATTCTCAATCAGTTTCGCCTTAAATGTAATAAGCCATCACTGACTTTCATGGTCGCGTAAAAGTTGGACGCTTAATGTCATCATCTTTTTTTCATCCTCCTGACTGCTGAACAACGTTAGAGGTGATAAACTTGGGGTATTGTAAAGCGATTACCCCGACCTATATTTTGGAGGTGCTAAGATGTTGGTGTTTGGTTAAAGATTTTTATTTAGTTCGTGTTTTAATTAGATATATGATGGAAATATAGAGATGCTTGCCAAGACCGCCAAGCAGCGGAAAGTGGCGTAATGTGTCTTTCCGAAAGACACAACAGAGTAAAACAGGTGGGTTATGCACCGGGACTGTGCCGATCGCATTTCACCATCAATACATCCAGGTTATTTCATTACGGTAACCAATTAAATTTGCTAGATCAACCAACTAAATTGTCAAAAAAAAAAAAAAAATACGTAAAAATAAAATAGAATTCCAAAAATAAATTTTTATCTGATGCGGGTTTACCAAACCTCAAAAAGTGGAGCAAAGAACAGATGTCACATAATTTATCAAAAAATATTAAATATTGGAATGCAGAAAGTATGTAGGCCAACAGAAGAATTATAAATAAATAGGCCTATCAACTTTTAACAAGTAAATAAAAGTTAAGTAAATATTGCCATCAGGGAGAGGTTGAGAAATTAGATCAGGGATGG